>VONZ01000042.1:800000-1400000 GCA_012976165.1 Labeo catla
AGGCATAATTGAGACCAGATGTTCACTTTGTAGCATGAGATGTTGCCTTCTGTCCCAAATACACTAGTGTCTTAAGGGACACAGTGATGAGAGCGTCCTGCTCTAAATGAGGACACCACACGCACGCCGAAGCTCTCCACAGACTTCATAAAGCTACATGACTTCTTGCATAACCAAGTTTCAGAGTTTCCAAGCAATAATCAAGTGAAAAGCCAACTGTGTATGATTTTTCTTGTCTCTTGTGTGTTGTTGGCAATGGTCAGATTGTACATCATGACATCAGTGAGTTACAAATTAATCGTTTCTTATCAGACCTTACAATATGCATTATGGCTAATGATAAAGTCGTTAATTATAATATATATTTTAAAATGTAATTTATTCCTGTGATGCAAAGCTGAATTTTGAGTCTTCATTGTCACATGATCCATCATAAATCAATCAAATATTCTGATTTGATAATTAAGAATATTTTTTCCTATTGTCAATGTTGAAAACAGTTGCGTTGTTTAATGTTTTTGTGAAAACAGATTTTTTTGGGCAAGATAGGAAAAAAATAGAAAGTTACCAATGTGTTAGAAATTAATCATTTCATATCAGACCTTACGATATGCATTATGGCTAATGATAAAGTTCTTATTTTTAATATATATTTTAAAATGTATTTTATTCATGTGATGCAATTAGACAAAAATAGAAAAAAAAGAAAATAGAACATTAATTAATTAATTTTATTTATTTGTTTATATTTTTAAATATTATAAATATCACAATTTAATGCATCCTTGATGAATTAAAAAAATAATTTCTTCCCCTAAAAAGTAGTTTTTGTATATTAAATGTTAAGTTTCATTTACAACACGGTACAATGTAAAAACATTTCAGTTTTGGTTAATATTAATATTAATTTATATTTTTTATGTTATTATATAATATATTAATATTTTATTAACAATCATGAATTAGATTAATAAATTGTTTTTCGTTGTTAGTGTTTTATAACATATGTAGTAACTATTGGTACCAAACTGAACCTTATTGTAAAGTGCTACCAATATGTTTTGTTCTTTACAAAAACAAACTTTGCAGCAAACTACAAATTATATAGCTATAACAGGCTTTTGCTGGAAAACAATGTCATTACACAATCCATTTTTCCAATTTTGACTAAACCTCATCCATCTTAGCCATCTAGACAGAATTATTTTGGTCACAAATCAGCGGAGTTGTCAGAACAAAAAAACAAAGGCATAAAAATAAATGTAGAACAATGAATGTATCATATTTAGTAGCAAACTGAAACAGGACTGCCTGAAAGAGCGAGTTACCATTTTATCAACTGGAACATTCTCTCACTGACCTCAGGGCAGAGAGCCATCCTATTACTGTTTCACTCTCTTAAATGTAAACACATCTTTCTCACTCTTTCTGTCTCTGTGTTCCCCTTTGCAGTTGGTGGCAGTGTTTGACGAACAAGAGCCTCATGTCGGAGGTGACGGCACCAGCGCGAGTTCAACAGGCACACAATCGCCGGAGCTCTTCTCTGGAGAGCCGTCCACCTCCACCCCACTGTCTGCCTTTCAGCCGTATCTGCCCCACAGCGAGATAGAGGTCACCACGTCCACGCTTCGAGCCAGTAAGAGACAAACAAAGAGAGTCTGATAAAATAGTCTAGTTCTTTGAAAGTTTAAAATGTGAAAGTTTTGGCCTTTTGTGTCACTCATTGGTCACTCTATTTCTCACAGACATGCCTTTGCATGTTCGCCGCAGTAGCGATCCGGCTTTGTTGAACCTGACAGCGATGTCCTTCTCAGAGCCTGGCTCACAACCCGAAGAACCTTCCAGAAAAAATCCCACACGCTGGTCCACAACCGCCGGCTTCCTGAAACCACGTTTATCTACAGGAACCAACAGTCTGGAGAGAAAGGTATGAAACTGCTGTGCAGCTCCAAACTTTTATCCATCTTTTCCTTCAATGCGGAAGTAAGCCTATGGGTGAGACTTCAGGTTCATTATCTGCTATAGGGAAACAATGAGAAGAATAACAACGTGCAGTAAACGGTAAGACTGTTTGCATTACTTACCAGTGTGTTCATAATTGAGATAATACATTAAAATAAAATGGTAAAACACACCAGTTTGCAAAATCAAGCAGCAAAATGAGCTGTTTTGATCAGCTAAAATTAGCTGGACTCGGATGAGACCGAAAGCCAGACCCATACAATTTACAAATGGCTGCGGCCACTCTTACTGGAAGAAAAAGGTGGATAGTGGATGAACGTAAAGCGGCAGAATACGGCGGTAAAATAAACTGTTTTTGATTTTATAAAGCAGTAATTGATGTCATAATATCAAGAGTATGTTTTGATTTAAAAGTCAGAAGCTATAGCTAACATGAATAAAAAAAATGACAAACATGACACTTGTAAAATAAATAAATGTATATACTGATTTACTCATTAATGTGTAGTGTTACATTTTTTAAAAACAAATTATGAGCTCTAACAGATTTCAGAATTTTTACAACTCTTCTGTTTAGACCATCTACAGATGTTAAATATTAATATAAAATGTTAAAGTTTTTTAATTTTTCAAAAAAAAAAAGGGGGAAAAAATGTAGTGATAAATGAAAGATCTATAAAAGACTTCATTATTATTCATTATTGTTTATTTAATTCCAATATTAAAGTTCTTGTTAAAAACTAATTCAAATTAAAAATAATTTGTGTATAATTTCCGCACAGGAGACACATGGTGTTGTTTCCAAACAAAAGGAAATATATCTGTATCGGCATCAGCTATCGGCCAAAATGAGTCGAAAAATATCGGCATATCAGATATTGGCAGAAATCCAATATCATGTATCCCTAGTTTGGACCCTATTGACATTCATTGTATAGACAAAACAGTTGAAACATTCTCAAAATATCATCTTTTATGTTCGACATTTAGAAAGTCATACAGGTTTGGAAGAAAATAAAGGTTAGTAAATGATAACAGTTGTCATTTTTGGGATAAATACCCCTTTAATAACCTTATCGAGTGCAGTAGTCAGGTTCTGGAAGGAAAAATCCATTCATTTTCTCCATAGAGAAACAGATTTTTAACCCTAACTTTTAAACCTAAGACAGACCTGGTATATGCTTTTATTGAGGCCATCAGTTTGCATTATTTTGTAAAATATTTCAATAAATAACAAATTGCACCAAAAGAGCTCAGCAGGGAATGTAACTCCCATGAATCGCTCAGGGTTGCCAGATTTCACAACATCCGCCCAATTGCTACCCAAAACTAGGCCAATCGTGTTCCAAAGGGAAAAATGCAATTTTTTTTTTTTTTTTTTGGCATGGCTCCCCTGGTAAAAATTGTATTCCTGGGGATAAATATCAAGTTATTGGGGTTGCTTTAACCTTGGGACATGAAAAACAACCTGCGGCAACAGCATTAAAGTAGCCCAATTCCACAGACTTGGCAACACCAGAAGCACTACAAAAAAAACAGAGCCCATCTCAATTTTAAAACTCTTAAATACTTGCTTATTTATGCATATTTTGCAGTAAACCTAAAATATATAGTATCTGTATATCAACTTTAAACTAATAATTTTATTTCTCCATTGTTTTTTAATTTGATTAAAACAGCCTCACTGTTTCTTGTCTTTCTGTCCAATTTTCAAATCATTTTTGCTTCAAATAAAAATTAGTAATGGTGTAATTCACCTCGTAGCTGGTTGGTGTGATTCAACTCTTTAAACAAAGACTTTTTGAAAACCCCTATTAGAAAAATAAATGTACAAAATACTTACGAAACCAATGCTACACTAAAAGTGGGAAGGCACTCTTGCACTCCATTAATGTTCACACAAACGTTTGTCAAAATATTTAGAAGTGGTGATTACTAAGTGGGCGGCTGACTTTAGTCTCTGAGTTGTTTTCCTGTATTCCTGTTTGGAGGCCATTACGTTCTTGCTGGTGTCGTTTCTCAGATCATATCCGATAAATCTGTCATCTTCAGAGGCAGAGGTCACGTCACCCTTTATGACATCTCTATGAATATTTACTGTCATTTCTGAAGGGTTCACAACCCCATCTCACCAACAGTAAGAGCTCTATAAACAAGCCATGTGATGGCAGAGAATGTTGCGCTGCTGTTTGTGTGTTAAATTTATTGTGTGCGGCGCGAGTTCATTTAATGCATTTGCTGATGTGACCATCATTTCTCTGTCTGTTCTCCTTCTAGCAGAGTAATGCTTATGTCAATGCTAGTCATAAAACTCTCCAGACAATGAGTTATGGATTTCGCTCACTCTTTCACGCTCGCTCGCACTCTCTCTCATCTTGGTTATTCCTTTGTAGTATGAGGCTTTGATTTACAGCTTTTTCTTATCCATTAACATAGTGTTCTCATAGACCAAAAAACATTTGGGCATACCTGGCAGTTTACTGGTGTGTTAAATTGTAATCTGACCATCCATGTATGTGTAAATCATTATTATCATTTTACTACAGTATACCAACCAAGTAGGCAATAAACAGGGTTAGCAATGTAATAATAACTTTTTTTTTTCTCTTCAGGGCCGAGGTGTCGACACATATCGTAGTCTTCCTCGTGATGCAGGGCAGTGGTCAAATCAGAAAGAGTTTCAGCGTGAAAAGGCCCGTTCTTCACTCAGCGCCAATCATCCCATGGTGGACCGCTGGCTGGAGAGACAAGAACAGGTTGGGACTGTAATGATCTAGATCTCCATAATCCATTTAGTTTTATTTCAATAAATTGTGCAACCCTAATGTTAAGGGTTATGATTAAGGAATCAACATTTCAAAACTTACAAAAAGAGCATTTATTAAAACCAGGCTGGAAAAATGGATCATTGAACATTTACACTTTTCGACTTTAGATGAATACATCAACAAAAAATAAATGTCATTGGTGCCTACTGGGACATAAGATACTTGGCTAGGCCAATCATGGTTGGCTAATCAGTGGAAAGCTGGATAGATCCTATTATTTCAGTCAAAAAATAACAGTCAAAAGTGCATCAAATTAAGCAGTTTCTGGCTGCATGCGGTGTCTCCATATCCTTAAGAAAGATCCCAGTGTTAGGAAAGAACAGCTTAATCATGTCCAGCTTTTTAAAAAAAGTTGATGCGCACATTTCAGCACAGATTATTTTGTGAATCTGTCACAGTGTAATGCAGACTTTGTAAAAAGGCTGCTATTAAAGAATGTAGCAGTTAAAACTATATTGGACTTGACAGCAAAACCACAGTCTTAGCAGATCAAAGCATTGTTGTTCACTTGACATGCAAAGGGGATGTTTCTTAAAGGCACAGAACACTGATTCTTGAGATGGTAGAAAACACGCCCGACATTATTTAAATTGGTAATATTTCCACAAGTTGATTGGAGATGATCACTTATGTTCTCATCACGTTTTCATTTGATTTTAAGTTTTCATTTATTTGATCAAAACTGACGTTACATTATGAGTCTTTATCCCTAAAACTACCTGATGCTCAATGCTTAATGTATATAAAAATGTGTGCTAAACTAAACAAAACAAAAAAAAAAAAGAAAGAAATATAAATATACTTAAAAATAATCATTCAAGAAACATGCCATGATGCATACTACTAAAGTCTAAATAATGCTAATAGTCTGTTTCATCTATTTGTGGTATGTTGTGTTTTCTTGACTGGAACTAAATGCTAATGCAAGCACTGAAATCAATTGCATTGAGTATGTAGAGAGAGAAGAAACATTTGGTGTATTGTAGAGGAGATTCAGGGAGAGAGGGTTGGTGTGGAGGAGGGGAGTGTGTGTGTATGTGTGTGTGTGTGTCTGTAATTAATCATAAAGGTAAAACAGCGATTATAAATCACTCTCAGCTTTAGACTGCTAATGAGATAAGACTATATATAGATCTCTTTTTTTTTCCTCTATCTCTCAGTTTCTCTCCAGTAGGTGCTGCTGTAGGTCAGTTGTATCTCAGTATTCAGTTTTTCCTCTTCAGTATTTTCTTATTCTGATATACATATTCACTTTGTCAGTCTACTGAGTGTGGAGCTGAAAGATAGACAGACGGACAGACTGATGGATAGGTAGGCAGACAGACAGATGAACAATTAAGCGGGTATATAGATGGGTAGATGGATGGTAAATTAAAAGATGGTATATAGATGAATAGGTAGATGTACTTGTATATAGATAGATAGATGGATAGATAGATGGACAAGTTGATGGATGGATAGAGAGGTGGATGGATGACAGACAGACAGTTAAATAGACTGACAGGTAGATGGATTGATGGATGGATGGATGGATGGATGGACAGATAGATAGATGTATGGATGGATGGACAGACGGAGATAGATGGACGGAAGAACGGACAGATAGAAAGATGGACGGATAGATGGACGGATAGATAGATAGATAGATAGACGGACAGATGGATGGATAGACAGGTGTGGTTAGGCGGATGGGTGGATGGATGGATAGATGGATGGACAGATGGAATAGATGGGCGGATAGATAGATAGATAGATAGATGGAGCCGGAAGAAGCGGACAGAAAAGATGGACCCGATAGATGGGCGGATATAGATGGACAGATGGATGGATAGACAGGTGGTTAGGCGAATGGGTGGATGGATAGATGGATAGATGGCTAGACAGATAATCGGACGATGGATGGATAGATAGATAAATAATGATAGACGTTAAGCGGATGGGCGGGTGGATAGATGGACAGACAGACAGACAGACAGATGCTAAGCTGATAGGGCCAGTTAGACAGATGGATGGATGGATAGTTGGATAGACAGATGGCTAGACAGATGGAAGCGGATGGATGGGCGGGTGGATGGATAGATGGTTGGAAGCGCTGAACAGATAAAGTCAGATGGATGGATAGATAGATGGATAGATGGACCGGACAATGGATGGATGGATAGACTGGCGGATAGATGAAGCTGGAGCAGAGATGGATGATCGAATGGATGAATAGGCGGATGGATAGTTGGATAGCAGATAGCTGGACAAGATAGATAATATGGATGGATGGGTGGATGGATGGTGGTTAGGCAGGACAGATAGTCAGGATGGATGGATAGATAGATATGGATAGATATGGACTGATGATGGATGGATGGATGACATAGATAGATAAGGCACGGATAGATAGCTAGACAGAGATGGATGGTCCGAATGGATGAAAGCGGATAGGCAAAGATGGTTGGACGGATGGATGGACGGACGGACGGATGCATGGATGGATGGATGGATAGACAGACAGACAGACAGACAGACAGACATGATATATGGACGTATATGGACAGATAGATAGATGGTTAGACAGATTGATAGATGCTAGATAGATGTTGGATAGATGGGTAGATAGATGGGTGGATATGTTGACGGGTTTGTAGGTAGATGTATAGAGGGGTATGTAGACAGTACATGAAAAGAAGGGTGGGTAGATGGGTAAATTGAGAGGCAAGTATATGATAGATGTATAGATGTAGAGACGGGTAGATAGAATGGTAGATAAATGTTACTTGAGTTAACAGATAGATGGGTGGATAGATATGTACATAGACAGATTGATAGACTATTTTTTCTGTAATTCTTACCCTCTTTTTCCAGAGGTCAGTCTGTTTGTCTTTCACCAATAAATAATGGAAGAGAGTGACAGACTAAAACTTCCTGTTAATTCTCTCCCCGTTTCTTGTCATGCATGGCAACACCTCAGCAAACTGAAATCAGGCTCACCCAAATTAGAGCAGGAGTAACATTTGAACATAAACAAATAATTGACTGAATTAGGATGAGGTCTTTATCCTGAGAATGTGTATTTGTCCCGTCGGGCATTCCTGATGAAAGCATATATTAATGTGCAGCTTCAGTGAGGGAAACGGTGTGCATTCAATAGAAACACACTGTTCAGGCTCTGCTTTCTTATGCTATTAGTCATTTCAGTTTAGGAGAATCCCAGAAAAACAACAATCGCTGTTTGCAATATGCCTTTGCCAAGGGAAAGGTTTGGATCAGATTCGAGCAGGACAATGGCTTGGCAACCGTCTCTGATCCTTTCAGGTGTGTTGGATGTTGTCAGAAGGCCAGCGGTGTCATTCTGGTACAGTTATGCTGTCAAACACACACACTCTTTTGTCATATTAGACAGCTGTTATATAAGATGCAATGGTTATGTCTGGCATTCAGGGTGTATTGTGTATCACGGCTATTTTCTCCACTTCCTTCAATTGTTTTTTTCCCTTTGAATAACACTTTTGAAAACCTTGGTCACGGAGGAAAAGAGTGATTGACCAACTGCCCTAGATAGAGAGGGAGATGGAGAGACTTATAAACCACAGGGGTAATGAAGAAACTAAATAAAACATTGAGAAACAGCTTTTTTTTGTTTCCTATTCTTTTTTGCTTTCCTTTTCTTTCCTTTTTCACATTGATTTACTTTTTGTTCTTTTTGGTTTTTCATACATTCTTTTTTCCATTTCTTGTACTTTTATTTTTCTTTTAGTTTGTTTTATTTTTAATTATTTTTCTTTCTTTCTGTTTTCTTTTTTTTAGTTCTCTTGTCAGTTATTTCTTCAGTCTTTATTTTCTTTCTCTACTGGGGTTTTTTTTTCTTTCATATTAATTTTTTCGTTTTTTTTTTTTTAATTTTATTTTTCCTTTCATGTCATATTTTTTTCTTTTCTTATAGTTTTTCTCTTTATTTTGTGTTTTATATTCTTTTTTTTTTCTTATAATTTTTCCTTTTTATTATTATTTTTTTTCTTTTTAGTTTCTTGTGCTTTTTCTTTTCTTTCTCTATTTCTTACATTTTTTTCTTTCTTTCCTTTTTGTTCACAGCCACCGCACTTTTTAGCTGAATAATGCATGTACCTGTCTCAGGTCCGGTCTTGTGTTTGGACCTTGAGTTATATGTGTGTATATCGTTTTTCTTTTTTTAATTACAGATTGTGTGACAGTATTAAGTCCAAAATTGTTACACTGGATGAAAACTACTTTCAAAGTTTTGAAAGTGTGTATGTGAGAACATAGAAGTGGTGTCATGGCAGCCAAACATGGACCTGTTGGCTACTGAAACTTTAATGTGTGTGTGTGTGTGTGTGTTACTGGTTGTGTGGTGCTACTCAAATAATCAAGTGACACAGTAGTGAGCATGAGCACTTGTGTTCCTCTCACCTGATCCGTGGTGTATCAGGTGTAACATCTCAGCCGTACAAACGGAGAATGAATTCCTTCAAACTGTTTAGAAAAAGAAGAACTTTAGATCTCACTGCAGAAGTCTTCACCCAGGTCCTTTTATCTCATGTATACACTTTGGTTCTTTTGTCAGATGTATTTCTTGAAGGTTAAACGGTTTTCTTCTTGTTACAGGATGAGGAGGAAAATGGTAGGATCGAGCCAGTGGGACGTGCGGATACATGTTTAGAGCACATGGGAGTGAGATCGCTGGAGTAAGTACCACACACACACACACACAGACGCTCTGACTGACAGCAGCGATGTTATCTCTTATGTTATGTGAATCTCTCCTTCATGCTGTCAGTTTGATTTGCAGGTAATGAAATGTTTCAGCTCTTTAGAGTGTTATTGTAAAATGACTTTTTTTCAAACTCTGAGATCAGATTGAAATGCTTTGGATAAACTGTCATCTATACTCTCTCTCGAGTCTTTCACAGTTCTGTCTGACACATTCTAGATGTGATGGCATTGATGCCAAAATGAGAGCGTTTTGGTGTGAATCTTTGATAAACATCATGACTAAAATGCTAGTTCTCATTTTAGGACATATTTTGCAACTTGAATCTGTAACTTCTGACTTTTTGCATGTTTCACCCTGTGCATTCTGACTCCGCCCTACATGTTTTAACTCCGCCTCCAATAGATGTTTACATAAAATTGGTTATTTGCTTTCTCTGATGGTTTTTTTTCTTTTTTGCCTTGGTTCTTCAGTGATATCGTGAAATTGGTGGAAGTGTCTAATGACGGAGGTCCACTCGGTATCCATGTCGTGCCTTTCAGTGGACGAGACCGCAGGTAACCACTAAACACCATTATTAAATCAATGAAAGTTAAATTTACCCTAATCCTCAAATTCAAAAAATTTCAACCTCCTGGCTCTTAATGCATTGTGTTTCCTGGTGTTTCCTACCTTCTGTAATGGTTGCATGCAAGTCAGATGTCCTCAGAGTAAAAAAAATGGATCTCATAGTCATTGTTGGAAAGGGTTCAAATACACAAAAATGCTGAAAACCCAAAGAATTTGTGGGACCTGAAGGACTTTTCTGAAAAACAGCAGGCAGTTTAACTGTTTAAACAAAAAAAAACAAACAAAAAAAAAACTGTGGATCATTCAGGTCACAACACAGTATTAAGAATCACACGTATGTAAACTTTTGAACGGGGTCATTTTTATAAATTCAACTAATATTTTCTCTTGTGGACTATATGTAAATGTCCTTTATGTGATCTTATTCAGGTCATTACTAAATAAAAAATAACATGCATATTTTGGTAAAATAATTAACAATTTGCAGATTCTGCAAGGTGTATGTAAACTTTTGACCTCACCTGTATATACTGGCATATTATGAACCCAACAAGAGCTTAGCTTTAGCTCACTTTGAAGTCTTTCCTCTGCATCACCTGATGTTCTGAGTGATCACTCTTTGATTTGAGATGACTAAATGTTTGTGTGACTCGAAAGAGTCATTGAATCCTCTGCAGAGAGTCCGTAAGACTCTGTCCTGAAGAGATAGAGTATCTAAACAGCATCTGTATGTGAGCGGTCACCAGGCAAACTAATCTAGCTAAAAGCAGCTTTATATCTCTGTGATCTGCATCTCTCTCCGAGCAGCGAGAGAGGGGGCTTGCTGCAGCAACAGGACGCAGAGTTCTAAAGATGGAGGACGTTATTTATCTTGAGGAATTAGCTTTCGTTCAGAAGTGCTTTATGATGCTGCATTAGTTTCAAGTTCTTTCAATTCGATATCAATCAAGTTAATGTTTCATTTCAAATGGATGATGCTTATGACTAAATAAATAATAAATCTTAGACTCACAGGCATAGATCATGTGTTTTTGTTTGTGTGTGTGCTGCAGGACGTTGGGTCTGCTGGTGAAGCGTTTGGAGCGCGGAGGGAAGGCTGATATCCAGGGTTTGTTTCAGGAGAATGACTGCATCGTTCGGATCAACAATGGAGACCTGAGGAATGTCAGATTCGAGCAGTAAGACCCGACCTTTGACCTCTGACTTCTGATGTGTACAGAGTGCTTGTTGTCCCTTTATCTCCTTACTCTTCCTCTCATCTATTAATTTGTTTGAATAATTTATTTGTGCATCCATCTGTTCATCTGTCCATCCATCTATCCATCCGCCTGTCCATTTTCATCTGTTCAACTATCCGTTCTGTTCATCCAGCCGTCCCTTCAGCCAACCATCCATCCAACCAACCATTTACATTCATCCATCCTTATCTGATCATCCAGCCCTCCATTCAACCAACAATCCATCCAACCATCCATCATCCATTTGCATTCATCCATCCTCATCTATTCATCCATGCATTCTAATCTGTTCATCCATCCATCCATCCATCCATCCATTTACATTCATCCATCCACTCATTTATTCGTCCATCCTCATCTATTCATCCATGCATTCTTTCATTCATCCATCCATCCATTCATTCCTCCATCCATTCATTTACGTTCATCCATCCATTTACATTCATTCATCCATCCACTCATTTATTCATCCATCCTCATCTATTCATCCATGCATTCTAATGTTCATCCATCCATCCACCCATCCCTCCATCCATTCTAATCTGTTCATCCATCCATTCATCCTTCCGTCCATTTGTTTTTTTCATCCATCCATTGTCATTCATTAATCAGTCCTGTTCATCCACACATCCTTTCGGCTATACATCCATCTGTCCATCCATTCATCCATCCATCCATTAATATTCATCCATCTATTTTCATTTATTCATCCATCCATTCTAATGTTCGTCCATCTGTCTATTCATCCATTTACATTCATCCATGCTCATTTGTTCGTCCATCATCACTAACATTCATCTTTATCTGTTCATCAATCCATCTTGATGTTCATTCATCCATCTGTCCGTCCATCCTCATTTGTACATCCGTCCATCCATCCATCCATTATGTTCCTAATCCATTCATCCGTCCATTCTTTCATCCATCCGTCCATTCATTGATTTGTTCATCAACGCATTCTAATCTGTTCATCCATCCATCATTTGTTCATCCATCTATCCTCATCCGTTCTTCGACCATCTATTTGTTCATCCATCCATCTGTCCGTCCATTTGTTCATCAATCCATTGGCATTCATCCATCAGTCCTGTTCATTCACACATCCTTTTGGCTGTACATCCATCTATCCATCCATCCATCCATCCATTCATTCATCCTTTCCATCTGTCCATCCATCCATTCTAATCTGTTCATCCATCCATTCTAATCTGCTCATCCATCCATTCATCCATCCATTCTAATCTGTTCATCCATCCATCATTTGTTCATCCATCCGTCTGTTGACATTCTGTCAACCCCTTTAATTCATCCATCCATTCGTCCAGCTGTCCATCCATTTGTCCATCTATCCATTCGTTCATGTGTTCATCCTTCTGTCCTCATCCATCCATCCATCCCCTTTTCTCTGATTATTTAATTAAAAAAAATGTAATACTGGAAAATTAATTGTAAGGTATTAATTCATAAACCTAAATGTTTGTGTGTTTTTGTATGTTCTCAGAGCTCAGAACATGTTTCGTCAAGCAATGCGTTCTCCCGTCATCCTATTCCACGTGGTACCATCCACCATGAGATCCCACTATGAGCAGATATCCCATAATGAACACAACCCTAGAGCGAACATTGACCTTTCTGGACGTTTCAGCCCTGACTCTCTCACCAGTGACTCAGTCGGCCTGGATCAGGCCGCTCACCGATTGGCACAGCACAGGCCACACCCACCAAATAATCATTCAGATTCCAGCTCTCCCATCCATCATCCTGTTGGCTCATCAGGAAAGCCTCCATCAGGACACGCCTCCTCTCCCCAAAGAGGATTAAGCCCCGCCCCCACATCCGGCTTCACCAAGAAAGTTGGGCGGAGACTTGGAATCCAGCTTAGAAAAGGTATTAGTAAAATTTTTATTGCTTTCTGTGAATTGATAATATATGACTGTCACATTACAGTTTTAACGCATTTGAATATAATTAATTGTACTAAATTAACTTGTGTAAACCCTTTTATTTTTATAAATGAATATTTATGTATTTTTAGTGTAGGGTAGGGTAGTTTTCATATCTTGATTATTAAATTATGTTTGTTTGTTGTTGTTATTAAAATGACTTATTGTGCAATGTTGCTATGTTAAAATATGGTTTATGCCTTGTTTATGATTAAGGCTGTGCTAATGAATCCAGATGTCTATTGCTGAGCATATTTCCCATCCTGCAGAGTCTGCTGTACTGATTCAGCTGGGAGAATGTTGCGCTGTTATCTGCCAGCAGCTCCTTCCTGTTTTGTGTGTGTGTGTTTCTGCTGTAAAGGTGTGGGATGTGAAATGATTGACAACAGTTGGCACAAGTCTTGGCACCTGTGTGTGGACAGGTGGCCCAGCGGGTGCACGGGGTGGCGACGGGGTTACGGAACAGCGGTGCAGGGAGCGTTGCTAGGCAGCACCGTGTGTCAGTGTGATGTGTTTCCATATGGCTGTCTGATTCTCTCAGTGTTTTATTGGACCTGAGTCTCACGCACACACAGGAAAACTCGCAGTGTTCCTTTTGAAAAGTGTGACTGAACTCAACCTGTGGGGCCACTTTCTCTTTCTCACTCTCTGTCTTTCTCTCAGATGCTCTTATCTCAGGCTTCTCACACAGTCTCCAATTTCTGTACCTCGGAAGGTTTAAGCCCAATCTGTTGGGTCAGCAGGTCATGATCTTGTGTTGCCTTTCAGACCCCCTGTAGTCCAGGTGGCTTCTGTTCCAGTCTTGTAGGCTCCATCAACAGGCTGTAGCCTGATGGTTCTCTGAGCAGCTAGCTTCTGATGTTACTCACGTGCAAACAGAGAGAAATCCAACACAGAAAGCAGACTCAAAAATCTGTGGCGTTTATATCTCTCAGTTGTGACTTTTTCTCAGAATTGCTGTATATCTGAGTTTATGTCTGAGAAATTATATCTCGTAATTGTGACTTTTTCTCAGTATTGTGAGTTTATATCTTGCAGTTCTGACTTCATAACATGCAGTTGCGAGTAAATAAGTCAGAATTAGATGCTATAAATTCATAATTCTGAGAACATGTCATTTTTTTATATCTCATTATTTTGAGAAAAAAGTCTGAATTGTGAGAAAAAAGTCGCAATTACCTTTTTTAACTTTTTATTCATTGGCGGAAATGGGTTTCTATAGATTACAGATTGACAGTGGCACTTAAAAAATATAATATAATATAATATAATGTAATACAATGTAATATAATGTAATATAATGATGTAATATACTATAATATAAAATATTATTTTTTTAAAAAAGGCAATACGTTAATAACAAAAGCTGCGTTTAAGGTTTTCCAAACATACCATTTTTAAAATATAACGTAATATATTAATAATTAACGTAATATGTTTTAAAATGTTTATTTAGCATTTTGTACCAGGAATATTCTCGCTCTCTGCTGAACACTTACAAATTAAAAAATTTAATTGTTAGAGTCTTTTTTTTTTTTTTCTCTGATATCAGAAAGCAGTTTTTAATTTATGTTTAATTTGTGACCTCAGTTTGATGTTAGGGTTACATATTGTGAATCATTGATCATTTAAGAAGCAATTGACATGAATGTAGATTTTCCCAGATTTTCTTTAACATTACATTTATTTATTTGAGTAATTTTTTATTTTATTTTAATTGAATTTAATTTAATGTATTTTATTTTATTTTATTTTATTTTTTATTCACCATCATTTGGCTTTACCAGTAACATCATACCAGCAGGCTTGTCTAATGCAGCATTAGATCTTCGACTTGCCACTTACAGCCATTTAACAGTGTTTTAATCATACAACACCTTGTTTCTCAGGTTGAAATGGATGTGTGTGTATATATCCTTAGGTCTGTCTGTTAACTGTGTGTTCTCTGTGTCTGTCAGGGCCTGAAGGTCTTGGGTTCAGCATCACGTCAAGAGATGTCCCTCTTGGAGGCTCCGCCCCTATTTACGTGAAGAACATTCTGCCAAGAGGAGCTGCCATACAAGACGGGAGACTTAAAGGAGGGGATAGATTACTAGAGGTAAAGCGGAAATCAATTCATTTTTATTATATTCTGTAATAATTGTCTGATAATGAATAAAACAAGCCTAAATATAGACACAAACAAGTGATTTTGTGGTTGGTGCAGGTCAATGGGGTGGATCTCAATGGGCGTGGTCAGGAAGAGGTGGTATCTCTGCTGAGGGCGACACCCATGGGTGGGACTGTGAGCCTTCTGGTACTGAGACAGGAAGAGACCTTTCTACCCAGAGAGATGGTGAGGAACTATCTGTGTGCGTTTGAGTGACAGTTATGAGAGTGCCGAGGTGTGAAATCCTCCTGCTAATGTCTTCATAAAACTGTCCATCACTATATCGCACAGCATCTCTGACATTTAGAGTCTCACCACGCTTGTTTGACTAGTGGTGTGTTTGAGTCAAGGTTAAGTTTTGCGATTTCACATTTTCTTCACACACTGATGCCATTTGCATTTCAATGAAAGCTCTATAAAAAGGACAGTTTCTTCTTGCTTTTTTCAGTTAGGCTTTTTAAACCATTTTCATTTTAGCTTTTTTTCATTCTAGTTTCTGTTATACATTTTATTTTATTTTAATGGTGATTTAAAGAGAGTTCACCCAAAAATGAAAATTCTGTCATTAATTACTCACGGTCATGTCATTTCAAACGCATAAGATATTTGTTCAACTTCTGACCACAAATGAAGATATTTCTGATGAAATCCAAAAGCTTTCTGACCCTGCTTAGACAGCAAAAAGGCACAGCACATATTTTATCAATGGACTATTGCCTTTCTGGGCCTTGAATGTGGTAGTTGCATTGTTGCTTATGCAGGGTCAGAAAGCTCTTGGATTTTATCAAAAAATCTTCATTTGTGCTCTGAAGATGAATGAATGTCTTACAGGTTTGTAACAACATAAGAGTTAATTAATGACAGAATTTTTGGGCAAACTAACACTTTAAAAACATCACTTTGTTTAAGAAGGGTCAATTCAGGTAAACTGGGTTGCTTTTTACATTCATATCAAGGGCAGAAATCCAACTGAATTGAATTCTCTCTGATGATATTAAAGGGTTACTCCACCCCAAAATGAAAATATTGTCATTAATCACTTTACCCCCATGTCGTCTCAAACCCGTAAAAGCTTTGTTCATCTTCGGAACACAATTTAAGATATTTTAGATGAAACCAGGAGGTTTGTGATTGTCCCACTGACTGCCAGGTAAATACCACTGTCAAGACCCAGAAAAGTATGAAAGACATCATCAAAATTGTCCATCTGCCATCGGTGGTTCAATTTGAATTTTATGAAGTGACGAGAATACTTCTTGTACACAAAAAAAAAACAAGAAACAATTTTATTCAACAATTTGTCATCTCTGTGCCATTTTGTAGACTATCCGCTGGACACACTACTGCGTACACCTTTCTGTGTCAGCCACACCACAAGGTTACTTTTTTTCTACGTATATTTACTCTCTGATTTGAACGAAAACAGCGTATCCGGCATCCAGCGGATACTCTCCAAAATGGCGCTACGCTGGCGAGACTCATTGTTGAATAAAATCTTTTTTTTTTCTTTGCGTACAAAAAGTATTCTCGTCGCTTCATAGAGTTCAGATTGAACCACTGATGGCAGATGAACTATTTTGGCTATTTCTGGGTCTTGAAAGTGGTATTTACCTGGCAGTCAGTGGGACCGTTACAAGCCTCCCGGTTTTCATCCAAAAAAATCTTAAATTGTGTTCCGAAGACGAACAAAGCTTTTACAAGTTTGGAACAACATGGGGGTTAGTAATTAATGACATCATTAATAATTAATAATAATTAATAATTTTGGGCTGAAGAAACCCTTTAACCCCAGTTTAAGTTAGCTTAAGATCCATCTTTGGTTGCACCGTGTGCATGTTTGTTTTAGCATTTAGGGTTTTCAGTTGCAGTATTACCATAGTCCTCTCCTTCCTCACTCTCTTTAGAGCACAGAACCAGCAATGCAGAACACAAGAGAATGGGTAAGACTTGCACACACACATCTTTACACCAGCTCATTCTTCTCTATATGAGAAGAACTGTTAACAGAGATGTTCAGTGCAATTGTTGTCAGTCTGTGCATGTCTCTGATGTTCTTTAATGATCCTGAACCAGCACTAACAGTTTCTTAAAGTTAAATTTACAGATAATTTACTCACCCCCTTGTCATCCAAGATGTTCATGTCTTTCTTTCTTCAATCATAAAGAAATTGTTTTATGAGAAAAACATTTCAGGATTTCTGTCCATATAGTGGACTTCTATGGTGCCCGCGAGTTTGAACTTCCAAAATGCAGTTTAAATGCAGCTTCAAAGGGCTTTAAACGTTCCCAGCCAAGGAAGAGGGGTCTTATCTGGCAAAATGATCTTTTTAAAATGACAATTTCTATACTTTTTAACCTCAAGTGCTCGCTTGTCTAGCTCTGGCGTGAACTCTGTGTATTCCGTTCAAGACAGTTAGGGTATCAGGGTATCTTTTTTTAGAAAATAACCGATTGTTTTGCTAGATAAGACCCTTTTTCCTCGGCTGGGATCATTTAGAGCCCTTTGAAGCTGCATTTAAACTACATTTTGGAAGTTCAAACTCACGGGCACCATAGAAGTCCACTATATGAAGAGAAATCCTGAAATGTTTTCCTCAGCAATCGTAATTTCTTTACGACTGAAGAAAGAAAGACGTGAACATCCTGGATGACAAGGGGGTGAGTAAATTATCTGTGAATTTTTGTTCTGGAAGTGAACTTCTCCTTTAAAGGGATAGTTACCCAAAAATTAAAATTCATGTACTCCCCCTCATGGTGTTTCAAAATTGTATGACTTATTTTTATTTATTTTTTTTCCTGCATAACACAAAATAAGATATTTTGAAAAATATTATTTGGAAATACAGTGAAACTCAACAGGGTGCAATGATTGCATGGGCAAAACTGTTTTAAAGTGGTTTTAAAGTATCTTATTTTGTGTTCTGGAGAAGAAAGAATACAGTCATACAGGTTTGAGATAATGTGGGTGAGCAAATTACTAATTACTTCATTTTATCAATGATTTATGGATGATAAAAGCCTTTAATTAATCTGACTCGCTCTATCTGCATCTCAGTCTCTATCTTTTTCTTTGTCTTTCTGCTGTATTAATAGACTTTATGTTGCTGTGATTTTCTCAGTTAATTAGTCATTATTATTACATGTTCATCTGGTTGTGATTATTAAATCTAATCGCAGTTATTTGAGTTACGCAATTGATGTGACTTGTGCACCTTGAATTCAAACCTTTACTCCGTATAGAGCTGCAGCTGTTACGCTTCGGAAACACTGCGAGTGTGAAAGCTCATTGTGAGCTCATCCTGTCTCTCTTCTTTTTGTCTGTTTTCCTCTTTCTGTCTCTCTCGCCGCTGTTTGTGCATTAACCTCTCAAGGCTGATAAGATCAGCTTTAACAGTGGCGGTCCAGAGAGCAGGAGAGAACTAAATGAAAGCCATCCATTTCCTTTTGAACACAAGTGTGTGTATGTGTGTGTGTGTGTCGGAGGTTGTTACATTAAAGTGAAGGTGATTAAAGCTCAATAAAGATAGACTTTATAGAGCAGTCACTCAGTAGATGGTTGTTAAAGCTGTCTCATCTCTCTCACTCTCTCTCTCCCACACAAACACTCACGCACTGACAGCCGCTAACACGAGGGAGTCACTGGAGAGGTCAGAAGAGCATCAGACGTAATGGGTTTATTATCTGTGTGTTTGAATCAGAGAGCAGAGGTTTGGCGAGCATCGTTTCTCATGAAAACTGCCCTCCCCGCCTCATTTACATGTGCTGGATTTCCTTCAAAATAGGTGAAAATAGCAGCTGTGTGTGTCAGGGACATAGTAATGGACAGGAGAGTGACTTGAATGTAAAACTGCTAGTGTGGGGATTCATGGTCTTTTAAAGTCTATTGCACACTGCAAGACAGAAATGAGTTATCCTGTCATGTTTAAAAGGAGGAATTCACCCTGAAATTACAATTCTGTCTTCACTGACTCACCCTCATGTCGTTCTAAACCTGTATGACTATTCTTTTGTGGAACACAAAAAGAAGGTTTTGAAGAATTGCACTGGTGACTCTTTTCAATTGAGGTTTCCAGAGAATTTCTCCTTTTGTGTTCAACGGAGAAGAGAAAGTCATATGGGTTTGGAACGACATTAAGGTGAGTAAATGTCTTTAAATAGTCTCCGAACGGCTGATTTGTAGTGTGCGCTCGGCCTGAGAGGTCACGAAGCATGATATTGTCTTAACATGAAGATATTTATGTTTTTGTCTAATGAACCTGTCTCTCCAGGCTGTCCTTAATCCCCCATTTTCATGTTCATTTCTTTCTTTTTTCAGTCGTAAAGAAATTGTTTTTTGAAGAAAACATTTGAGGATTTTTCTCCATATTGTGGACTTCAGTGGTGCCATGAGTTCCAAAATGCAATTTAAAAGGAGGCTTCGAACGATCCCAAATGCGGTTGTAAACGATCCCAGCTGAGAAAGAAGGGTCTTATCTAGCGAAACGATCAGTTATTTTCATCAAAATACAATACAATTTCTATACTTTTTAATGTCAAACGCTCGTCTTGTCTCGCTCTACCTTAACTGTTTTGTTCTGGCTCATGACAGTTAGGGAATGTCGAAAAATTCCCATCTCATGTTCACCCTCAACTTCAAAATCGTCCTATACCGCTGTTTTACCAATTTTGTTAAGGGTGTTTGATGATCTTTGCATGTTCACTTTGCAAAGACTGTGTCGGTACTTCTGCAGCGATGTAGGATGATTTTGAAATGATTTTTGAAGTTGAGGGATAACATACGATTGTTTGCCAGAATACACAGAGTTCAGGGAGAGCAAGACGAGCGTTTGAGTTTAAATTGTATTTTTTATTTTATTTTTATTTTTATTTTATTTTTTTTAGTGAAAATAACCAATCGTTTTGCTAGATAAGACTCTTCTTCCTCAGCTGGGATCGTTTACAACCACATTTGGGATCGTTTGAAGCCGCATTTAAACTGCATTTTGGAAGTTCAAAATCGGGGCACCATAGCAGTTCATTATATGAAGAAAAATCCTGAAATGTTTCCCTCAAAAAACATAACTTCTTTACAGCTGAAGAAAGAAAGACATAAACATTTAGGAAGACGAGGGGTGAGGACATTATCTGTCAATTTTCATTCTGGAAGTAGACTTCTCCTTCATTTTTTTGATAAAGAAACTGAAATGGCCATTTAAAAGCAAAGACAACCAAGTTTTCTTTCTTTCTATACAGTTGGTAATTACAGTAATGTCTATCTTTGTTTCTTTAGAAGGTAGAAGATGAGGAGTTGGTCTTAACCCCAGATGGGACGCGCGAGTTCCTGACGTTGGAAGTGCCTCTTAGTGATTCTGGCTCGGCGGGCTTAGGAGTCAGCGTCAAGGGTAACAGGTCAAAGGAGAGCCATGCTGACCTGGGCATCTTCGTCAAGTCTATTATCAATGGAGGAGCAGCATGCAAGGTTAGAAATGTAACACATAAAAATTTAGAAAAAATTGAATATATTATTTGTATTTTTTTTATTTCTTTATGAGAGATATTTTTATATTTTTTCCATGCAAATATTATAAATTAGCAACCATTCACAAATTAGAGGTTGTTTTTTTTTAAAGCATCTCTCTTATGCCTCATCCAGGCTGCATTTATTTGATTAAAAAATGCTGTATAATATTGTGAAATTGTTTTCTTTTAATATGTTTTAAAATAGAATTTATTCCTGTGATGCAAAGCTGAATTTTCAGCATCATTACCCTAGTCTTAAGTATCACATAATCTTTCAGAAATCATTCTAATATACTGCTTTGGGGCTCAACAAACAACTCGGTTTCTTATTATTATTGACGTTAAAAACATTTGTGCTGCCTAATCTTCTTATGGAAACTGCAATAATTTAATTTTTATAATTCTTTGATGAATAGAAATTTTAAGGGAATGGCATTTATTTCAAATATAAACTTATGAATTTAATGCACCCTTGCTGAATAAAAGTATTAATTTCTTTAAAAAAATACCCCCAAATATTCAGTAGTGGTCTTTGTAATTCTATAATGTTTATAACATTATTATATAAATGATTGAGTTGTCTTATAGTTTTGTTATTAGAAGCATGGTGTACATATTAGATGTCTTGAATGGTGTATGAATGGTCTTCATAATCTCATGCTCTGGCATAGGACGGAAGGCTGCGAGTCAACGATCAGCTAATCGCAGTCAATGGGGAGTCGTTGTTAGGGAAGACAAATCAGGACGCCATGGAAACGCTGCGCAAGTCCATGTCAACGGAGGGCAACAAGAGAGGGATGATTCAGTTAATTGTTGCGAGACGAATCAACAAACGCCTTGAGGTAACGAGAGAAGAATTGAGCCAAAGAGAGTCTTTAATCATTTTTAATGTCAATGTGTAACTAATATTGCTTCATCTATTAGTTATGTAGGTGAATAATAGCCCATTAGTGTTTTGGGTTGAAATTAAATGGCTGTTCCGTTAAAAACAACTTAATGAAAATTTTAAACTTGATGTGCTTGGAGTTTCAAAGTCTCAGATCTCTCATGATTGATCATATTTTGTCATGACACATTGTAAAGGATTAGTTCACTTACGGAAACAAAAACATTCCTGATGATTTACTCACCCCCAATGTTTCCAAGATGTTAATGTCTTTTTTCAGTCAAAAAGAAATGAAGGTTTTTGAAGAAAACATTTAAGGATTTTTCGCCATATAGTGGACTTAGATGGGAGCCAGTGGGTTGAAGGTCCAAATTGCAGTTTCAACGCAGCTTCTAAAGGCTCTACACAATCCCAGCCGAAAAATAAGCATCTTATATAGCGAAACGCTCAGTCATTTTCAAAAAAAAAAAAAAACATTTAGATACTTATTGACCACAAATGCTTGTCTTACACTAGCTCTGCGATGCGCATCTACGTTTTCACGCATATACTTAATCACGTTGGAAAGGTCACATGTGATTAGTTCTTTGCCTGTGTACTTCGCTTCAAAAAGGTAGGGTAGGGTGAAAAACTCCATCTCATTTTCTCCTCCAACTTTTTTTTGTAAAGGGCCGTCTCAGACCGTATTTTCTCCCTCAACTTTAAAAATCATTTCAAAATCATCCTACATTGCTGCAGAAGTACCGACCCAGTCTTTGAAGAGTGAACATGCAAAGAAGATCAAACACCCTTAACAAAAAAATTAAAACAGCGAAATAGGACGATTTTTGTTGAGGGAGAATATGAGATGGGAGTTTTTTCGACATTCCCTAACTGTCATGACAAGACAAGACGAGCGTTTGGGATTAAAAAGTATATAAATTGTATTATTTTTATTAAAATAACCGATCGTTGTTCTGGAAGTGGACTTCTCCTTAAAGTCGAGCTAGTGCAAGACAAGCATTTGTGGTTAAAAAGTACATACAATTTTATTTTTTTAGAAAATGACCAATTGTTTCCCTAGATAAGACCCTTATTTTTTAACTGGGATCGTGTAGACCCCTTTGAAGCTGCATTGAAATTACAATTTGGACCTTCAACCCATTGGCTTCCATTGAACTCCACTATATGGAGAGAAATCCTGGAATATTATTCTCAAAAATCTTAATTTTTTTTTTTTCAGCTTTTCAACATGGGGATGAGTAAACTATCAGGAAATTTTCATTCTGGAAGTGAACAAATCCTTTAATTTCTCTAGTCTAGCCTTGATTTTAAAAACAGACACAATTTAGCATACCTACTTCACAACACATTAAGGTCAACCACGTGCTATTTTCTTTCTTTCCATCTCCAGAGAACGTCTAATCCGTTTAAAGACCAGGCAATCAGGTCGCTGCATTTCACAAATGTACAGAAGTATTTTGTGTAATTCTAAAGGGAAAACCATGATGGACTTGTGCATTTTTGTGTCACAGGGTTATTAAAGCTTGGCCGATAATGATGGTAATTGTCTTAGCCAGAGCAGGATCATGATTTTCCCATCGTGCTGAGTGTTCAGGGTCTGCATCTGAATGATTCTGACCACTTGATCACCACAAAACAAACCAAAGCTTAAATAGCAGCCAGTTAAATTCAGTGGTTGTGTGATTTGAATGATGATGTTCCTTTTGTTGTTCTGGTTTCTTTCAGGGTGAGAGCCGATCCAGTCCCCGAGGGTTAGAGCGAACCCTAAGCCCGTCTCCTGACGACCACGAGCGACGGATCTCACACTCGCTATATGGAATCGAAGGGCTTGATGACAACCTGAGGCCACAAGCCAACACAAATAATCGTAAAATGAGTGAGTTACAACACACTTAAAGGGGCATTTCAACCAAAAATGAAAATTACCCCATGATTTACTCACCCTCAAGCCATCCTAGGTGTATATGACTTTCTTTCAGACAAATATAGTCAGAGTTATAGTAAAAAATGTCCTGGCTCTTTCAAGCTTTATAATGGCAGTGAATGGGTGTTGAGATTTTAAAGTCCAATAAAGTGCATCCATCCATCATAAAAAGTGCTCCACGTGGCTCCAGGGGGTTATTAACATTATAGCTTAATCTATAATGTTAGCGAGAGAGTAAAGAGAGTATACATATATCTTTAGATAGATCCTACAATAATTGTTTTATTTCATTAAAATGACACGCATTTGGAAGCACGTATATGGCTTTCAGATAAACTATGACTGGGAATTCATTTTTCAAGAAAGTAATTATTTGCATTATTTTGCAAGTTAACCATCACCAGATGCTCTCTGCAATCACATTTGAACACAGCATCAGGTTTCAGAAGTAGAATTGGCATCTCTGCTGCAGTGTGTAAGAAACATGTGGTCTAACACAAAACATATGAGTATTACCCTGGACAAACAGATGCAGAGCTGTGGAGGTTCACTGAGAGCTCTCTGTGTGAGAGAGAGCCCAGCCGGAGCTGTTATCCCGCCTGTCAACAACTGAATCCACTCATGGGAAATGACAGTAGCAGGGTGCCACACACAGACATGCATATGCTTTTACATTTACTCGATGTATGCAGAGTCATGCTCATACCATACCATCCATTTACACTCACACAGACAGGCTTTCACTTGCTTGCTCTCCACAAGCACTCCTGCAGAGAGATAGAGGCTCGCTTTGATCAGAATGTGACTATATCCATCCATTTAAAGACCTGTTTGCAAACACTCCTCATGTGCTCGTAATGGGGTAATGTTGTTGTTTGCGTGCTGATTGCATTTGGATCTGCTTGAGTGAGGTTTTCCATGAACATACAGCAGGTTAATGTCTCGTCTTCAAATGCTATAAAGATTTGAATTGGTTTTCGAATTAATTAGCTTATTAGGTATTTGTGTGGTGGAAAGAACTAGTCGACTTCCAGACTTCTGACTTCTGGTCGACTTCCAGAAATAAAAATCTCATTCATTTTCTTCATTGGTAAATTGATCATTTATAAACATTAAGAAAGACAGTATATCGTGGTTTACCTGGAAACCTGGAGCTGCACTAGGTATTTGTCACAAAAATGTATATTTTGAGCACTCAATTGAAAATGTACACAAAGTATCAGTCGTACTTACAGGTTGTGGTTCGGAGATGCTTGTTAGTCCAAATAAAGAAGTTTAGAAGCCAATAAAGATAAAAGCCAAGATTAGAGAAGCATTCCTCTGTAAAATGACGAGCACACAACAAAAGGTTTGAATTGTATCGCTGTGGCATCATGGAAAAAATCTATTTTAACCACTGACTCTTCACATAGGCATCTTTCGGCAATGAAAACAAAAACTCGCATTCACAGTGCAGAACACAGTGTCTTCTCTACATGATGTAAACACACTAACTAGTGGAAGTGTTTGTGGGCAGGTCGCAGGGTTGCCAGGTTTTCACAACAAAACCTGCCCAATTGCTTCTCAAAACTAGCCCAGCACTAACTCTGTAGTGTTTTGAGGGGGGGTCCCCCATTAAAAATTGCATTCTGGGGGTTAATTTTCACTTTTTTTTTGTCGGGGTTCCCTTAGTAGATTCATAATTCACAGGGGACTTGACAATGCTGGCAGGTCAGACTGTTCCTATTTCGTGGGCAGGTGGGGATTATGCAAATGTGTTTCCCAGTGATGTATATCAGTAAGAGGCAAAAGTTGTGAAAATATGATGACTCATTAAGGTGATTCAGAATCAACTCTTTCTTTTGAGAAGACAATATCTTTATTTATAATGCATTTTTTTTTTTATAAAAGCAATAAACCCAGCTATAACAGCTAAGGGTGTTTGCCTAACAATGCCCCTTAGCTGTTATAAATTCACTGTAAACCATGGCTTTTTGGGGCTTATTGCTTTAATGTAAAGTTGCATACTTTGTCAATGGTAGCCAAGGTTGCCAGGTTTCCCCCATTAACAATCACGTTCTGGGGTCTAAAATACATGTTTTCTTTTGTTGGGGTTCCCCTGGTAAATTCACATTCCAGGGGCTAAATATGACATTATTGGGGTTGCTTCAACCTGCGAACATCAAAAACAACTGTGGACTTGGCAACACAGATAATAGCGCTTACTAATTTGCTCGAGTACTTCTTTCTGTGCCAGTCACAACATACTTGGCCAGATGAGAACATTTCTGAGAAAATTACAATGTTTTCTAACCTTAGATGCATGTAAACCTGTTGTAGCGGACTCCAACACAATATTAGGACACTTTAAAATACCATATGACCTGTTCTTTAAAAGGTTTATACATTACCCATGATTCTGTAAAGTAATCTCCAGCAGTCAGTGACGAGCATTGGTGCTGAAGGAACTTTGTAGCACCCATGTTATTTTTCCATTGTTTTAAATTCAGAAATGAGGTTTTCAATGTTTTATAGTTTCTTCCTGGTTAAAGCCATAAAGTACACACTCTTTTATCTTTGTCTTTTTTAATTTAAATCCAAGTTTGTAATGTTATGGTTTGATTCATGGCTTATTATGCCTTAATGAATCCTTTTTTAAAATCTCTATTGGGAAAAATGAGAGTACAGTGTTGAAAGGAAAACAATACTCACGAACCATTAACAAGCTAAAGAGCATGAAGAGAATCATTTGGTTCCAGTATATCTTTAAAAAAAAGCACTTTGTTCCCAACCGTAGTGCATTTTGTGATCGTTTACATCCCACGCGGTTTCACTTATTGAAGTATGTACTGGAAAGAAGAAAGTGTTTCTCATGGGCTTTATTTTAGACAAGGGTGGGAAATTTCTGAACAGATTAAAAACACAAAAACAAGCTGATGTGTACTTTCTCTTAGAATTTCCTGGAAAAAGGGCCACTTTTTTTGTGCAAGATTATATAGAAAATCAGCCATGCAAATTGCTTCCAGGCTATATGTAAGAGCGAGCAAACATATCCAAGTCAAGTGGACTACACCATGTGTTTAATTTGTAAATCTCTCATGTAGAGTACGAGACAAATGATTCACTGTTGCTCGTGATTCTCGGTGACTTTGACCTGCTTTGCTTAGAATGAGGTGATTTATTTTTGCATGAATTATAAATAATTTGCCATCTTTATTTTTACCATCTGCACATCGTGAAACCCCTGCCATGTTCACGATTAGCTGTATTACTTGATTACTGTATAATAATAGCATAATTTGATTGTCCCTACACCCCTTCCTGCTCTTATCTCGCTGTAGATCATTATCAGCTCTCGCCGACGGTCAACATGCCTCAGGATGACACGGTCATAATTGAAGACGACAGGCCACGTGTTCTCCCCGCCCAGCTGTCTGACCAGTCGTCATCCAGTTCTCACGATGACATGGGTTTCGCCGTAGAGACACCTCCGCCGCCACCCTGGGACCAAGAGCTTCCTGACAGGTAAATAAAAGTGGACAGTAGAAAGTTTTGTCATTTATTTATTGAAGTAGCTATTGTCTTTGTTTCTATTTTGAGCATCAGCTCTTTTCTGACGATCTTCCTGCTGTAATTGAGTCCATGGCCTTTCCTTTGTTTGTAAAAGGAGCTTCGGTTATTAGAACAGGGCCAAGGGCTGGACACTGTGCTGTGATTTAATCCGTCTCTCTTTTTCTCTCTCCTTCCCTCAGCACTGCCAATGCTAATGGTGAGGGGGTGTTTCAGAGGGAAGGTTTTGGCAGGCAAAGCATGTCTGAGAAACGCACCAAGCAGTATGGAGATGCAAGCCAACTTGACATCATCAAGACCCGCAAGTCCAAGAGCATGGACCTAGGTACTCTTAAGGATTAATCGTAAATGAGAGCTTGCTCTTAGATGCTCTAGATCAGCCTAAAACAGTTCTTGGTCTTAGATATTGTAACCTTGTGACCTAGATAGTCTAAAGATCAACTTGAAGCACGGTGCTTGTTTTTAAATGCTCAATAAACATTGACCCAAAACACAGTAGTTAGACCTAGACACTTTACAGGTCAGTTTTAAAAATGACCTTTAGTCATGTTCTAGGAGCACAGTAAACACAGTAGTTAGACCTAGATACTCTAAAGGTCAGTGTTATAGACAGTGATTGGGCCTAGATAATCTAAAGGTCAGTCCCAATCACAGTGACTGGACGTAAATACACTAAAGGTCATTTCCTGTTAGTGCTTGGACTAAGATACTCTAAAAATGAGTCCCAAATGCTGTGCTTGGACTAAAACACTCTAAAGATCAGCCCCAAACACCCAACACAGCTAAATACTCTAAAGGCCAATCTGAAAAACTGTATTTTAACCTTATTACTCAAAAGATCAGCTCAAAGCACATTACTTAGACCTAGATGAGCACAGTGCTTGGACTTAAAAACTCTAAAGGTCAATCCAAAAAACAGCATTTGGACTTAAATACTCTAGAGGGCAATCTCAAAAACTGTAATTGGACCTAGTTGCTCTAAACATCAACTCAAAGCACATTACTTAAACCTAGATACACTAACAGTCTGTCCCGAACACAGTGCTTGGACTTAAATACTCTAAAGATAAATAAAAGATAAATAAAAAACCCCAAATACTTTAGAGGGCAATCTCAAAAACTGTAATTGGACCCAAGTACTCTAAAAAGTCAACACAAACCACATTACTTAGACCTACATACACTAAAGATGCTCTAGAGGTCAATCTCAAAAAGTGTAATTGGACCTAATTATTCTAAAGGTCAACTCAAAGCACATTACTTACACCTAGATACACTGAAGGTCTGCCCCAGCGCAGTGCTTTTACTTAAATACTCTAAAAGTCAATCAAAAAACAGTAACTGGACCTAAATAATCTAGAGGGAAGTACATTATTTGGACCTAGATCCAGTATTGGTCCTTCCTGAACACAGTGCTTGGACTTAAATACTCTAAAGGTCAGTCCAAAAAACAGTAATTGGACCTAAATACTCTAGAGGGCAATCTCAAAAACTGTAATTGGACCTAATTGGTCTAAAGATCAACTCAAAGCACATTACTTAGACCTAGACACACTAAAGATCTGTCCCAAACACAGTGTTTGGGGTTAAATACTTTAAAGATCAATACAAAAAACAGTATCTGGGCCTAAAAACTCTGGAGTGCCATCCAAAAACTGC
Source organism: Labeo catla (assembly GCA_012976165.1). NCBI lineage: Eukaryota > Metazoa > Chordata > Actinopteri > Cypriniformes > Cyprinidae > Labeo > Labeo catla. Next base: position 828,928 of record VONZ01000042.1, read on the forward strand.
AATTGTACCAGATTACTCTAAAAATCAACACAAAGCACATTACTTAGACCTAGATACAATAAAGGTCCGTCCCAAACACAGTGCTTGTACATAAATACTCTAAAGGTCTATCCAAAAAAAAAAACAGTAACTGGACCCAAATACACTAAAAATCTGCCCCTGAACATAGTGCTTGGACTTAAATACTCTAAAGGTCAATCCAAAAAACGGTAATGGACCTAAATACTCTAGAGGTCTATCTCAAAAACTGTAATTGAACCTAATTACGCTAAAGATCAACTTGAAGCACATTACTTAGACCTAGATACAATAAAGGTCCGTCCCGAACACAGTGCTTGGACTTAAATTTTCTAAAGGTCAATCCAAAGAAACTGAAATTGGACCTAAATAATCTAGAGGTCAAACTCAAAAATTGGACCCAGTTACTTTGAAGATCAACTCAAAGCATATTACTTTGACCTAGATACTCTAAAGGTCTGTTCTGAACACAGTGTTTGGACTCAAATACTCTAAAAGATAATCTTAAAAAAAGCAGTTATTGAACCTAAATACTGTAAAGGTCAATGTGAAGAATTCTTAATTGGATGCAATTACTTTAAAGATCAACTCAAAGCACATTACTTGGACCTATGTACTCTAAAGGTCTGTCCCAAACACAGTGCTTGGAACTATATACTGTAAAGATCAGTCCCAGTAAATAAATTCCCTCCCCGAAATCTAATCCATCGCTCAAGTTACTTTCCTCTCTTTATAAGAGCACTTCTCAGAATGCCTCTCATTCTGGGCATCACCATTCACTACCCCACCGTCACTAAGTCTGCACTGGTCTCCCTTGTGCATGTGCTTTCTAATCTGAACACGGTTTCCACTCATCCAATTCTGCTGGATGTTCCTCACTTACCGCTTTACCACTGAAATGGAGCTGGTGCCAGAGTGCAGACAAAGGGATCCTGCAGAACCTTCTGCAGATCTGCTCAGTGTTTCCACTGACTCTAAAGCCAAAACGACAACGCGTTTGTTTTATTTCTTTGCATATTATTTAATTTGACAGTTTTCTAATTTGATTTCTAGACCACTGCTGGATGGCTTTGTTGTAGGTCATTTGTCTAGATATAGTTAACACTGTCTAGAGATCTAGGTTGAATTGTTGTTTTAAAAACTGTCAGTTACATTTTAATAATTTTGATTTCTGATGTTATTTCTCCTACATGAATCACATTTTCCCACCTTTTCTTTGGGCGAAACATGTGAAATGAGGTCAGTTTGGGCATCGGCACATTCTCAGTGGAATAGTGATAACTCTGAATCAGCAGAATCACTGTGGAAACTAACCGTTTTGTTAATGAGCACTGACTGATTGTTTCTGTCATCTGTTTTGTTGATGGTTAAACTTGCCTGGTTGCTTGCTGCATGTTGAATGGTCAAACTAACCATCCTGTCGATGTATGTGTATGTATGTGTGCCCCTCACACAGTGGCTGATGAGATTAACCTCACACACTACACAGAAAACAGAAAAGGTAAGCATGACCACTCCGGCACTTCTTTTCCTGCACACACACTCACTTCTGTTCCACACCTTGCCTGTTTTTCTTCAGTGTTGAGATTCCTACTGTTTCATCATTGATTACTTTCCTAGGCCCGTTTGTAATTACTCTCATAAACAGCACATATTTATTTCGGCACCTATAAAAACAGGTTACAGCATTTATACGCTGCAATTAAGCAATGTAGCAGCATTAATTGATGACAGTAAAAACTGTAATATTGTGAAATGTTATTACAATTTTAAATGTATTTTATTCCTGTGATGGCAAAGTTGAATTTTCAGCATCCATTACTCTAGTCCTCTGTGTCACATGATCCTTCAGAAATCATTCTAATTTGCTGATCTGGTGCTTAAGAAGAATTTATTATTATCATCTTTGTTGTAAACAACTGTGCTGCTTTTAATATCTTTGTTTTAAGGATTCTTTGAATATAGAAAAACATTTATGTTCAAAATAGAAACTTTTGTAACATTATTAATGTCTCTAATGTCACTTTTAATCAGTTTAGTGCATCCTTGCTGAAAATAAGTATTGCTTTATTTAAAAAATCTTGCTGATCCTCTAACTTTCATTTTCATTTTACATATATACACTGCCATTCAAAATTTCTCTAATGCTCATCAAGACTGGATTTATTTGATCAAAAATACAGAAAAAAACAGTAATATTGCAAAATTATATTACAATATAAAATAATGGTTTTTATTTCAATTATTTTAAAATATAATTTATTCCTGTGATGCAAAGCTGATTTTTCATCAGGCATTACTCCAGTCTTAAGTTTCGCATGATCCTTCAGAAATCATTTGAATATGCTGATTTATTATTAAAATTATATATGTTGGCAACAGTTGTGCTGCCAAATATCTTTGATACTTTTTTAAAGGATTCTTTAACCCTTTAACTGTCACCGTCCCCCCAGTGGGAGGCCTAAGTTTACTTCACCATATTACAAATAAATCCGAATCGAATCATGACAAACTATACATCGTTGGGAAGGTTCAAGACTCCTAAATAGATATTTTACCATATTTTTGTGATTAGAAATGATGTAGGAAAAGTAATAGATGAATATATGTCAAGAATGCAACTCATCATAACATGAGTTCTGACCTTTGTCACAAAAGACGTTCTTCGTTGGCTTTTTCCCATCATGCTTTAGAAATCATAAGAAATTATATATCAGTTAAAAAATTAAAATTAAAAAAATGGGAGTGACAGTTAAAGGGTTAATTAATAAAAAAGCTAAAAAGAAATACATTTATTCAGAATATAAAGTCTTTGCTATCACATTTTTTTTAATCAATTTAACATGTATTTTCTAAATAAAAGTATTAATTTCTTTCAAAAAAAAAAACAAAACAAATTTACTGACCCCAAACCTTTGATTGGTAGTGTGTATTGTTAGAAAAGATTTCTATTTTATATAAATGCTGTTCTTTTTAACGTTTTATTCATCAAGGAATCCTGAAAAAAGTATTACAGGTTCCAAAAAAAATAACTGTTTCCAACATTGATAATAAATCAGCATATCAGAATGATTTCTGAAGGATCATGTGACACTGAATACTGGAGTAATGATGCTGAAAATTCAGCTTTGCATCATAGGAATAAATTAGATTTTAATTTATATAGAAATGGAAAAACTTTTTTACATTGTATTGTATTTTTGACCAAATAAATGCAGTCTTGATTAACATGAGAAACTTGATAGTGAATGAATGGCAGTGTGTGTATTTTCTTTAGATATATTACTGTATTTTTGTATATTATTGCCATGAAGGTACAACAGGCAGTGTAAAGCATTTTGTTCTGAAAATCTAGTTCATTGTAATATTACCATATTACAAACACACTACTGTATTATATGTAAAAATAGCAAAGGAGGTCTGACACGCTTCAATAAGGCAGCGCTGCGTGATGAAGATAAATTCACGCAATCTCTCCTGGCCTCCACTTACATTCATTTATCTTCATCACTTAATACAGAAACGCATCTTCACGCCTTCATGGCTGACTACATACGATAGCAGCTCGCGCACGCACACACTCCACAGATAAATGCAGCTGCTTTTATCAGGGTTACGCTTGAGATTTGTGGTGGACAGATTGCATGCTTAACTAGTTGGTTGTGCTTTGTGGTTTAACTAGCAAACTCTTCCTCAGGCTCTTCCTCACATGATGTTGGCCCGTCTCTCGGCCTGAAGAAGTCCAGCTCTCTGGAAAGCTTACAGACTGCCGTCGCTGAGGTGACTCTCAACGGCGACATGCCTTTTCACCGGCCGCGGCCACGCATCATAAGGGGGCGGGGCTGCAACGAGAGCTTCCGGGCCGCAATTGACAAATCGTACGACAGGCCAACAGCCAATGAGGATGAAGAGGAGTGCATGGACACATGTATGGCTGCTTCTGATTGGTTGAAATCAGTGAATGCACTAAAATTTGGCTAATGTTAAGATAACGGCTGTTGATTTGATTAACTGGTTTTGGTTTTGTTTATTATGACTGTTAATAACTGCGTTCACTCTCTCTTTTACCTCTTGTAGTGGACGAGGACACAGAAGGAAGCTCTCGATCAGGGCGGGATTCGGTTTCCATGGTAGCTGATCTCACTCCGCTTCCCGTCACCGAGCAACAGCTGATCAATGGCAACCAGCCCCAAAACGACAAGAAGAAAGAAAAAGGGGGGAAGGACAAAAAGAAGCCGGAGAAGGAAAAGGGTAAAACAAAGAAAGGAATGCTCAAGGGTCTTGGAGAGATGTTCAGGTAATTAAAAGCAGATCTGAACAGCGTTTTGTGTCAGATAAAAGAGACTAAGAATAATGATGATAAGAGTGCAGATGAGCCCAGAGCACTTTTTCTTCATGTCCTTAATTACCTCAAAATCTGACAATAGAATAAAAGCCTAGTGAGCTGCCCACCGACGCATCGTAGGCATGTCCCAGACTTAAAGCCAACAATAGGCAGAACAACAAAATTGGTGAAAGATGTGAAAGTGAAGAAAATTAGTGGTTATGCACATGCAAAATGCATTGCTAAGGTGGTTGGTTGCAGAGCTGGTGCTGTTGTTGCTAAGGTGTTGTGGGTGGTTTCTGGTGCGTTGTTAGGTGGCTGCTAGGATGTTGTTTAAAATAGCCCCACACACATTTTCTTTATTATTCTGGTGTCTAGATATGAGCTGTAGTTGGCAAGCTTTATGCTGCCTCATAAAGAAAGAAAATCTAATTTAGTTCATATTTGTCCAAAAAATATAAATTTATGACATTGTCAAAAGTTTACATACACCTTTACATAAAAGTTTACAGAATCTGCAAAATGTTAATTATTTTACCAAAATAAGAGGGATCATAAAAAATGCATGTTATTTTTTTATTTAATACTGATCTGAATAATACTGATATTTCACATAAAAGATGTTATGTAGCTCACAAGAGAAAAAAATAGTTGTATTTATTTAAAAAAAAAAAAAATCACCCTGTTCAAAAGCATACACTTCATTCTTAATACTGTGTTGTTACCTGAATGATTTTTTTTTTTTGTTTAGTGTTGGTGTCCATGACAGTTGTTTGTCCTGAACAGTTAAAACTGCCTGCTGTTCTTTGGTTTTGGTCAAATTCTTAGGTTTTTCAGCATTTTTTGTGTTTTAACCCTTTCCAACAATGACTATGATTCTGAGAACCATTTTCACACTGAGGACAACTGAAGGTCTCATATGCAGCTATTACAGAAGGTGCAAACACTCACTGATGCTCCAGAAGGAAATGCAATGCATTAAGAGCCGGGGGTGAAAACATTTTGAATTTGAAGATTAGGGTAAATTTAAATATTTTGTCTTTTGGGATACATGTAACAATCATCTGTAGCTTCTGAAGGGCAGTACTAAATGAAAAAATAAGATATTTAGGCAAAATAAGAAAAATGTACACATCTTCATTCTGGTCAAAAGTTTTCACCCCCGGCTCTTAATGCATCGATTTTTCCTTCTGGAGCGTTTGAACCTTCTATAATAGTTACAGTATTAAGAATCAAGCATATGTAAACTTTTCAATGGGGTCGTTTTTATAAATTCAGCTATTATTTTCTCTTGTGGACTATATGTAAACATCTTTTATGTGAAATATCGTATTCAGGTCAGTACTAAATAAAAAATAACATGCATTTTGTCTCTTATTTGTTTCTCTTATTTTGGTAAAATAGTTAACATTTGTGTATGAAAACTTTTGACCTCAACTGTATATACATTTTTATATACACGCAACACAGCGTGACGATATATAGACATATAACACAGCTACAAGTGTGATATTGCGTTTACACAACAGTTTGACGGCACGAGTGCAAATACATAAGAAACGACAACAGAGTGTCTTTAAAAACCCTCTTTTGTGCAAACTACTTCCTTCCGCCACGGATTCGAATCTCAGTTTGAAAGTTTAACAGCTGAGCCCAAGCCTCCGTTACTAATTTAAAAAAACGTCACTTTCGAAATAATAACAAAAGAAGAACCTGCTCTTGGCAGGTTTGTAAACACTGAGCGTTTGCTGATGTCCTGAAGCTCACATGACATTGCAAACACTAAAAAAAATAAATAAATAAATAAAAAAAATAAATATATATATATATATATATATATATATATATTTGAAGTCTGAACAAGTACATTCTTGCCTAAATAAACTCTACATTCTTTTTTTGCTTAAAAAACTACATTCTGTGACACAAAAACAGTATTTTTCATACAATTATGGTGGATTTGGGCCTCCGCCATGACACTCACTATGAGAAATATGTATTTTGTTCAGATTTTTATCATTTAAAAGTGTGGCTTCAGTAATATATGTATATTTTTTGAAAGAAGTCTCTTATGCTCATCAAGGCTGCATTTATTTGATAACAATATAGTAAAAAAGTATTGTGAAATATTATTTCAATTTAAAATAGAAATGTTAGATTTTAAAATATTTTAAAATGTATAATTAATTTTTTTTTTTATCTTACTGATCCCAAACTTTAGAAATAGTGTATATAAGACAGGCACATAGACAGTAGACAGCAGTGCGTCTTGCTGGTAGTACTTCCTGTACTAATATTAAAAAATAATGATATTGAAATCCAATCATTAATATTGATAGGCTGTGAGTTTGTGTGTGACAGTATGTTCCTGAGCTCTAGGCAGAATGGACAGTCACATCCAAGACATGGAGGGAAAAGTTTGAGTTTCCGTGAAGTTTAGTAGAAAGATACGAGAAGACTGGAGGGGATAGAAAGCAAGAACGCAGCTCATTTGAAGGTTTTTGAAACTGTCAGCAATAGATAAATCATTTTTGAAAACGTCGAATATTTTAGACTGCTTCTGGGGCAGTGGAGTGTTTTAAAGGCTGTCATCTGCCTCACTGAGCCAAAGATACCTGCTACATATTAATGAGCGCTCTACATATTAATGAGCTCCGCAGAATATCAGAACTCATAGGCATACAAAGGTATTGAAACTCCTTTCGGCTTTCCCGCACACACGCTTGAGTCCTCGCACATGTCAGCGGAATATTAATGAATCGATATGCTTGATAAAACAAAGATTTGCAGAGAAGAGAAGACCTTTATGCTGTCTCTGCTTTGCAGAGTTGCAAAACAGTGATTAGTTTGTTAAATGAATTAGAATAGATGGATTAAGAGCTTTAATGTCAGTTTAAGTAGAGCTGGCAGGTTTAAGAGCTTTTTCAAAAGCATAATGTCCATAAAATAAGGGACATGTGACTGTTTTGAACAAAGTAGCTTTTGAATGCAGTTTCCAAAAAAAGATGTTTTATTACAAACATAAATTATTGAGCTTTTCTGTAGTTGTTGAAACAGTTAATTGAAAAGAATTTTGAGCTGTCAAACACCATCAACCGCTGACACGCGTTTATATGTGTTGAAGGTTTGGGAAGTACCGTAAGGACGAGCGTATGGATGGTCCAAAGTGGAAGTCAGAGGAAACTCACGCATCGGAGGAAGAGACGCGCAGAATGAGACAAGAACAAGAGAGGTACACACACACACACACACACACACACACACACAGAGTCAAAGCTAATCTTAACTATCATTAGCCTCTAATCAGAGGCATTTCCTGACACTTTACCTGCCAGCCGTACCCACTTCCTCCAACATTCTTCCTCGGTGATTGTTTCAGTCCTGTTGTTTGTCATCATTGTGTTTTGTTAAAGCATTATGATGCTTTCATGTTTGTGTGTTTGCATATTAATGCTTTAGCTAAAGCCTAATATGTTTTAGTCATTCATTGTATGAATGTTCACCTGCAGGTGTATGTGCGTTCATGTTGTTTTATTAATAATGCCATGTGAACCCCCTCCCGTTTTCCCTTCTGTCCTCTGGGACCCTGCTGAGAAATCCCCACTCTTTCAATCTTTTTCTTAATCTCTGTCTCATACACACTCATTTATCATCTTGCTTTTGATGGGGGTTAGAAAGGTGTTTCAGTATGTTTTTAGGTCCTTTGTAAAGTAACTTCTGGTTTCGGGTTTAAAGGGATAGCTCACCAACAATAAAATTTCGGGATCATTTACTAACCCTCAAGTTATATCCAAACCTGTCCGACTGACTTTCTTTTGTAGAAGACAAAAGAATGTTGTCTATGATGAAAGTCAATGGGGTTCAGACACCATTTGCAAAAATACATTTTTCAGGATATATATATGTATTTGTGTTTTTATTGTAGTCATACTGTATGCTATATGTATGTATGCATGTGAACAAAATACAAGTTGTTCATTTTAGTTCTCAATGTATTAACAAATGTTAACAAGAACAACTTTTTATTTTAATAATGCATTAGTAAATGTTGAAATTAATATTAACTAAGATTAAGTATTGTTCGTTCTTAGTTAATGTTAATTAATGTAGTTGACTAATGAAACTTATTGTAAAGTGTTACCCTTATTTTCCACCTTATTTATTTATTTATTTAATATACATGTATGCATATTTATATAAAAAAATATCTTTTCGTATATTTACATTGTATATTTTTTTACTTTTAATTTACACAAAAAACAAGTGTCAAAAAAGAAAAAAATGTTAGAAATGGTAATAAAATAATGTTGTAATAATAGCATTCAAAATGTAACTGACATTATTATTTAAAATACATATGTGTAAATGTATATATGAATGTGCGTAAGTATATTTATATTGTATAAATTGTTGCAGTGTTGCCAAAGCGTTACAAAAGCCAGAAATGCTAATAAAAATAAATGTAATAATAATTTAATTAAACTTAAATATGAATATGTATTGATATACTTACATTATATATTTTTACATTTAATTTACACAAAAAAGAAAGTGACAAAAGAAAGAAAAGATGTTAGGAACGCTAATAAAATACTGTAAAATTAATAACATACAAATTGCAATTAACGTTATGATTTAAAATACGTATATGTATAGTTTAAATATGAATATGTTAAGTATATTTTTATTATTTGTAATTTTGCATACAGTGTTTCCAAAGCATCAATAAAGAAGCCAGAAATGCTAATAAAAATAACTGATTTCATATTTATTAAATTAACACTATAATTAACATTTGACAAGAAGGTTACAGGTCCTAGACTTAGTACCAAATTAAACTAAACTGAACTTCTTTAAATTATACTGCAATAAATCATGTTTTCCATGCCAGAACAAGACATTTCATGATAATGGATCTGTCTATTATTACTTGTTTTTCTGTTGTTTTTAAATTAATTTTTCAGTTTTTAATCTGTGCATTTTGTCATTTCTTTTTCATAGGATCCAGGCTAAAACACGAGAGATTCGTCAGCGTCAGGCCAGAGAGCGAGACTATGCTGAGATCCAGGACTTCAGCCGGTCCACCCTGACCTCACTTCCTCCCGAGGAGCCTCCGTACGCCGGCATCGGCTCCTTGGAACACGGCGGGTACCATCGGATCCACACGCCTCCGGACTCACCGTACACACATAAACAGAACGCCCGTAACGGACACCCCTCTACGTCAGACAGGTACTTACTCTAACAACATTTCTAAATATCATAGTCATTTGATTTGACTGACCAGTGATTATGAAGATGCGATTCTACTCTTCTTGAGTTGTATAAAGTGTTAAAAAGCATTCTCAAGGGGTTTCATAAAACCCAAATTGTGAGAATGTTTTGTTTGGGTTGTGTCAGAGTTGCATGTTTTCTTGAGACTAAAACAAACACAGGCAGAGTGAGACAGGAAGGCCACTTCCTGTAAGAACCCTTAGGGAACAGGAAATGGGTGTCATTCCACAGTGAGATGCAGAGAATGGAACTGTGGGAATTATCCTTACAAATCTGCATGGGAAGTGGATCTTAAAGGGGGCACAATGTGTGGGTGGGTGTGTTTTTATGGGCTTTAGAGGGAAACACTGTGTAGGAGTGTGTGTGTGATGCGTTATACAAACAGTATAGCATGTATGTATATATAGTGATCTTATAGCTTCCTGTTTTCTAAGTTTCAGCCAATGAGCTTTATTGCGAGCTGCCAGATCATATTAGTTGAGACCAAGTAGCCAAAACAGCTGTGGATGTGGCAGTCTGAAAAGCCCTTTTCCGATGCCTGATGTGATGCTTAAGGATATTTAGACTGATTGAAATCATTCTATACTATGATGCTGACATTGACCACAACAGGAAGTCATTCTCTAGTGTCTTTAAAATGGCAGGAAGATAACATTATCTTTTAAAGAGCAAATCCTCTTCAACTGTGACAAATGTGAACAGCGTCTTCAACATTTCCCTTAATATTAATCTGTTAATTACTCACCCTAATTTATCCAGAGAGAATGTTTTCAATTAAGTGCGTCATTTTAATGTTTAATGTTTCTTGTTTCTCATTCAGCATCATGCACACAACTTTTATCATTTTTAGATTTTAATTAAACAATTTTTTTATTAGCAAGGGGTCTTGTAAGTTGATCTTTTTCTTTTGTGAGTGTTTTTTTGCTTTTTTTTCATTTTCACTTGGCGGACACTTTCACCGAACAGTCATATTTTGGCAAGTTACAGACAAAGTCCTTTTTGTTGAGTAAAGCACTTTGTATTGTTTAAGCACTTGAAATGCACAGTCGGGGTCCATAATATGAGCAATCTAGAGTATCGGTTAGTTTCTGAACACTCAAAACAATTCCCAGTATCAGTTGTGAAAGAGGTTGCAGTGGAAATCCAACAGTAATAGTCATTTTTACAATGTCACTGCTTTAGCCAGGCACACACACAAACGCACATATACACACAATATCTGACCTAGAAATCAGAGTGTTGTAGCGTTCTGGCTATCAGCTGCAGTATGGTATAAGTCCCTCAGTGCAGAACGTTTTAAGTAAATGAGAAATATATCTGTTCAGTCAGCAGAATTACTTTTTGAAACCTGATAAAAGGCTTATATGCACACAAAACATGCACAAACCCACCTTCAGTATGCACAAGAATACATATTCATATTTGTACGTACATTGTATGGGTCACAATTATTGATATTTCTTTTATGCCAAAAATTATTAGGATATTAAGAAAAGATCATGTTCCATGAAAATATTTTGTGAATTTACTACTGTAAATATATCAACTTTATTTTTGATTAGTAATATGTGACCCTGAACTACAAAACCAGTCGTAAGTATCATGGGTGTATTTGTAGCCGTAGCCAAAAATACGTTGTTTGGGTTAAACTTATCGGTTTTTCTTTTATGCCAAAAATCATTAGGATATTAAGTAAAAATCATGTTCCATGAAAATATTTTGTACACTTACTACTGTAAATATATCAAAACTTAATTTTTAATTAGTAATATGTGACCCTGAACTACAAAACTAGTCATAAGGGTCATTTTTTTGGATTTTGAGATTTATACATAATCTGAAACTGAATAAATAAGCTTTCCATTGTATGGTTTGTAAGGATAGGAGATTCTACAACAACTATTTGAAAATCTGTAATCTAAGGGTGCAAAAAAGTCAAAATATTGTGAAAGTTGCCTTTAAAGTTGTCCAAATGAAGTTCTTAGCAATGTGTATTACTAATCAAAAATTAAGTTTTGATATATTTATGGTGGAAATTTACAAAATATCTTCATGGAACATGATCTTTACTTAAATCAATAATCGATATGAAAAATCGATCATTTTGACTCATGCAATGTACTGTTGGCTATTGCTACAAATATAACCATGCTACATATGATTGGTTTTGTGGTCCAGGGTTACATATGCATTGCTAAGAACTTAATTTGGACAATTTTAAAGGTGTTTTTTTCAATAATTTAATTTAATTTCAAATAGTTGTATCTCAGCCTAATTTGTCCTATCCTAACTAACCATACATCAATGGAAAGCTTTCAGCTTGACTGGTTTTGTAGTCCAGGGTCACATATGTTTCAAAGTGCCAATATACATAGAAAAACAGAAGAAGGAAAAAAGACAATGGAATTAAATATAAAGATAACTGCAAATGAAAGAAACAACAGTTAATAAAGCAGTGCATGTGGCTGATGTCTGAGGTTGTGATTTCAATTATAAATATCTTTCTCCCCAGGGTTTCTGTTCACCCACCAGGCTAGATGTGGCTTTGTTGGAGCGTGTGTGTTTGTGATCTTTGAGTCTGTAATCTGTTTAATCTGTTCTTGTGATCTATTGATATGTTTTTTTTCTTGAATTGCTCAGAGGATTTCATTGTTAATGGAAGGATCAGGGAAATGTATTAGATCAGAAAAAAAGAGAGATGTGTGTGTGTGTGTGTGTGTGTGTGTGAGAGAGAGAGAGAGAGAGAGAGAGAGAGAGAGAGAGAGAGGGCAGTTTAAATGAATTAAACTCAATCTCTCTTATTCATTTCCACTCATGACCCCTCCTCTCTGAGCTGGGATTTGATTCTCTCAGGTTTTATTAAATTGACTTCTTAGATTTGAGGCAGAGAGCGACAACGTGCGCATGCACACACCGTTTCTGCATGTTTTTTCTCTTTGCCTTTATGAGAGTTATCTGAGCCCTTCCTGTTCACATCTGAGCTGATGACCATGGGGCCGCTGTCCGTGTCTGTGGTCTCCCACCGCAGCGATGGAGCCCCTGTGTAATCAACATTCCTCCCTCCTCCTGACAAACTTTAGTTGTGTCGGTGTGTTTGTGTGTCTTGCTGAGTTGACTATGAGCCCTGTAGGGAATTTTAAAGAATGAACGTTGCAGAGGCCAATTAAAGCAGCCAAACGCACACAGAGGGTAAACATCTGACTAATCCCACAGCATTCATGCTGAGAACTCACACACACATGCATACACACACAAGTTTAAGCTCATTATCAGCATTCCCTGGCACGCTGCGTGGAAAAAAAGCGTGGATTAAGAAAAACCAAAGCGTCAGAAACAAACTCGCAGCTTACAGACGGATAAAGAGAGTGTGACACCACTGCTAATTAAAAGAAATAAATGAGTGAAGAGAAGAGCAATGAGTGGTAGTAGAATTTAGATGTGCCACTGTAAGGGAAAAGGCCACCTCTGTGGTTTGGAAAATAGATTTTCTGTTACAAACAACGTATTGTACGTATTGTATACGCATTTAGTTTTATCTCACATCGAGTGATAATGTTATGATTCTTCCAATGAAATTTAATAGGACCATCGTCGTTTCCTCTCTGACCTTTAGCTGTTTGTGTTGAGAAGATTTTAAGACTTTTTACTTTTGATTGGCTGTCCTCCATGTGTTGGCCTGGTTGAGTGTAGTCCTCACAAAAATAAACATTTTGTCATCTTTACTCACTCTCTTGTCATTCCAAATTTGAAGTTCCTTCCTCTGTGGAAGATGAAAGTTGGTATTTTGAAAAACGTTGTAAACCAAACAACGTTGAAATCCAGTGAGGGAATAAATAATGACAGAATTTCATTTGTGATTAAAAATAGTCCTATATTTAAGACAAGCCAAATTTCTGAATATGAATTGATGTTATATACATTGCCTTGCAAAAGTATTCATACCCCTTCATTTTTTCACTTTATGTTGCAGCCTTGTTAAACTGCATTGAAGTACTTTTTTCTCTACATCAATTAACACTCCATACACCATAATGACAAAGCAAAAAACAGATTTGTGACAACTTTGCAAATGTATTTAAAAACAAAACAAAAAAAACAACTGAAATAAGTACATTGCATAATTATTCATACCCTTAACTCAGTACTTAGTTGAAGCACCTTTACAGCCTCAATTTTTTTTGGGTATGATGCAGCAAGCTTTGCACATCAGCATTTGGCAATTATCTGCCATTTTTTACCTCACTTTTTTTAGGTTTCTCTAGAAATATCTGATTGGGTTCAAGCCCAGGCTCTGGCTGGGCCACTCAAGGACATTCACAGAATTGTCTATAAGCCATTCTTGCTGTGTGCTTAGGGTCATTGTCCTGTTGGAAGGTGAACCTTTTGCCCAGGTTCTGAATGCTCTAGACTAGGTTTTCATTAAGGCTATCTCAATATTTTGATGCACTGAGCTTTTCTTCTACTCTGACGAGTCCCTCAGTCCCTGCCGCTGAAAAACAGCCCCACAGCACGAGGCTGCTACCAGCACACTTTACTTTTGGGATGGTACTCTGCAGGTGATGAGCAAGTGCTTAGTTTCCTTCAAACATGATGCTTGGAATTGAGGTTTATCAGACCAGAGAATCTTGTTTCTCACAGTCTGAAGGTCCTTTAGGTGCTTTTTTGCAAATTCCAATTGGGTTTTCATGTGTCTTCACGAAGGAGATGATTGAGTTTGGCCACACTGCCATAAAGACTGGTGGAGTGTTTCTTCCATCTGCATATATGATGATGGATCTCAACTAGAGTGACCATCAGCTTCTTGGTCACCAGTATAATCAAGCCCGTTCTCCATCAATTGCTCAGTTTGGCCAGGAGACCAGCTCTAGGAAGAGTCCATTTTGGATAATGGAGGCTACATGCTTCTGTGAAACTTCAGTGCAGCAGAATTTGTTTTTCTGAACTCTTCCCCAGATGTGTGGCTTGATGCAAGTCTGTGTCTGAGCTCTACAGGCAGTTATTTTGACCTTAGGGCTTAGTTTTTGCTCTGATATTTTTTTTAGCTGTTAGACCTTTTCTGAGAGGTGTGTGCCTTCATATTCATTCAAATGAATTTACCACAGTTTAACTCCACTCGAATTGTAGTAACATTTACAAGCAATATGAGTGCTCCTGAGCTAAATTTAAAGTTTCTCAGAAAAGGGTATGAATACTTATGCAATGGAATCAATTTAGCTTTTTGTTTCTTATAAATTTGCAAAGTTGTTACAAACCTGACATAAGGCTGCAACATAAAACATAAAAATGATGAAAAAAAAAATTTGTTATGGTTTTACTGGTTATAATGGGACTTGTATTGGTTTTAATGAAAACTATAATGAACCCTGTTGGTCTCTACTGGTAATTGGTCACCTTCCCTTTGCTGGTTTATGCTGGTCCTTAGCTGGTTTAAGCTGGTCCTTTGCTGGTTTTTGCTGGTCATGTTGCTGGTCAAGGACCGGCATGAACCAGCAAAGGACCAGCTTAAACCAGCATCAAAACCTACCTAACCAGCATCCCAGCATCAAAACATACCAACCAGAATATGCTGGTTTTTTCACCAGGGTTCTGTTGGTGGCTTGTTAAAACCAATAAATCCCAATGGAATACATCCCAAAACACACTACAGAAAACCATTTTTTTATGGTTTTAATGGTTGAAAGTTGATGGTTTGTTTTGTTTATAATGGTATTTGTATTGAATTTTCTGTAATGTTTCTATTGTTTTTTGTTTTTGTTCTTGTTGTTTTCAGCAGAGGGTATGTATACTTTTGCAAGGCACTGTAAAATGTCATGTTTTGACCAAAAAAAGCATTATTTGTGGATAATTTTGGCAGTGTTCACTCAAAAAAATAAGCGGAGATTAAAAAATATTAAAAAAATAAGTTGATTAAAAAGATTGAATCCATTATTTGGTAATAATATGGCATAAGAAATGTATAAGCATTTTTGTAGGCTGGCCTTTTTTGTCCAGGAACACAACTCGTGTGAAAGAAAATCCCAAAAAAGTACAGAATAAAAAAAAATTATGCCCATGAGCAAAGCCATTAAGTTTTAGTCCAGTTCAGTAATATTAACTAACATCTTGGGGGAAAAAGACCAGAACACAACATGAAGGTTAAAAAAATTTGTTTGTTTGTTTCAGTGTGTTTCTGAGGTAAAAATAGGCTGAAACTCTAATGGCCTAAGTTTGAATGCTTGCTCTGGGTGGAGCTTGGATTGTAAATGTTATCTACCTTATTTTTCAACACGGAAGTAGGCCTATGGGTGAGACTTCTGGTTCATTAGCTGCTATAGGGAAGTAAGGAGTAGATAACAACATGCAGTAAACGGTAAAAAAGTTTGCACTGCTAATCAGTGTTCATAATTAAGATAATACATTAAAATAAAATGATAAGACATACCCGTTTGCAGTATCAAGCAGCAAAACGAGCTGTCTGTACAGCTAAAAATAACGGAAGCCAGACTTAAAATGTACAAATGGCTGTGCCCGCTCATACGGGAAAAACAAGGTGGATAGTGCATTAAAATCTTAGGTCAAAAAGATCTTGCTGCTGTATACGTGTTTCAAGTTTATATTGGAAGTTATTTTATCCGTTAGCATAACACAGCTGATATTCGAGACCCTGCGGCTCATCCGCACACTCCACACATGGTTTGTTTTGGAAAGATCCACTGAGGGGTCAGTGTGTTTGTAGTAGCTGGTGGTCTGTGGTTGCAGCCACTGAGAGTTTGTGTCTGATTGTGGTCTAATGTTTATAAATGAACAGCAGTGGGGCGACGTTAATGAAGCCCCACAGCGCTGGTGGTTGAACCATCTCTCATTTGGACCAAGTTAGATGCTCTAATGATGAATGGATCAAAAGACATTCAACACAATATAGAGCTACATTACCCTTTTCATGTTGATTTATCTCCAAGACAATTACTCGGATATGTTTTCTCAGTAGCTCGCTTGCTTTCTTGTTCTGGCTAGTGAATGAATGCTCATTTAAAGGAATGCTTCAGCCAAAATGGAATATTCTGTCATCATTTATTACCCTCCAAACTCGTATTCTTCTGTGGAACACAAAAGAAAGAATCATCTTTCATGGAAAACTCTGTCTGTGTGCTTGTGTGTGTGTGTTGTTAATGAAAATATTGTGTAGATTAACAGTGACAATTGACACAGAAGAAATCTTTCTCTACTCAAACTCAAACAAGCCTCCTATTATGTAACTAAATCCAATATTTGCAATATTATCTGATGGATTTAATCTGTCACAACTTCTGATTATTAATTATAGGGCCACACATGCAGACGTTAAACCGAGTATAGCGATAAACAGACATTAGCGGATAATAACCATCTGTTATAGTCCCGAATATTCCACTGAGACATCAGATTGTGTATTTTGTGTAATGTGACATATGGTTTCAGATCTTCTCGGCTCGGTATGCTTAACTTTTGCTCGCTGGAGACGTGACGTCAAACAGAGGTTGAAAGTTCAGAACCGAGTCAGGGTGACCCAAAAACCAATGTTACCGAGATCCCAGACCTCCTCGATCACCACTATGCCCCTAATTGCTTCTGGGACCGTCTCTGTAGCTTTTATTAGAAAGCAATTGCTAAAGGACGTATGTGGCCCTGTTTACACCTGGTAGCAACGTGCTATTTTTTGCTTCCCAGTTATTTCTCACAAATATAATCAGCTGATGAGTGCTTTCTAAGAGTTCAAATGGATGTTAAATGAGTAGTTCACTTCCAGAACTTAAATTTACAAATAATGTACTCACCCCTTGTCATCCAAGATGTTCATGTCTGTCTTTCTTCAGTCGTAAAGAAATAGTTTTTTGAGGAAAACATTTCAGGATTCCTCTACATATAATGGACTTCTATGGTGCCCCTGAGTTTGAACTTCCAAAATGCAGTTTAAATGCAGCTTCAAAGCATTTTAAACCAGTGGTTCTCAACTCCAGGTACACTGCTCTGCACATTTTATATGTTTCTGAATCTGACACACTCAGTTCAGTTCATGAATCTTTCTCTTAATGAGCTGATGATCTGAATCAGGTGTGTTTAAATGAGGGAGACAAAATGTGCAGAGCAGTGGACCTCGAGGACTGGAGTTGAGAACCACTGCTCTAAATGATCCCAGCCGAGGAATAAGGGTCTTATCTAGCAAAACAATTGGTTATTTTCAAAAAATGTTTACAATTTATATACGTTTTAACCTCAGACGGTCGTCTTGTTTAGGTCTGCATGAACTTTTTTTTTTTTTAGAAAATAACCAATTGTTTTGCTAGATAAGATCTTCCCTGGCTGGGATAATTTCAAGCCCTTTGAAGCTGCATTTAAACTGCATTTTGGAAGTTCAAACTCAGGGGCACCATAGAAGTCCATTATATGGAGAGGAATCCTGAAATGTTTTTCAAAAAAAAACTTTCTTTACGACTGAGGAAAAAAGACATCAACATCTTGGATGCCAAAGGGGTGTGTACATTATCTGTACATTTTTATTCTGGAAGTGAGCTACTCCTTTAATTCCAGGTCTAAACATGGCCTAAGAGATGCTTTGCATGTTTCTAGAACAGGGAGTGGGGTTGTTGACTTTTATCTCTTTTAGAAACTAAAGAAGGTAAGTTAGGATGTGTACATGTTACAGGTTAGACTACCATTGCTTAATGTGTCTGGTATGTGAATCGCTGTGCCACAGCTCTGACAGGGTTTGGAGTTTTTCCTTTCTAGTCTGCAGTACTCTCAGTACAAAGCCAGACTGTTTGGTGTTTATCTATGAGTGAATTCACCTGTTTTCTGCATGTGAAATAATGGTTTGTTAGCCGTTTATATATATATATATATATATATATATATATATATATATATATATATATATATATATATATATATATGTGTGTGTCTGTGTCTGTGTGTGTGTGTGTGTGTGTGTGTGTGTGTGTTTGTGTGTGTGTGAATTGAAGAGTTCTGCTGAATTGAGTGGATACCCTTTCTCTGACCTCTCAACAAGATGACCTACTTTTCTGACAGAACATTGTTCTTCTGTTGGAAACGCGCCTCTCCTCTCCCTGTCTTTTTCCCTCTTGATTTTTTTTTTTTTTTTTTTTTTTTTCCAGAATATAGTTTCCATACAAGTAGGCTGCTTTCTTTGTGTATTTAGCATTCTACAAAAATCAAGTTTGTGTGTAGTTTGTTCTCTTCTTTCTTTTTCTAGGGTGACAAGTGCAGCTGTTTGCAAAGTAGATCTTGCATCTGTTGGAAAAACTCTAGGTTTGAACATGTGGATTTGGTCTCGGAATTGGTAGCGACCAAAGCCTAGTGTGCTGCTTTGATGTCTGCTGGCTACCCAGGCTTTGTCTACCCAACTTTTAAACGGAAAGTTCACCCAAAAATGAAAATTCTGTCATTATTTACTCACCATCATGTTGTTCCAAACCTGTAAGACCTTCTTTCATCTTCGGAACACAAATTATTTTATTAAATCTGAGAGCTTTCTGAGCCTGAATAGACAGCAACACAACTACCACATTCAAGGCCCAGAAATGTAGTAAACGTATTGTTAAAATAGTCCATGTGACAAGTTGATATGATTCTTTAGGGTCTTAAGGAAAAGTCTATAATATACTTTGGTTAAAAATTCTCAATGGTTGTGTAAAACAACACCCTTTTTACCTTTCCAAATCATCCTATTCTGGTCGAGGCCACTTTAAATCCAAATGAGCTCTGCTCGCCCCGCCCCTCTCTTGTCTCTGTGGAGTGACGAGCCTGTTTACTTTAGCCGCATTTAGCTGCTAAACTTGCTAATTGTAATAATGCTAAGCACATTATTAGGAAAGGCGATCGCAAAGATTCATAAAAAAAAAAAACTTATGTAAATCAACTATCGTGGGAGCAGCCTTTGTTGGTGTGACGCCACAATGACAGACATCTGAGAATGGCTCGATTTGAAAAAGGGGATATTATTTTTACAGATTAATTAAAAAACACTGCATGGATTTTTATCATTATAGGGTAGATTTGTACATACACTGCCAACACACATTAATGTTCAAACAACATGAAAAAGTGAATTTAGCATCCGATGACCCCTTTAATTTTTTGAAGCTACAAGAATACTTTCTGTGTGCAAAGAAAACAAAAATAACTTTAGTCAACAATTTCTTTTCTTTCGTGTCAGTTTTTATTGCATGTTTACTAGAATCACCACATGTACATTTTATTTATCAGGTAAATTTGTAGAAACCAATAATATTACCATGGTACCTTGTCAGTTTGTATGTACGGAAGCCCGTTTCCGCCACTGAATAAAAAAAGGAAATTGCGGGTTTTTATCTTTCTCTTCTTTTTTTTTTTTCTCAGAATTTTAAGATATAAACTCACAATTGTGAAAAATAAATTCAGAATTGTGAGAGAAAACTCTCAATTCAGATTTTTTTTCTCGCAAATGTGAGTTTGTGTATCACAATTCTGACATTTTCCTTGCAATTCTTACTTTTTATCAGAATTGCGTGACATTTATTCACAAATGCGAGTTTGTATGTCGCAGTTCTGACTTTTTTCTCACAATTGCGAGTTTCCGAGTGCAAGTCATCCTCTCTGTCGATATCTTCAGAGAAGTTTACGAAGACTGTTCACAGCGTGATAGTCTACTGAACATGCGTTAAAAACTAACACGGAAGAAAAAATAAAAGTAAAGTTGTTATTTTTGTTTTCTTAGTGCACAAACGGTATTCTCGTATCTTCATAAAATTAAGGTTGACCCACAGATGTCACATGGACTATTTTAACACGGTTCTCATCTCCTTTTTGGGTCTTAAACATAGTAGTTGCATTGCTGTCTATGCAGATTTTATAAAAAATATCTTATTTTGTGTTTCGAAGACAAATAGCATGAGCGTGAGAAATTAATGACAAAATTTAATTTTCGGGCGAACTGTCCTTTTAGTACGTTAAAAAATGGCATTTTGTTGACTCACTCTACCATCTTGGATTTTGGACTTTGCCGCAATGCAGGCAGCTCACATTAGCTATCATGTGAATTTTGACAATCACAAAAATGTCTTAGACTGGTTCAGACAATTTTCTCATTTCAGTACAAATTGCAGTTCAGTAACCTTTTTCTTATTTTTTTGCAGTCAGAGGTTTTCTTTAAACCACGTTCTGCTGCAGACAGATTTACTGATGAGAGGCGACTTCATATTTCAGAGAGAAGTGACTTCAGTGTGACATTAAAACTGTCCCCCTCCGTTCACGACTACATGTTCGGATTTAATTGGTTCTGTTGTCGACGTTCGCGCTCAGTCACGCTGTGAGCTCGGCGTGCGCTTGTGCGTTTATGAGACATTAGCTTAGAAATATTATCTCACTGTCTGTGTTGTTAATGGCTGCTGTAGAACGTGTCACTCAGATGAATGAGTCATTAGGAGTTTATATTCGAACGCTGTAGCTCATAATCATGACTTGAATATAAATATGAGCTGATTTTTATCAGAAGCACTTGGTTGGAGTTTCCTCAGCTTGTGCTTGACAGTTAACAGGGTGTTTTCTGTAGGTCTGTTCACAGCACATGACCTGACTGACATGTGGAAAGGTACAGTGAAGTGTGCGAGGTGTCGCTAACAGGCAGACTGCTGGAGTTACAGGAAGTACAGCGAGCCAATTAGAGCATTCATACCAAAAGATCTCTCTCACACACACACACACACACACACACACACACACCTACTCAGTCTCTCCTGTGAAGACATTAGGCCTGTTCCAAACCCCAGCAAGCTGCCTACCTAGACGTTTGCTGCTTTCTAAGATACCAGACCAAAATTTAACACAGCTTTCCATACAGGTATATAGAGAATTAGTTTACTCCAGAATTAAAATTTCCTGATAATTTACTCACCCCATGTCATCCAAGACGTTCCTGTCTTTCTTTCTTCAGTCAAAAAGAAGGAAAACATTCCAGGATTTTTCTCCATATAGTGATCTTCAATAGTGGCTAAAGGGTTGAAGGTCGAAATTGTAGTTTCATTGCAACTTCAAAGGCCTCTACACAATCCCAGCCGAGGAATAAGGAGGTTATCTCACAAAACGATTAGTCATTTTCTAAAATTGATATACTTTTTAACCACAAATGCTCATTTTGCACTAGCTCTGCAGTCTATGACTTCATGCATTAACAAATTGGCCTTATGCTGAGCTACTTGGTTCACACATGTGTCGTAGACATAAATGTTTCTGTATTTATAACCCCTTCCAGTGTCAAGACACTGATCGGCAAAGCAGATCTAATGATCGGAATGGGGAATCACTCTGGTGCTATCGATCTGACACACACACACATCTCACACATGATTGTGTTAGCAGAAGTAATGAGAAATCCATAAGTACTGACTCCCTTAAATGCACAGGATTAATACTATTAGGAGTCGGTACGCAGCAGTACACACACACATATACACACGTACACAAACACACACTCCTTACCCGTAAACCGCCAGTCCATTAGCCTTATCTTTTGGTTACATTAATGAAAGCTCTTTACCCGCAATGCACAATGCCGTAACCCTGGCAACCACACCACACAAACCTGCCCACCTATGCCCAACTGAAACCATGGAAACCAACACACCCTTTACCAATTTTAATGTCCCTGTAACCATGGTAACCACATGTAAACCACTGTGTGATACCAGTTTCTACCAGAATATTAATGTTTTTACATGATATTCCAGATTGCTTCAAGAAATATGGTATTCCCTGAAGCGCTTTGAAATAGCATGTAAATCATGTACATTTAATCTATCATGTAACTATCTATCTGGAAACCAGTAATATTACCATGGTACCTTGTCAGTTTGTATTTATAGAAGACGGTTTTTCATTCACTGATTAAAAAAAAAAGGTTTTTATCTTGCAATTCTACCTTTTTTTTCTCAGAATTGTGAGATGAAAACTGACAATTGAGTTATAAAGTCAGAATTGCAAGATATAAACTCAAAATTCAGAGAAATGAAGAATTGTGAGATATAAACTCACAACTGTGAGAAATAAATTCAGAATTGCACAATTTTTCTTTCAAATGCTAACAATTCTGACATTTTTCTCGTAATTTAAAGGTTACATCTCGCAATTCTGACTTTTTTCTCAGAATAGTGGGATAAAAACTCATAATTGCAAGAAATAAAATCAAAGTTGCAAGATAAATACTGAATTCTGACTTTTTTTTGGCAAATGCGAGTTTATATCTCGCAGTTCTGACTTTTTTCTCTGAATATTGGGATATAAACTGAGAAATAAAATCTAAATTGCAAGATAAACACTGAATTCTGATTTTTTTTTTTTTTCTCAAAAATGCAAGTTAATATGTTGCAATTCAGTTCATATCTCACAATTTAGACTTTTTTTCTCAGAATAGTGGGATATAAACTCACAATTGCAAGAAATAGTCAGAATTGCAAGATAAATACTGAATTCTGACTTTTTTTCTGGCAAACGCGAGTTTATATCTTGCAATTCTGACTTTTTTCTCACATTTCTTAGTTTTTTGTATTTCTCAATTCTGACTTCTCAGAATAGTGGGATATAAACTCACAATTGCGAGAAATAGTCAGAATCGCAAGATAAATACTGAATTCTGACTTTTTTCTTGCAAATGCAAGTTTAATGTTGCAATTCTGATTTTTTTTTCTCACAATTCTAAGTTTATATCTCGCAATTCTGATTTTTTTTTTTTTTTCTCTGAATAGTGGGATATAAACTCAAAATTACTAGAAATAAATTTAGAATTGCAACATACATACTGAATTCTGACTTTTTCTCACAAACGCAAGTTTGTATGTTGCAATTCTGCAAAAATTGTTTTTTTCTAGCAATTCTGCGTTTATATCTCACAATTCTAACTCTTTTTTTCTTGCAATTCTGACCTTTTTTCCCAGAATTGTGTGAAATAAACTTGCAATTGCAAGAAATAAAGTTAGTATTGCGAGATAAAAACATTCCAACTTTAAAAAAATTCTGACTTTTTTTTGTATGTCGCAATTCAGACATTTTTTTTTTTCCTTTCTAAGTTTATATCTTGCAAATATGACTTTTTTCTAAGAATTGTAAATATAAAAAATGAAGTTCAGTTCTTAGGGGGTAAAAAGACTAATATGTTTTCAGAATTGCGAGTTTATATCTCACAATTCTGACTCAACTCACAATTGTGTTATAAAGTCAGAATTGTTAATATATAAAGAGATAAATAGATATAAACTTGCAATTCTGAGAAAAAAAAAGTCACAATTGTAAGTTTTTTTTTTTCTATTTTAATTCTGACTTTATTTCCAAGAATTGCGACTTTGTTTTTTCAGAATTACGAGTTTATATTTCAGAGTTTTTTCTTGCAATTGCCAGTATACAGTAGTCAACATTTGAAGTGGATCGAAAAAGTTCATCAAAGTTATCCTAAGACAAGAACGATTGTTTGTATGCGATATGTGAATGCGGTGTTACACTTGCTGAAATGAATGATTAAAAAGTAGTTTGACCAGTAATGTGCAGGCATTGCACATAATCAAACAATTGTGACGTGCGAATGTATGAGAATGTATGAGGCCTTTAGGGAGAACGTCAATAGGAAAACAAAGCCAAAACCCAGACTAAAGCAATTTAGAATTCCCGTCTGTTTGTATATTCAGGTGTGTGTGTGTGTGTCCATTGAGCATTGTGTACTTGATCGTTCAATAGTCCGGGGGTTTCCTGCTGACTTTAGTCCAGTCGGGGTGAGAGAAGGGCAGCTGTATTTTCTCTGTCTCTCAGACACTTCAGGAAGAAGCGTTGATGGACGTATTTGGCGGAAATGTCACCTCTCTTGCTCGTAAAGCTCATATTATCCCCCAGTGGACGTATAAGTATCTAGAATACTGTGAGGGTAATTCACACTGGAGGGAATTTTCGGTTATAATTATTGAATTCTTTCAAATGTAATTACGTTTTCTAGTTAGGGATTTTAGAAGCAGTCTACCTCCTCCTCATTTTACTGCCACTTGCATCATTATTGCTCATAGTGTGCAAGTATTAAATTTTAAGGCGTCCTTGACATTTGTGCTACAAACATGAAAGATTCCTCGAATTGTGCAGTTTTTTTTTTTTTAAAAAAAGGGGCTACTTTTTTTTGTCACTTTGGGGTTTAACGTACAAAACTGTGTGGATCAGAGGATATTACACTTACAGAAACATACTACATTTTTTAGAATACAAATCATATTAGAATGATTTCTAAAGGATCATGTGACACTGAAGACTAGAGTAGACTAGGCTGTTGAAAATTCTGCTTTGTATCAAAGGAATAAATTACAATTTAAAATATATTAAAGTAAAAAGCATTGTTTTAAATTGTAAAAATATTTCACATTTTTACTGCTGTTTATTTTACATTATTACCAAATGATTGGAGCTTTGTTGAGCAAAGGTGACTTTTTTAAAAAAACATTAAAAGACCAAAAAATCTTAATTATTCCAAACTTTTGAGCATAGTGTTTGTGGATGAAAAAATGGTCTCTGTGGGTTTGTAAAAAAAAAAAAAAAACATTCATACACTATTTGTTGTGGTGACTGTACTGGAGTTTATTGTTCTGTCTGATTGTTTCCAACAGTCTAGAGTCTGTATATTCACATTTTTTTGCTGTCTGTGGTTTTAAAAAACACACATGCTCGAGGATGCAAACTCATCCTGAACCTGTTTTTGATTTATTCACTAATTGGACTTCAAGTAAGCGATTTCTGCAAGTGTTTCAGCAATACACAGATCAGAAACACACACATAAACATTCTTCTATCTTCAAAGGTGAAGTCTGACTGCCACTTTGCTACGCAGTGTCTCATGGGAGCTGAACTCCACTGCCTCCGACAGTGCTGAAATCAATCATAACTGTTTATCCACACACACACAGGTCTCTGTGACTCTGTATGAGAGTGTGCAAAGGCCTCTTGAGCCATTTACAAGACAGATCCCACACAAGCCTAAACTGTTCCTCTGGACCTCGACCATCTGTGTGTGTGTGTGTCTGTTTGTGTGTGTGTGTGTGTGTGTGTGTGTGTGTGTGTGTGTGTGTGTGTGTGTGTGTTTATGTGAAGGTCATTCTTTGATGTGACTTAAACTCAAGGCTCAATGGGCCACTAGAGCCATTCCTCACACACTGCCTGAAGAGTTTATGCTCCCGTATGTTTCAAATTAGCAGCACGTCTGACATAAACGCAACACCATCATTTAAACAGATACTCGCTATAACCTTCAAACCCCTTTAAACATGTTTTCCTACTGTGTCAACGAACATCGATCTCCTTTAGGCGGAGTAACTCGACTCTCTGAAAGTCAAATGCTGAGTTAAACGCCTTATTAAAAAGAAGTGGTGTGATTCAGAGTCCTGTACAGTGTAGAACCACAATTAAAGCCTTGACAGCTCTAACATTACCATGAGTTAATGACTTAACAATGGTTAATTGAAGCTGTCAGTACTGAAATACAACTTCATGTGCTTGATGTTTAAACATAAGGGGAGGAAAAGTAAGAAAATGAACTTACAAAAAAGTCTGAGATGTGTGTTTTTAAATAGGTTCTAAAGACATCCCTAATGCTCACTATGGTATCATTTATTAGATTAAAAATACAGTAAAATTGCGAATTTTAATATGTTTTAAGATATAATTTATTCCTGTCTTCATTGTCACATGATCTATCAAAAATCATTCTAATAATCTGATTTGCTGCTCAAGAGACATTCCTGAAAATAATTTTTTTTTAACAGAAATGTTTTGTAATGGCATGATATAAACTCGCAGTTTCAAATTATAAAGTCAGAATTGTGGGATATAAAGTCGCTATTGCAAGAAATAACATCAGAATTGCATGTTTACATCACAATTCTGACTATTTCTCACAATTGCCACTTTGTATCTTGCAATTCTGACTTTATTTCTCACAATAGTGACTGTATCTCGCAATTCTGACTTTTTATTGCAATTCGGATTTTGTATCTTGCAATTCTGACTATTTCTCGCAATAACGACATTGTATTTTGCATGTTTTACGTTTTCTTGCAATTCTGACTTTCTCACAATAGCAACTGTATCTTGCAATTCTGACTTTATTTCTCGCAATAGTGACTGTATCTCACATTTCTGACTTTCTCTTGCAATTCGGACTTTGTATCTTGCAATTTTGACTTCCTTGCAAGAGGGTCTTTTTATCTCACATTTCTACCTTTTTTTTGCAATTCGGATTTTGTATCTTGCATTTCTGACTTTATTTCTCACAATAACGACATTGTATCTTGCAATTTTGACTTCCTTGAAAAAAAGCAACTTTGTATTTTGCATTTCTGCTTTTTCCTTGCAGTTCGGATTTTGTGTCTTGCAATTCTAATTTTATTTCTCACAATAACAGCTTTGTATCTTGCAATTTTGACTTTCTAATAGCGACTTTGTATCTCACAGTTCTAACTTTTTCTTGCAATTCAGACTTTGTATGTCATGATTTTTACTTTTTTTCACAGTTGCTAGTTTATATCCTGCAATTTTGAGTTTGTCGTGCAATTCTGAGAAAATTCTGACTTTTTTTCTTGGAACAGCATAATATAAACTCGCAATTGTGTTATAAAGTCAGAATTGTGGGATTTAAATTCAATATTGTGAGAAATAAAGTCTGAAGTGTATGCTTATATCTCACAATTGACTTTATTTCTCACAATAGCAAATTTGTATCTTGCATTTCTGACTTTTTCTCACAATTGCAAGTTTATATCTCACAATTCTCACTTTGTTTTTTACAGTTCCGAGTTCATATCTCACAATTCTGTCTTTATAACTCGCAATTGGGAGTTTCTGAGAAAAAAATCTGAATTGTGAAATTCAAAAAAGTTGCAAATATATATATATATATATATATATATATATTTATTTTATATTATCAGAGGCAGAAACAGTATTCCATATTCTATGAGGTAATAGCAGTTTGAACAATGTAAATAATCAAACAGAGTCCCTGTTTAATGTGAAAGTATCTTAGTATTGTGTGTGTGTGTGTGTGTGTGTGTGTGTGTGTGTAGCTGGTCTGCATTGTAAAATTGTTTGGCACAGTCTTGGCGCCTGTTTTTCTCCCCCTTTTTCCCTTTTTTTGTCACCTCACTCAGCATAACTGGCAGGACTTTATTTCTGTTCTCAATTTCCAGCGAGCACAAATACACACACGCATGGCTTTTTCACTGAGATGTGTATCCGTTTGTGTTTAAGTGTGTATCAGTGGCTACATTCCCACACAGTAATGTCTGCACATACTGTTTCACTCAGAGACTGAGAAAGACCCACCAGCTGTAAATTTCCGGAAAGCGCTAGAAAGAGCTAGAAGTGGACAGTATAAACAATATACATTTATGTAAGAATAAAAAACTTTTATATCAGGGTAATGGTCTGTGTATATATCATGATATAGTTTTTTTTATATTCTAGTCATTTGTGTTGAATTGTTTTTATATGTTTATATTGGAATAACTTTGTAGTTTTCTTTCTGTTGTTGCCTTTATCCATTTTCAGGATGACTGTGAATATTGGCCAACTGATAAACGGCCAATTTTGACATGAGGTTGTGACTACAGATAACATAAATATGTTTATATATAATATCTATGATATAGCCAATAACCTGTAACCTGGTATAGAAAGACTGTACTGTTTCAAATGGGACTAAAACAAGACTTCTAATCTTTGTTTTTATGTCTTTGTTTTTATGCTTTTATATTTATCTTCCTCAGAAGGTGTTGAGTGCACAGCAGCATTTGTCACACTTTCCATTTGTGCACTTATAGCAAGCACTGAACTGCCCAAAACAATGTGGTCTATCCATTTCAGCGGGAAGGCATGGTTACCACGGCGATAGTGGTTCTTATATGCTCTAATGGCGACTGGAGGTCTTTTAAAGTACATTAAAACCGACGTTATCACAATTCCTGACATCACATGCACACTGCTCTCAGAGCAAATTATGACCGGTGATGAGACCATATGTCTCCAAATCTCCTTTCACAAGCTAGAAGCTGTTTACATATTGATATTAGATGCTGCATTATATGTTCGGCCGGAACATTCATTCCTTTTATGAAGAGATCTGTCAGAGAGAAAGGTTTTATCTGCCCATATCTATCTTTTTGTGTATCAGTGGTTTTAAAAGCTTTGCTGCATGACTGTACACAGAGTCTTTGCATCCTCTAGATGAGCCATTTCGGTAATGACTCCTGCAGATCATAACAGTCATTATAATCAGACTCTCCCTCCATGCACCGGGTGAATGCTAGATGAGGCTGTGAAAGGATGAATGCAGTATAAGGCTGTGTGAGGGTGATTTCTAAATGAGGCTATGAGAGAGTGAAAGATAGGAGAGGCTGTGAGGGGGAAAATGGTAGCTGAGGCTGTGAGAAGAACAATGCTGTGAGGCTTTGAGAGGGTGATTTCTAGATGAGGCTGAGAGAATGAATGTCAGATGAGACTGAGAGAAAGATTTTTAGATGAAGCTGTGAGTGGAAGAATTCTAGATTAGGCTGTGAGATTAAAAATTTTAGATGAGACTGAGAAAGGATGAATGGCAAATGAGGTTATTAGAGGATAAGTGCCAGATGAGGTTATGAGAGGATGAATTCTAGAGTAGACTGTAAGAGGATGAATGTCAGAGGATGAGTGTTAGATGAGGCTGTGAGAGGATGAATGCCAGATGAGGCTGTGAAAGGACAAGTGCCAGATGAGGCTGTGAGAGGACAAATTCTAGAGTAGACTGTAAGAGGATGAATGTCAGAGGATGAGTGTTAGATGAGGCTGTGAGAGGATGAATGCCAGATGAGGCTGTGAAAGGACAAGTGCCAGATGAGCCTGTGAGAGGACAAATTCTAGAGTAGACTGTAAGAGGGATGAATGTCAGAGGATGAGTGTTAGATGAGGCTGTGAGAGGATGAATGCCAGATGAGGCTGTGAAAGAACAAGTGCCAGATGAGGCTGTGAGAGGACGAATTCTAGAGTGAACTGTAAGAGGATGAATGTCAGAGGATGAATGCCAGATGAGGCTGTGAGAGGGTCAGTGTCAGATGAGGCTGTGAGTGGATGAATGCCAGATGAGGCTGTGAGAGGATGAATGCCAGATGAGGCTATGAGAGGAAAAAATCTATAGGAAACTATGAGGATGAATGTCAGAGGATGAGTGCCAGATGAGGCTGTGAGAGGATGAATGCCAGAAGAGGTTATGAGAGGATGCATGTCAGATGAGGGTTGTCAGAGGGATGAGTGCAGGATGAGGCTGTGAGAAGACAAATTCTAAGTAGACTGTAAGAGGATGAATGCCAGATGAGGCTGTGAGAGGGATGAATTATAGAGGAGACTGAAAGGATGAATGCCAAATGAGCTTGTGAGAGGATGAGTGCAGATGAGGCTGTGAGAGGAAGAAATCTATAGGAAACTGTAAGAGGATGAGTGCCAGATGAGGCTATGAGGAGAGGAAAAATGTCTAATGAGGCTGTGAGAGGATGAATTCTAGAGGAGGCTGTAAGAGGATGAATGTCAGAGGATGAATTCTAGAGGAGGCTGTGAGAAGATGAAATATAGAGGAGACTGAAAGGATGAATGCAAAATGGGCTTGTGAGAGGGATGAGTGCCAGATGAGGCTGTGCGAGGGAAAAATTCTAGGGGAGACTGAGATGATGAGTGCCAGATGAAGCTGTGAGAGGACAAATGTCAGATGGGGATATGATATGATTAATTCTGGATGAGGCTGTGAAAGTATGAATGTCAGATAAGGCTGTGAGAGGAAAAATTCTAGGTGAGACTGAGAGGATAAATGTCAGATGAGGCTGTGAGATGATGAATTCTAGATGAGACTGAAAGGATGAATGCCAAATGAGGTTGCAAAAGAATTAGTGTCAGATGTGAGAGGATGAATGTCAGTTGAGGATATGAGAGGATGAATGTCAGATGAGGTTGTCAGAGGATGAGTGCCAGATGAGGCTGTGAGAGGAAAAATTCTAGAGAAGACCGTGAGTGGAAAAATGTCTTATGAGGCTGTGAGAGGAACATTCAAGATGAGAGTGAGAGGATGAATACTAGATGATGCTGAGAGAGAATGGATTGTAGATGAGATTGTGAGAGGATGAATGTCAGATGAGGCTGTGAGAGGAAAAAATGTTGATGAGGCTGTGAGAGGATGAAATATTTGTGAGAGTGAGAGGATGAAATATTTGTGAGACTGAGAGAATGAATGCCAGATGAGACTGTAACAGGAAAAATTCTAGATGAGGCTGAGGAGGATGAGCAGAGGCTGTGAGGAGGATGAATGCCAGATGAGGCTGTGAGAGAATGAATGCATGAGGATATAGAGGGATGAATTCTAGATGAGGCTGTGAGAGGATGAATGATGAGGTGTCAGAGGATGAGCCAGATGAGGCTGTGAGAGGATGAATGCCAGATGAGGCTGTGAGAGGATGAATTCTAGATGGGGCTGGAGAGGATGAATGTCAAAATGAGGTTGTCAGGAGGATGAGTGCCAGGATGAGGCTGTGAGAGGACAAATGTCAGATGTGGATATGAGAGGATAAATTCTAGATGAGGCCGTGAGAGGATGAATGTCAGATGAGGTTGTCAGAGGGATGAGTGCCAGATGAGGCTGTGAGAGGATGAATGTCAGATGAGGTTGTCAGAGAATGAGCGCCAGATGAGGCTGTGAGGACAAATGTCAGATGTGGATATGAGAGGATGAATTCTAGATGAGTCTGTGAGAGGATGAATGTCAAATGAGGTTGTCAGAGGATAAGTGCCAGATGAGGCTGTGAGAGGACAAATGTCAGATGTGGATGTGAGAGGATGAATTCTAGATGAGGCTAGATGAGGCTGTGAGAGGATGAATGTCAGATGAGGCCATGAGAGGAAAAATTCTAGATGAGACTGAGAGGGTAAATGTCAGATGAGGCTGCGAGAGGACAAATGACAGATGAGGCTGTGAGAGGATGAACGTCAGATGTTGTGTTACAATGGGTTAGTCCCTTAATCACATCAATGATGAATTCACACTGAAGTGCACTTTTGATTGCGACGCACTTTCTTGACCACAAAATGGCAGCCTTTATGGAGCGCTGAAGAAAAATAATGGGGTAAATTAACAATAAGTGCCCACTTAAACTCTGTGTGTGTTTTTCATGAGCATGTCTGTTTACCTGCGTAAAGTCTTTTTAAACAGATCTGGTTTCATCGCTTCTCACTCCCAGCTGTCTTTTCTGTTCATTTAAAGTAATAAAAGAGACAACTTACTACTATTGTTGTCATTTTCATCCATGCTTGGTTTGTATTGATTATTTTGACCTGATTCTAGTGCTTTGAGCTCACAGCTGTTAGATAAAAATGCCAAGAGGATGTGGAACACTGGTGAAACTGATGATCTTTAAAGAGATACTCCATCCAAAATGAAAATTCTATCATTTGTGCAACCTCATTTACTTACAATCCTGTAGGAATTGGTTCTGTAGAACACAAAAGAAGATATTTTGAAAAATGTCTCAGTGTTTTTTGCACATACAATGGATCCAGTGTCCTTTGTTAAGGAATGTTGCATTATCATAACTATATTGGATTTTCTGGATTTGTGGCATGCTTTTATAAATATTTTATGGTCATCAGTCAGATTTAAGTATTGAGTGGACTATTGAGTGTTATTTTGTAGGTTTGTAAACGTCCTCAACAGGTCCCACACAAGCCTTTCTACTCAAACATGACTGCTAAATAGCTCCTCTATGTGTCACGAGTGAATGTGTGCGTAATTCCGGTGAGTCTCTCAGTCTGATCTCAGAGTTATGCCACTGTTTTAAATGGCTCCAGCTGCCAGTTGGCAGTGAAATAAGTAATCTCATGATGGGGTCAGAGGGACATCCTGTCCGGCTTATACTGTATGTATGTGCGAACTCGCCCTGGTAAAAAAAGAAATGTGTCAGAATGGAACAAATGTGTTCAAGTCAATGCAGCTGACGATGGAAATGTAATTTCGCACAGGTACTGTTACTGCCGTGTCAGCACGCGCACGCACACACCCGCGCTGACTTTCTTTGTTCATCTGGGCATTGTAATGCATTTAGATGTTGCAAGGTTATTCTTTTAGCCTTTCCGGAAACATTACAGCAGTTCTTCATTGATTCTCTTATTGGATTAAATGGCTCCATGGTGTTGATGTATTTGTGTGTTTTTGATGAGTTTGTATTGATTGGTGTATGTTTTAGATCTGGTCTAAGTGTTTCAATGCCAAGAGAAAGAGTTCGGTTGTGGTTTTACAACCAGTGTTTGACCTATATGTATTTTTATGTGAATGTGTCAGTGGCGCCGCTAAGCCGTTGCTGAATCTGCACCGCCACGGCAAATGTGAGAAATTATATTTCTGTTGTGAGTTTGCTGTCTGAAATGTGATGGGATACAAAGACCAGGGTGCTGCGACATAATGTCATCACTGGGCTTAAAAACAACCATATATTGTGACTAAAAAAGTAAAGAAAAAAATCTTAATATATTTATTATTATATATGGTATTTGTATGTGTGTGATATATAATTTTTTATATAATTTGTAATTTTATTAATAATAATACTTATTATAGTATAGTAATAATAATAATGTTGATGTTAATTTTTGTGTATGTATGTGTGTGTGTTCTAATTCAAAATGTAAACATGTTAAACTAAAAACAAAGGAAAAAAGAAAATCGAAATATTAGCATTTTGAATTGTACTGTAAAATAATTATATATTTATAAAATATTTATTTTATAAATTAACTAAAAGTGCAATAATAATATTAATTTAATAATAATTAATTAATAATAATTTATAATAATAATAATGTTAATGTTAATTTTTGTGTATGTATATATATATATATATATATATATATATATATATATATATATATATATATATATATAAAATATATATATATATATATATATATATATATAAAAAAAAAATATATATATATATATATATATATAGATCATGAATTAAGGCAAGGACAATGCGACTGGCTGAATGTATGTGTGCAAGATATATATATATATATATATATATATATATATATATATATATATATATATAAAATTTTAATATTAGCATTTAATTTT
Source organism: Labeo catla (assembly GCA_012976165.1). Lineage (NCBI taxonomy): Eukaryota > Metazoa > Chordata > Actinopteri > Cypriniformes > Cyprinidae > Labeo > Labeo catla. The sequence continues at coordinate 862,719 of VONZ01000042.1, forward strand.
TGAATTATACTATAAAAAATATTTAGTTAATACTATTTTATTTTTTAAATACTATTATTTTAATACTGTTATCTGTCTAAATATAATAGTATTTTAAATATAATCTAAATAAAGTGCAATAATAAAAGAAAATGCTATTTCAGTCTTTCTACTTCAAAATGTCATGATTAATTGACGTTTCTTCAATTATTTGTGAAATTACTACTAATTTCTGAGTGAAAATTGTTCTACACCATTTCTGTATATATTCATATTAGAAACACATGCATGTTTTTTTATTAGTCTGCGTCTTAAATTATCTTCAGTCATCTCCTGTGACAAAGTTTATATTGCATCTGTGTGTTTTAAACTGGACATCTGCTCATGTGTAAAAAGCCCCAGTTGCTATCTTCTATATCGTAAACACTCAACATGTTATAATGGAATTTTAATAAGAGGAAATCTGTCTGGTTCTTTCTCTCTCTCTCTCACACACACACACACACACACACATGCGTGTCTATACTGTAATATAAACTGCCACTTGTCTGTGTCTGGTGAATTCTGCTGCGGGCTTTCCTGATCTGATTTTGTGGAGCACAGGAGCCCAGAGAGACCGTGTTTGTTGCCCATTTAGGTATCTGGACCATCTGTGCACCGTGTGTGACACCTTGACCTTTGTTCTCATAAAGGTAGTGGAGCGTAACTAGATGACCTTTTACACAGGGTCGTGCTTCCAACACCTGTCATTCCGGAGAGTATAGGATCAAAGGGATTATGATGTAATGTTATAATGTGTCATCATGTGCCCTCTTCCTCCTGCTCCCAACAGGCTGACACCCAGCAACCACGACCGAATCCAGCGCCTACGCCAGGAGTTCCAGCAGGTCAGACAGGAAGAGGCGGAGCCAGATGATCGCCACAGAGCCTACAGCATGGAGCAGCCCTGGGTGAGTGTGTGAGCTGTATATGTGCACCCATGATCACTGGACGTACGCCCCATGGTCTCTGGGAGCTCCCAGGATGGATAAGACTAAGCCCAAGGACTGGGACGGTTACATACACAACCTCCAGGCCTGGGCTAATGCTAACCGCTAACCTGAGACCACTGCATGCAGGAGCATGTCACCTTTGACACTGACAATATCTGCTAACAATGCTAACATCACCATGTGTTCATCCATCTGGACTGTTCACCCATCCATTCATCTGTTCAACCATATCACCGCAGCCATGACTTCGGCAGATCATGAATTAAGGCAAGGACAATGCGACTGGCTGAATGTATGTGTGCGAGATGGAAGAGTGTGTGTGTCTGAGTATAACAATCAACGTTTTTAGACTGAAATTGATTAGTATTTAAGATATTGAATTAAAATCCAGATCATTAGAATCTGGATTGAGTGTGAACTCAATATGATGATCTGGATTTAGGTAAATTTAAACCTCTTATGCCTATAAAATGAAGCAGAAAGTCCTAATAAAGGGATAGTTCACCCAAAAATTTAAATTCTGTCATGATTTACTCAAGTTGTTCCACACATGTATTTAAGCAAGCCCGTTCCACCGCTAAATAAAACGACTTTTTATCTCACAGTTCTGATTTTTTTTCCTTGCAATTGCGAGTTTACGTCATGCAGTGCTAACTTTTTTTTCTCAGAATTGCGTGATACAAACTCACAGTTCTGACTTTTTTTTTTCTCAGAATTGTGTTATAAAGTCAGAATTGTGAGATACAAACTCGCAATTATAAGAAGTTAAGTCAGAATTGCATGATATAAACTCATAATTGTGAGAAATAACATCAGAATTGCGAGATATAAACATACAATTATGACTTTTTTCTCAGATTTGCGAGTTTATATCTCAATTGTGACTTTTTTCCCAGAACTGCAAGTTTATAGCTCACAATTCTGACTACAACACGAAATTGTGAGTTAAGTTAGAATCATAAGATATAAACTCGCAATTCTGAGAACATCAGTCTTTTTAACTTGCAATTGTGAGTTTATATCTAACAATTCTGAAGAAAAAAGCAGAATTGTGAGAGAAAAAGTCAGAATTGCGAGATATAGGCATACAATTCTGACTTTTTTTCCTCAGATTTGTGAGTTTGTCGCAATTGTGACTTTCTCAGAACTGCGAGTTTATCTCGCAATTCTGCAAAAACATGAAATTGTGAGTTAAAATTGCGAGAGAAAACCAGAATTGTGAAATATGAACTCGAACATCAGCTTTTTTGCAATTGCGAGAAAGTCAGAATCGTAAGATATAAACTGGCAATTCTGAGAACATCAGTCTTTTTTTGCAACTGCAGTTGCGAGTTTATACCTCACAATTCTGAGAAAAAAATTAGAATTGCGAGATATAACTTGAACATCAGTCTTTTTTGCAATTGTAATTGCAAGTTTATACTGCACAACTCTTTGATCAAGATTTGCGAGTTTATCGCAATTTTGCGATTTTTTTTTTTTCTCAGAACTGTGAATTTATATCAGTCTTTTTTTAACTTGCAATTGAGAGTTTATATCTCACAATTCTGAGAAAAAAATCTGAATTGCGAGAGAACAAGAATTCCAAGATATAAACTTGCAATTCTGACTGTTTCTTCAGATTTGCGAGTTTATATCGTAATTGTAACTTTTTTTCTCATAACTGCGAGTTTATATCAGTCTTTGTTTTAACTCACATTGTGAGTTTATCTAATTCTGAGAAAATTGCTGAAGAAAAAGTCGGTATTGTGAGTAGAGTTGTCAAAGATACGGGTTCGGTACTTTCGGTACTGAAATTGTAAAAACGTCCATTTCCTGTTCACATTTGAGCGCTGTTGAGTCGATTTTTAGACATCGCTGATTGGCCATAGTGTTCATGCGCTCAAAAGACATGACTGTGATTGGCTACAATGATAAGCTAAGACATCTGCACATAGACGGATCCGCTTACAGACGCAGCTTTCAAACGCTCCCGTTGTGCTTATATTCGGTGAGGGAGCGTGCGCTTATCATTGTAGCCAATCACAGTCATGTCTGTTGAGCATGTGAAACTTTGACCAATCAGCGATGTTTAAAAAACGGTCAAATGCAAAAAATTTAGGTACCGAAAGTACCAAACCCAGTACCTTTCAACAACTCCGATTGTGAGTTTATATCTTAGAATTCTGATTTTATAATGCGCAGTTGTGAGTTTATATCACAAAAAGTCAGAATTGTGAGATAAAAGTAACCCTTTTTTGACTTTTCTTCTGTGGAACACAAAATAAGATTTTTTTTTTTTTTTTCATACAGTGAAAATCATTTGTTTTGGACCCTATTCAAGTTTCTCTACCCTAGTTCAAACGTTCCTAAAATATTGTCTTTTTTTTGTTCCACAGAGGAAATAAAGTAAATCGTTTGAAGCAACATGAGTAAATGGCAACTGAATATTAATTTTCGGCTAAACTATCTCTTTAAGTCAGGAATGAGTTGCACTTAAATATCATTTCAGAAACTCTTCTGTGTGGATTGTTTTTAAGATTCTTCATATGTAATCATCTTTCCAGGGAGAGAGTTTCAACGAACTGTTAAAAACGGTATTATGTGTATTTTTCTTCATGTAAATTTCTCTTTTTAAATTTTTCATCCACTTAACTTTAATGTATGGAATTTTTTTTGTTGTTTAGCCTTGTAACGTTAGTGATTATGTAACTGTATTAAATAAGGTCTTTTCCTTCCCCTTTTTGTGTGCCCAAACATCCAAAACGCCCATAATAACCCAAGCCCTTTTTTGTACTCTGCCTTTTTTGTAAAACAAAAGGCAACCAATTAAATATGGGTGGTTTGCTTTAATGAGTCAGTTTTGTTTCTGTAGCAGAATCAAATCCAATTCAGGTGTTTCAAACACATCTATTTCGTCTTGGAATTTTTCACTGAGAATAAATGGAAAAAAAAATCCCTTTTTTCTGATCACTAACCATTTTTTTGTAAGCGCTTGAACATCATCGGCTGTTACAAATCTCTAACGTTACTGAATCCGTATCAGGCCTTTAATGCCATAATCTGTTTAGCAAACAAATGGTACGTTCCTGTGACACTGATGTTGTTTTAGGCAGTGAAGTGTGTGTGCGTGTTAATGAACTGGGCTAAATGACCCGGCTCCACACATCCTTCATCCTTCAACACCTCTGTCTCCACAGCAACATGGCTGGCAAGCTGTGTCAATCAATCCCAGCATGCTGTTCTCCTTCATTAGAGTTAATGGAATTCTCCGTGTGGATCGGCTCTTGATTGAGCATGCCTGGGACAGCATTCATCTGTTTGACTGAGCGTGACGAGATCAGGGAACTCAATGTAAATGTTGCCATAAAAGAAATGGATTCTTATGGGTCATGAGCAATTTACCGCAGTTACACTGTTCTGGGTACAGAACAAAGCCGTCAGTGTGTGCGCGCGAGAGAGAGGCGGTGTTAAATGAGTCTTTTATTGTTTATAATTACACCCTTATGTTCTGTGCCGACCAAGTGTGAATGTGTGTGCGTGATTTCTTAATGAATTACATTAGAGAAGTGCTTCATTATGTTATCACCACAAATCCCCCTCACCATAAAATCAACTAATATTCACTTAATGTTCATCTAGTGTTCACCTAACATCCAGCTAACATTTATCTAACAGTCGTCTATCGTCTGCTCTGTGTCCTCATTCCAGCCTCACCTTTGTGTCCGTAATGTATGTTAGATGAGCTTCTATAGCTCAACCGGTGGAGCGTGTCGCTCGCAACGCCAAGGTCATGGGTTTGATTCCCAATGATGTACGTAAACCTTGAATGCGCTGTAAATCACTGGAGGAATAAAACTAGAACCACAGGAGATTAAAAATATATGAGATATCAAATATTTCTTATATATGTACATTCATGTAATTCATATAAAATTATCTAATTTAACTTTAAAACATAAAAGTCATTATTTACCCATACTTCAGTTTTTGTTTGTATTTGCATATTGCGCTTTTGGGAGTTTTTCTCAAGCAAAATGTAGAGATAAATAGTTCCTGAAATAATTGCTTGTCTTTTTTAATGGTGTGGTCATTTGAATAATGGCTGATAGTTTTTATAATTATTATTGAGGAGCATAATGTAGCTGTAATTTTGTTATGAGGAGTAATAACTAACTCCATGAATATTTTATGGCTTATAATCGACTCTAATGGTTTCATTAACAGCAGTAATGCGCCAAAGGTCATAGGACTGGTAATAATGTCACATTCAGACTAACATTTCTGAACAAATGTCACAGACCTCTACACAAAAACACCTCTGAAACCTGGTAAGTGCTTAGTTTGAGTGTTTGTATGTTCATAATGATCTTTCCAGAACTCAATCTCTCTTCTGAACTTTTACCTTTTGTGTTGAGTTTGGCATGTTAATAACTCCTGGTTGTGTTACAGTCCAACTGCGGCTCGCAGACATCATCTGGCCGTCATTCAGTGTCTGTGGAGGTGCAGTTACAGAGGCAGGAAGCCAGAGATGCTTTCACACACGCTCAGAGACAGTACAGCTCTCTGCCACGGTATGTGTCTGTGTGAAACCTAATGCAATTGTGTGTTTTTTATTGGGTAAAGCACTTAAACAACCTCATGAAATCAAAAAACAACACTGCTGTTTTTTTTAAAGGGGTCATCGGATGCTAAATTCACTTTTACATGTTGTTTGAATCTAAATGTGTGTCGGCAGTGTGTACACACCAACCCTATAATGATAAAAATCCACCCAGTGTATTTTTTTTTAAATCATTACCCCTTTCACAAATCAAGCCATTCTCAGATTCTTGGCTGTGTGACATCACACTGACCAAGGCCACTCCCATCTTACTTTAGACCCGCCCTGAGTGAGCTGTAAACGGTCCACCATTGTTTTGACGTCGGAGCAGGAGTAGAATTAATCTTTGCAATTCGTCTTTCCTAGTAATGTGCTAGTTAGCAAGTTCTGCGGTTAAAGTTTACAGTCTCAGAGAGAACCACTCATCACCCCACGGAAGAGAGGGGCGGGGTTAGCAGAGCTCATTAGCATTTAAAGGGATATGCACTGAAGCGGTTTGCTGTGAACAGAACCATTTTTGACAAGGTGAAAAGGGTGTTGTTTTACACTACCATTAAAAAATTTGAAGTATGTTTTAGACTTTTCATTAAGACCCTAAAGAATCATATTAACTTGTGAAAAATGGGCATCCGATGACCACTTTAAAGAAATTGTTACTCTTATTCAGAAGGGATGCATTAAACTGATTAAAAGTGACTGTGAAGTCATTTATGTTACATTCCTACATGATTCCTATTTCATTCTTACATGATTCCTATTTCAAATAAATTCTGTTCTTTTCGTGAAAGAATTGCATCATGGTTTCAATAAAAATATCAAGCAGCACAGCTGTTTTTAACACTAATAATAAGAAATGTCTCTTGAAAACCAAATCAGCATGTTATGATTTTTGAGGGATCATGTGACACTAAAGCACTTAGTTTTAAAACAAAAAATGTTACTTGAAATAAAATAAACATTAACTAAAATAAAAATAAAATATATATAAAAAATCCTTTTATTCTAATTTAACTTGAGGTACTAAAATAACTAAAGCTGAAATAAAAATTATATATATAACTATATAGATATATTATTTTTTAAAAAGCTAATAAAAATTACAAAAACAACATTTCTAAAAATAACTAAAATTAAAATTAAAATGAAAACAAAAATAAAAATAAATTATAATAAAATTAAAAAAAAAAAAAAATGAAATGCAATTGCAGGGATAACTTGCATTTTAAAATATATTAAAATAAAAAATGTTATTTTAAATTGTATTTATATTTCACAATATAAATAATTTGTATAAATAAAAGAATATAACTTCTACTGTATTTTTGATAAAATTAGTCCAGTTTTAGTGAGCATAAGAGGCTTCTTTCAAAAAACAAAAAAAAAGAAAAATCTTACCAAACCCATACTTTTGAATAGTAGTGTATATTTTAAATAGTACTATAAATTAATTCAGTTTTAGCGACTTTTCTCTTTAATCAAAATAGGGGGAAATGTAAATAAATAAAATTTAATTCAATACATTTGGCTGGACTTGAAAGCTGTTCTGTGGGGTTTTGATGGACTGTGCTGTAAACTAAAAAAAAAAAAAAAAATCAATGACATGTCCCAGCCTTACTTCCTGTTTCAGTAGACTATTAAAGGGATAGTTCACCCAAAAATTTAAATTCTGTAATTACTCACCCTCATGTCGTTGCAAATCCATATGTATCTATGTATGTGTTTGAAACAAAGTAAGATATTTTTGATTAAATCTGAGAGTAGCTACCATGTTCAAGGCCCAGAAAGGATGTCACATGGACTATTTTAACAATGTCCTTGCTACCTTTATGGGTCTTGAATGTGGTAGTTGCATTGCTGTCTATGCAGGGTGAGAAAGCTCTCAGATTTCATAAAAATATCTTAATTTGTGTTCCGAAGATGAACGAAGATCTTATGGGTTTGGAACGACATGAGCGTGAGTAATTAATGACACAATTTTCATTTTTGGGTGAACTATCACTTTAATGTCTTTAAGAACATGTGCACACGCATCTCACCTTACCTATTTCTCCCTATTTCTACAGCCATCCTCGTAAGACGCCTGCCCCAGCTTTAGAGAGCGAGTGGGAGAGGACATGTCCACCCGGAGACGGTTTTCAGGCAGCTAAAGACAGCGGCCGTTACTCCAGCTACCAGGGACCCCGTTCCGTCCCGCGCACCGTTCCTCGTACTGGCTGCAGGAATGGCCTCTCCGCTCAGCCCAGCAGTTCCTCAGTGGGTGGCGGCTACAATGCACGTGTCCTCCTGGAGGCCCAGGAGCTCCTGCGACAGGAACAGAGACGCAGGGAACAAGAAATGAAAGGAAGAGGCCCGTCAATGCGGTTAGACTACGAATCCCAGGATTCCAAAGGGCCCCACAGACAGGACGTCCCACCTTCCCCTTCCCAGGTTGTCCGGCTCAGCCGCATACACACACCTGAGAAAACACGCCCGTTTTTGTCATGAGGAAAAAGGAAGACCTTGTTTTTCAAAGAGACAAACATTTATGTGACTCCCCGAGTGCCTTTTCTTTATGAGGTCACAGTGGTCCCGCCCAGTCTGACAGCTGATTGGTGCGTCCAGAGGCAAGAAGACTCTTGATTCGCTGTGAGGACCTTCACGCTCTGACAATCAGCCTGACACACCTGTTCCTCTGTAGAACGTATGTAGAACTTGATCAAAATGAGCAGTTTTCCTGCTTTGCACAGGTTTTGATGAAGTTTTGTGAAGTCAAGCTTTTTTTTTACTAAGATTTATCAGATGAATTCGTACTCATCAGGTAAAAGTGGTCAGTTAAACTTGTATTTGATGTCGCTAGTAGGGAAAAAAAGTGGAACTGAGTACAAGTGGCCCAGCAAACCTAGCAATGCCACTGGATGTAGTCACATGTTTAAAGAACTCGACAAATCTAGGTACAAAACACACAGTGAGAGTGACGGACTCCTGGGAATCCAGCAAAAAGAGAAAATCCCAAAAATGCATTGGAAAAGAAGAGAGAAGGAAAATGGGGTCACAGATAGCAGGTCATTAATTGATGCTCCTCATTAAATTTTCAGAGCTCTTTCACACACAGACACAGAACCCACGACCCACTGCTGCCTGCCAGGTGTGTGTGTGTGTGTGCGAGTTCCTGGCTCCCAGATGACCCACACTGAATTTTTCATCACACACACCAGCTGCCCCTGTATTGACAGGCCACCACTGTGTGAAAGTTCAGACAAAAAGATTGTCTTCCACTCTCCCTAAAACATGCATAAATGCACACACACAGAGAGGCTGTGTTTGGAATACCATACTAGCACTACTACATCTATCTATAAAATATGTATAGATTGATTTTTATATATATATATACTTTTTTCCCATGTGTGATTATACAAATGTAGGGTGAGTGCAGGCTTAATATATGTAACATAAGAAGAGAGAGAGCTTAAAATCATTGCGAAAAGTTTAGACTTTCTGAAACTAAATTGGAGTATTATTATTTGTAGTTTAATATTAAAATTAAAAAATAATTACATATATTTATTTATATATTAATTATTTGCAATTATTTTAAACTTTAGATATATATATTATAAACTTACATGTACATATAAGTACATTTATTATAAGTATTTAGTATTTATTATAAGTACATTTTATTTCTTTTTACTTTATTAAACTCCAAATAATAATATTGGCCCAATTTTAAGAAACTCAGTTTTTGTTAATATGACAGTTACTTAAAACTGGAGTAAAAATTGCATATATTTTGTTTTTTTTAGATAATGACACAGTCTATATAAGTGTATAATTAATTTCAGTTTTTTAAAATGAGTAAAAAAGCAATTTTTTTCCCAGATGATGACATTCTCTATATATGTTATTAAACTACAAATAATAAGACTGATTTTAAAAACACTCAATTTTTTGGTAATTTCACAGTTTCTTAAAAAGAGTAAAAAATACAACTTACAACGTGTATAATTAAATATATTTAATTATCTTTACTTCATTTTAATCTACAAGTAATAGTCTGATTTTAGGAAACTTTTAATTTTGGGGAATTTCTTTAAACAAGAGTAAAAATGCAAATTTTCTCCCTAGATAATGACACTTTCTATATGTGTATAATGCAATTTTTTTAGATGGTGACGCATTTAATAATTTTTTATCAATATTAAACTACAATAATAGGCCAATTTTAAGAAACTCTCAATTTTTTTGATAATGTCACAGTTTTTTTAAAACGAGTAAAAAGGCAAAGTGTTTGTTTTTTTTTTTTAAATGATGACATTCTCTGTGTATGTGTATAATTATATAATTTTTATTATTTTTATATATTTTTCCGGATGATGAATCTCTGAAATATATGTATAGAGAGAGAGAGAGAGAGAGAGTGAGAGAGAGGATAGTATGCAGTATGCTAGAATTCCGTTTCAAACAGAGCCACTCACCGTTCTTTAAATAGATGGATACATTGATGGATTTTATTGATCATTTACATTCAAAGTCTTTAACTACTTATATTCTCTTACAGCCCCGCCTCTTTGCTCTCAGCTCCGCCCCTAACAGCTGCCGAGATTGAGAATCTCCACGACACTAATGTGTTTTGAGATCTCAAACTAGAACTTTGAGTCTGTGTAAGTTCTGGGCTTCGAATCAAGAGCTCCCGTTGAGCTGAGACACTCGGCGACTGGAGTGTAAGAGGCTAGGTCAACGCTCTGTGTGTGTGGATGCGTGTACGTGCGCGGGGGCAGTGCCATATGAGCCAGCCGATGCTCGTTTGACACATAACAGTGGGACACATGGTGCGCAACACACTCTACTGCCCAGGCACAGATGGTTGGGTGCGTTTGGTGTGTGCGTGTGTGAGAGAGGATATCAAGATGATAACATGAAAAGAGCTTCAGTACGACACGACTAAACAATCAAGACATTTCGGTTTTTATTGTCTTCTTTGTTCCTCCGTATCTATTATGGAAATTAGCTTGTGATCTTGCTCCGCTCGTGCTGTTTTGTACATTTGCCTCCTTTTTAACCTTTTCAAATGAACAAAACCTCTTTTGCACCTTTTTAAATGTCAGATTTCTAGATTGTAACAATTTTAATGGAGAAGCATTAAATATGTGCCGCCTTTGACACAGATTCTGTTATTTATGTGTGTATCCTAGCAACCGTCTCCATATGCTGTTCTAAAAGGTCAGAGGTCACGAGCGGGCAGTGATATGGACTCCAATGGACTTATGGTTTCCAGTGGACTTATGTCAGATTTTCTTTATTTTTTGTGTTAGTTTGTTTACAGGACTCTGTACAGGGTTTTTCGCTTTTCGTTTCTGCTTTTGTGTCTGTTATTTTGTGTTGTTTATACGCTGTTCAGAAATCTGTGATGTTTAGAAACACAGCAGCTGTTTGGTCTGTACAAATCTCTTGTAAAATAAAGGAAGGGGATGCTCTTCTATTTGCCGTACATTTTTTGTTTGCGCATGTGCAAGAGCAAAGATCCACGTCGTCCATTAATCATCCGCTTTCCTCTGGGGTCTGACGTCTTTGGACTTTTTCTCCTCCCTAAAAGTTGAGTTTGTGTGTGTGCTGGAGATATTTTGATGCCTGCTGTTTTGATCATGAATTTTTGCTGATATTGTTTCTACCTTCTGTCCCTTTTTCCCTACAGTTTTCATTTGTTTTGCATAATTAGTCATTCTGTCATTGATGAAGGAGAAAAGGTCACCAGGGTCAGAGGTCAGTCAAAATAGAAAGTCTGTTGGGCTTTCACTCAGCTTCTCTCCAGATATGCCACATAATCTACTGTTTATGCCTAAAAACGATCAAATTAAAATAAGAAATTTTGAAGTAGACAGAACAACATACTAAAATAGTCTGATGGTGTTTTCTGTGCTGAAATTGAGTTTTAAGACATTTTTTGATGTTACAAGATAATATAATTAATATACACATATTCAAAGGATTTTGGTTGGTAAGATTTTTTTATATATATTTAAAACACTAAGGCTGCATTTATTTAACCAAAAATACAGTAAAACAGTAACATTGTGAAATTTTATAATTAAAAACTATTAAAACTAGTTTTCTATTGAAAAAAAAAACAGTCATCAGTGTCACGTGATCCTTTAGAAATCATTCTAATATGTTGACTTGGTGCTCAAGAAACATTTATTATTATTGTCAAGTTGAAAACTGTTGTGCTGCTTTATATATATATATATATATATATATATATATTACCCAAAACGCTTGTGCAATAGTGTAAAAAAACTGTTCATTTTTCCGTTATAGGTAAATAATTAGAATAACCTGCAGTAAATGGTAAAACTGTTTGCACTACAAACCAGTGTGCTTATAATAATAAAAAAAAAACACATATTAAATAATAATACGGTAAAACAAACCAATTTGCAATATCAAGCAGCAAAACAAGCTGTTTTGTGCAGCTAAAAATAGCTGGACACGGATGAGACCGGAAGCAAGATCCATAACATTTACAAATGGCCGCGCTCACTCTTACAGGAAGAAAAACGTTGATTTCTGCGACGTCGCTGCTGGGACAACAACATACAAACTATGACAATGGTAATCGCAGGTACTGATTATGTGCTTTATTCAATGTTAAAAGTGTCTGATATGAGTTTAAATATCATATTGCGTGACATTTATAGCCATACTGAAGGCAACAACAGATAGTTTACCTCAGATCTTGAAAATAAAGAAAACATGTACGTTAAAACTGCGAACTCAGTGCGAACCAACAAGTGTTTTTCATGACTAAAGTAGTATCAGTAACTCAGTATGTACTTTTAATATTGTTAAAAGATTAATATTTATGAATTAGATTAGAAACGTGTTTGAGTGATTCTGTCACGTTGCGTCGCGTCCGGTTAGGACACGGTGTAATCATGAAATTCCATAAACGCCGTGTCTTCCATAAACACCATAAACATAAACCAGATGCGAGCGACACGACACAAGACAATAGAACTCATTATAATGAATGATGTTGTACACTGTCGCGATGCAACACGACAAATCCCCGACATTAAACTGATGCCTAGTTCTATCTATGAGGCACTGACAGATTTTAGCTTTCGCAGCGTGGCGCGACACAACTGTCGCGTCCAATGTACACGCGGTGTTATTCCTATTGCTATTGAAAGACAAGTGCATTTTTGTGTAAGCTACTATTTCAAATTTTAGGGGGGATGAGGATAAGAATGAAACTACAAAGATGGGCAGACAAAGAAGGAGGCAGAGAGTTGGACTGGAGCAGATGGAGCAGTCCTTCCTCCAGATGTTTGAAGGTGCCACTCTCACCTGGAACCTAGCAACAGATGTGCTAATTACACACACGGACACACACACTTTTTCTTTTTTTAATCACATTTATTTTCTTCTTCTTCTCTCTCACACATAAACAGTAAGATAAAACCCAGTGAATATTTCTCGCTGGTGCCCAAAAGCAATATCCAGACGTTCCTGACTTTAATTTTTTCCAGTTCTTTTAAGTATTTATGAGTTTTTGAGCAGGGCAGAGAGGTTTAGTGTGTGTATGTGTGTGTGTTTCAGTATAGAAAATGTTTTTGCTTGAGTTTGAGGTTTAAAATTCGTAAATGAAAAAGGGCTTACTCTGACCCTGGGGCAGATCACGCACACACACACTGCAGGAGAGGCTGACAGGCTCATCTTGGAGACAAAGTATAGTGTGCAGGGGGAGCAAATGCAGTTTGGAGAGCAAATTCAGGAGAAGCAAAGGCAACTGTTCTGCCAGTGGGTTTACATTTAGCAGTCCCTGGATTAGTGGCTTGATTAACTGAGTTAGTTCACAGACAGAAGAGAAACACTGATTAATGCAGGTAAAGACTGTCAGCAGCCTGAAAATAAAGGATTAGGTCACTTCCAGAATAAAAAGTCCTGGTAATTTACTCACCCCATATCATCTAAGATGTTAATTTGTTTCTTTTTTCAGTTGAAAAGAAATGAACGTTTTTGAGGAAAGCATTCCAAGATTTTTCTCCATATAGTGGATTTCAATGGGAGCCAATGGGTTGAAAGTCCAAATTGCAGTTTTCATGCAGCTTCAAAAGGATCTACACAATCACAGCCGAGGAATAAGGGACTTGTCTAGCCAAACGATCGGTCATTTTCTATGTAATCACGTTGGAATGGTCACGTGTGACATAGGAATATTTTTTTTTACAAAGTGAACGTGCAAAGAAAGTCAAATGCTGTTTACAAAAAAAGGTAAAAATGATGTTGGATGTTGAGCATTTGTGTTTAAAAAGTGTGTACATTTTTATTTTTTGCATTTTGCTATATAAAACCCTTATTTCTTGGCTGGGATCGTGTAGAGCTCTTTGAAGCTGCATTGAAACTGTAATTTGGACCTTCAACCCATTGGGCACCATTGAAGTCCACTATATGGAGAAAGATCCTGGAATGCTTTCCTCAGAAACCTTAATTTCTTTTCAACTGAAGAAATAAACACATGAACATCATCTTAGATGACATGGGGTGAGTAAATTATCAAGAAATTTTAAATTTGGAATTGAACTAATACTTTAATATCTAGGAAAAAATGACCAGTAGTTCCTATCCTAGTTTTAAAGTGCAGTATAAGCATTCTAGCAATAAGCAATAATAATTAATCAATAATTAACCCACTTGATGCCAAACGTGTGTTTTAGTATTTTCTATATACTGTATAGATACTATTTTAATTTTTTCAGTTTTATATTCACATTTTATGTAAAATACGACACTTTGAACCATACTTGTACTCTTCTTAGACAACATACGTAATTTTACACATATTAAACCAGTAAATACAAATATTTCCCAACTTTAAGGAGAAGCTGATGAAGGTGGCTGACAAACATCTTCTGTCAGCAACATTCTTCACAAGTTCTCGCGATCGGTTGTGTTGAGAACCTGATATTGTTATTGAATTGATTCAACAGTGTGCAATTGTCATTTCTATTAGTTTTTAAATGTCTCTACAGCTTTATTTGTTTAGTTTTAGTAATTTTAGCACTTAAGTTTAAACTTACTTCATTATAATTTCAGTATTGCCAAGGCAGCATTTCTAATTTTCATTTGAATTAGGTTAAATATTTTATGTAATATCTACACTCTAAAAAATGCTGGGCTAAAAAAAACAACCCAATCGCTGGATTTGTCCATATTTCAACCAGCGCTGGGTTGTTTTGACCCAGTCGTTGGGTTAAATCAGGGGTGCTCAACCCTGTTCCTGGAGATCTACCTTCCTGCAGAGTTCCGCGCCAACCCTGATCAAACACACCTGAAGCAACTAATTAGGATCTGAAGGAGCACTTGATAGTTACAGACAGGTGTGTTTGATCAGGGTTGGAACTAAACTCTGCAGGAAAGTGATCTCCAGGAACAGGGTTGGGCACCCCTGGGTTAAATGTTTACCCCAACCTTCCGGGTAATTTAATTTAACTTAATTTAATTTAATTAATTTAACTACTGCTTAAAAATTACTATATTTCTTGGTTAAAAATGGACCCAAAATAGATTGTTATTTGAACATTTATTAATAAGCAATTAAAAAAAGTTTATTATTTAATTATTATTTATTCAACTTATAAACAGTTCATTTTAAAAACATATTAATAAATGTTAATTTCCAAGAAAATAAATCAACAAATTTAGTAATAAAAAAGCAATATACATTTAACGTTTAACCCAACTGTTGGGTCAAAACAACCCAATCATTGATCCATATTTCACTCAGCACTGTTTTATTTGTGTTTATTTATTTATTTATTATATTTTATATCAGCTTATTTCAATTACTGAAAACAATTTTTAACAGTTTCTGTTAACTATCATCACCTGCTATGTGAGCACATGTATTTTACTCCTTGGGTCAAACAATAAAATCAACTTTTTGCCTATGAAATTTTTAAGGATGTTGGTGAAAGTATGTGGTTTATTCTTGGTCACAGTTGTAACCAGTGGGAAATTACAGAGCGTAAGAATAAAAATTTGCTCAGCTGCTCAATAAGAGCCAAAAGAAAATTGCAAACAATAAAGTAACATGATTGTAATATTTTTTTTGTTGCCAGCAGAAGGCATTTTTAGAGTGATAAAACATAAACCAGTGATAAATTCTCATTTCTTTTTTATATTACTGTGTAATAACAATACTTTGAAAACTACAGTTTTATGATGGAATAGTCAGTCACTTATTCAAAAATGCAGCTCTTTGTTTTCTCACTGGTCACATGCTTCTTTTTTGAGCTTTGACATGGGCATAATTTTGCAGAGGGCCAAACTGGATTTAACCAACTGTGATCATGTGGCTGTTTACGCCAGCCATGTAAACAAGATAAAATCAAGAAGGTCAGATTTTTATTTATAGTCCTTTTAGTCCTTCAAATTTGAACATCTATCTATTCATTTGTAACTTGACTTTGAAGATTAATTCGGTATTCAACTCCTGTCATTTCCTCCGGAGATCTGAGGGGTGTGTGTTCTGTCATGTGAGGGTCAAACAGGAGAAAGAAGCAAAGAATTGTATAGTTCAGAGGACAATGCAGTGAGAGAGTAGACATGGAGAGCGACAGAGAGAACGAATGACCTACATTCCCACCATTCATTGACGTTTATTCACATTTTGTCCTAGTGTTTTGTCACACTACAGATTTAATGAAGATGCATCTTGTTTTGAGCTCCCGATTGGACACATTGCAGCTTCATTCATCCTGTCAGAGCAGCGCTTGCTTTCTGTTTATCTCTGCCCTTCATTTATCATGCCATCCTTCTCACGCCGCAGCCGGTGAATGAATAGTCCCGCTATTGTGGGAAGCAGAGAGAGATTTCAGAGGTTAATGAACACGTCCACAACGAGTCAGAGACAATCAGCCCACCACAGCACGCCTCGCTCTCTCGCTCCACGCTAAAATAGTCTCTCTGTCAGCGTGGTATTGTCTAAGACTCTCAGTGGCCATTCACTCCACTTGAAGAGATTGACTCTCACAGCTGTAACGCAGCCAATCGCTTCAGTCCTCAGCCAGCAGTTGTCAATGAAAAGTGCTCTTATTAGATTTCCAATTTCAGCTTTGCTCCGAAAACCATTTATGGGGTGGGGGAAGGGGGCGGACACATGGAAGTGCATATGAAAAGCACAAATCTCTGATATCCCAGCTAATAATACAGCATTTTAATACAACGCTTGCTTGGAATATTTGATTCTGATTGGACAACTGCGGCATTCATATATAGTGTATAAATGACTGCTGTCCAATTCTAGTTTTATGTCTCTTATCACTTAGTGGTCTCTTTTTGCTGGCAATATAAAATAATTGCATTAAATATTGATTTGGGTTGAAATGTAGATTTAATATTTAATGGGTAATGTAGCTACAGCTGACTGAAAATATGCTTATTTATCAAATTAACAATCAGCAAATGTAAAAGATTTTTAAAGGAATAGTCTATGGAAAATGAAAATGTGCTGAAAATGTATTCACCCTCAGGCCGTCCAAGATGTAGATGAGTTTGTTTCTTTATCGGAACAGATTTGGAGAAATTTAGCATTACTTCACTTGCTCACCAGTGGATCCTCTGCAGTGAATATATGCCGTCAGAATGAGAGTCCAAACAGATGATAAAAGCATCACAATCATTTACAATTCCACATGACTATAGTCCATCAGTTAACATCTTGTGAAGTGAAAAGCTGCATTTTTGTAAGAAACAAATGCACGAATATAGCTGCAAGCAGCGATTATCAGGGTTCAGGTGCTTTAAAGGAGAAGTCCACTTCCAAAACAAAAATTTACAGATAATGTACTCACCCCCTTGTCATCCAAAATGTTCATGTCTTTCTTTCTTCAGTTGTTTTTTTGAGGAAAACATTTCAGGAATTTTCTCCATATAATGGACATCTATGGTGCCCCGAGTTTGAACTTCCAAAAGCCTAGGAAGAAGGGTCTCATCTAGTGAAACGAAAGGTTACTTTAATAAAAATAATACAATTTTATATACTTTTTAATGTCAAATGCTTGTCTTGTTGTACTCTGCCTGTACTCTGTTTTTTTTTTTCGGTTCATGACAGTTAGGGTATGTCGAAAAACTCCCATCTCATGTTCTCCCTCAACTTCAAAATCATCCTATATTGCTGTTTTACCTTTTTTGTTAAGGGTGTTTGATCTTTTTTGCATGTTCACTTTGCAAAGACTAGGTTGGTACTTCTGCAGCGATGTAGGATGATTTTGAAATGATTTTTGAAGTTGAGGGAGAAAATACGCTTGGAGTTTTTCGACATACCCTAACTGTCTTTAACCAGAATACACAGAGTTCAGGCAGAGCTAGACAAGACGAGCGTTTGAGAGTAAAATGTATGACCTAGAGAGCCCGTTGAATTGTACCACAGTTTTTTTTTTTTCCATATTGAGCGAAAAACCTACGAATAGTTTGCGAAAGTAGGTTTTTTACATTTTCTCAATCATTTAACAGTTGATTTGATTAACAGCAGTAGTTCTATGTTGATAGGACAAACGGTTGCAAAGTTATAGCCATTTTTATGTTTGTTTGTTTTTTGCCTTTTATAGCACCACCAAGCAGCCAAGCCCTGTGTTTATGTTTCTGTGACCTTAGGTTGAGCTCTTATCTATGTGTTCTGAGTTTGGCAAAAATATCTCAATTCTTTTTTAGGAGTTATAGGTATTTTACTGAAAGTGGCCCTGCCCCTTTTGAACATTTTGGCGTCCCTTTGCGACAGTGAGTCGAAAGTCCAATTTTTTTTTTTGATAATTATTGATATTCACCCTCCAGAGAATCTTTCTGCACTGGTTTGGTTCCAACCGGGTGAAAAACCTAGGACTAGTTTGCAAAAGTAGGTTTTTCAGAAAATTTCACCAGGCTCATGATTGAATCTGATTGAGCCAAGGATTCCAATGACATAAGACACTTGAGTCTGCGACTGACAGCTTAGGAGTTAGTGATTTCGTACTTTTGACCACTGTAGTGCCCCCGTCAGGATTGGGACGAAACTTGGTGACGTTGTTGGCGGTGTGAGTACTACCATCCCTCCAAGTTTTAAGTCTGTACGACTTACTGTTTGGTCTGCACAATCAATTTTACATGGAGATTGTTGATCCTTGGCCATTCTAGCAATTACAGTGCTACGTGTTTGAACCCCTAATTAAAATGTTGTTAACTTCAAAATCTTAATGGTAGATTTATTTGTTACAAACACATCTTTTTCCTTCACAAGATGTTATATGATGGACTGGAGTCATGTGGATTATTGTGATGTTTTTATCAGCTGTTTGGACTCTCATTCTGATGGTACCCATTCACTGCAGAGGATCCATTGGTGAGCAAGTGATGCTAAATTTCTCCAAATTTGTTCCAAATCAATCTACAACTACATCTAATCTACATCTTTGAAGCCTGAGGGTGAGCACGTCATATCAGCAACAAAATATGTGGAAAGCATTTTCTCCACTCTTTTAAAAGTTGATAAGCCTATCTATTTTACAATCCTAATAATGCACAATCCTATGTGGTTAGATACTTTTTAATATTTGTATTCAGCATTATGTTTTTTAGAACAGATGTACAGCCCATTTTGGGGCCACCATCTCTTTCTCCCCACTGGCAGGGATTTGTCCTAATTGCAGATGTCTTCAGGCAAAAGTTATAGTCATATGATGCAGGAAGTGCTTTAGGATCATGACACAGTTTCTGTTTTCTCTAATCAGGGATCAGTTTTGCTGTCTGTGGAGTGATGGAAAACGAATTCAGATTGGAGAATGCAGAATATTCCACCTTAGGCTAAATGTATGATCAGTAAATGGCAATAGATTTTTTTTCTTTTGCTATGCTAAAAGCACAGGCCGGTGATAATAGGTCTGTTTGTGCTGAGCGGCGACTCCTATGTTTTACACAGACGACCCGTCATCGCTGATGCATGGAGAACTGTGTCACCAGTTACACATGACAGCTTTGTGTGTCACTCACAGTCTGGAGGAGAAACCTGCCAGCTGGCCAGATCGTGACACAGATATTCTTCGTAGACTCATAAAACACAAACTTTGGATCTTTTGTTATGTGTGTTCACATGAAGATCTCAGAAATCTGCTTCACTGTTTCAATCAGAGAAATTTTTGAATATTTGTCTAAGTTGTTATACAGAAGCTGCAATTATAACTGTAATCCAGGTGGGAAGTTGACTTGTCCTGCGGTGTGACAAGCTTTATTTCATTCAAAACTATTTTAAGCAGCATTTTCAAATTTTTTAAGTCCTTAGTAATTACAAGTCTTTTAAAGACTTGAAAAATTATTATTTAAAATGAGCTAGTGAAGGTAATACACTAGAATTCAAAGCTTGAAAAGCTTTTTAAAGAAATTAATACTTTTATTCAGCAAGGATGCGTCAACCACCCAGGTACATTCAGACTATGAAAACTATAATCTGAACATCTGCCTCAGAACAATGGGAATCCCTGAGCTTGATTGACCATCCTGCGTACATACGGACACATCAGTCAGAAATCATCTGGCACTTTTTCCGCTGTGAAGTTAGCACCTGTTAAAGCACCTGTTACAATCTCCGGAGATATATCATATGCTTAAAGCTTCCTTTCTCACATTTTTTCTTTTTCACTCTTTCTCTGTTGTGTCGAAACAGGCTCTGCTTAGACAGAGAGTGTGTTTTTGTATTTGTTCACGTGTGTGCGGCTGTCGTAAGGGGATTCTCTAACATGATATATTACCTCTTTAAACTCCGAAGTATGTTAGAGGCCTCACAGTTCTTTGCATATGGATCAAAAGGTCAGTCCCTGTGCTTAAACTCAAAGGTCACATTCAAATATGTCAGTCTTAACTGGAATTACATCATGTTAGCAAGGGGACCGCTCCTCTCTGCCTGAAAGGGGAAATGAAAGCGGCTTTGATCGTGACCTCGGACAGAGACTCAGACAAGAGCCATAACTCACACACTCACGCACTACCAGCCGCTGTCACGTCGTTCTGTTTAGCAAATCATTCTTCAGTAAATCAGTGTTTTTAAGACTACATTTGGCAGATGAGTTTTATAGCAGGACAGTCTGATTGTTACGTTTTATGTTCAACAGGATGGCCTCGTCCTTAATCTCGCATTGATGTGGACTATCAGTTTCGTAATCTCCACTTTAACATGGCCAAGAAGTCCATTAGATTGTAGGGTGTCCCATTTATCAATGGTGATATCATTCTTTTAGACTGCATAAACCTTTCTTATTTTTCATTTCAAATATCTAAAAATACATACAAAATACATTTACTTGAGAAACAACACTACATAAGATATATTATGACTTGTTTTCAGTGAATGTATCTTTAATACGAGTAGTTTTTGAAAAGAAACTGACCGTGCACAAAGACAAAATATTCAAAATGTATCTTACGCAGCATTGATTTTCAAGTAAATCTTGTTTTAAAGAGGTCATGAACTGCCTTGTTTTTATTTTGGACTGTTCTCTGAGGTCCACTTATAATGTTATCAAGATTTTTACATCAAAAACATCATCATTTAGAAGTAGCAGGCTCTTTTCTGTCCTGCTTTTATCCCCCCTCAGCAGAACACTCTGTTTGAATAGGCGTGGCAGACTGTGGACTTGAAAGTAAACGGCCACTGCTATGATTGGCTAACAGCGTACATTCATTCCTCATAGATGGACGCCGCTGTGATTTAGGTTTAAAACACATAAATAACGCAATACAAATCAAACGATCTGAATGAAGAGACAAAGCAATAGTGACCACTTAATGAAAACAGTCACACTTTTGTGTCAACACCACTGTCAGATCCAATATAGGCGGCACAGCATTGTCTTTTAGTTTCAAACTTTTTGAAAATTCAGCGTCAAATTGTGTCACTCTGGTTAGCAATGTAACCTCGGTTCCCTGAGATAAAGGAACAATCGTTGCGTCACTAGGTGCGTTTTCACTACAGATTTGGCGATATTTTATAAATGTTGATAAAAAAAGTATTGCTGCATTTCCATTAACCGTTGTTATTTGACTAAAACGTGATAAGACATGGCAACAGATTTTGGTGGGATTTCGATGGATTTTGGCTATATTTAATCGAAAGAGGCGTATGCGTATCTTTACAGAAGCAGCATAGAGAGCCGCTTCAGAAATGTGTCGGATCCAATATAGTTGGCATAGCATCATCTTTTACTTTCAATCTTTCTGAAAATCCTGTATCGAATTGTGTCTTGTTTGTAAATGAATCTTCGGTAAAATGAAGTGAACAAACCCAGCAGGCACACAACATCATAAGACACTGATATTTGGTTAAATTTCAGTTGCGATGTTGGGTGACCAAAATTCAATGTCAATTCAACGTCTAACGTCAATGTTAGTTTAATGTCCAATACCAATGTCAGCTGACAGCGATATATATATATATATATATATATATATAGTTTCTCATGCTTTTTAACAGACAGGACAATAGGGAATGACAGGAAAATGTGAGAGGAAGAGTTGGGAACGGGATTGGCAAAGGACCACGAGTTGGGACTCGAACTCGGGTCGCCAAAGGTGCAGTCGCACTACATGTCAGTGCACTAACCCCTAGGCCAGGGGTCACCAAACTTGTTCCTGGAGGGCCGGTGTCCTGCAAAGTTTACCTCCAGCTTTCCTCAACACACCTGTCTGGAAGTTTCAAGTATACTTAGTAAGACCTTGATTGGCATGTTCAGGTGTGTTTGATTAGAGTTGAAGCTAAACTCTGCAGGGACACCGGCCCTCCAGGACCGAGTCTGGTGACCCCTGCGCTAGGCTATCAGCACCGGTGATATTTTGTTGTTGTGTAATCAAAATCCAACTTTAAGTCAACAACAGATTGACATCAAATACTGACATCAACCTGATTTTCATTCTCAACCACTATACAACGTCTGTCGACATTGGGGTTCAACAACAATGTGACGTTATGTTGACATCCGGTGCCTTCTGGGAGGGAAGGGAGTTTTTAATAATGTGATCTGGAATTGAATTAAAAATAAAGTTCATCAAATGAAGTTTATCATTTGGTTTCTGTGTAGACCTGCGTTTGCCTCTCTTGTTATGTACACTACCTGTGTGAATTGGTGGTCATGGCTAAACAGGCAGTGATGTAGAAGCAGGCGTTGATCTTTTTCTGCGAAGGCGGTGGCAGATTGACTTCAATATGTCTTTTTTGTCAGATTGACTTCAATGTAAGCTGAGAAAGTTCTTTTTATAGTTTTTTTATAGCACAATGGCCTCATTTATGTCAGAAGATCAAGGGAATTTTGATTTCTCAGTTCATGACCCCTTTAAACCTTTTATCAACCTCAAACTTTTAACCAGAGCTAGGCTATGAGAATTGGAATAAGCAAGAGACACAAGAGACACAAGGGCTAGGAATAAGGTATACATCTCTCAAGAAGTTTCAGTGAACATACTGTAGCATATTCCTACAAATAGCTGATTTTGCCCAAGAGAGGCACTTGAGGTTTGAAAATGCATGCAAATGTGCACAGCATGAAGAATGTAGCAGATTTAATCTGGTATATCTCAAGGGCTGTTTCTTATTTCTGTCTATCGATATTCGGGACTTGATACGACACATTTGGTAGAACGACGCTTGAATGCTTAAAACCAAAATGTCTCTTTAAGCTTGCGGGGAAATGTCTGTTTGGCTGCGAGGCGATAAAACATTTTAAATTACATCTTTGTGAATAATGCTATTATTATCCATGTTGTAAGAGTCCTGCCTTAGGGAAAAAGGCTGTTAGACGGGGCTTCTCCTGTGGCACACAGATACAAACGTATTGTCGCAGGCTGAATGCTAATATTCAAACTAACTTTGACACACTGTCTGACTGGATGTCCACATCTCTCGTTCTCTGTCTGACATACTCAAAGGATGGATATGTTTTTGACTGATAAGCACACAGACTAGTGATGAAACCTGTCAGGTTGATTAGCACCCGTGGTGGCAACAGTGCTAACAAAAGAAGTCAGCAGAAGGCCACTAACCTCTGAATAGTCAGGTTTACAGTCCTGAATAGTGATGTGAAATCATTTTGTGGTTTACATCCTGTAAAAAGGGATTTTGTGCTTGGATTCGTCTGTTACATTTGGTGTTAAATATTTACATTGAGACTGACTGTTTTCAATGCATTGAACTCAAAAACTAGAATAGTGAGTGAATCATTTAGAACAATTTTGTGAACCAGATCAATGATTCATTTGAAAGATCATGTTCAAAGAAATGACTTATACACAAACTGGACATAAATTTCATTCTGTTTCTCAAACAAAACTGTTGCATACATTTTTATGATACTTACATGGTACTTTTGCACAATTCATTTTAGGTGCATGAAAAATCAGAGCATGGAAAAGAGTCTTTAAACATTCTCTTTTTGCATTTTCTAAAGGAATGACAGCCATATATGGTTTGGAAAGACATGAGAGTGAGTAAACAATAGTTGACAAATTTGGGGGTGAAATATTTATTTATATATATAAGATTTGTCACTGTTACTGGGGGAAACTTGCAGTTTTGATAGATTTCTGATACTTTGAGGTTAAAGCTGTTATAAGACAATTGGCAGCAGGTGTTCTTTCTTTAGTACTGTATGTAGTGTTTTCTTCAATTGCTCATGTTCCTTACATCAATTTATTATTCTTACAGTTCAACATAAACTATGTATTATGTTGCAGTTTCTTATAAAGTAACTGGCCAATTTTTACTCACTTTTGGCAGTTGGTGCGAGGTAATTTTGGATGGTCTTTAGCCATTTACAGTGGATTGGACAGGTTTTTTGGATCATTGTTGAGATGAAAAACAAAAAGCTGAAGAAATACTGGTCTGGTTTTAGCATAGTGGTTACAGCTCTGGACTAATAATGATTAGAAATGAGTCAAGGAGTGATTCATGAATTGCAGATTAACCTATTACCATTGCTCTCTAGATCAAGAAACCCTCATGTAGCTCCAGGAGAAACATGCTTGTAAAAGAATGTGCGCTTTGGGTAAGTGACAAAATGTTAACCCTGTTGAAATGACCATATGTTGTGTCTTGAATGCTGTTTTGCCCTCAAAATATTGTTTGACCCTGTTGTATTCTGATCATTTTGGCTCAGAGAGGGATTTCTTTTTCTGAAAAAAGTCAAAAGTACTCATAATTGTTCATAAATTTCTCTTTATGCTATATTATTACTAAATATTGGATCTCGTCTTTTTAAAAACGTCCTTCAGTGTTCTTTTCAATTAGCGGAAATTTTGTATTTCTTTTGGAAATGTTTGGACATAGGCCTTACTGACCAAATTAGTAAAAGATTTTTAGCACAGCACTAGGCTTAACTAGCAAAAACAATGATTAAACAGGTTCACCTGAAGGACCAGACTAACCAGATAGCTTTACCAGCATAGAAAGTCTGTTTTTAGTTGGTTAGTAACTATTGCCCAAGAAACATTTCTACTGTAACTGTTTTTCTCATATTCTAAACAGGCCGCTGCAATCAGATCCGTCTTTAAGAGCAATTCTTTGGTGGTTTGGATGTGATTGAGTATATATATCACGTGACCCAGTGATTTAAATGCCTGTCTATTGTGTGTAAACTTGTGACCCAGAGAAAAGAAGTAAAAAGTTAATGTTGACATGCCAGGATATTGCAACACCCAGAGTCCTGGCTTTTCTTTCCCTCATCCTCATCATTATTTAAACACTCGATGGAGAGACTCTCAACCGTGTTTATCGCTGCCTAGAGCTGATGAACTGTCTGAAAAGTGTCGTGTGTGTGCGTAGTGCTGTTTATCAGCTGTTAGATGAAGCTCTCCACATGCTGTAAACATTTTATTTCCCACCGCTGCAAGCTCAGAGGTCATTGTATGATAGAAAGAGTGCGAGAGAGTTCGTAGTTCTACAAACATGCCACCAGCTCACAAGTGGATAATTTAACAGCTGAACCTTGTTCAGCACTAAAGGAGAGCTCTTATGTCTTCTGTTTGGAAACGACAGGAACGACAGGAGTCATGTTTGGAGGTTTATAGATTATTATGTGAGTCAGAGGTCTATTTGTTTTAGAAGCTTTGTGCTTATGGGTTAACGTTTTGGGATTTATGGCCATTTACAGTTTTTCGAGTTTGAGACTTATATTTACAAGGGCAATTTTAACTGCAGCATTTTTGTGACTTTGTCTGAATTCCTGTTTGAGTGAGTTACGAGTTTCACGAACACAAAAATATCTCTGTTCCAAATTTTATTGAATCACGTCGAAAGGTCACGGCGAATGTAGGCAGAACCCCAGACCCAGGGTTTACAAAGCGAGCGCGCAAAGACTAAAAAAGTGCAAGTCAAACGCTGTTTACAAACAAAAAGGTACAACAATGTCAGACGATTCTGAAGTTGTAGGAGAAAATAAGATGGAGTTTTTCGCTACACTCTACCTTTTTAGCTGGAGTACACAGACGATGAACTTAGACCTGATTCGTAGTAGTAATGGGAAGTTTGGATCATTTTACCGACTCGGACCTTTGAGTCTCGTTCAGCAAAATGAACGAATCTTTTTTCCAAGTCATTTTGTTCATTCCAATTATTTGAGCAAAATATAATTAAAATGTTTCGTGTTACCACCCTAACACACCTACTGCTTACACAAACATTGATTACACAACAAACAAGACAAACCTATAATGCTATAAGAAACAGAAAAGATTAATTCATTGTTTACCTGGGTCTTTAGTCTATGACTAGCTCACCTCACCTCTTATCTGACAAGTTTTCAGGTTTGAGTCGTTCGTTCATCACGTGACAGCCCCATAAGATGAACAAACGACTCAAAAAAAACCCGAAGACTCGAAACAGGTGAACTAATTCCAGTAGAGAACCTAATAGGATGTTGAATCACTCCCCGAGACGACTCAGTCCTCCCAAGTCACATTAAAGATTTGTTCAAAATGAATGAATGACCGATCGTTTTGCTAGTTTTTGAGAACGAGATGTTTCTTGTTATATCGTAAATTCCATTTTTATAACTGGATTCCGCGATTCCATCCATTTTTTCCATGTCGCAGAAATCATAGGGCCCTATAAATATAACGATGCATTAGTTTAAAGTTGGGGATTTGTCAAATTCGTACGACCTCACTCATGATTTTGTACGATTTGTCTAGACCACAGTGACAAGTAGGTTTAGGGGCGTACGCTAATACATACAATTTAGCAAAAATTGTACACATTTGTTTGAGTGAGGTCATACGAATTAACCACCTTGTAAAATATGTACGATTTGCCATGAGATTAGGTTGGTTTGGTTGTCTTTTGTCGCACCGCGTTGCATCGTGCCACTCTGTGTAAGGATTTTCTTTTTTGGTTTAAAAAAATAAATAAAATAAAGAGATTAAAAAGTTTGGTTAAAATTTGTACTTGCCCTACCAAAATTCGGACCCACCATCAAAAATAAAATAAAATATTTACTGATTTTGTTGTTTTTTTTTTTTTTCTGACCCTTGTAACCTTGTATTCTAAAAAAAAAAAATAAGCTTATTATGACCCCAAAAATTATTAGGTAAATTTCACAATTCTTAAATTCCAATTTCAGGATCAAAGCAAAAACTACTAGCCTAACAAATACAAGTTTTTAAAAATAGTGATTGGTCAGTAATATAATAACAAATAAACATTTATTTTAATTCTCCTTCCTTTCAATTCAATTCAATGACACTCAAAGGAAGGAAAAATAAATTAAACTAAATTTGTGAGAAATGTATATAACTACTAAATAACTACTAAACAACTAAAGTACATTTTGTTTGTCAACATATAATGAAAATTCAGCTTATCTTTTTTAAAATGCATGTAATTAATCTTGTTGTGAATAATGCATATGATTTATGTTTCATGTAAAAAAGGTAATTTTCTCAATGCAGAAGAAAATATCTGTCGCTGCTTCCATTTTATCACTACTTTAATTGTAGAGACAGACAGATAGATAGATAGATAGATAGATAGATGGGGATAGGAAGAAAGAGAGGAGACAAAGATAGCAGGGAGCATTTCCATATTATTTTTGTAAATGTTAAAATATTCATTCCTTTTATTTTTTTAAGCTCCATTTTTCCATAGACCCCTTTTTGTTCATTTGCGCTGTCAACACACTCATCCACTTTAATTATTCACCTTCAGTTATTTCACTCTGACTTTTCCGAGTGACCAAGCTCCAGTCTGGCAGAAGGATGTTTCTATGGCAACTGGCAGGAAACACATCGATTCTGGCTGAAATGACATTTGCTTTGCAATAACGATCTAAGCGAAGGATTTTCACTTTTGTTGTCGTTTAAAATTAGCTGCTTATTTAGAGGCAGCACAAGCTGGATTAATTGCAATGACTCACGCCATGTTAATGATAAACACAGACTGCGCAAATCTCCAGGTTCAGCACAACGCACATTATCCCTGACCTCCAACACTGGAATCAGATGGGAAATTAAAGTAGTACAGAAGCAGACTGACACATCAAATGCTTCAATAAACCATCTGTTGCATTGTTTCAGAGGATAAACAATGGCTTGCGTCTTTTGCCACATCACAATGTAGAGAAAACAAAAGAAAATTAGATAAAGACACACACAGACACACGCTCCCTTGTGTTTCTTTCGCTTTAGGCTGTATTTAAATGCAGTCAGAACTCAATACAGGAAGTCAAAGCAATACCACACCACCCAGTGAGCCCGTCAATCAGCGCCTCTTTCTTTTTCTGCCTCTCTCTGTCTGCTTTTCTGTCTCTCTCCCTCCCTTTTTGCGTCCCTCTTTCTTTTCAATGTCATATCCTCAGAGAATTTTCCCTGTGTGTCTGGAATAAGAATACGAATCCGTCTGAAACTTTCCTTTTGACCTTCACAGTCACCCTTTTTTTTCCATCCAGTCAGTAATTAATGTCAAAATATGTGAAACATACAGTCAAATAATCATATGATGTGCAGTCACAAACCAAAGAGCTCTTCTAATTTTATTTAAAAACAGCAATATGCAATTTCTTCAGTTCTCTTGTCACTTATTTCCCATCCAGCTATTTAAGGACACGCGTGAATAGCGAAACCACGATCGATTCGCCGCAGCACAGCCTATTTTGTGCGTGACTGTGTGTACATACAGAAACATTAGTGTGAGTGATTATTGTGCCTCGTACCATGAAAAATGACAGACTAGCTTCTCCACATATATGCGGTTATATGGCTGTGGCAGAGGATAAATGATGCTCGGGCGGAAGAAAACGATGCTTAATATAGACAGACAAGACGCATGAGCCAAATACAAACCTTTCACATACTCACACATCTAAATGTTGTCTGGAGATGATCAGTCAGCTCTGACAGGTACAGAGAGATCCAAAGTCTGCGGCCGCACTGAAAATATGACAAACATTCATTACTTAGAAACTGTAGTCTGTTACCGATTCCAAATTACATGACAAAAATGGTAATCCATTACATTAAACATTTTAGGTAATATAATCAGACTACTTTTTATTACTTTTAGATTGCTTTTGAACTGTGAATATGCAAATGTGTTGCTTAATTATAAATGTATTATCTTAAAATCTTAGGGGCTCTTCAAGTAGAGTAAATTTATTAGGTGAAAAAGGTTCGGCTGACAAAAAAAGTTTGGAAATCCCTACATTACATGTAAAAAAGAACTGATTTTGTGCATTTTAATGTGCTTGAAAGTCCTTTTAAAGACATAGGGCCTTATCATACACCCAGCCCCAGAGGGATGCGCAGCAGCAACCAAACATGCCAGATGTGACCCTGGACCACAAAACCAGCCTTAAGTAGCACAGGTATATTTGTAGCATTCGCCAAAAATACATTGTATGGGTCAAAATTAATGATTTTTCTATTACACCAAAAATCATTAGGATATTAAGTAAAGATCATGTTCCATGAAGATATTTTGTAAATTTCCTACAGGAAATATATCAAAACATAATTTTTGATTAGTAATATACATTGCTAATAACTTCATTTGGACAACTTTAAAGGCAATTTTCAATATTTAGCTTTTTTTTAAACCCTCAGATTCCAGATTTTCAAATAGTTGTATCTCGGCCAAATATTGTCCTATCCTAACAAACCTATCCTTATTTATTCAGCTTTCAGATGATGTATAAATCTGGACACTTATGACTGGTTTTGTGGTCCAGGGTCACAAATATTAAAAATGAAAGGATGAAATGGAAAGGAGGCTTTAACCTTGCACACAAGCAGATCTGTGTCCTCTCTGGAGAAGCGTTCAGTCTTTGCTCTTGCACCCGTAGGTTTCTGAAGAGCATTTCACTGCACGTCACTCCCGGATAATTGAAAATGGGCAAAGGGCAGGATGTGGGTAAGCTGGTTGCTGAAACCACGCCCGCCTAGCGCGACGGTGGTGACAACAGCGGCAATCCACCTGTCACTCAAGTGACCACACTGTAAATTATGCAACTAAGTACCATTAAGGCTTAATATAATTTAAACGGATGAGTTATAAAAAATTCACCCCCCTCACAGTTGACATGAAGGGCACAGTTAGCTATATAGACCAAAACTACTTTTTGTACCAGGCTGTAAACATATTTTTTTCTGCTGTAATTTGGGCATATTAACATGGGGAGTCTATGGGGTTGACTCCCTTTTGGAGCCAGTCTCTAGCAGCCAGTCAACGAATTGCAGTTTAAGTCACTTCCGTGTTGGTTTCAATAGAGAGAGCAGGAGGTTGCCGCTTGCCTGCGCCATGAGCTTGTTAAAATAGTGATTGTTAAAATAGGGCCCATAATAAATAATTAAATCACACACTGTGTGATTATTAAAATAAAAAGGAATGTGTTGAGAAATGTTGTGGAAAGACTTTTTAAATTTTAAATTATTTTTATGTAATTATAGTCTCCTGAATAGTGACTGGTCTTTGTGTGAATGTCCACAAAACCGGAAGACTTTCTGAATGTATGTAAGTGGTAGGTTATTTCAGGAAAATTTAAACGATGAAAAAGAAAAATTAGGGAGAATAAATTATGTATAATTTATAGTTATTATGTGAAGAATTACATAATTACAAGCAGTGTTGGAAAAAGTTACTTTTAAAAGTAGTGCATTACATTATTGTGTTACTCCCTAACAAAGTAACTAATTATGTTACTTAGTTACATTTTTTATGGAAAGTAATGTGTTACATTACTTTTGCATTATTTTTTAAATCTGGGCAGGGCTTGCTTGTTTTTTTAATATAAAAAGTTCTATTTTTGGCAAATGTAAAAGCTCTTTCACACGAAAAACCTCAGACTGAAGGAAAAGTAAATTCACGTCTGTACAGTAGAATGCAGAAGAAGAAAGTTCAACACTCTTCAGCAATAAAAAAAAGAACAATTATTAGTTTATCTTGAATAATTTTTGCTTATTAGTATGGTTAAATTGGATCATCAAAGGTCACCAGCAAATAAACTTGTTAATAAAATGGGATTAAATACATAAAGGATATTTGTATTATTTAACATATTTAATTATTGCAGGTTTGTGTCATATTCTGAGTTGCATCTCACTGTTTTGAATCAGTTTTTTTGTGTGAGTGTGATGAGTAAATGCATGTTTACATTATTCTAGAACTAAAGTATCTTACTCCCGATTTCTCTCAAAATGGGGACAGGAGAGCTTTTAATCAATAAATGGGAAAAAAGTAATTGGACTTTTGAACCCATTGTATTTGATATGCTCAACCAATCAGCTCACAGTTGAATTATCTAAGCATTTCTATTCAGTCCTCTTTTTTTCTGAAATCGTCTCATCTATGCATGACACTGTGCACGCATCTGTGCAACGTGCTTTAACTAGGTTAACGATGGTGAATGGTCGGCACGGCTCATTAAGAGGCCTTCACGTCCACTTAAAGACATTTCCAGCATGGTTAGGATGTCATGCGAAAAAGAGGAAGAGCGTTTACCTCTCTCTCTAAAGTCCTTCTAACGTCCTTCCCCGTTCCTTCATTTGTCTTATGGATTTTTCATGCTCAGGCAGAAGGGGAAGCCCTCCACAGCGGGACTGCTGCTGTTCATGAGAGTTTTACCTTCGACCCCCAGCTATATTTATCCCATTGTGCTGAACTAATTGCTGGTCTGACATCACCTCTTCAAGAAGGACAGCTGATGAACAAAGCATCTGTGGATTATTTTTAGTTTGTTCTTAAGACGGAGCTTCAGGGACACACATAGAGGGAGAGAGACAGGAAGCGCTCTTGCAGCTGGATACAATGTTATCTCAGTACCAGGACAGGAAATGGGGTCCAATCACTTCCTGTAGACTAGGTGCTTTGTTAAGACACTGGTTTGGGTCTAAATGGCTGTTTTCCCACCTCAAGGAGGTTTTCACAAGGGCTTTGAATCAGAATCTATGCTGGTTTTATACTCCATTTATTATTATTTATATATTTTCATTAACACTTTAGTATAGGGACCAAGTAGCATGCATTTGTTCTGCATGACCATATTCTAAGCCTACCCAATACCTAAACTACTTTACTAAGTAATTAGGAGTTTATTGAGGTAAAAGTCAGATTAGTTGTTCATGAGTCCCTTGTCACACTGAGGACAACTGAGGGATTCATATGAAACTATTACAGAAGGTTCAAACACTCACTGATGCTCCAGAAGGAAACACGATGCATTAAGAGCCGGGGGGTGAAAACTTTTGGAATATAAAGATGAGGGTAAATTTAACTTATCTTGCCTTCTGAGAAACATTTGAGTATCTTCTGTAGCTTCTGAAGGGCAGTACTAAATATAAAAAATATGATATTTAGGCAAAATAATAAAAATGTACACATCTTCATTCTGTTCAAAAGTTTTCACCCCCATATGCTCCCTGTTAGTTTGGTAAATAATTAGCATTTTGTAGATTCTGCAAGGTGTATGTAAATGTTTGACTTCAACTGTATATATAATATACCAAATATCAAAATAAAATTTATTTGTAGCCATTTTATTTAATTTCTGTTAGTTTGGAAGTCATAAAGATGTATTTAGTCTAGTATCAGTTTTCCTCAGTTTCCATTTCAGTTAACAAATATGTTTCCATTTGGTTTCAACAAACCTTCCCACAACATAAGTGCAACATCATGGCACCATCTTCAACCCTTCCAATAAATCAAAACCTCTGCAAATCACCATCAGGCCACTCAGTAATTACGTTTTGTGCTAAGCTATTGATTCCAGAACAGTCTTTTTCCCAGTGCGAGACGAGCAGATCTTGGATCAGTCATGTGTCTCCACTTTTGGGGATGATCCTGCTGTTCTGGTTCTTGGGCTGGTTGTGTGTTCAGTGTTATTTAACAGACAGATTTAGCACAGCGTGTGAGAACTTCTCGATTTGAGGCTCAGAGCAGTCCAATATAGAACTCGCCACCTACATACTCACCACACACACATTACACACAAATAACGTGAAACAGCCCGATGGCTTCCAGTCTCTGTAGGGTGTCTGGATGTGGTAAATGAAATTATTCCCCCTCTTACAGAGAGGAATCTTTCTTTCTCTCTCTCCCTTTTCCTGACATTTCTTCTGCCTCCAAACAGAACTGAATTAAAAGCTCGTTTGGCAGGTATTGTGTCTCTTTGTCACAGAACGCTTGAGGCTAAATGGAGAAGAAGCAGCTGGTCTTAGTTACCTGAGAGAAACATCAGCTCTGTACATCATCCAGTCATTGTGCTGAAATTAATGATGGGACGGATGAGCCATTTCTCGCTTTCTCTCCTGTCTTTCTCTCTTATGTATCTGCGGTTGGCGCTTTCCACAAATGGAGCCCAAACAGGATTTGAAACTCTTTAAAAACCCCATGAAATCAAAACTTTTTTTGTGGCTTTAAAGTTTTGTGGCTTTACTTCAAAACTGAAAGTCCATGTATATTGGCTTTGAGGTCTGTATGCTGGCATACTCCTTCTGTAAAAGCTGACAAAATAAACTTTTAGCAGATGTATGCATTTACAATTTTGTCTTTCACTTTCTGCCAAAACAGACCTAAAATATTGGCAGAATTTAGCCATGTCTTTTACTCAAAATATTGTAGAAAATTATTTATTTACAGAATATAAATATACAGTTACAGAATATACTATATTTGTATACAAAGTATTATTCTATCTATCTATCTATCTATTAAGCTTTAATTTTTATGTCAGTTTTAGTTTTAGTAATTTAGTTATTCAACTTATTTTATTTCTGTTAGTTGCCAAAGCCTAATCTCTACAATTTGTTTGTTTGTTTGTATATAAGCCTAATATTTATATTTTAATTTATTTGGTATTTTAGGCTAATTTATTTTAGGTTCATTTTAATTAACACAAATTATTTTTAATAGTTTTAATTTCACTTTTGGTAAACAGCACCAATCTCAAGCTTTAAGTAATTTTTATTTCAGTTTTAATTTCAGTAATTTTAGTTATTCTTCTTAAACTCTAATATCTAATCACATTTGTTTGTTTGTTTCATTATATGCCTAATATTTATATTTTAGGTATTTAGGCTAATTTATTTTAGGTACATTTCAACTAACAAAATCTATCTTTAATAGTTTTCATCTATATTCTATTAAGGTAATTTTTATTTCAGTTTTAATTTTTGTAATTTTAGTTATTCATTTTAACCTAATCTGTAAACAAATTTCTTTTTTTTCTTTTTTTTTTTTTTTGAAAGCTAGATAGTTAGTCAATTAGATTAAATATATGTCTAATATTTATATTTTAGGTTAATTTATTTTCGGTTCATTTAAATTAACAAAAAATATTTTTAATAGTTTTCATTTCAGTTAATTTCTGCTTCTGTTATTATTTTTCGCAATAAACAATTTACAATTTACTAATATGATTTTCAGAATCTTATTTATATTTTATTTTCAAATTAGTTAATCTTTACTCTAGTTTCGTTAGTTCAAATATTAGCCATATCTTGTGCTCAGAGTATTATTTATGTATTTTTTATGTATTTATTATTTATTTACAGTGTAGTATAAATATACAGTATTTAAAAAGTACAGTATATAGAATATTTATATACAGAGTATCATCTATCTATCTATCTATATCTATCTATTTAGTAATTTTAGTTATTCATCTTAAACATATTTTATTTCAGTTGCTAAAGCCTAATCTCTAAACATATTTCTGTGTTTATTAGTTAGTCAGTTAGTTTAATCATATGTCTAATATTTATATTTTAAGTATTTTATTATACATTTATTATATTATGCAAAAAATGTTTTAATAGTTTTAATCTCAGTTTTGGTAAACAACAACAACACTTGTGCTGTTATTATTTTTAGCAATAAACAATTTACTTAATATGGTAATTACAAGGAAATCCTCCAGAAAAGGATATAAAAAAAAATCCACAGTGGGTAACAGGGTTTAGCCTTAATTAGCATGTCACTCATTACAGGCTAGTGAGTTTGGCACGACATGTTGGTCTGTAGTTAATGACAAATGTATATTTCCCAGTAGTAAAAGTGTTTGATTATTTTCTACAGTAACTTTGGTAACAAGAATGAATGGTTGAACCTAATGAATGCAGTCAATGCAAAACGTTGTTAAAAATAGAACAAAATGGCATGAGAAATGCAGTGTAGACAGCTTTATGAATTATAATAGGGTCTTTGTTGCATCACATCACTCGCTTGTTGACGAGGTGGTAAGCAAATCTGTGCTGCTGAGATCATTCTGTGTTCAGCACTAAAATCAAAGGGGCCATCTTCTTTTTTTAAGCTTTAAAACACACTGAGGTCTCAATTAACTTATCAGCCTGAACGCACAAACATTTGCTAAGAGCTTCGCCTGCAACAACAACTGAAGTCGGCCAAATAAGAGACTCGAGAATGCACAGATTCTCTCGCTCTCTAGTGTGTGTCTGTTTTTAATGATGGCTTCAGTCTCTTTTGTAATTAGATTAAAAACAACACGTTATCTTAATGAGACGACAGAATTAAGAAGCTTAATAATATCAGACTTTGGTGCCCTGCTCCACTGATTATATCGTTAATTAAACTGCGTTTTAACGAGCTGAATGGATTAACAATTAATGCTATAACCAGATTTTTCTGCATCACTGGAAACAAAATAATATTATACATTAATGAAGGTGTTACATTATGTGAATACTAATGATTTTGCGGCTCTAAAGTTTCTAAAGGTTTACTGCATAGGTTTTCTAGTACTGTGGTGGTACCATGGTATCATATTTAAAGGAGAAGTCCACTTCCAGAACAAAAATTTACAGATAATGTACTCACCCCCTTGTCATCCAAGATGTTCATGTCTTTTTTTCTTCAGCTATAAAGAAATTGTTTTTTGAGGGAAACATTTCAGGATTTTTCTCCATATAATAGACTGCTATGGTGCCCCGATTTTGATCTTCCAAAATGCAGTTTAAAGGCGTCTTCAAACGATCCCAAATGTAGTTGTAAACGATCCCAGCCGAGAAAGAAGAGCCTTATCTAGCAAAACGATTGGTTGTTTTCATTAAAAGAATACAATTTAAATACTTTTTAATCTCAAACGCTCGTCTTGTCTTTCTCTCCCTGAACTTTGTGTATTCTGGCTCAAGAAGGTTAGAGTATGTCGAAAAACTCCAATCGTATTTTCTCCCTCAACTTCAAAAATCATTTCAAAATCATCCTTCATCACTAGAGAAGTACTGACCCAGTCTTTGCAAAGTGAACATGCAAAGAAGATCAAACACCCTTAACAAAAAAGGTAAAACAGTGATATAAGACGATTTTGAAGTTAAGGGAGAATATGAGATGGGAGTTTTTCAACATACTTGAACTGTCATGAACTGGAAAAAAACAGTTTAGGCAGAGTAAGACAAGATGAGCGTTTGACATTTAAAAGTATATAAATTGTATTATTTTTATGAAAATAACCGATCGTTTCACTAGATAAGACCCTTCTTCCTCGGCTGGGATCGTTTACAACCACATTTGGGATTTAAACAGCCACATTTAAACTGCATTTTGGAAGTTCAAAATTGGGGCACCATATCAGGCCATTATATGGAGAAAAATCCTGAAATGTTTCCCTCAAAATGCATAATTTCTTTATGGCTGAAGAAAGAAAGACATGAACATCTTGGATGACAAGGGTATAAGTCCATTATCTGTCAGTTTTTGTTCTGGAAGTGGACTTCTCCTTTAAATAGATTTAGATAATGGTACTGGTGTGGATTTTTGGACATGTACCATGGCACTACCATTGTATTCTTAGACAACCATATGAATAGTAGTAGTACTTGACTTTTAGCTTTTGTACGGGTACTTCATATGAATGCCATATCCAAAACAATACCCTTTTTTGGTATAATATTTTGTTATTTCATGTATGGTTGTGTTTGTTTTGCAGCGTTTCGTGTGTGGCAAGGCTCTAGGTGGAACAGAAGCACAAAGTCAGCATTTATCCGTTTTATGACAACACAGTAACACTATTTTCCCACACTCTTCCTTGAATATGTGCAGAGACAACATACTCTACCAGAGTCTCTCTCTCTTTCTCAAACACACACACACATTTTTAAGGGTAGTACCCAAGGGAGGTTGTTACCTGCGCTGCACATCCATCTCTTGCACAATTAGCATAAAACACGGCACACACACATATAATATCACTCTCTCCCTCACTCTCGTGCGCACGGATTTGACCTCTGTACATTAATAAGCAAGTATGCATGTGTGAAACTTTATATATGAAATTCACGGTAATTACCAAAGTAAGCTGCAAAGATCACAGACAGCTTCGTTTTATACAATATATCACTGTCTTTATTTATTGTTTTCTTTTTATCCACAGCCATTTCATGTTAGTTCTATTTGTTGTTTACTTTATTTTGGAATGAAATGTTTTGTTTCAATGATTACATTCAGTGCAGACTGATTTTCTTTTTCCTTTTCACTTTTTTTTGTACACTAGAAGGCAAGCTGCATGCTAACTGCTCATTCATCAAACATGTGCTCTACACCTTTAGTGATAGACACACACGTGTGAGGCACACTCGTACTTCACACTGTTGGCGTGCTAATCTCACTGTAAAATTGATCAGGGGAGGTTCTGTTTGTTCCTTTTGTCTATGTTTAACATTTACATATGTTTGCTTTGTATGAAATTGTTTAGACATGATGTGCCAGCCGGAAAAGAGGTGGGATTCCCCAGCAAATCTTGGTTCCTCACAATGTTCTTAACATATTAGGGGGTTTCTTTGTAATTCTGCTTTGGAACAATATGTATTGTGAAAAGCGGTGTACAAAAAATGATTGGAATCTGTTTGTGCTCACAAGTTAACATTTTCTTAGGTTTTTGTTCACCCTGTGTATACCTATAAAATTTTGTGTGCTACATAACTATAAACACCTGCTAGCAGGCTACATAATTATAACAACTACTGCACTACATAACTATAAAAGCTAGTGTGGTACATAACAGCTAGTGCTGTACATGCTGTAACTGTAAAACCTGCTAGTGCACCACATAACTAAAATTAAACTGCTAGTGTGCTGCATTTCTTACGAAAATTAACCATGGTTTTTATTTATTTATTTATGTTTGTAGTAAGAACCATGTACCATGGTTAATTTTCATAAGGGATAACTAAAACAAACAGTGCACTACATAACCTGCTAGAACACTACATTATACTGCGGGCTGTTGAATGCTTGAATCTGATTGGCTGCACGCACGCACAGCTAAAGTAGTTCCAGGCAGATCTTGACCACATTACATGACCATATCACTTCGCCAAATAATTTCAACCAAAACCCACAATGACACCAACCAAGCACATAAATATTGTAAACAGTTGTATAAAAAGGTCAATTATTTCCATGTTTTTGCCACAAAATTACATTTTATTATGTATGGAAAGGACTCCCTTTCTCCTGCTCTCTCTCCCTTAAAAACGCACAAACGAAAACATACACGCAACTCTGACGATTTTATCAGTTAAATAGTCTAGCAACTTAAGAAACGTGACATTTCTCACTAGCAAGGCAATAACGCCACTGTTTTTGAAGAACTGAACCTACAGTTTCCCTATTTAGTTGAGACGCTGTTGCCGAACACTGTTAAGAGACGCACAGACATGAGCGTCTTACCTCAGATCAGTTGTAACAGTCCGACCTCCATTGTTTCGATGCTGGAGCAGAGATGTAAGTTAGACAAGAATATCTCAGATTGAGCGATTGAGGTGTGTGTAAGGGTTTTGTTATGAATCTTTG
Source organism: Labeo catla (assembly GCA_012976165.1). Taxonomy (NCBI): domain Eukaryota; kingdom Metazoa; phylum Chordata; class Actinopteri; order Cypriniformes; family Cyprinidae; genus Labeo; species Labeo catla. The sequence continues at coordinate 901,561 of VONZ01000042.1, forward strand.
CAATCACCTTTCCTAATAATGTGCTAGTTAGCAAGTTTAGTGGCTAAATGCGGCTAAAGTAAACAGGCTTGTCACTCCACAGAGAGAAGAGAGGGGTAGGGCGAGCAGAGCACATTAACATTTAAAGCAGCCTCAACCACAACAGGATGATTTTTGCAGAGTTGATTTTGGCAAGGTAAAAGGTTTTACACCTTTGAGAATTTTAACCAAAGTATATTATAGACTTTTCATTAATACCCTAAAAAATCATATTAACTTGTGGAAAATGGGCATCCAATGACCTTTTTAATAACTGCAATACTATCAACAGCTCACGCCTCCATTACTAGGTCTAAAAAGACGTTTTGGAATTAGCAAAAGGCATTGGATGAGATGCGTAAGAAATGAATCCTACTCACATGACAAAAACTTGACAAATGTACAACATCAGGCAATGTTTTAAGGTGTGGTAACCGTAATATAAGTGGAATAATTTAATTATACGTTGAATTATTAGAAAATAATGCATAACGGAGGTTGTGATGAGGCCAAGGCCATAATTCAAAAGTCTGTTGTCCATAGGTGCGTTTCCATTACAGATGCAAAACTTTGGCGATATTTTATAAATGTCGATAAAAAGCTATTGCGAAATGACAGCGTTTCAATTGACCAATGTTATGTGACTAAAACGTAATTTATTCCTCTCCCGGTAAGTCATGACAGCCAATGTTGGTAAGTTTACATATATTGCAGCCACCGCACTAGCCATTATTTTTGATCGAAGGAAGCATATGCATGTATCTTCAGTGAAGCAGTGCGGAGAGCCACTTCTGGGATGCTTCTAAAAAGTGCCGTGGCACGGCTGGTACACAAGATTAAACGCATTGACTAGAGTGGCTGATGCACCACAGACGTGTGCAGTGTAAATAAGGAATTGTCCAAGCATTAATGGCAATGAAAGCCCTTAATACTTAAGAGCAGCCATGTATGAGATGTTTCTTAGAGGTTATAGTACATTAAAGAATGATCATGTGACTTTTACGTACACCAAGTGAGCTGTAAATGCAAAAATTGCAGTTTCCATTGCAGTTTCATGAAATATTCCTTTCGATTTGAAACCACCTAATGTGAGCATGAAATTGCAAAATTGACACGTTTGTCATTGTGTAGAATTTGAAGTGTAATGGAAACGCAGATAATTATTCTTATGTAACAAGCTGCTAGTGCGGAACAATACTGTAAAGACCTGTTAGAGCTAGATCACTATAGGCCTACTATAAAAAAAAATGCAAAAGACATAACTATAAACTGCTTGTGCTGTGTGCTAAAGAACTGCTAGTGGGCTACATGACTATAAAGTGCACTACAACTAAAAACAAACTGCTAACACGCTACATTTAAATACAAAGGTTTTGTAGATCGTTATACTATAAAGAACAGCTAGTGTGCTACATTTAAAAGTAAAGATCAAGCTTCTAGTGCACTGCATAACTGTGTAAAGATTTGCTAGTGCACTGCATAAACACAACAAGCTGCTAGCGTGAAGAACTGTTACAAAGAAACATGCTGTTTGAGTTAGACTCATATTAGCAGCTTAAAGGATTTAATGAAAAGTGAGTGGGTGAGTCCACTGTAGTTTAATTACAATTACAATCAAGTGTTAAGTGCTAAAAGAATAAAAGACAAAAATGTACCACAAATGGCGATTTATTACCAGATCTTTGAGGATTTGATGAACACCATGAACTAGATGAATTAATGGTGATTAGAAGTCTGTTAGTGTGAAGGTTTATTTTTAGAACGGTTGCTGTGCGGGTTTGAAGTCCGCTGTTCAGTAGCGGGTGGGGGTGGGACGGGGTTTTGGGGCGGTGGGTATGTCAGGACGTTGCATCAAGGCAGAGTCCTCTGAGAAAAGACAGTATTCCCACAGGTTCCTCCCTCCCTCTCTGTCTCTCTCTCTTTCTGCCTCTCTCCGGAGAACATGACCATGCTAATGAGCCTTTTGTTCGCTGGAACCATGACATGCTGTGAGAAGCTCTCTCTCTCATTCACACTGATATTCACGTACACACGCAATGCGTGTTGACTTAGACTTTTCTTAGTGTTCACTTTGAATTATCCCAGTGTGTCATAAACAATTAAGAAATCACTGTATAATCACATCAAGAAGGGAACATTAGCTTTCGTTTAGTGTGTTTCTGCCAGGATAAACTGCTTATTGCAACACTCAGATGCAAATTTCATATGGACATTGGCGAGTAACAGTGGGTGTAGCCAATTGTTATAAATTCTTCAAGGGCGTTAATCACATTAATATAGATGAGATTCATGACTACTGGAACAGATGACTCACCCGTTCAAATTCATGGCTGTAACCAAATGATGAAACCAAACAGTTTGAGGTGTTTGATGTGTCTACAAATCAAAGAAAAGTCCTCCATTAGCATGCAAGCACAACCCCGACGAGCTGCTTCAGGCGTGATGCAATATCCAGGTCTGTTTTTGCTAGCAGAGTTGTGCAATGCATTATATTTGTCGTCAGGTTTGTGAGTCATTGTTTAATGGAGACAAATGAAACTCAACTCTGTGTGATAATTTGTTTATGTGGGGATTTGGGATCCTGGGAGAGAAGAACTCCTTGACAGCTCTCCAGTGAGAGGTTTAGCAACAATTGCAGTATTTTTAAGTTACTAACAAGCAACACTTGTACTATTGCACACACTAAGGTTTGAGATTTGATCAAACATGAATTTTTCTGAAAACTTTGGTGCATAACTAGTTGCACACTGTTTCTGCTACGCTCTTAGAAATAAGGTACAAAAGCTGTCACTGGGGGCGGTACCTTTTCAAAAGGTACATGTTTGTACATAAAAAGTCCATTTTGGTGCCTTAAAGGTACATATTATTTGTTAAAGTGTACATATTAGAACGTAGCAATGGCTTAGAACACCTAAGCAACCACAAAGTAAGCTTTTACAACCACTTACAACATTCTAAGCATCGATATGGTGAATACAAAGCAAATGAGCAGGAACCTCATATTTTAATGCTCCACAAATGTCATTGATTGATTGATTGATTGATTGATTCAAAATGAATACATCCATTCATTCTTTCAAAAATTATGCATTAATTCATTCAGAAGTTATACATTAATTCGTTCATTCGTTCAAAAATTTCATGTATTCATTAAATTTTTTTTACATTTAATCATGATTCTAAAAATTATTAATTCAAAATGATGCATTCATTCATTCATTCAAAATTATGCATTCATTCATTCAAAAATAATTAGTTCATTCATTCATTCATTCAAAAATGATGCATTCATTCAAAACTATACATCCAATCATGCTTTCAAAAATCATTCATATTTTCATACTCATTCATTAATTCATTCATCCATTTATTCAGAAAATGATGCATTCATTCATAAATTATTAATTCATTAAAAAATAATTCATTCAATCATTTATTCTCTTAGAAAATACATTATGATACATTCATTCATTCATTCTTTCAAAAATGGTGCATTCATTCATTCATTCAAAAAATATACATCCAGTTATTTTTTTTAAAATGATGCATTCATTCATTCTTTAAAAAATAATGCATTCATTCATTAAAAAATAATGCATTCGCTCATAACATTCATACATTCATTAATTTATTAAAAAATAATGCATTCATTCATTCAGAATGATTCATTCTTTCATTTATTCATTCATTCATTAAAAATGATGCATTCACTCATAACATTTATACATTCATTAATTTATTTATTCCAAAATAATGCATTCATTCATTCATTCATTCAAAAATTACACATTCGTTCTAAAAAGTGCTAAATATATGTTGTAAACCACCTAGGAAAAATTATTTTCATAAATTGAAAAAAAAAAAAAAAGCGGTAAATAATAGTTTGAAATATATTAAATGTACTTCAATGGGAAGAAAATGTAAAAATGTAGTGCAGGATTGGTGAACTCCGGTCCTGGAGAGCCACAGCCCTGCAGAGTTCAGCTCCAACCCTAAATAAAACTCACCTGGCTGTAGCTTTCTAGTAACTTAGCTTGAGATTAGCTTGTTCAGGTGCGTTTGATTAGGGTTGAAGCAAAACTATGCAGGGCTGCGGCTCTCCAGGACCCACGTTCACCACCCCTGATCTAGTGTGTGATTTAGTAATTTACCCACAAAAATAAGTAAAACAGAACAAGCCCCATAAAGAATCACTCACTCGATCAGTATGTGCATCTGTATCTGCACCAGCAGATGTTTGGCTGTTTTCTCAGGGCACAGAGTGGAACCCTGAGGTTTCCGTGGTTACATTGGCTTTTGTTTGAAATGGCTTCCAAGAAAGATAGGATGGATAAATGGATGGATGTGTTTGGTTGTTTACCAAGACTTTGTTTGTAGGAGCTGATGAATGCAAAGACAGCATGTGATAAGGTGATAAAAATGTGTAAATGTTAGCTTTAGCGCTGTAGGCATGGATAGATGTCACCTGCGTTTGTGTGTGTGTGTTTTCAGAAAAAAATCCTTCAGCTAAAAACCCTTGATGTATTAAAGCCTTTAATGAAAGCCTTCTCAAGCATTCTCCCGTGTATGCGGTGAACAAAAAAATCCCAGCATGCTCTGCTTATTTCATGCTGTTCCAGCATTGTTTGTGTGTGTATGTGTGAGTGTAAAACATAGAAAGGAAAAAAAAGAAAACTGCGAATGTGTATATGTAAATGTGCTCATCGGTCTATTTCAGACCATTTGGGGACATCAGCATTCATGTCTGCATAGACATATTGAAATGCAGTGATAGTGTCACATAGATCATAGAAGTCTGCATAGATCTGTGTCCCTGTGCATTTCTCTTTGCTTTACTGAATGAACTCATTTTTCATTTTCTTTCTTTTTTTCCGGAGGTAGAGCATTTAGAGGCATCCAGATATAAATCCAGATCATGCACATCAGACACGTAAGTTCTTGATGTGACATTTATTTGACATTTGGGGAGATTTCTGTGTGGAATAAGGTGATATTACCGCAGTAAAGCTGAGATAACGCTGTTGACAGAGCTGTGGGAGATGGTCACCTCACATGCTTCATATCGTCTGAGAATATTGATGATATTCTCTCAAGCTGTTTATACATTTCTGACATAGAAACTGTATTTTTTTTTAAAAGCTAGATGAAAATGATCAGAATGTTGGAGGATCTAGTTGTTTTGTGCTGATGGAGGCTGATGATTTAGAAAAATTAGTTTTCCTTGATTCTTTAAAAATGAAAGTTAGATAGTGATGTACTATTGTATGTAGGTATATTCATGTGCATTTCAGGACTTTAATAATGGATTCAGATTAAAATTGTGGTTGGTAAAACAAAGAGCACATTAACATACTGTAATATGGTATGTAACAAATACTGTTTAAATATTTTTAAATAATAATAATGATAATTTCTAAATAACAGAAGAAGGTACTATTATTCTAGACATACTGATATACTCCGTATATATATATATATATATATATATATATATATATATACATCAGAGGTTGCGCTAGACTTTAACATTGTCCATCATTTTGACGGACATGGTCGTAAAAAATTCTGTCATAAGAATAAAACATTTAATTGCTTTTATTTTTGTTCACTTTTTCACTTTTAATCATGAACCTACAGGACGAAAACAACAAAATATGCTAGGGCTGGGAAAACAAACAAAAAAAAATAATAATTGATTGATTTCTCGATTTTAATAGATTCTCATTTTAGTCAACCAAGATCAATTCTTAAATCACAATCAATCTTTTGGTCTGTGCTGTTTTCAGTTCCAAAAAATAGCAATAGGCTAGGCTTTGTGTTACTCAATTTCATTAGGAAATTCTAGCAATAAATACCATTTTGGCGCTCTTTAATGTGGTGTGAAAGATCGTTGTCGTTTCTGTGTTTCTGTGCGCAATCAAACGCATAGCAAAACATTTGTGAGAGTTACGTTTTTGTTCCGGATCCATTGCTCTGCTGCTACATTGGAGCGCACTTGCCACCAACTGGACATATATATATATATATTTATTGTCACGGGTGCGGAGCAAGGCGACAGACACAGTGGGCGTGACGTCAGGCCTCGGAGAGGTTTTTATTAAACAATAAAACAGAAAGTGTCCAAAACGGGGAAAAGTGTCCAAAATAAAAGGGGGATCTGGTGTCCTCGACGTGACGGGGTTCCGTGAAGGAGGGGCAGTGTTCAGAAGGGAAGGGTCCAGGTAAGGGGCGGAGTCCGGCGGCCGCACTTGCTCCCCGGAGGGGTCCGCGGCAATATGACGGGTAGCGGCTTCCTTTAGCGGCTTCATCCATTCCTTAGCGGCGGCACTTCCTCGGCGGGTGAGAAGGCCCGGCATCCTGGCCCGCAGCCATTTCCATGCGGCTCGCACTCGGACCCACGGGTCCGGCAGCTCGTCCATCACATCGGCGGCGCTCGTCCCTCAACGCGCCCTTCCTGGACCCACGAGGACACCAGCGTGCATGCACGGGGGAAGAGACCGGTCTCCTGAGGAGAGGCGCGCTCGGCATTTTAACAGCGGCGGTGATGAGGCTTCATTCACATCAGGTGTGCCTCATCACACGCCGCCAGACCTGGATGTTTCAGCGCCCCTCCTCCTCCCACACGCCCACTCCCGTCGGGAGCCTGGTGAAGGGCGGCGATTACCGACGGGGTGAAGCTGATAGTTAGGGGGGAGGCAGCCGACTCGTCACATTATATATATATTTTAAGAAATTTGCGCTAGTCGAACAAGTGCAAGAGCTTCATTAGAACAGCATGGGACTGTGGTCAGATGAGATGTTGTCAGGCCATATGTCAGTAAAAATGAATTCACCTGTCCTGTCTACAGTTATACTGTACTCATAGCACATGCACTTCAATTGCATGCACAAATGCAGCGGCGCACACTATAGCCTTTATCATTTAATATTAAAGTGCGGATGAAACTACAAGAATGCATGTCAGATCCGTGTTACGTTCCGCAGTGGCAGCTCTTAAAGTAATAGCAGCCAAATAAGCTAATAACCCACCTGCCGTGATTAATCAAAGAACAAAAGAAAAAAAGGGAAATCAATAACTTTTGCAGCTTCAAGGATTGATCTATATTTAATTTAGTATTTAGTATTTCACAGGGCTGCCCCCTAATAGTCGACTAAATGTTAGTCGATGAGAAAAGGCTTGGTCGACCAAGATTTTATTAGTCACAAAAAAATCCACAGAAAGTGGCGAAGCCACACAGTCCGTGATGGACAAATAGTTAATGGCTGGCCTATATGGTAATACAGTACATCAGGCAGGACATTCAAACACTCATCTATCATTCATCAACCTCAAATATGGATTTCATCTGAAAGATGTATATAGTTGCAACTTTACATGGCAGCTCATTCAAATGTTAATCTATGAAAATGTGAGCTATTGAAGTGTCTGTGCGGAGTGTGGAACAGTAGCACACTTACTGCATGACAGATGGAGGCACCGGTGCGATCACTTGCTCTTAAAATACTCCGTCATTTTTGGTCATACAGATAAAATGAATACATCTTTTGAATCTGTAAAGATTCCACGTTTATTTGTGTGCACTCACAATAACAACGATACTTTGTGCTTTTGTAAAATAATGAAAGTAAACAGGATGCGATTTCTGCCGTCTCAGTCTCTGTGATCTTGAGCGTGAAACATCGAAACTCTGTGTATACTTGCCTTACAGACATGAAAAATATATGAAGAGTTCAGATGCAAAACCAGCTAAATCCATCTGACGTCTTTCTTTAAAAAATAAATTCTTATCAGGCTCAGATGTATAGGTTTCTATGTAAGTACCGGTACTTCTGATTGGGCTGAAGCTGGTATTTTAGCGAGTTTGAAGAAAAAGTATTTGATGGACGTACAATATGTGTTGAGAGCATTCACTCAGTATCATTATCTCATTTTTGACCGAGATAGCTTTTAGCTGGTTTTGCATCTGAACTCTTCATATCTATAGAGAGTAAAATCTACTTTAAATGAACCAATTCAAGTGGAAAACAAATATTCTCAGATTATGTAATCCGTATGAAACATGCAAACATCCATCATTAAAACAGTCCATGTGACATCAGTGGTTCAACTGTAATGTTATAAAAAGTATAAACTATCCATCTGATGGCAGAATGCATGTTGTGCATTACATAAAAACAGGTTATCAGCAATGTTTTCATCATGTTTGTAATTCAAAACCCGTACCGTGCATCAAATATGATACAGTAGGCTTTATAGCGTTGAAGAAATGAAAGGGGTCCAGGGTCAAGCTTTTATCTCAAGTCAATTTTGTGATCCCAGAGCAGCATGAGCCACAGAGAGCAGCTAGACTCAGCATCTGGAATATCTGTGGGCTTTTTAAAACACAAAGAAGTCACTCACATAAAAGCTGAAAACAACAGAAGGCAGTGCATGAATGCACGTGTGTCAGAGAGAGGGGTAGAACGGGGGTGACAGTAATTGACTCTCACCTGTTGATGCAGGGTCATAATTACAAACTTCAGTTGTCACCATGGAAACAAGCCGTGTTCCTATGGTGACATGGGGTGGTTTTCAGGGGCACAATATGATCCTATGTATGTGCGTGTGTTTGTGAGGCTTTTCTGTTCCTCTGACCGATCAGCTGAGTTTCAATATAGCGTATCATGCACACTGAGCTTTTGCTGTTTTTGTTGTCTCCCTTCACAGCTGCCCGATAGCTCCGACAGAACGGCGGGAATCCTGACACGAAATATCACATTTCTAAATAGAAAATGACTGTGTTTCTCTTCAGGGACCGGTAAAGTATCTCTCCTTCTCAGCCATCTATCAAAAGTGTCTGCGTGCGTGCGTTTGATTGACTGGGCGTGTATGACTATGTGTGTTCGCTGTGTGATATATGATGTAATTTCAGAAATTTCTCCACATGCACAACGGCCTGAAGCAACAGAGCGGCAACATGTCCAACCCCCTCCACCCCAGTTTCCCTCTTTCTGCATGAAAGAATGATAAATAGCTTCATGAAACCCGTGTGTAACGCTCACTCATACACACACAGGGCTGTGTGGAAGGTCAAACTGTATGTAAATTATCTGGTTTTGGATTTTGTTCCCAGCAGATGTCGGCTCCGCTCTGTGATTCTGAGCAATAGCCAATCACCTCTGTCCGCTGAGCAGACTTCCTGTAGCTGTGGAGGGCTTTCTTGTTTAATGACAGACTAGGAAAGAATAACAGAACAGCCTCTAAGCATGTATGAATGATTGGGGAGGGGATGTAAAATGGAGTAGGAATGAGAAAACGGGGAGAAAGTCAGAGTGAGAGAGAAAGGCAGAAAGAATATGAATGGTTTGCAGATTATGTAAGTGAATCTTTCTTTAAAATGTGCATCTGAACTGACTTTGAGCTGAATAATGATGCTATTATCTTCAGGCAGAGCTGTTTTGTAGTTGAAATGAGTTCGGTTCATAACTAATGAACTAATGAACTTTGCAACACTGAGACTGTTAATGAACTAAAATGAATCAACAGTGAACTAAACTGAACTGAACAATGACACTACTGTCTTTTTAGAGCTGCTTTGCAGCTGAAATTATATTTGTATTTTATAGAGCGCTGTACTGTATTACGGATTTCCGAACTTTTTCTAAATAATAACTTTAACCTAAAATAATAACTTGAAGTACCCCTAAAATTTAGAAAATTTTAAGTTACTTCAGTAATTTAACAACATATTTGTTGTTTATGTTTATGATTCTCTGATGTTGGTTAATGGTCACATGATTTGCAGGTAAATCAATAAAATATTTCAGTATTTTAGTATTTTATTTTTTATTTTATTTTATTTTTGAATTATTAGGTTTTTATCAGCTTTCATATTTTTATAGTTTATTTAGGTGTTACCACTTGCGGTTATGTGACAAAATTTTATCTCATTTTATTTCAGCCCAAAATCAAAAAAAAAAAAAAATAAATAAATAAAAGGAACAAATAAAAATAAGCTTTTTTAGTATAAAAAAATACGCTTTTTTGGATTGTGACATTATTTAATTCTCTTGTCATTTTTACTGCTTTTCTGCAAAAATACTGATATATTTGAAAAAAAAATCTATAGCATTTATACACAATAGTATTTCTAGTATTGTCTTTAATCTTTAAATTTTATTTTTGAATTAATGATCAGGCTTTTATCAACGTGTGAATCCCAGTTTAGAAAAACCTAGTGTAACTCGGTATATTGAGGTTGATTTAATCTTATTTTTTTTTATTTTATATTTATTTATTTTATTTATTTATTTTTTTTAAACAAAACCAGTTTATTTAGATGCTACCACTTGAAGTTATGTGACAAAACTTTATTTTAGTTTACTTCAACCTAAAATTAAAAGAAAGAAATAAAAAGAACAAATAAAAATCTTTTTAGTATATAGTATAAAATTATGCTTTTTTTGCATTGCGACATTATTTAATTCTCTCTTCATTTTTACTACTTTTCTGCAAAAATACTGATATATTTTTACATGTTTTTTATTCTATAGTATTTATACACAATAGTATTTCTAGTATTGTCTTTAATCTTTACATTTTTATTTTTGAATATTAGGTTTTTATCAACTCATGAATCCCAGTTTGGAAAACCTTGGTGTAACTTAATATATTCATCTTAATTTAATCTCTACTTATTTATTTATTTATTTTAAACAAAAACAGTTAATTTAGATGATACCACTTTATTTCAGTTTATTTCAGCCCAAAATCAGAAGAAAGAAATTAAACAAATTAACAAACTAAAATAAGCTTTTAAAGTATAATGACATTGTTTACCTCTCTACCTTTTTTTATTCTGTAGCATTTATACACTATAGTATTTCTAGTATTGCCTTTAATCTGAATAATAAAATATTTTTATTCTGTTGCACTCATGACAATATCTATTGGGAATAATGAGAATTTCTCGCCATGAAAAGTCACAATGCGAAATAAATAAATAAATAGGTTTCTTTCATTATGCAAAATATGATTTCTTTTCTTCTTCTTGTTCTTCTTCATCTTGTTTTGTTATGGGGTAGATTGTGACCTGGACGTGTTCTCATCAGATTCAGCCGTGCATGAAAAAAACTATCAGGATATTAAACTGTGCTTTTGTTTTTTCAGCTACGTGACTTTTAAAATATCAGGTTTGGCAGGAGCTCATATCTGGGCAGACTAACTCTAAATCTCTCTGTCTCTCTCCCTCTTTCATTCTGTCTTTCTCACTCAGGGTAGCAGACATCTCTGCGTACAGGGGCCTGAGGCGCTGTTGAGCGTGGCATCACAAAACAGGCTGGAGAGGAGAGAGAGAGACAGAGAGCGCGTGTTTGTGAGCAGATTAACACACTGTGTGTTGGGGGATTTCAGCTGCTCTGGCTAACACACACTCAGTGTCTGATTGAAAAGCCCAGCCGAAGCATACGGACGGAGTCAAAGTGTACTGTAAGCTGCAGATTCATGTCAACAGTCTTTAGCCTTATTCTAAAGCTTTACCAGCTGCTGGAAATTGTCCTGGAAAATGTAACAATATTTGTGTGTTTGTGTGTGTGGGTGTGTATGCGCATGTGACAACTCTTTATCTCTTTGTCAGAAGCTTGCTTGAATCAGTAAGCATTTGTGGTGTTATCTGACCAGCTCTGTGTTATCAGTAGACATTCATCACCATGACAGATGCACGGCATGCATGGAAATGTGTAAATGTAAAATAGAAGCTTGAATACTAGCCACTTTTACATACACTCTTAAAAATAAAGGTTCTTTATTGGAATCTGTGGTTCCATGTAGAACATTTAACTTCCATGAAACCTTTCTATAGCACAAAAGATTCTTTGGTTGCTCACTCAAGGTTTTTTTCTGGGAAACCAGGAGAATTCTTCTGCGGCATCACTGCAAAAATGTCCTTTTTTTTTAAAGGAATAGATCATTTTCACCACATGGCCACCCAAGATGTAGATGCTCTTTCAGATTTGGACAAATTTAGCATTTTATCACTTGCTCACCAATGGATCCTTTGCAGTGAATGGGTGCTGTCAGAATGGGTGCCGTCCAAACAGCTGATAAAAACCTCACAATAAACCACAAGCAATCCAGTCCATCAGTGAATGTCTTGTGGAGTGAAAAGCTGCATGTTTGTAGGAAATAATTCATTAAGACGTTTTTATCTTCAAACCTTTGCTTCCTGCCAAAACACAAGTCTTCTACCCATAATATTGCTTTCTTCAGTGAAAATGTCATCTAAATCAGGAGAGAAATATGTACAAATCAAGCATGTTTACAAGCAAAAACAGTCCAAAACAGTTCTTAACAAATATGTTGGTGGATTTTATGTGAGAGAAAAACTGACTTTTTCACCGGATAAATCATTATTTTGGATTCATATTTTGGCCAGAAGAGATGGTTTATTGATGGACTGGAGTCATGTGATTCACTTGTGATGCCTTTTTTTATGCCTTTATTCAGACAGGGCAGTGGAGAACAGACAGGAAAGCACTGGGTGGAGAGAGGGGAATGGACTGGCAAAGGACCACAAGACTGGATTCAAACTCGGGTCGCCACGAATGCAGCTGCGCTGTGTGTCGTGTACCAACCACAAGCCTATCGGCGCTTACGCTTGTGATGCTTGTATTAGCTGTTTGAACTCTCATTCTGATGGCACCCATTCAATGAAGAGGATCCACTGTCTTGTATTAACTACTCCAAACCTATATGACCTGTATGGGGGGAAGAAATGATAGAAATTAATATTTTTATTTAGCAAGTATGCTTTAAATTGATCAAAAGTGATAATAAAGACATTTTTAATGTTAAAAAGATTTCTATTTCAGATAGAACTTCTGAACTTTTTATTTATCAAAAAACCTGAAAAAAAATCTACTCAGCTGTTTTCAGCGTAATAATAATAATAAATGTTTTTGAGCAGGAAATTGGAATATTAGAATGATTTCTGAAGGATCATGTTACTGGAGTAATGAAGCTAAAAATTCAGCTTTGAAATCACAGGAATAAATTACATTTTAAAATATATTCAAATAAAAAACAGTTATAGTAAAAATATTTCAAAATATTACTGTTTTGCTCTACTTTGCAGGCTTGGTGAACAGAAGAGACCTTTAAAAAACATTACAAATCTTACTATTCAAAAATGCATTCTGGTTTGAAACAGCATGAGAGTGAAGGTGAGATTACATAATTTTTTCATATATGAATATTGTATTATTCACTCAGTGCCATGATATTAAAGTCCTACATTATTTTCATTCCAGCATTATCTCTGACCCATTCTCTGTATTATAAAGACATGCATTTAAGAGTGTTCTGATTAGTTCATTGCATTTGCACCTTGACTTCAGACGCTGTCTTTTATTAACTGCACAGTAATCTTGAGAGAATTATTTGATTAATTATCGCCTAGGGCTTATAACAATCAGCGTCTGCCACTGGATAATAAGAAAAAGAAAATTCTGTCATCATGTTCTCACCCTCACGTTATTCTGAACCCACCCCACTAATTTCTTCTGAGGAACACAAAAGCAGATGTTTGCCAAAACACACAACTGATCACGCAAGTTGCAAGAACGGTTGCATCCCAGATGTGTTAATCACAAAATGACTTATGGACCACTTTTTGTCTTTCTAAAAAGAGCAGCAAGAGCATTCTTCTATAAATCTCCAAAAGTCAAATCGTGTGGAATGACATTGGAATTTCTGTTTACAAAGGCAAAACTTTCATTATTGACTGAATTATTCCTGAATGCTGGATTAGAGCTGAGATGAGGGTCATAGAGTGCCACTCTATGAACTCTTTAATAGCCACATATCCATACCTCTGTGAGCAGACTGCACTGAAAAAAAAATGTTTTGCCCCTTTCCCTCTTTCTCTTTCTCCTCTCTCTCCTCTCTCTCCCAGTGGATGATCAGATTGCAGCGCTGGCTGCTCCGGTGCGCTCTGAGCTTGAAAGTGACTACGTGCTACACATTTTTATGTCACTGTGTCACCAGCCAGAGAAACAGATTCCTAGAGTTGGCGCACTCCTAATCCTCATTGCGATGCGCAGAAACACATTTATGCGCATCGCACAATGACTATACATAAGAAAAAATCTCCATATTCATATTATGAACACGTTTATTAAATAAAAAGTGTTAGGAACAGTAAAGTGCGCAACGATATCAATATTATTTTTATAGGCCAATTAGTATGAAAATTATTGGGTGAGAAGGTGGGGGGTTTCTGTGACTAATTTTTGGTCTAAGTTTGTATCACGCAAAACCAATGTCTTGTTTTACTGACTATTTTATATATATTTAAAACAAAACACTGATTTTTTTATGAAATATTTCAAATGTATCCACTTTTTTCCTCACGTAAAAGCGGGCACGACTATCTGTAAATTTTATGGTTCTCGCTTCGCTATTTTTAGCTATACAAAACAGCTCGTTTTGCTGCTTGATATTGCAAATTGGTGAGTCTTACCATATTGTTTTAATATAATATCGTAATTATGAGCACACTGGTTTAATGCAAACAGTTTACCGTTTACCGCACGTTGGTATTCTTCTGGTTATTTCCTGATAGCGCTAATGAACCGGAAGTCTCGCCCATACGCTGTCTGATTTGATTTTAAAGGAAAGCGCTGGAACAGCGTACTGTTGCTATGGTTACATCCGGCGAAAAAGATTGTTGATCGACTTTCTACCTCACTCTGACTAACTTGTAGCCCTACTTTAGTAGTTACTGAAACGTTTAAAAGCGTTAGCTATAGAAAGCACATACACAAAAAAATTAAGACCCCTTCAGTCTATTGTTTTGGTTTTATTTTAAGGGTTCAAGCGTTAATTAGGGATGTCAGCCCCCCTCCAAAACCCCTCATAATTCGCACCCTGCTTTGAGGGACATCTTGTTTGAGCACTGCGCTCCCACGCAGAGGAGCGCAAAGTCTCTTTGCTTTGGCTCACTGTCTCCGTGTCTGGTTGGCAGAAAGACAGCGCGTCTCTGCCTAGAAGGGGTTAGAGGGTTTGCTCGTTTCCAGTCCTGCCCATTCTCTCTCAAGGAGGAGGAACGCAAGCAACCAGTGCTGCAAGAGTTTTGTCACACACACAGTCTCAGATCAGATGCTTACATCTTCACACCAGTGAGAACCTGCTAAATATACCCACCAGAAACGTCTACGCGCAAAAAAGCGAACGGAAATCATTTAAGGGAGTGACCCGACCGCACGCCCGCAGAAGCGCCCACAGCCCGCTGCCAACGAGCCGAAGGACGCGCTGTCAAACCTCTCCAGACTTTGGATTATGAAATTTTACAGCGCTGACTGACTGTGCAAGAATCTTTCCGCTTTCCAGGGCTGTGAGTTTTCTTCGCGTTATGGAAGAGGAGACAGCGGTCCCCTGATCTGAGTGACAGGATCTCTCTCCGGCTTACCGCGTGGATTCAAAAAGAATTCATACACGAAATCCTGAGGATATAACTGAACAGATTTCTGTGAGGATGTACTGGCGTTTGCTCTGTGTGACTCTAACGGGATTGTCCGTGGTTCGCGCTCTAACGGGTGAGTTGGATATTGTGGATATTGCGTTGTGCCGTTTCGGCACGGTTTCTCTGCGCACAGGAGAGCTCTGTTATGGTTATTATGTCGTTTGTTATCGATGCTCACCTGTAGGGCTGCTGTTTCAAATGGTAAACAGGTAGAAACCGTATCTGATGAAGGGAGAGATCCGTCGTTACGCGCTACATCATTTATTGCTGTAAATAAGTTCACTCCAGATTGTTTCCTCACTGTAAAAAGTGAGAATGTACAATTTGTTATCGTAAGAAGCTATTTGATCTGATCCTTAAAATTTCGTTGGTTTAGCATAATGGGCAGTTTGATGCAGTGATGTTAATAATATTATTTGTTTGAATAAAGCCAGTTAATTTAGATTTTGCCTCATGACGCATGATTTTACAGTGTATTATGTATTTTTATTTTCATTTTTTAGTTATGTAAAAATATTATTATTTATACATATAATGTTAGTTATTACAATAATATTATTTTATTTTTTAGTTTTATTTATTAGTTAGCTAATTTGTGCAAAATAGCCTAGTTAGATTAGTTGATTCATATTGTGGCAGCGCTTGACCAGAGATGCTCCGTATGTGTGTGTGTGTGTGTGTGTGTGTGTGTATGTTTGCTAGAGTTGGGTGTGTGTTATCAGACTCGAACACCCAAACACAGTGGCATATCTGCCCACCACTTGTGCACACCCATAAACAGTGACCCCTCTCTTAGTCCACAGCCTGTTGTGTTTAGCTCAGATACATTGATCGATTTCCAGGCGCATAATCGATCCTCTGATCTGGTCGATCCTCTGTCGAAGAGCGTGTAAGATCAGAGCGCGCCGTGTGTAACCATATGGGTGTCATGTTACTTTTGTGCGGTTTGTCATCAGTTATTTGAACTAATATGAGATGCATGTAATGCACGGTAGTATGACTCATATCTAAGTATGACTGAGTTTCAGTTGTTAAAATGATAAATGTGCCACTCTGGTTTTTAGAAAGTCCCTGCGGAGGGAAAATCACAATCACCAGCGCCGGGTATGTGACCTCTCCCGGTTACCCGTCTGGATACCCAGTGAACCAGCAGTGCAGCTGGCTGATCCAGGCACCTGATCCACAGCAGAAGATCCTCATCAACTTCAATCCGCATTTTGATCTGGAAAGTCGGGAATGCAAGTAAGTCTAACCAACATTTGTGTCCTGTAGGACACCGGGGCGTCAGAAATGATAGATTTCACCAAAGTCCTTTCTTGAATTAGTCTGTGAGCTATTTTCTAGACACGCATGAATACAGCTTCTATTGACTGGATTAGGCAATTGATTTTCTTTAAGAAAACCAATATGTTTGTACCTACAAGTGTTTTCCTTTCTGCCTGGACTGTCTGTGGTATCACAAAACATCTACCTGCTTTCAAACCTGTGCTTAGATCTTGAGGTGTGCCACCTGTTGGTTGAAAATGAAATATTTCATATTTATGCTGCTAAAATTAGAGGTTGAACTAGATCTGTTTAAGAGCAGCCGTCCCGGGCTGTGATAATGGATCTGCATTTATCACTCACAAGGGTTGTTTTTCCCAAGGAAAAAAGGGGGATGGTTTTCCCAAGAGGAAATCTCAAGAATGCAAGGAGTCAAAGCAGAAAAATGTGAACGGCGCGTAGAAAGCAGTTTATGGTTTCATTTTCATCAGTTTGATGAGGCTTCCAGCATCACATGAGTAATTAAGCTGATTGTTTTCTTAACGAGGAGGCTGACAGAGAGTGACATTAAATGATAGTGAGGTTGAAAGCTGAGCTTGTTATTGCCCTGTGGATCATTTTAGTGGCTTGGTTAACAGCATCAGCACGCAAAAACTAGCAAGGCTTTGTGTGGACCGAATCTCATAAATGAGATGGATTTGATGAGCCTCTCTATCATTTTAAACAGCTCGTAAATGGCCACGTAAATCAGCAGCCGTCAGTCACACAGACTTGGCTTTACTATTGGGTTGGATTTCAGTGCCAGGGGACCAATGAAAAGTCCCTTATGCTGACTGTCCTGCTGTGGGCCCCTGAGGGGTCATGAAAGAGAAACAGACAGACCGTGACCATCCCTTTATATTCATTTTCTCTTTCAATCCATCTTCTTTAGTTTGTATGTGTGTGAGGGAGATAGAGATGTGAAAGAAGGGTATGTTTAGAATGGTGTGCTACCATACTACGCATACTATTTCTGAAGTGTACAGTAAGTATACATATGCAAACTATATGCAGATTATTTTGTGTGACTAGAATGCTGTATCAGATTGACCTACATTGCACGTAAATACTTTATCCCACAATGCAATGCACTCAGCTTCTTCTATATCCAACGTCTGTACGTCAGAACTTATATATATCCACCTTCTTAACTTATTGTTTGATCATACCCCTACCCCCAGTTTCACAGACAAGGCTTAAGCCTAGTAAGTCTGAGCTGTTTTAGCTGAAAGAAACTTGCACTGATGCTTGCACTTGCACTTGAACTGATCTTAAAATATATCAGTGCCTTTGTTTTGTCTCAAGATGGACAGCAGTAATGTAAAAAATACTTAAATATCCTAATTGAACTATGGCCTAATCCTGGCTTAGTTTAAGCTCTGTCTTTGAAACCAGGCCTTAGTTTAAAGGCATAGTTCACCCAAAAATGACAACTTGATCACTAAATCCAAGAGCTTTCTAACCCCACATAGATAGCAATGCAACTTCCACGTTTAAGGTCCAGAAGAGTAGTAACGACATTGTCAAAATAGTCCATGTTTTCTTTGTGCACAAAAAAGTATTCTCATAGCTTCATAACATTACAGTTGAACCACTGATGTCACGTGGACTATTTTACCTTTCTGGGTCGTGAATGTGTCAGTTGCGCTGCTGTCTATGCAGGGTCAGAAATCTCTTGGATTTTATCAAAAATATCTTAATTTGTGTTCCGAAGATGAACGAAGGTGTTATGGGTTTGGAACTACATGAGAGTGATTAATTAATGACAGAATTTTCATATTTGGGTGAACTATCCCTTTCGTGCAAATTTCAACAAATTTGCTCAATTGGAATTTTCCGCTTGAGTTGAAAGTTTTTAACTTGCCCGGAAGACGCATTATTGTGAGTTTATGGAAAGACAGGAAGGTCAAAAACATGCAAATTTTAACATGTAAATAACATGTCGCTCCATTAGAATTTTCTGCTTGAGTTTAAAATTTTTCAACTTGCGCAGAAGACGTGATATTGTGAGTTTATGGAAAGCCAGGAAGGTCAAAAATGCGCAAACTGCAATGTAAACATCATGTCGCTTAATTCAGATTTTCCGCTCAAGTTGAAATTTTTCAACTTGCAAGAAAGACGCGATATCATGAGTTTATGGAAAGCCAGGAAGGTCAAAAATGTGCAAATTGCAACGTAAACGTTGCTTAATTCAGATTTTCCGCTTGAATTGAAATTTTTCAGCTTGCAAGGAAGACACGATATCGCAAGTTTATGGAAAGCCAGGAAGGTCAAAAATGCATAAAATTTAACATGTAAACAACATGTCGCTCAATTTGAATTTTTCACTCGAGTTGATATCATGAGTTTATGGAAAGCCAGGAAGGTCAAAAATGCGCGAATTGTAACGTAAACAACATGTCGCTCAATTCGAATTTTCCGTTTGTGTTCGAATTTTTCAACTTGCATGGAAAGACGCATTATCATGAGTTTATGGAAAGCCAGGAAGGTAAAAAATGTGCAAATTGTAACACATAAACAACACATTGCCTGGCACAAATTCGCATCTATTCCAGTCTTTGCATTGACTTTGTATGTAATCTACAATTATTTGCTTTGTATGCAAATAATTAAATGCCTCTGATTGGTGCGTTTTTTTAGCACTGACTAGTCTAAGTTCAACAGAAACGCGTTTGGTTGGTTATAAGGCTCAACGTTGCACAAAACAGCATGTTAAAACAATCTGAAGCAGTGTAAGAGAATCTAAATGTAATTCTGCAAATTGATGCTTTTTATAAATTTTCACATTTCATTTGAATTGCGACAGCCATAATATGTTGTTTAATTGTGCAGGGGCATTTTTTGCTCCTTGCGTCTGGAATTTATAGCATTTTTGTTTGTTTTTGCCACAAGCCCTCGCTAATTTCTGACCCTCCCAACAACCACATAGCAATGAGCTAAAAAACACTTTGAACACCTAATAACTGTGCAGCAATGTGTTAAAAAAAAAAAACATTCAGAATACCAAAAATATCTTAATTTGTGTTCCGAAGATGAACAAAGGTCTTGCGGGTTTGGAACGACATGAGGGTGAATAATTAATGACAGAAGTTTCATTTTTGGGTGAGCTATCCCTTTAAGGTCATCAAGTTTGATGTTGGGTTTGAGCGAATAATTGTGTAGCATGTCAGAAATTAACCACATTTTCAATCACACTTGATGTGTTTGCTCTGGATTTAAATGTACAGGCTTCCAGCTGCAGATGTTTATCAAGCTCGTAACACAGATCTTTAAAACCTTCCATGTTTTACCAGAAATTCAAAAACTGGCATAGATATAGACACACATCTCTGACTGTGGATACAGATGGATAATTAATCAAGACTATTCAAAACAACCGTTCTCGCCCTGAGCTTGGTGTGAAACAGTAACTCAGCACTGGTATTACTTTATTTTCTCCCAGAATTCCAAGCAGTTCCAGAACTTTCCCATCCATTTGCTGGGCTTAAATGTTCTCAAAATGCCAACATAAGTGTGTGACTGTCAATGCGTGCTGTGGAATGTCTGGTGTGTTTTGGACAGACAACCATGAATGTGCGTCTCAGAACAGGAAGGTTAATCAGAACTTCACTTTAACTTGGACCAGATGCTGCTGTGTTGTTCTTGGACCGCCGTCAGTTTTTTAGCTGTGGCAAAACTTGCAGAGTTTATGGTGAACATTATTAAACGAACCCTGCGGAAAAGCCCAGGAGACCTCCACGAACACCGTATTCATTCCTTTCTGCGCTGCACTGCAGAGAACAAACACATCGGACAATCTAATAGCCTTTTATTTCAACGTATTATATAATAGAGCAGAGCTGGTTACAGCTTTCAGATTTTTCAGAGTATCTGACTAGCAAAAACCATCTTCATTGAACTTTTAATTACAAGTTGTAATTCAGACGTGATGGTTGTGATGACAAAAATGCTAGCGGCTTAAATGTAGTTAGATAGCACATTCATATTCATATTTGATATGCCATTTTATTATAGCCAATGTTACCTGGTACGCTTTCTTTATTCGTATAATGGTGAATTAAAGTAGCGCTTAATTATTTTGCTGTCATCAACAACAAAGCAGCACATGGATCAATTTTGGCGTTATGAACGTTGCCATGGAAACAAATTATATCTGAGCCCGAGGATTTGAACAGCTCCAAGTAGAATCTCCAAGTTGTCATCTTGTAATTATGGTAATTCCAACAAGGCATGAATGCAGCAGAACATTGCTCTTAAGTTCTCATTGAAAAAGCTTTGTAGGTTCTCTCTGGACACAAGCTGAACAATAAAGTGGCATGGTAACTGAAAAGGAGCAAATTGACAGGAGCGCATCCATGCTGAGAAATCAGATATTTTGGTATTTGTTTCAGGAGTCTTGTTACACTTGTTTTTTTTTTTTTTCTTTTCTAGTGTGAGCGATTAATTGGCTCAACCTGTCTGGTTTGTTTACAGTAGTAGTTGTGTACTCATGTTATCTTGTGTTTTAGAGGGTCACTGTGTGTGTTTCTACCACATTCTTGTCTTATCTGAGAGGTCGTTGGAAATGTCGGTCCTGCAAATGCCTCTGGCCCCAGACAGTAATGCAATTAGTGTGAAATCAGTCACATATGTTCCCGTGCCACAACACACATGTGCATACAAACACATAATCTATAACCTTCATATACCACGTAGAGACAGAAATGCCGTTTTCCATTTCAGTTTTGCTTGTCGTTTTATGATGCGTGTTCCAGGAGAGAAAACACAAGTAGTTTACTGCAGCATTCATGACGATTGATTCCTCTCAGTCCCTCTACACATACACTTACAGAGCAGAAATAATGTTCATCATTAATGGCTTTGTTGTGTGGGAATGCTTTAATAATTCTGCACATATTAATCATTAATGACACTCTGTTTCTCTCTCTACGCCTTCTTAACAGCCCTCTCTTTCACACACACTCACACACATTATTGCTAAGGCAAGCATCACTATTACTGTTACTCATACATAGTGGTAGATATTTGAACAAACTGCTAACTCTTAAGTTTTAAACTTTGGCTTGTGACTTCCTAGTAAAAACATGTTAAAAACACTCTAAATGCCCCAGCAACCAGGGACAGAAATTAATGTTTCCATTAAGGGACAATATTTGCCTGCTGGAACTGATTTCCAGGATCATTTTTACATTTGTGAGGGCAATTTTTATAATCACCTTATTATTAGAAAAACCATATGTTGTCTTTATTGTCAAATACTTAAATTTACCCAATTACTTTAATCCGTTTTTTAAACAGTTGTTAATAACAATAGACTGTTTAAAATTGTATCTAAATTATACTTGCGAAAAAACAGGAGCTCACAGGGCTGCAATATTATGACAAAAATTATTATTGTAGATTATTGCTCTTTACATTGTAATACTGATTATTAATATTGATATAGAAAACAATATAAAATGCATTTGTTTAGTTTTGGGCAACGTTACATTCTGGCTTCATAGACAAACATGTCGGTCCATGACGTTAGCCAAGTCTAGCACAAGTTATGAAGATATGAAAAAACTCTGAAGCTGTAAAATGAATCTTTTATTTACAGAATTTAACGCTCAAGTTAAATGTTTTCTACTTGTGCTGAAGACACGATATTGCAAGTTTATAGAATGCCAGGAAAGTAAAAAATGTGCAAATTTTAACATGTAAACAATATGTTGCTCAATTAGAATTTTCCACTCGAATTGGAATTCAAAAATGCACAAATTTTAACATGTCACTCAATTCGAATTTTCCCTTTTGACTTGAAATTTGTCAACTTGCGCGGATGACGCAATATCTTGAGTTTATGGAAAGCCATGAAGGTCAAAACATGCAATTTTTAACATGTAAACAATATGTCGCTCAATTAAAATTTTCCCTTTTGACTTGAAGTATTCAACTTGCACGGAAGACGTGATATTGCTAGTTTATGGAAAGCCATGAAAGTCAAAAATGCATGAATTTTAACATGTAAACAATATGTCAATCAATTTGAATTTTCCCTTTTGACTTGAAATTTGTCAACTTGCGTGGATGACGCAAGTCAAAAACGTGTGAATTTTAACATGTAAACAACATGACGCTCAATTAGAATTTTCCTCTCAAGTTGAAATTTTTCAACTTGCGCAGAAGATGTGATATCGTGAGTTTATGGAAACCCAGGAAGGTTCAAATTTTAACGTAAACAACACGTTGCTCAATTGAAGTTTTCCTCTCGAGTTAAAATTTTTGAACTTGTGCAGATGACGCGATATCGCAAGTTTATGGAAAGCCAGGAAGGTCAAAAATTTTAACATGTGAACAACACATCACGCATCACAAACTTTGCATTGACTTTGTATGTAATCTACTCAAGCAAATAATTAAATCCACTTTTGGTGTGCACACACCATAAGCGCCTCTGATTGGCGCGTTTTCAGCACTAGCTAATCTACGCTTCTCTGATTGGTGCATTTCAGTACTGACTAATCTAAGTGCCTCTGATTGGCCAAGGCATTCCTAACAGTCACGGTTTGACTGCAATCTGATGCAGTAAGTGAATCTAAATGTAATTCCACAAATTGACACTTTTCATTCTTTTTCACATTTCATTTAAATTGCGACAGCTGTAATTTATAGATCATTTTTGTTCATTTTGGTGGCATTTTTGGCACAAGGCCTAGTTAATTTCTGACCCTGCCAACAATCACATAGCAATGAGCTAAAAGACACTCAGAAGACCTAAGAACTCTGCAGCAATGTGTTAAAAAACATTCCAAATATCCTATCAGCTGCATAGCAACCACCTATTTATCAGCCGCAACACCCAAGCAGCTTTCACCATGCTATTGTCACAATTTCAATGGTTTAATGTTATGATCTATTGTTATGAATTATGATTTATTCCTTATTATTTTCTGCCTCTATCTTTCAGGGTTTTATTGTAAAATATAATCAGGCACTCACTTTATCATTTTCCTCTCTCTTTCATGCATTCTCATTTTTGTGGGGACTGAATCAGCTGCAAACCTCCAGAACAGAACCGTTGTTCCTGACAGTTTCATTGTTGGTTTATTTTACTCTCAATAAGTCACTATATCAGCAGCTTTCACATCCTCCTGTGTGTCTTGCTCAATAGCAGGATATTTTTCAATCCAAAATCACAGACATTGTGTTTCTGAGTTTCTGTTTTTGTAGAAAGCGGGCAAGTCTGTTGTAATCGCTGTCTGTCTCTCTCACACACACACACACACACACACACTCTTATCAGATAAAACACTGCAGCACTGAACTCTCATTCATTTCAATAGAAACATGAATGAACCTACTGACCCCTTTGTTTTAACCCAAAAAAAATCTGTATTAAATTAATCAAATGCAATAAATTGTATAACATTTTTAGCAGTAAATGATGTTAATAAAATAAAAAATAAAAAAGATAAAACAATAAAAATAAAAAACGTAAGTTTTTTCAGATTTACTCTTAAAGGGATAGTTCACCCAAATATAAAATTAAGAAAAATAAATGTTATCATTATTTATTGACCCGCAAGTTATTGTAAACCTGTAAGAGTTTCTTTCTTCTGTTGAACATGGAAGGAGATATTTTAAAGAATGTTGATAACCAAACAATCGACTGTAGCCAATGACTTCCATAGTATGGACAAAAAATACTATTGAAGTCAATGGCTAAAAGCAACTTTTTGGTTGGAAAATTCTTGGAAAATTCTTCAAAATAAATTATTTTGTATTTAACAGAAGAAAGAAGAAGAAAGGTTTGAGAGTGGAACAACGTGACGGTGAGTAAAATATGACAGAATTTCCATTTTTGGTGAACTGTCCCTTTA
Source organism: Labeo catla (assembly GCA_012976165.1). NCBI lineage: Eukaryota > Metazoa > Chordata > Actinopteri > Cypriniformes > Cyprinidae > Labeo > Labeo catla. Next base: position 926,243 of record VONZ01000042.1, read on the forward strand.
AGAATTGAAGGACATAAATTTAGTTAAGAAGCAGGGGCACCTTTTTCTGCCAGGATTCCTGTTATATAGTTTATGATTCATTAAATTACCCAGATCATCAATTTAACTGGAGTCCAGGTTGGCAGCGATCTATCTGAATGGCAGGAAGCACGCTTGGGCTCCCACAGAGGGTCGCATCGTGGTGAGAGGTCAGAGATCACACTGACCGTCAGTGTCTTGGGTTACAGGAGAGCAAGAGAGCACGAATGTACTCAGAAGGGGTGCTGTGTGTAAAACCAGTGTCGGGTCAGCAGGAAATGCCTCATGTTTCGGGTGGGTTTGCTGGAACTGATGCTGTAGGAGTCATCAAAATGAATCTAAATGAGTCATGCAAAAGTTACTCTACAATGAATCCGGAGGAAGTGGTTCAAGTTTCCAGTTATATTTTTTATGAAGCATGTCTGTACATACAGTAACACAACTGACGCATTTGGACATTGATAAAATAGTGATATCAGTGGTTCGATGTGTTGTGTTACTTTCGTGAATGTGCGTTGAAGACACAGAAGAGAAGAATTTATTAAATGCACAAAAAGAATTTATTGTGCACAAAAAGTATTCTCGTAGCTTCACAACATTAAGGTTAAACCACTGATGTCACATGGACTATTTTAACTATGTCCTTACTACTTTTCTGGACCTTAAATGTAGTAGTTGCGTTGCTGTCTATGCAGGGTCAGAAAGCTTTTGGATTTTATAAAAAAAAATCTTAATTTGTGTTTTGAAGATGAATAGAGGTCTTACAGGTTTGGAACGACATGAGGGTGAATAATTAATGACAGAATTTTCATTTTTGGGTGAACTATCCCTTTAAATGCATAAACAGATAATTAAATTTGTGTGTATAAATGCTATTATTTGGTGCTACATTATATTATATTATATTATATTGTCCATAGCTAAACTGAACAGAACTGGTAAAACACTCTTAAATGTATTACAAAACATTTCAATAATGTGTGTGTGTTTGTGTGTGTGTGTGTGTGTAGGTATGATTTTGTACAGGTGTTTGATGGTGTGGATGAGAATGCTATCTCTCCTGGGAGGTTCTGCGGCAAAATCGCTCCGTCTCCGATTATCTCCAGTGGAAACTCTTTACTCATCAAATTCACCTCAGACTATGAAAGCACTGGAGCCGGATTCAGCATCCGCTATGAAATACACCGCACAGGTACCAGAAAACACACACACATACACACACACAGTCAAAGATCTTGCATATTGCACATGCACATACACTAACACAAAATGAAGGTCTTTAATCAAAATATTGATTCTCTTTTAATGTTTTGAGCATGCAGGTTACTATACTGTTCAGTGATGCTTTAAAAACATTATGCAGCATGTTCTTCTTCTGCATTCTGTGCAGGTACTGAATGTTCCAGAAACTTCACAGAACCACAAGGAGTGATTCAAACCCCTGGTTTCCCTGATAAGTATCCAAACAACCTGGAGTGCACCTTCATCATCTTTGCACCTAAGATGGCAGAGATTGTTTTGGATTTCCAGAGCTTTGATATGGAACCGGACACAACCGCACCTGTGGGGGCCGTCTGCAGATTTGACTATCTGGAGATATGGGACGGATATCCTACAGGTAGAGATGGAACAAAAATAGATTAACTTAAGGGTAACAAAAACAGTGCTGACTTTCAGACTTCATGCTGAGAGAAGCAGGAAGTTTTTTAAATCTTAGAGCCAGAGGAAAGTGTTTTTAGAGGAACAGAATAACCACAGACACACGCACACAAAACCTAAACATTACGGCTCATTACGGAAGTGCTCTGCATGATGAAAGGTTGAGTTTCTGATTGAATTGTGAACTAAATTGCTCAATCTCATCTCTCTCTCTCAGTGGGGCCTCATATTGGTCGATACTGTGGTTCCAGACAGCCAGGTCGTGTGATTTCATACACCGGCATTCTCTCTCTCAGCATCCACACAGACAATGCCATCACCAAGGAGGGATTTTCAGCCAATTACAGCATCCTAACCAGCTCAGACCCACCTCAGCCACATCAAGGTTAGTTTAAGACTTTCAGTTTCATTTAGAAGTGTTCATTTTTTCCCCAATTTTCTCTTAATAACACTGTACTTTTAAAGAAGTTCACTTCCAGAGCAAAATTTTACAGAGAATTTACTCACCCCCTTGTCATCCAAAATGTTAATGTCTTGCTATCTTCAGTCAATAAGAAATTATGTTTTTTGAGGAAAACATTTTAGGATTTTTCTCCATATAGTGGACTTCAATGGTGCCCCAAAGTTTGAACTTCCAAAATACAGTTTAAATGCAGCTTCAAATCTCTCTAAACGATCCAGGCTGAGGAAGAATGGTTAAAGCTGCATTGAAACTGCATGGGTCCAACATTAGACAATTGATATATAAATGCAGGTGGATGTTCCAGGAGAAGTTCACTTCCAGAATAAAAATTTCCTGATAATTTACGTACCTCTATGTCATCCAAGATGTTCATGTCTTTCTTTCTTCAGTCAGAAAGAAAAGGTTTTTAAGGAAAACATTCCACTATTTTATTCGATATAGTGGACTTCAATGGTGCCCAACGGTTTGAAGGTCCAAAATGCAGTTTCAGTGCAGCTTTAAAGGACTCTACATGATCCAAGCCAAGGAATAAGGCTCTTGTCTAGTGAAACAAGTGGTCATTTTTTTAAAAAAATGTTAATTTATATACTTTTTAGCCCCACCTTGTGCATCGCACAGGTAGTGCAAGACAAGCATTTGTGGTTAAAATGTACTTCAATTTTTTTAAGAAAATGACCAATCATTTTGCTCTGTAGAACCCTTATCCTTAGCTGTGATTAGAGCCCTTTGAAGCTGTACTGAACCTTCAATTTGGATCTTCAAACTGTTGGGCACCATAGAAGTCCACTTAATGGAGAAAAGTCCTGGAATGTTTTCCTCAAAAACCTTAAATCATATTGCTTTGTTGAAAAAGTAAGAGACTAAATAACCTAAAATAAAATGTCCGAAAACAGGTGTTCGTCACAGCTTCTCTTTACTAAACATTTGTATATTACATTGTATATTGACACTGGAAAAAAGCAAAACTGCAGTTAGAAACTGGAACTAAGCTGAAACTGGAGCTAAAAAACCTTCTCACTGACCATTGTCCAAGATTGAATTAATCAATTTATTGTATGCAGACATTTCTAATTTTCCTGTTGACTTTATTTGTTTAATGTAGTTACATATAAAATTCACTCGCATATGTTATTTGAAGAATTATATACAACTTTTTCAGACATTTTCACTAATCTATTGCATCACATTTTCTTATCTGTTGATTTGATGAGTAAATCATAATTTGCATCAAGTACTTATCAAAATAGTCTTCTTTCCATTTTCTCAGTCAACAAGAAAAGGTTTTCTACATTCAGGAAACATAACGCCCAGAGCTGCGTTTCCCAAAAGCATCATAAGCCTAAACTGATCACAGAGAAAATTGTTGGCAATCGTTTCTACAATCTATTTACACATACAATGCTTTTGGGAGACGCAGAGCAGATTTATCTTCATCTTTAGACTCCACAGCTGGTTCTTCAAGCATCTGGTCTTCCTCCAGGTCTGGGAGTGCAAGATCTCCAATAAAAGGAAAATTATCTTTAGCTCATTTTAAATTACAGTAACTGTGGGAAATGTAGCCAGACGGTTAAATTACAGTCAAACTGTGTTTATTATGTTGCCATGTTGTGCAAAACACTGCATGTTGAGTCTCTCTATTAATTATTTATTTTTCATAGCAGGATAGAAAATTTAAAAAAATAAAATAAAAATAAGTGACAGGGTTTTTCAAATTTAATGACAGCGTTCCTGAAAATGAAGCACATGCTACTTGATTTTTATATGTTATGATGAGAATGAAAAGAAACTGCTGTTGATATTTCTGCACTCTCAGCTCACTCAGTCTGGGGCTTTTATTAAACCCATCTATCAAGTTTTCAGAGAATCACACACTAACTGAGACTGTTAGCAATCATGTGGCAATAACGTGCTTGATGGCACTGAAGTAACACCCATGATCCTCTGAGACCTGAACCCAGCTCAGATTCACTTCGCAAAACTGTGTATGTGTGTGCTTTCAGTTCAGTGTAATAAAGTGCAGTGAGGCTGTCCGTTTATAATTTATCTTCATTCCCCTGCCACACAGGGCACGAGGGTCACACGGGTCACCACATCTGTGGCCAAACATGAAAGACTAATATTAACTTCCTATGGTGAGAAGAGAGCAGATCTGACTCTCTTTCTTTCTCACACATTCGTGCTCACACACACTTAGACAGACATTGCTATTTACTAAACCTAAACCTTCTGACAGTATCAGATTCATCAAAGCATGATTTATGGGTCTGTCAGATGATCGTGCCGTCTGTGCTGTTTATTACTTCAAAACATGACACTACTCACAATATATTTGTATGTGTGTGTGTTTGTGTGTGTGTAGATGAGTGTATGTCTCCTTTAGGAATGGAAAGTGGTGAGATCACAGAAGAAAGGATAACTGCATCATCACAGTATAATCCCAGCTGGTCTCCACTGCGCTCCAGACTGAACTTTCCTAAAAATGGCTGGACGCCGTCAGAGGATTCTGCTCGGGAGTGGATACAGGTACATCTTATCAGACAATACATGACCTTTACATTTGTAAAGTCAGACATACACACTCAGATGTGGACATAGACAACATATTTAAAAATATATGAAGCTGTGTGAAAGGGAAAACAGTGCTGAACCGTCATGAGTGGGTACTTGTGTTTGGCCTTAAAGAGTTTATATTTAAAGTGACAGTACATCCAAAAGTGATAGTACACTCAGAATTGCGCTGAAAGCATGTGTTTTAAACCATATTCATTGAAACTTCTGATATGCGTTTTCTGAACACACACACGTCCAAAGCAAATGACAGAAGAGTTAGCATGCTTTGCTCAAACTTTTGCCATGGCATTAGAACTGGTACACTGTTGTCGCTTGCGAAAGCAAAATGATTATGTCACAGGGGGAGCGAAATCTGATGCATTCGTTTTTACACATGCTTGCAGAAAAAGGCTTACTAAAACAAAATTACTGAGTTGTCCTTTTTCACGTTTTTTGGGTTGGTAGATACACAGGGGACCCGATTATAGTGCTTAAACATGGAAAAAGTCAGATTTTCATGATATGTCACCTTTAAAATGTACAGTTGAAGTCAAAAGTTTACATACACCTTGCAATATCTGCAAAATGTTAATTATTTTACCAAAATAAGGGGGATCATACAAAATGAGTGTTATTTTTTTTTTAGTACTGACCTGAATAAGATATTTCACATAAAAGATGTTTACATATAGTCCACAAGAGAAAATAATAGCTGAACTGTTAATACTATGTTGTTACCTGAACGATCCACAGCTATGTTAAACTGCCCGCTGTTCTTCAGAAAAATCCTTCAGGGCCCACAAATTCTTTGGTTTTTCAGCATTTTTGTGTATTTGAACCCTTTCCAACAATGACTGTATGATTTTGAGATCCATCTTTTCACACTGAGGACAACTGAGGGATTCATATGCAACTATTACAGAAGGTTCAAACGCTCACTGATGCCTTAGAAGGAAAAACTATGCATTAAGAGGTGGGGAGTGAAAACTTTTTAAACCTGAAGATCAGGATAAATGTAACTTATTTTGTTGTCTGGTAAACATGTAAGTATCTTCTGTAGCTTCTGGAGGGCAGTACTAAATAATATGATATTTAAGCAAAATAAGAAAAATGTACACATCTTCATTCTGTTCAGAAGTTTACACCCCTGTCTCTTAATGCATTGTTTTTCCTTTTGAAGCATCAGTGAATGTTTGAACCTTCTGTAATAGTTGCATATGAGTCCCTCAGTTGTCCTCAGTGTGAAAAGATGGATCGTAAAATTCATAGTCATTGTTGAAAAGGGTTCTAATGCACAAAAATGCTGAGAAAACAAATTTGTGGGACCTGAAGTTTAACTCTTCAGGACAAACAAGGGACTCATGAACAAATATCACAAAACAAAAAAACACAGCTGTGGATCATTCAGGTAACAACACAGTATTAAGAATCAAGCAACTATTATTTTCTCTTGTGGACTATATGTAAATAAATGTCTTTTATGTGAAATAAAAAATAACATGCATTTTGCATGATCCCACTTATTTTGATAAAATAATTACCATTTTGCAGATTTTGACTTTAACTGCCTCTTGCTTTGATTTAAGATCTAATCTGTAGACATATAGGTGATAAATGTAAAATCTGGAATAGCACTTGAGTCAGACACATTCATACATAGACAGAAGGAAAGGGTTTTCCTGGCTCTTTGTTTTTGCAAGGAATTTGATTGGCATGTTGTCATTCTCACAGCAGTACACGCAGGAAGGGTTTCCTCTCTGAAAGAGGACATTTACAGAGCAACCGTAGACAGCACTTGCGCTGACAGTAGGCCAGCATTTTCTGACGTTACCAGAAAAACAGACATCTGGACAACACATTTCATTCTGACACAAGAGAGAAAGAGGTCATTCCTCCAAATCTGATCATGAGGTTCTAGCACAGAGTCCTTTTTAGCAGCAGGAGTTGAACTAGAGAATGTATATAAAGGTCACTGCTTTCCACTGAGAATGAGAATGTAAGATTTGAACCATTAAGGATATGGAGTTATATGTCTGATATTTAAGACTATAATTAAGTCTACAGTAACGTAAATCCCTAAAGTCTGATATGTAAATATGAAATACATTTGTACGCCAGATGTTAAGGATGTAAGTTTTTATGGTTGAGATTGAAATCTTGATGTGTTTTACTAAAGATTTTGCTGCTCATCCAGGTGATATAATCACTAGTACAATGGGCAAAATTTCTACTCACCATTTACTTCATAGCAATATGTATGTATATATATATATATCACATGATCTTTTAGAAATCATTTTAATATACTGATTTGCTGCTCAGAAAGCATTTATTATTATTATTATCGATGGATTGTTTGGAAGTTCCAAATTTTGGATTAATCAATCAAAAGTAGGTCAGTACACTTGGATCGAAACACGATACGGACTAATGTCTGTGAATATAAAGCCGTTGAAATGCTGGTTTAACTTTAATAAACTGTGACAGAAATATATTACTTACTGTAATCAGTGCTACTAGTAATAATTAAAATTGAAATAATAAAATTTGAGAGGAAAATAAAACATTTTATAGGGCCATAAAAATTTAACTTTTAATAAATCGCTGATAAATTGTGTATGTTTTTTGACATTAAAACAGATACTAGGATTTCATAGGGCCTTACTTTACTGTCATTTTTGATCAGTTTAATGTTGAATCCAAGTATTGATTTTCTTTAACCAAAAAAAAATTATATACCGTGTGTGTGTGTAAATATATATAAACAATATAAATAATATAGCACATACTCATTTAATTAATATAAATAACATTTATAGTGTTTTTTTTTTTTCCTTTTAGGAGCTCACAGCCACTTTTTATTGTAAGGAAACATAGACATTGTTTTTATAAAAAAAATCAAATGACGTATGAATGAAATACAAGAATTTATTGTTTGGGTAAACTGTCTGGGTTTTACACTTACCACTCAGCCACGAGGCCAGTTGCATATAATGCTTAGAATAGTCTTACAAGTTCATAGAAGTCATCTAAATTTTTTCTTCAAGACTGGTCTTCATTTTTTTAATCGGTTACATGAAAACGTGGATTGGTTTTAAATCCACAGTATGGCTTATTAAGTTTATGCAACTGGTCATGAGTCTTAAGAATAGTGAATTGCTGTTGGAGTCATTACCCTGTTGGTAAGAAGCACAATGAATGTATGAATCGAGGCAAAACTGTCATGGCAAACTATCTGGCAAGCAATGTCAAAGTTTTTTCAGAGATGGCTGCTCCATTTTTACTTAGATGGCCTCTTTCTTCTTTGCTCTCTCAAACCATCTGTCTTCCCTGTCTAAATTCTTCATATTCCTGCCTTTGAACAAGTGATCCTTGTCCCGGGGCACTTTTGAATCACACTATGTCTTGTCTTTTGGCCTCTGCCTGGAAACTATCCCAAGAAAGCAAAGCAGCACGAGGGTCAGTAGAGTACCGTCTTCCTCTTTCCTTATTCCTCTTCCCTTTCCTGCTTAGATTCCCTATTTCTCTCTCTCTCTCACACCCACCAATATCCTGTTTTCTGCAAAAAGTGTCTGTGTTTGTCTTTAGATCCTGGCATTTGAGGGCTTTTGCTTCTGTCCTGCCATTGTTCCCTCATTAAAGGTTGTTAACACTTGTTGATCTTGTTAGCGGCGGCTGGCTCCAGTTGGCAGCTCGGCCACTTCTGATATGGCACAATATTGAAAAGCAATTAGCCTCATAATACCTTCCTGTTCAGAGAGAGAGAAAGAGAATGAAAGAGAAAGGGATGGCAGCAGTGCGGTTTTGGTGCATCTGCTCGCTGAGACTTGGGTGGAAATCAGTGGGAGAGAGATGTGAACTTTTGTGCCAGGAATGCTTGCATTGAGCCAAACTCTCTCAATAGGCTATTTATGCACACTTCTGTTGCGTCAGTTGAGTTTAATTTATCTCGAGAGTCACGCACATACTCGAGGGACAGACAATAACTGACATGCTAGATTTATATTGCAGGAATTGCTCCACGACAACATGATTTGTTGTTTCGACCTGGGTCTTTGACCGCGTTTTAGTGTTATGTGGTCATTGTTACTGTAAGGTTATTGGAGGTCTCTAGACCCTTAGAACAGACTTCTTGTAATAGTTGAGGAGGGAAGGAAATTAAGATTCTCGGAACCTGAAATACAATATAAGACCATGATAGATGCTTTTATAAATTCTGAGTGTGTGTTTGGTTTCATTGGCCAGTTATTGTTGTGAGTGAGTGATTCACATTATGAAAGAAAACTGTGTTTGAGTGCCAATACAGACATTTTTAGAAATTAGATTACAAAGATCACTTTGGTTGTACAGTGGCCAGTGTTACCTCACCTGAAGTATTTGTAAGACCGTTTGTATTTTATTTTCATAAGTATTTGTTAGACAAGTGGGAGTAACAGCATAACATAACATTTATAAATAAATAAATAAGAAAATTAATATTATACTATACAATAATATCAAAAATATACAAACAAAAATATACTTAAAATTAAAATCAAGCATAACAAAATACACACACACTACCAGTCAAAAGTTTTTGAACAGTTTTTAAATTTTGAATGTTTTTTTAAAGAAGTCTCCTTTGCTAATCAAGCCTGCATTTATTTGATCCAAAATACAGCAAAAACAGTTCAAAATATTTTTATTATTTAAAATAGTAAACTGCTTTCTATTTGAATATATTTTAAAATGAAATGTATTCTTCTGATCAAAGCTAAATTTTCAGCATAATTACTCCAGTCTTCAATGTCACATGATCCTTAAGAAATCATTCTAATATGCTCATTTGCTGTTCAAGAAACATTTATTATTGATATTATTATTATTATTAATATTATTATCAATATTTAAAACAGTTACTTTTTTTCAGGATACTTTGATGAATAAAAAGATCCAAAGATCAACATTTATCTGAAATAAAAAGCTTTTGTAACATTATACACTATACCACTCAAAAGCTTGGAGTCAGTATATATTTTTTAAATTAATTAATTTATTTATTTATTTTGGGAAATAAATTAAGACTTTTTTTTGTATGCTTTAAATTGATCAAAAGTGATGATGAAGACATAATATTACAAAAGATTTCTATTTTAGATAAATGCTGTTCTTCTGAACTTTCTATTTATCAAAGAAACCCGAAAAAATTCTACTCAGCTGTTTTCAACATAAGAATAATAATAAAAGTTTTTAGAGCAGCAAATCAGAATATAAGAAGGATTTCTGAAGGATCATGTGACTGGAGTATCATATGAGCAGAAGAGACTTCTTTAAAAAAAACATTAAAAATCTTACTGTTCAAAAACTTTTGACTGGTAGTGTATACATATGCAACAAAACATTTTAAAAATAAATTAAGAATCACAAAATAACTAAAATAACTACAATAAAATAAAACAACTTTAAGTAATGAACTGGTTAATATGAATAAGCGGCTGCCAAGTCTGGTGAAATTGTATAAATATTTGATAATTGTGTTAATTTGTTCAAGGTGTAGAGCTGAAGTCATAGTTTTACAGTGGGAACCTCTTTTTCTAGCAGTTTTTGGCAGTAATTAAACTATATTCACATAGCTTGTGCTGTGTTTTGCTTTGTGTGTGTGTGTGTGTGTGTGTAATCTGACTCAACATGATTTTCCGAAGTAGCACATGTTCCTGGAACAAAAAATGTTTGTTGGTACTAGAACAACATTTCTATTACTCTATCATAGCTTTAAACCTAAAATACTCTAAAAGCAAAGGGAATCCCAGTTTTGAGGCTGAAGTCTTGGTCAGTTGGGATTTTAGGAATGTTGTTCCATGAGGAGCAAGGACATTGATCCAGGAACATGTCCTACTTTGGTAAATCATGTTAAGCTTTTAGCCCCCCTATATGCACACTGCACTTCACTGCTGCTATGCAGTGAACACACTATAGATCATAATAACAATCTGACGGTGAATCAGTACAGTGTGTCTGACGGTGATTAACTAGCAGATACATGACAACTGCCCCAACACACAGTGAAGAGTCCAAAACAACACATTACCGCATACAAAAACACTTACTAGAGAGTAAAAGGCCTCTCTTATGATCTCTGTCTGTCTTTCGCAGGTGGACTTGGGTTTCCTGCGTTACGTGACGGCCATAGGAACACAAGGTGCCATATCAAAGGAAACGAAGAAAGCATACTACGTCAAAACATATAAGATCAGTGTGAGCTCAAATGGAGAGGACTGGATTCCCCTGAAAGACAAAACCAAACAAGCTGTGAGTATCTTATATATGTACAGTTGAGGTCAAAAGTTACATACACCTTGCAGAATCTGCAAAATGTTAATTATTTGATCAAAATAAGAGGGAGCATACAAAATGCATGTTATTTTTTTATTTAGTTCTGACCTGAATAAGATATTTCACATAAAAGGCATTCACATATAGTCCAAATAATAGTTGAATTTATAAAAATTACCCTGTTCAAAAGTTTACATGCGCTTGATTCTTGATACCTGAATGATCCACAGCTGTGTTTTTTTGTTTAGTGTTAGTTGTTCATGAGTCCCTTGTTCGTCCTGAACAGTTAAACCGCCTGCTGTTCTTCAAAAAAATTGTTTAGGTCCCACAAATCCTTTGGTTTTTCAGTATTTTGTGTATTTGAATCCTTTACAAACAATGACTGTATGATTTTGAGATCCATATTTTCACCCTGAGGACAACTGAGGGACTCATATGCAACTATTAACACTATATCAAATGCTCACTGATGCTTCAGAAGGAAACACGATGCATTAAGAGCTGGGGGGTGAAAACTTTTTTGATTTGAAGATCAGGGTAATTTGAACTGATTTTGTCGTCTGGGAAACATGTCTCTTCTAGCTTCTGAAGAGCGGTACTAAATAAAAAATAAGAAAAGGCAAAATAAGAACAATGTACACATCTTCATTCTGTTCAAAAGTTTTCACCCCCTGGCTCTTAATGCATCATTTTCCCTTTTGGAGCATCAGAGTGTTTGAACCTCCTGTAATAGTTGCATCAGATGTTCTTAGTGTGAAAAGATGGTTCTCAAAATCATACAGTCATTGTTGGAAAGGGTTCAAATACACAAAAATGCTGAAAAACTAAAGAATTTGTGGGAACTGAAGGATTTTTCTGAAGAACAGCGGCCAGTTTAACTGTTTAGGACAAACAATGGACTAATAAACAGCTACCACTATACAATAAATAAATAAAAAACACAGCTGTGGATCATTCGGGTAACAACACAGTATTAAGAATCAAGTGTATGTAAACTTTTGAATGGGGTCATTTTTATAAAATCAGCTATTATTTTCTCTTGTGGACTATATGTAAATGTCTTTCATGTGAAATATCTTATTCAGGTAATTACTAAATAAAAAATAGCATGCATTTTTGTATGATCCTTCTTATTTTGGTAAAATAATTAACATTTTGCAGATTCTGCAAGGTGTATGTAAACGTTTGACTTCAACTGTATATATTCTATTTTTTTTTTTTTTTTACCTTTTTGTTATTTCTGTAGATTGTTTTGTCAAAAATGTGTCTAAAACAGTCATGCCAATAAAAAAATTTAAGTTGAAGGGGGATGAAATGATACATGTGTCATTTCTCTGTTTCTCAGGTGTTTCATGGAAATCAAAATCCCACAGATGAGGTACGCTCCAGGCTCCCCAAACCCACCCTCACCCGTTACATACGGATTCGACCTCTGACCTGGGAACAGGGCATCTGCATGCGTTTCGAGGTGTATGGATGTAAAATATCAGGTATCTTATCACACACTCATAGCAGATTTTTGTGGTGAGATTTAGCCATGGCGTCACTATAAAATCCCAGCAGGTGTTGCTATGGTTTGCAGCACTGAGTCACTCTCAATTCCCCCAGATTCGCTCACTCCGTATGCGATCATTAGAGAATGACTCGCTTCTCTATTCACTGACACCTAATGCTGACATCAAGAGGTCCCATCTGCATGTGTGTGTGTTTATTTTAATAAATTCTCACCATTTCTGACAGGTAGAAAAGTAGCCTGTGTGTTTCTTTCCTGTGGTTCAGAATATTAGAGCTCCCTTTATTAGAATAGCTCATATTCTCTCTCCTTCTCTCAGATACTCCGTGTTCCAGTATGCTAGGGATGGTTTCGGGTCAGATTTCGGACTCTCAGATCACAGTGTGGCCGTCGACAGAGAGGGGCTGGCTCCCTGAACAGGCCCGGCTCCTAACCGGCCGAACGGGCTGGGTGGTCGCTCACCAGCAGGGTCTCGGGAAGAACCAGTCGCTGGAGCTGGATCTAGGGGCCCAGCGGATAGTAACGGGTCTCATCCTGCAGGGAGGGAAGTACAGAGACATGAATATTTTCATCAAACGCTTCAGAGTTACATACAGCACAAATGGAACAGACTGGAGCCAAATACTAGAGGAGAACAGCAACAGAGTGAAGGTATTGCATGTGTAAAAGCCTGTTCACACAAAGAATGATAACTATATTAATAACTATAACTACATTAGCACCCATGCCAACGGAAATAACATTCTGTTTGTTACAACCACTCACTGCATTTATGTTGTCTGCCACTTTAAATGCTCAAGCTCTTTAAATTCATGTGGATTCTGATTGGCTGTTAATGTTTTCATCATTAATCAGCTGGAAAGTTCTAAAAATGTTGTTTGTTTTTCTGTGTTGTTAACATAGCTGTGGTCTGGACTTCCCTATTCTCATAGAATTGGAATGATTAGTAAAATGCTGTCATTTACATAATTATTGTTATAGTTAAGGGTTGTAACTATAACAATAAAGTTTTAGTAATTGTTCTAATTTTAGAAAAATAGGGAAATCCAGACAGCTGTAACAATACATTTTTCCAGTTTATGAACAACAAAAACATTGAGAGCCAATCAGAATTCTATGGAAGCCCGTTTCCGCCACTGAATAAAGAATAAAAAAGGGCATTGTGACTTTTTGCCTCACGATTCTGACTTTTTTCTCAAAATTGCGAGATATAAACTCACAGTTGCAAGTTAGAAAGTCAGTAATGTGTAATTTATTTTAACTTTATAACTTGCAATTGCGAGTTTAAATCTCACAATTCTGAGATCAGAACTGTGTCAGAGTTGTGAGATTTAAACTTGCAATTTCTGACTTTCTGGCTTTATAACTAAAAATTGCGAGTTTATATCTTGCAATTTCTGACTTTATAACTCCTAATTGTGAGTTTAAATCTTGCAATTGCTAGTTATAAAGTCCGAAAGTCCAAAATTACAAGTTTAAATCTTACAATTTAGAATTTTTTCTCAGAATTGTGAGATTTAAACTCAAGATTTCTGACTTTATAACTCCTAATTACGAGTTTAAATCTCACAATTCTAAGAAAAAAGTCAGAATTGTGAATTTAAACTCGCACTTTCTGACTTTACAACTCACAATTGCAAGTTTATATCTCGCAATTCTGACATTATAACTCGCAATTGGGAGTTTAAATGGGAGTTTTCTCTGAGAAAGAAGTCAGAATTGTAAGATTTAAAGTCATCATTTCTGACTTTCTGACTATAAGTCACAATTGCGAGTTCAAATCTCACAATTCTTAGAAAAAAGTCAGAACTGTGAATTTAAACTTGCAATATCTGACTTTATAACTCCTAATTGCGAGTTTAAAAAAAAATCCGAATTGTGAGATATAAACTCGAAATTTTACACTTTCTGACTTTATAACTTGTAATTGCGTATTTAAATCTCTCAGTTCTGAGAAAAAATTCAGAATTGCGAGATGTAAACTCACAATTAGCGTTTTTTATTCAGTGGCAGAAACGGGCTTTCATAGAATCCACCCGACTTTCAAAAGCTTGAACATTTAAAGCAGGAGGAGAAAATGCCTGCATTGCGCATTTAACATTATCGTCTGCTTGTGTGGACACTAATAATAGTCAAATGTTATAGTTAGCGTTGTAGTTATCTTGATAGTTACTGTTCTTGGTATGAATGAAATGAAGTTTTTCACATAAGTTGTTGTAAAAAAAATTTTTTTACCCATCCAGGTGTTTTTGGGTAATCAGAATCATGACACACCAGAAGTACGTACTTTTGATCCGGTGCTGATGCGTTTCCTGCGTATCTACCCTGAGCGTGGTTCTCCAGAAGGCATGGGGTTAAGGCTGGAGGTTTTAGGGTGTGACCTGCAAGGTGAGTGACAACCAAACCAACCAATCACAGAGCTCATAGCAATCTCATTGTATTCCAAATGAGCAAGATTGTTTAAATGTTGTATATTTTTGTAAAAGCCTTGCTTGTCTAAACATCCTTGATCTCATTTCAGAGCCCACAACGCCTCTTCCCCTCACCACCACCGTGGAAACTACAGTAGTTACCGTCACTAGCGCTCCAGGGAATATTCCAACAACCACCATTACTCCAACGACAGTGGAGAGTTGCGATGATGACGGAAACTGCCATAGTGAGTCAGTGACAGACTACGACACAACAGGTCAGACACACACACATACATGTTGTTAGATCACCATAACACTACACTACCTCATCTCCTTAGAGAAACCTTACGGTATTTTTAGATTTTAATTAAGTCATTATTTACTCACTTTATTATGCTGTTTTCATAATAGGGACTGTTGGGAGGTCCCAATAACATTGGTAATTTCAGGTTTTACTATCACTGTGGGACATTCAGATCCCTACTAGGAAAGCAAAACCACACATACACAAACATCCACACAGAGACAGACTATGACCCAAAAGGTTACAAATACAAACACCCACACTGTGAAATACAGACCAACTACGACCCAGCAGGTTACGTACGCTTAGCAAAACAGCAACATGCTACGACCCATAGGTTACGCACAAACAACGAACAAAAATGTAGCCTATCAGATTGCACAAACACACAAATACACAATTGAAGACAATGGGTCTCATTCACTGATAACTATGGATTATTTTGTATTTACACGCACAGGGGAACTTCCCAGCTAATTCACAACATGTGCCTATGCACATGATTTATTCTTAACCTCATTTTAATGTTAATGAATTTTGGAGTATTCTAAATAAGCAGTCACATGTCCAAGGTTAGTCATTTGCATAAAACACGCCCAAATCATCTACATATAAGGGCTTTTCCAGCCTTTTGGCACTCTCTGCTGAAAAAAAAAGTATAAAAATTCTAATGGTTTTTACTGTAACTACCCTTACAAACATTACAAACCGTCAACTTTTAACCATTAAAACATGGTTTCCTGTAGTGTGTTTTGGGACATATTTCATTAGGATTTAGTGGTTTTAACAAGCCACCAATAGAAGGTGACTAATTACCTGTAGAGACCAGTAGACACTATTACAGTTTCCATTAAAACCATTACAATTCTGTCATTGTTTTTGTTGTTTTATTCAGCAAGGATATGATTCTCTCTAAAGACGCCACTACTACTCCAGCTGTAGTGCAGCTTTTCACTGTATATAATTAAATACATGTAAGATGAAATGTCTGTGTATAAGATTTCATCTGAACAAGATTATAAGGCCACCCTGAGTAGCCCGTTATTTCTGCATGTGGTTTCAGTTTTTCCTACTTTTAGGGAATGACACAGAGTGACTCAACGTGAATCAAATGCATAAACATACAGAACATGCAAATGAAATTTAACTAGTCTGTATTTCATTAACTCTATAGCACCTTCTGCATTTTGTTTTCCACAGAAACTGCAGTGGCAGAGCCGTTTCTGGAGATGGAAGCAGTACCTGGTGAGAAACTACACACCCAAACAAAATAGACAATTATCTGTAGTGGCAATAACAATTTGGAGAGTTGCTGTTGTCGTAAAAAACTGGTCCGTCCTTGATGGGTACTCTCTTTAGTGGCTGATTAGAATTCCTACTAAATCACATTATGGTATGACCAGGGAGCATACAGATACTTGATTAGCCTGATGAACATAATAGAAATGAGGAACATAATCTCAATCTCACTTTGGGGTTTTCCATACTGAGCGCAAAGAAAATCTCTACTGCCACCAAGTGTTGTGCTGCATAATTACATGAGGTAATCTCCAGTGTTGAACTTTGTAAAAGCCTTAAGAAGATTCAAACACTGCAGATAGTCTGTTACTTTTGACTGTAACCTTCATAATGCCTAATGACACTTAGTAACTTGCAAAACAACATAAATGCATGCATAACAAGAAAATTAAACAATTAAACACCACAGAAACATGTTGGTTGTGTATGGTTTTTAAAAACTACCTTTGTCTAAAAGATCTTGAGGTTTACTACTTATTTTTCTTGCACAAACTTATAACAATAGTTTTACTGATTTATACTTAGAAGAAGAAAACATAAAATATTTAATTCAATACTTAAATCAAAATATATTCTCTGAAATCTTTGAATTTTGCTTCTCAGTTAAATGTGACCCTGGACCACAAAGCCAGTCGTAAGTAGCACGGGTATATTGTAGCAATAGCCAACAATACATTGCATAGGTCAAAATCATAGATTTTTCTTTTATGCCAAAAATCATAAGGATATTAGGTAAAGATCATGTTCAATGAAAATATTTTGTAGATTTCCTACCATAAATATATCAAAACTTAATTTCAAAACTTCACTTGGACAACTTTAAAGGTGATTTTCTCAATATTTAGATTTTTTTGCACCCTCAGATTCTAGATTTTCAAATAGTTGTATCTTGTATCTCTCAAATATAATTTATTATTTATTCAGCTTTCGGATGATGTACAAATCTCAGTTACAAAAAATTGAACTTTATGACTGGTTTTGTGTTCCAGGGTCACAAATGTGTTTTAAGGACGCTTAGATGTTCATAAAACAACACTACAGAAACACATCAGATTTGAAAAGTTCAGAGATTTACTGGAGTCATGGGAAAATGTGATATCTAAATACATTGCTGTGCAATTGGCCAATGGTTATTGGTGATTTAGCAGATTTCACTGCAGTATCTATTGGCGGATACAAGCTTGCTTAATGCACTTCACCTCCTTTGGGGTTTGAACTTAAAACCTTTTGAATACCTGCCCAGAGCTATGACAAATAAGCTATTGCCAGTCCAAAAAACATAGAGTACCATACTGCATTAACTGCAGCTTACTTGAACATCTTTGGTTGGGTTGAATGTAGAGTAAATTGACTATAAAGTTGACTTAGTGTTGTTTATGCTCCCGTTTAGCATATATCTGGTTTGCCTGTGACTTCGGCTGGGCTGATAACCCCTCCTACTGTGGATGGAGTCAGGATGGAGTTGAAGGAGCTGAATGGCATATAAATAACAACAGCAAACATGCAGATCACAAACTGCCTAATCTGGACCACACAGGTAAGAATAACTGACTTGTTCATCAGACTAGCATGAAATTTAGATTTATAAATTCCTAAATGCACATTCATTACATCAATTTTAGATTAAAGTAGCGCAGAATATTGAGATAAAATGCTAAAATGATTGCAGGAAGTGTGATGGAACCTGATAGCTCCTCTCTTCTGATTCAGGGAAGCCTCATAACTTCATTTACGCAGCTTCTAACACAAACACGCAGATAGAGATCAAGAGAAAAACTGAAGAGGAGACAGATGAAGAACTGGCGAGAAAAGGCAGGGTGGCGAGGCTGGCCAGTTTGCCCGTTACAGCCCCGGATTCAGACCTGTGCATGTCTTTCTGGTACCACTTCACTGAGAAACACACAGGAACTCTGAACATCAAGCAGAAGTTAGAGCAATTAGAGGTAAAGGAGGAGGAGAGAGACGACAATGAGCTTCTGATCCGCTCTGTCAACGGCCAGATGAAAAGCAGATGGAGGGAAGGAAGAGTTCTGATTCCCAGTGCTGACAGTCCTTATCAGGTACTGATGCCTACTTGATGAACCGAACTTCCTGATTACGACATGATGCTAACTCTCTTTCTACATGTGTATTGTAGGTGATCATCGAGGCTCAAGTAGATCCTACAGATTCTGGTTACATCTCACTGGATGATATAAAGATATTGGATGAAGTGGATCCTGAAGAGTGCAAGGGTATGTTTAGCCACGCCCCTTTTGCATAAGCCCCTCCTCCTTTCTATTAGCAGATTCTCTCACCAGTCAATAACCTGCATTAATATGCTGGTTCAGTATTTGACACATCATTAAACACCTGCGTCTTATATTAATAATCGAAAATAATTTTCCGCCCACTATAATGAACCAAAACAGTGACCACCCACTTTTCAGTGATCTTAAAGGAATTGTCTATCTGACTATGAAAATTGCTGTTTGTGTTTTTCCAAAAATGTCTTTATGAACAGAATGAATGAGATTTTTTTCTTCTAGAATAACCATATTGTTACTCATCTCTTTGATTGAATATGCATTTGCGTTTCAGACCCAGATAATACAGAAGGTGATGAAGATGAAGTTGATGAGATCGGTAAGAGCCACAGTTTATTATAATAAGAGCCAATTTAATGATATATTGCCCGGCTCTCTGTACTGAAAACAAAACAAAACTATTTTTGTCTTATTTTTGATTAATTAATTTTAAAATACACTGAAATTTACACATTTACTCAGAAATTGCTAGTAAATTTCACAAACATTTACAAAGAACCAAGCAGCACAATTAAATGTGAAATGTTTAAGTAGAAAAACTGATGTAGTATTTTCTTGTAAAGCTTAATAATTTAATATAGTTTTATTTACAACTAAAAAAAATCATTTTTTACAGTGTACATTTACTTGACAAGCAAAATTAAATAAGATATTAAGCCCAATAGCAAAGTTTAAAAAAAAGCTGCTAAATGTCACTAAAAAGATTAAATTGTCACTAAAATTGGTTTTAGTAACAAGTCAAAATTGTTGGGGAATAATACAAATATTTAATTCAGTACTGTATTCATGATATACTCTCTAAAACAAGTTTTATTTATTTAATTAATTAATTACTAATGGAATAATACAAATAGTTAATTCAGTACTATATTCAAGATCTTCTCTGAAACAAGTTTTATTTATTAATTAACTGCTAATAGGAATAAGAAAAATATTTAATTCAATACTATATTCAAGATGTCTTCTCTAGAACGAGATTTATTTATTAATTAATTGCTAATGGAGTAAGAAAAATATAGAAGTCAATACTGTATTCAAGATATATTCTCTAAAACAATTTTTATGAATTAATTAATTGCTAATGGAATTAGAAAAACATTTAATTCAATACTATATTCCAGATAAATTCTCTAAAACAAGTTTCATTTATTTATTCATTTATTTTAATATTTTCCATTTCAATTAAATTATTGTTTAGATATTTTTTTCTGGAAATAGGACACAAAATAATCATTAAACAAGTTTTTTTTTTTTTTTTGGTGTGAGATTGTGCTGGTTGTTCTGCAATAAAATATTTTGGTATAAAGATGCGTAAACAGTCCTGATCTCACTGTTGAGATTTACTTTGCGATAATGACCAGCTGACTGTATATATTCTCTTATATAATGTAATTACGCTTTATATATATTAAAGCAATAAGCCCCAAGAAGCTTACAGCAGGTTTACAGTAAATTTATAACAGTTAAGGGGCGTTGTTAGGCGCTGTAAACCAAGGCTTCACGGGACTTATTGCTTTTATACGATGGTTGTTATCAAACGGATAGTTCCAGTCCTTGATTCTGATTGGTTGAGCCAGGTTTGAAGCTGTTGTAAATTACTCTATAATTATACACATTTGTTTACGTCTTTGTGTTGCTTGGCAACCACTTTGTTGCAACCACAACTGTTTTTGAGGAACTACATTTTTTGGCACGTGCCTAAAACCCCCTTAGCTGTTATAAATTCACTGTAAACCACAGCGTCTTGGGGCTTATTGCTTTATTAAATATACGTAGTGAGGTTTCACAAAATAAAACAGAGCCAAAAAAGTGTAATGATATTAATAAAAACATGAATCTTCCGCTAAACAATGTAGTTCCTCAGAAACTGTTGTGGTTGCAACAAAGTGGCTGACGAGCAACACAGAGACGTAAACAAATGTGTTTGTTTGTAGAGTCATTTACAACAGTTTCAAACGTGGCTGGACCAATCAGAATCAAGGACCAGAACTGTCCATTTTATAAGCATGTGCTGATTCTCAGACTCTTCAAATCTTCTGTCTCTTGTCTTTCACAACAGTGAACTGTGAGGGGACTGACAACACCCTGTGGAGTTTTGGACGCGGCTCCATGCTGAAGAGTTTAGACCCCATCCTGATCACCATCATCGTGATGAGCGCCGTGGGAGTCCTGCTGGGCGCCGTGTGTGGGGTGCTGTTCTACTGCGCATGCGCTCACACTACAAACAGGAACCTCTCCGCTCTGGAAAACTACAACTTTGAGCTGGTGGACGGAGTCAAACTAAAGAAAGAAAAACTTAGTGCACAGAAATCTTACACGGAGGCATGAGGAATGCTGGACGAAGCCGGGAAACATTTGCTGGACAATGTTGGATGAACGTTCTTAGAACGCGGTTGTGTTGTTTCTCAAAGTCGAGACTGAGCGGTATTCTCAGGACGTGCAGGAAGAGAAACTGGCCTAGAGGGCACCGTGTATAGATTGTACAGCCAGACGATGATTGTCTACTGTTTGTTTGTTCATTTGTACATTCGTTGCTGGTGATGAGACCAAGACAAAATGATGAATCCTCTCACACAGTTGGAAATTTTTTTCTACAATCCCCTTTTTTCAGAGCTGTACACAACTGGGTTTTCAGTGTTATTGTGCTCGTTTATGCTTGGAGACGTGTTTGTTTAGTTGGTAACTTACACTTCATTCCAATGGTGCCTTTAAACGTGTTTTTGTTGCCTTTTTACACATGGGTTCCTCCTTAGACAGTCATTCGCTCTTGAGCACAAACTGTTCACAGATATAGGCCAATACAGGTCAGAGGTTAGCACATAATATTACATCTAAAATATCTCAACAGGACATACACATGACTTCTATGTCTGTGTTTAGTGTCTAGATTCTACCGGTCCATCTTCATGCTATAAATATTGTAAAACAACAGGTCAGAAAACATTTTGTTGGGGAATCATTATAATATGACCAGATTTTATGATTTATTGATTTATTGCACAGCTCTCTGCAATGCAGATTTTTTAAGTCAATCCATTTTAAAGTAAAAATGCTAAGATAATTTACTTGACAAGCAAAATTGAATAAGATATTAGCCCAATGGCTAATAGTTTTTCTTGTTTTAAGCATAAGTGTCACTAAAATTTGTTTTACTGGTATATGTTTAAAACAAAAAAGAATTGCTAATGGTATAAGAAAAATATTTTCTCTGCTGTCGAATCGATTAAACGCAATCACAATTAATCGCATCCAAAATGAAAGTTTCTGTTTACATAATATGTGTGTGTACTGTGTGTTTATATGCATATAAGTACACACACACACAAACATGTATATATTTAAGAAATACTTACATGTATGCATAAATTTATAATTATATATTAATTATAATTATATATATAATTGTTATATACGTGTGTTTATATGTATAGAAATACACACACAAACGTAAATATTTAAAGAATACTTACATGTATACATAAATTCATATTTATATATGCTTTATACAGAAATATAAATATATATATAAATATATGTAATATATATATTACATATATTTTTTATATATACATATAAATATATACATGTGTGTGTGCATATATATATATATATATATACATGCATAAAAATATACACAGTACATACATGTATTGTGTAAATGCTAACTTTTATTTTGATGCGATTAATCGACTTGACAGCACTAATCTTTTGACATTTTGCTTCTCAATTAAATGTATCGTTTTAAAAATGTTTAGATATTTAGCTGGTAAAAAGACAACAACACTCATGAATCAAGATTTTATTTTATTATTACTAAATGCGCTAAACTATAAAATTACAGTCCTACTTCAGTGTCATGTTACAGGTCAATACAGGTCAAAGGGTCAATGTTTAAATGCTTAATTCATCTAATATATCTCAACAGGACATACGCATGACATATATAAATAAGAGATTCTACAGCTTTATTTGGTCCATCCTCACTCTATATATTGTAAAACAACAGCTCAGAAGACATTCCATGTGTCTAGTAATGTGGAAATCTTCTTTCAGCTGCCCATGTAACATGTCTGTAAACTTGTGTTGCCATGGTATCGAGTGACATCATATTTCAGCATGACATCACAATGTCTGCAGACCATCTGTGAAACTCCGGACCCCTCCTGATCAGGAGACGCTGGGGAGACGCTCACTCTGGGAACGTCTGGGAATGGAAGCGGAGACAAAGCAAATGAAGCATCTAAGAGTGCTAATGTAGAAGCAGCTCCCAGAGGAAATTAATTATATTTGAAAGATGTGAAAGGCACAAACTGATCCGTGCACTTAAGCGTCGACAGGACAACCTAAGAAAGATGAGACGACGAGTGCTGACAAAAGCATCTGGGTCTATTTCACACATAGCAGTGAAGCAGTTTGTTTTCAGGAGACACTAGGAACTTTTCTCCCTCCCCTCAAATGAACCAACGTATGTCATTTTGCACTGAGAATTATATTTAATGACAGATTTAGATAGTAATAAAAGTGTTAACTACTTTACATTGTAAGAGAAATCCAACTGTCGGTGTAACAGCTCACTTTTTTAATGCTATTTAAAATCAAATGGTATTTTTCTTAATCGTAATAGTTGTTTTTGTGTCCTGAGGAACTGAAGTGACACTCAACTGGGTTTTCATCACAGACTCTTACAAAAAAACTCAATTTCACTTGATGTTATGAAGTCCAGTCTGTCTGGTGGCTGTTTTGTATTCACAGTTCTATGATGAACAGATAAAAAAAGACTAAAGACTTGAGTCCCATCTGCATCAACTAATTCAACCAATCACCTGTTTGCAGCATCAAATCTAACCAATCGGATTTATGAATTTCTCAACAACATTCCAAAGAGCGAAGTTAATAAAGTTTTTATAAAGATTTTCTTTGAAATAACTGTCTTTATATAGATACATTTTTGCTTGTTTAGCCTATTATTTAACGTGGAAGTAAGCCTACGAGTGAGACTTCCGGTTCATTAACCGCCACTGGGAAATAACGAGAAGAATAACAACATGCAGTAAACCGTAAAACTGTTTGCACTACAAACCAATGTGCTTCAAAATAAGATAACATATTAAAATAATATGGTAAGACACCAATTTACAATATCAAGCAGCAAAACAAGCAGTTTTGAACAACTAAAAAAGCAAGATAAGACAGGAAGCGACACCCATAATGTTTACAAATGGCCGCGCCCACTCTTACGGGAAGAAAAAATGGATAAGAGCTTACAGCAACTGTATGTATGTTTTTTCACCCTTCAAATAACAGTTTCAAAATCATTCTGATGGTATACCGAGTTCTAATGAGACGAATGGCTTCCGTTTCTTTCCCATGTTCTTTCAGACTCGCTATCATGTTGTTTCCGCTGCTCTGCCACTAGATGGTGCTGCTCTATAAGGTCAACGTGGCTGCTGTTTTATGT
Organism: Labeo catla; assembly: GCA_012976165.1. NCBI lineage: Eukaryota > Metazoa > Chordata > Actinopteri > Cypriniformes > Cyprinidae > Labeo > Labeo catla. The sequence continues at coordinate 950,539 of VONZ01000042.1, forward strand.
CGTTGCCACTAGAGGGCAGAATCTCAATTTCAGAAACTCAACGTTCGTTGTGGTGTCGTCATGGTAACATAGTTTACTAAAGACAGCAAGGTGCGGTTTCACATCCAAACCACTTCTTCAGCACTTCTGCCGTTTAACCGCTGAGTTTGTATTTTGTGTGTTAGCACATGAGTTCATCAGTGAGAATATGTCACCGCTGTGCCACTTCCTCAGAGATACTGCCACAGATAAACCTCATAAACATACAGAGTTTAGCTCAGTCAGCTGACCTGTGATTTAGCCTAGAAACTTTTCTATTTATATTTTTCAAAAAAGGCAGAATCCTCAACTGCAATACGGTTGCCGCTGATGTCTGTTGCGGTAATGACAATTTTATGGGATAATACCCCCCAAAAAACAAAGATGTCACTACTGAAACTTCACCATATGTTCAGTCGGTCGTGACTGTTATCTACGTTAGTGACAATTTTAGATACTTTTGAACCTAGCTCAAAGATGCTAATCAGCACATGGTAAGCTAGCACAGTTCTGAATAGTTGTACACATATAAAAACTAAATCTTATGGAATAACACCCAAAAAAGTGTTTAATTATAGAAAAATTGTGTTCGGTAGCAGCATTCTTTAAGCCAGTGGTTCTCAATCCTGGTCCTGGGGGCCCCCTGCTCTGCACATTTTGCATGTCTCCCTTATTTAACACAGCTGATTGAGATCATCAGCTCATTAGTTCAGTTCATGGATCTCTCTCCTAATGAGTTGATGATCTCAATCAGGTGTGTGAAATAAGGGAGACATGCAAAATGTGCAGAGCAGGGGGCCCCCAGGACCAGGAATTGAGAACCACTGCTTTAAGCTACAAACATACTTTTGAACACATTTACCTCAAAATTATTGGGCCTATCTACTCACCGTGTTGCTATAAGAGTGACACGTAAATATTTCCTAATCATAAATGTAGGGGTGTAGTTAAAATCAGCCAATGAACTTATAACATACACCATTTCGGCAGTGACATAAAAATGCGAGACAAATTTAATTTACAAAAAAAATGTGTTTTTGAACTGTCCTTTTAAAAAAAAAATCCAAAAACATATTTTTAAAAAACTCTATTTCAATATTATATTCATAAGTTGAAATGTAGTGGTTAGGGTTCAGGACAGCCACCTTCCAATTGCAAGTACCCATTAAATGATGATTTTATGTACATTAAGCTTACTGATATTTTAAATATTGTGGGTTTCAACAAAAGGATCTTAGTAAACATGTAAAATGTAATACTTAAATGCTTTTTAAATGTGTTTTTGGTTGTGGGACAACAGTTTGCACCAATTTTGTAGAATGGCCCACATATGTGTTAGCAGGCATAGCTGACGCTATGATGTGCTACACTGGGTGAGCACTGGGGTATGATCTCATTCCAGTTAACCTTCATCATGATCCGTCTGTAAACACTGGCTCATATGGCTGACATATTTCTTTCCACAAACAGTCAAACTCTTAGTAATCATAATGTCTATCCATAGACTGACTCTCATCTCCTCCTTATATTCCCACCCTCTCTTTCTTCCCCCTCTCCCTCTTTCTCAGGAATGTCCTAAATGTGAACTGCTTCTCAGCATCAAGCCAGATGAAGTCCAGTCATTCCACAGCTATTTTTAGAGTAAATTGGCGAGCTCCTGTCAAAGATCATTAAAACAAAACAAAACAACCTAAGATCTGTTGTTATGACCAATGCAAAGTTGACGAAGAAGAGAACATTTAAGCAAACTTATATGACCACTATTAACTAAAACATTGAAGTTCTGAAAGATTGCTGATGTACAGCAAGGTAAATAAATAATATCAGAGTAATCTAAAACAGGTTATTAAGGGAACATTCTATAAACGGTTCTGTTTAAATAAAGAACATTCTTGGAATATTAGTTTCTAGTTCTTAGAATGTTCCCAAAACAGACATTCTAACATTCTCTGTTGGTTAGCCATGAAAGGTTTGTTTACATAAATATAATGTTCCCCTGTTGGAGAACGTACCCCTAATATAAATTTCACAGACAAGAGGCAGTTAAAGAACACTGATGTAAAGTTTCTCTAAACAGGAAATGCAAGTACATATTTTCACACCTTCATGCTCAGTTTGCTTGCAAAGCAGGTATTGTTTCCCACAGCAGTTGCCTTTTATCATGACAGATTGGGGGTTGTTTTAGGGCATTGGTTCTTTGTTGCATTAAGTGTTTTCCTCTGTTTGCTTATTGTTCAACTCAATGCAACTGGCTCAGTCATGAGTAAGAATTCAGCATGAGTAAGAAAGTTCTTTTGACTGCCATAAACTGGACGTTTCCTCAGTAGTATGAGATCTTATCTCTGTTTAGACTGTAGTCGAGGTGAGTAATGACGTCTAATTATTCAGTCTTATATGGGACACACCGGAAACTGTCCGTGCTTGTAGGCTCTGACTGATCCTGGACCAGCGGTAAAAACCGAGCTGAAATGAATTTTTCATAAAAGTATATACAAAAGAGCTCTCTGTCGGTGAAACCTTGAGCCTAGCTGTATCTACAATCGAGACATTGTAGATGATACACACGACCATAATCAGATCTGATTAAACTATAAATGTGTCTCATGTGTTGTTATGAAAGAGGGAAAGAGAACTTTAGGTTTTCTCATTGTTTTTGCTATTGCTTGGTTTTTCCCTTTTACAGATGCACATATTTTGAGTTTAAAGTGTCTTTTAGGTAGGTCTGTGAAACCGCAAACGTCTAACAGTCTTATCCGACTAACACAGGATGAAATGCGGGATCACACGAAGGCGTTTCACATCCGGTAGTTTTTATATTGTTCATAAATGAAAAAGTCAGTACATGATCTGAGACTAAATGAGCATGCGTTAACTCGTAGCTTCATTCGTGTAAGAATTTGTGTTCTTGAACGATTCTTTGAAATGAACAAATCATTATCGTTCAAGTCCATATTTTGAGTCCAATATTCAGTCTCAACTTAAAACCTCAACTAAATAGAAAACTGGTAAATAATTAATATAGCCCAAGAACGAGCAAATTAATAAATAAGACAATTTCAAATAAAAAAAGGGATTTATGCAAGAAGAAAAACAAACACAATTAAAATTATGTAAAACGTAATTTAAATCAGGCTGCTATTTTAGTTATCGATTTAACTATCGATTTATCGATTATAATTGTGGGAAAAACGCTCATGATCCTTACATAAGGAGATTGTATAGACACACAAATAGACTTATTTCAGTCGACTCAAGGATGCAATGACTCGCTCACAACATAAATGACTCGCCTAGTTTGCGTAATAATATTGTTTTTTTTTTATCTCCAACTCTTTCTTCCTGTATAAGTGGGCGCGGCCATTTGTAAATTTTATGGGTCTGGCTTCCGGTCTCATTGGCCTCCAGCTAGCTGTACTAAAAAGCTCGTTTTGCTCCTTGATATTGCAAACTGGTGTGTCTTACCATATGATTTGAATTAATTATGAACACACTAGTTTGTAGTGCAAACAGTTTTACAATTTACTGCACGTTATTCTTTTTGTTATTTCGGCTTACTCCTTAAAGAAAAAGGTGGAGACTAGACAGTGATGTTCGTCCACTATTCTAAAATTTATATATATATATTGCATATATGTTTGCTAGCTGTTTGTTGTAAGCGTTTAAATACTCTTTATAGTTTATTTATTTGCTTAGGGACTGATGCAATGACTCGCTCATAATACACAAAACACCAACCACTTGAGTAGAATGTCGCTGAATTAATCTTTTTGTGAAATGATTCAAATGAAGCGAATCACTTAAACGAGTCAATTGAATCAGAATCCCAACCACTAGTTTGTTCGCAGTGTGGATGGGGTGTTAGTTAGCATTATTTCCTGTGGGCGGAGGAAGGGAGAGGCTTGCCACTGCAACCCCATCTCACGGTCCGCCGACCACAGATATACACGCATTAACAATCCGGCCTGAGGACACGCCGAGACGTGAAAGGGCGAGCTGGACTCTTTGCCCACATTTAGTCATTTATATCTGCCCAGTTGTTAGTTGTAGGCAAGAGAATCTCGTGTTTTAGTAGTTTACAACCAGCTGTTGATTCAAAGTAGCCCACGGAAACAAAGACTCCACAGACAGGGACGAGCAACTGGACTGTTGGACCAAACGCTGCCGGAGGTTTATTCCCATAGCAAATGTGGTGTTAAAAGACCGCCTGATAGGTTGATAAATCGCCGGGGAAACGTGTTAAGGTAAGGAATATCAATATATCACTTTTTTTTAAAGAAACTTTGGTTTCAGAACTGTTTGTTAAATGTATTACTTCTAAGAGTAAGCCAGAAAGTGGTTTGATCTGGAGAGTGATCTTGGGTTAAAAACTTTGGGTGGAGATGTCCCGTCCATTGCACTTCAAAGGATAGTCGTGGATCTACCCCAAACGTGATTCACAGATCATATGCGAACAGTGTCCCCTCAGGCTATGTCTTTCACAGACGTTTGTTATCTTGGATCTATTTGTCGCGTCTTATGTGTCCCCCAACATCTGTTGTAAGTCATCTACTCCAGGCCTGAGAGAGAGTCCCGGTGGGGCTGTGGGGGTTGAACAATGCTTTATTTGGTAGTCACTTGTGTAAATATGCCTCCCTGGAAGTCGAAATGATGGAGCCGTTTTTTTTGCGTGAGTCATGATCCTGTTTGAGCCATGCTGAACACATTAGACCATAGTGATTTAAATGATATGAATACACTTAAGAGTAATAATTTGTCCCTCTAAGTGCATCATCTGGGAGAAGTTTGCCATTGTTACAGCGCCAAGACAAAATATGACTACGTTTTATGTGATTAAAGGCATCGTACTTGTGCATTGTGATGTGTAAGGAGAAATGGAATCATGGCATTAGACACGGACAGCGCTGTGAAGTGCTTACGGCCCAATTTTACAAGGAAGCATCCCGCAGTGGATCTGCATTAAAACTCTCCACATCCTACATATTCAGGTCACGTGATCGTGTGGAAGAATGTCGTTGTATTTTTTTGCCGGATGTCTTAAAGGTGCACTCAGTAATTTTTCCTCATTAAAAAGTTTACGTTAAAATAATAGTGATTCTAGAGGTGCACAAACATCACAAACCTTCCAGGCATATCAGCCTAATAAAAGCTGCTTTAATATACTGAGCGTGTCGCCTCATCTGGGCAATATCACGTGACCCATATTTTCGTTTAACTCTTTTGCTCGTTAATTAATCTTGGCTGACTTGAAATAGCAAAAGAGCACTTTCCTACAATATTAAACAAAGGGTTTGCACTTACATCATGATTTGTTCAGTTACCCGGATGCACGGCCATGTTGGCGATACTGGGATGTAAACAACAGCATGGATTGCATGGTTAATGTACTACTGAATATGTTGTTCTGCTAATTTATGCTGTCTAAACCATGGGGAAAAACATGTGGAAGCTGCTAAATCATATAGAGAAGAACTTAGTAAGCAGGAAAGGGTGCAATGTTTTGATAAACTAAAGTTATTAGGTGGTAAAGATACGTACAAGCGGTATTACGTAAGATATTAACCTAATATTTCACCTACCTGTTCTGTTTGGCCAACCACAAACGTCTTTTGTTCCTTAGACAGTTTTTGCACTCTTCTCCTTGATTTGTTATAACTTTTAGCAGTCTATAGTACTCCAGATGTTTATTTTTTTTTCCAGATCCAACTGATTAGTGCAGTCCAAAATGTGACAATAATTGACCATTTCCAGCAGCGATAATCAGCCAAATATGCGAGTTTTGGTCGGTTCAGTGACATTGTTTACGTTTAGTGTTGTCAATATGGTCAATTAATAATGCGTCGTAAAAAAGACCTCTCTATGCAGACTGAGTGTTGTAATATGAAGTTTGTTGTTTGTCTCTTATCTTGACAGAACCTACTCTTTTAAAAATACCATGGTAACCATAGTCCCTGCCATTGTTACTACAGCTGCTGTTGCTACAATAAAAATAGGAACTTGGCGTCAGCCACCACAAAAAGAACACAATTCAAAGCTGCTTGTACACTGTTTAAAGAAAGGTCTATATTCATTATGGTTTACAGTGACAGTGGTAGCTGTGTTATTTTGGTTGAGGCAAAGGTTAAAATATCAGTTGTTGGTTTTTTTTGTAGCTAAAAGCTAAAATTCTTTAAAAAAAATATATAATGCAGTTTAAGTTATTTATTTATTTTGGAAAGAATACCAACTTTATACCAGGATTTAAAAAAACGAGTCATGGATTTTTTTTTTTTAACCATGGATAGACACTCTTGTTTTCTGTTGTCTTTTAGGATAAAGAAGAGCATAAATATTTGTTTTGCAGTTCTTTTCTTTGAAATATCTTACTCTCTTTTTTTTTTTTTTTTTTTGCAAAGAGTGAATTTTAACTGCAAAGAGGTGTGGGTATTTTTTCTCCATCCACTAGAGATGAAGCTCCTATCCCTGACTGAAACAAGGCTGTTTGCTGTCATATAAAAAGAGAAACAAATGGCAGACTGTGGCTCCTTCTGTGTGTCTGTGTGTGCATGTGTGCGCACGTTTGTGTCTGTGTAATTCTCTGTTATTAACTTGCCACGAAAGATAAAGTGGTTGTATCTGAACATGTAAGGGCAACAGGATAAAGAGTCTGTGTTCAGGCCATGAAACTTTAATGACTGTGATGCAGACTGAAAAAGATTGATTGAAATGATTTTAGCAGCTCATTCCTTATGATGAGTGACACATGGATTGACAAAAAAGATGTTAAAGTCTAATTTCTAAATGTATGTATTGGATTTTTTTGTGAACTATTCCTTGTATAGTGCTTTTTTTAACCTCTGGATATTCCAGTTAAAATGACACACTTCTTCCTGGTGACACATGCATAAATTCTCTAATCATTTAGTCTGCTTAAGCCATTCATCTGCCCCAGTTTTTGTAGTGCAATGATGTAATGCCTCTAGGTAACAACCAATCCATAAAAGCTTATTCCCGCTATACATTTTTTTTTTCTTTTTTACTCTTCTGTTACACTTGGATGTATGTTATAACATGGAAGAAATGATCAGTCGCTACTTGCGTTTGTAGGTGTTGTGGGTCGGCTGTTATGCTAAGCGTCTGTTCAAGCAGGGTGTCATGTAACCTCGTAAATATGACTGATAAGCTCAGTGTGGGTTCTAAAGGTGAGTGAGAGATACAGCCATAATGTGTTGGTTGTTTGATTCCGATATGAATGCTGTGCTCCAGACTGGCCCTTTGACTCATTTCCTGTCGTCCCCCATGTTATGACACATTAACAATGAGACGGAATGGGGGCAGGGCATTGAAAACAAATTGAGCATTATAATCTGAAGGCTCCAGAGCTAGACTCTTCTAAAAGTGCTAAAAGAGACCAAAAAAGACTTTGTTTGCTGTAATATCCAGAGATTACTGTGAGGAGGAGCAAATTGGATTACAATGTAGTTCACGGCTAAAGTTGGTTATTTCTGTAGTCTTGAATAGAAATTTAAAAATAGCTAGATTAATTTAATAAAATGGTCAAGACAGACATTGAATTTGGTTCGAGAAAGCCTGGCTAATTTGTTTTAGAAGCTGGAATAAAAAATTCTTGATAATTTACTCACCCCCTATTCATCCAAGATGTGCATGTCTTTCTTTTACATATGCAAAAAAATATGTTTTTTGAGGAAAAAGGAGGGTTGAAGGTCCAAACTGCAGTTCTCTACACAATCCCAACTGAGAAATAAGGGTCTTGTCTATGCCCTTTACACAAAGGTAAAACTATGAGTTTTCGCCCTACCATACTTTTCTGAACCAAAGTGCACAGATGAAGAACTAACCACGCATGACCTTTCCAACGTGATTACGCAAGAGCTAGTTCAAGATAAGGATTTGTGGTTAAAAAGTATTCAAATAAATATTTGGGTTTTTTTTTTAGAAAATGACAGATCGTTTTACTAGATAAGACCCTTAATCCTCAGGTGTGATTGTGTAGAGCTCTTTAAAGCTGAATTTGGACTTTCAAACTATTGCCCACCACCGAAGACCACTATTTGGAGAAAAATCCTGGAATGTTTTCCTCAAAAACCTTAATTTATTTGCGATTGAAAAAAGAAAGACATAGGGTTTATGAAACACTGCTTACAGAAGAAAAGCTCCAGCCCCAGACTCACACCATTGGTTGATTTAGAAGTTGCCATGTCCGGCTTCTCAAATTGATAATGCTTAGTCTTTTTTAAAACTGATGTATTTATAGTATTTTTAAAACTGATACTGAACCTTTAATATATCAGGACGGCTGTGTCTCTTCTGGAGGTGGAGTTTCCCCAGTCTGTGTTTGTTGGTCACCGTCTGTGGTAAATAATCGCCCATCACTTAGCAATGTGTGTGATGGAGGGGGGTTGGCAGGGTGAGGCAGTTTAATTAAGGAAATGGCCGCCCTGCTGTGGAGGGGTTAATGGCCACTCTGCGTGCATGTTTGTCTTGACAGTTACTTAAATCAGCAGGTAGTGGATAACTGAGAACAGCCATTTAAGAATTCCTGTTTAAAAGCACCATGAAGCGAAGATGCAGAGTTGAAGCTCTGGCTTTTTCACATCTTTGTGTTTGTATTAGTGGTGCTTGCAGTCTATATTAAAAGTGACTCATGAGCTGGTTCTTTTTAGTGAATCAAAAACATTCAATGCGACTAGTATAGTCTCACTCCTGAATTAATGTCTCTGGTTCTTTTACTTAATAGTCTTGAAGATGAGTTACAGGTTTGAATCTGACATGTCTGAAATGAAATGTGTGGTTACTAAATGAGTTGCTTTGTTTTAAAATGGAAAAATATTTACACTGACTGAAATATGTGACCTTGGACCACAAAACCAGTCATAAGTAGCACGGGTATATTTGTAGCAATAGTATGGGATTTATCTTTAATGCCAAAAATCATTAGGATATTAAGTAAAGATCATGTTCCATGAAGATATCTGTAAATTTCTTACCGTAAATATATCACTAAAATACCTTAATTTTTGATTAGTAATATGCATTGCTTTTTTTGGTGATTTTTCTCAATATTTAGATTTTTTTTTTTTTTTCACCCTCAGATACCAGACTTTCAAATAGTATCTCGGCCAAACCTCGGTCCTATCCTAACAAACCATACATGAATGGAAACCTTATTTATTCAGCTTTAAGATATTGCATAACTCTCAATTTTAAAAAATTGACCCTTATGACTGGTTTTGTGGTCCATGGTCACTATTAAATGTTTGTGCTATTGAATGAAAGATGCATGAATGATACCACACGTACAGTTTTACTCACATAAATCAAAAAGATTTAATTGAATGACTGTTAATGCAAACTTGTAATTTTATATGATCAACAGAACATTTCCAAAAGAATGTGTCACCTGAAGGCATGGAACTGGTAGTGCTGTGATTTAATTGGTGTCTGTTTATTGTGGGCGGGACTTTGGAACATTAAGAATCAAAGAAGCTCCAGGCAGTAGTGATGGGAAGTTCGGATCATTTTACCGACTCGGGCCTTTGAGTCCTTTCGAGTCATTTCGTTCATTTTAGCAAAATATAATTTAAAATGTTACCTGTTACCTCCCTAACACATCTACTGCTTACACAAACGTTGATCACACTTCAAACAAAACAAAACTATAATGCTATAAGAAACAGAAAAGATTAATTCATTGTTTACCTGGGTCTTTAGTCTATGATTCGCTCACTTCACCTCTTATCTGACTTATCTGTTTTCGGGTTTGAGTCGTTCGTTCATCACGTGACAGCCCCGTAAGATGAACGAACAACTCAAAAAACCCGAAGACTCGAAACTAATTCCAGCACAGAACCTAATAGGATGTTGTACATGCGCAACTGAACGAATCACTCCCCGAGACGACTCGTTCGTCCCGAGTCACATTAAAGATTCGTTCAAAATGAACGAATCGTTCAAGAACGACCCATCACTACCAGGCAGCTGAAGGAGTGTTCTCACATACACACACAGACACACACACATTAGATTTACATCTAGATACACACCCAGACCTCAGGGCTGCATTTTCAAGGCCTTGACACACAGCGCAGCCTTGGGGAAAGCAGACAAGGCGGAATTGAAAAGCTCTCTGTCTCTCCCACACACATAGTCTCTCTGAAGATAGTGTTACACAGTACGACTGAGAATGAAAAGGCAGGCTGAAGATCCAGCTGTCTCGCAGCTTAATCTGCCTCTGTGTCAGTGAGACAGTTCAAGACTTCTGTTTGTAAAACTGTCAAATAAATGACCAGTGAGGTCACTTTGAGGAGCTTATATTTGAAACTTAGACTACTATGATGTCACTGGATTGAGATACAAAAGGGTCAGGGATTTTCTGCATATTATTGTTACTATGATGACATCTTTCTTTGAATAATTCAGTTTATCAGCAATTGTGTTAGCGGTTGTGATTGAAAGCTGCTTGGTTGATGTAAACATACACTACATTTCAGAGATTTGGGCTCAGTCAAATTTTTTTAAGCCCTATGATAGCTTTGCCATGACAGAAATATCTTTTGATCGGTAGTGTAAATTAAATCTGATAAGTGGATGTGAGCTCAAATGATTTGATTCAGAATTTGGATTTAGTTGGTGGATTTGAATTTTTTATGGATCACACTGAAGGAATAACCCGGAAAACATGCCCTGACACACCAATGATGTGTTCAGATTGGAACTTCCCATGTCTGAGTCAGCAGCCTGGACTAAAGTGTGTCCTTGAACACTTAAAGTGATAGTCAGTTTTACGTTCTGATCTGAAACTGCACAGCTGGGTTTGAGATAAATAATTACTTTACTCGCATTTACATTCACGTGTGTATAGAACAAAAATAAGTGTATTAAGATGTGTTTCATCCTGCATCTGTTCTCTTTTATCTCTCTGTTCTAGTTTCAATGCCAATATTGTGTGCTTTAGAGAAATGTTGATTTTATAGTCCTAAAAACAAAGACAATAAGCATTTTTTAATTTCTGAGTGATGCACTGTAATAGCTCACACATGATTTTTTATTTTTATTTTTTGAAGTTGCTAACAACTGCTGTAACTGTGAATCTGATGCGAGTTTGCATGCTTTTTAATGAATCTGACAACTTCTGTAGTCTTTTTATAGCAGCTTGCTTGCAAGCTGTGTTTTGAAACTTACATTAGCAACTTTGAGTTACAAATGAAATGTGACAAATCAATACAATACCTGGAACTTAGCTCATTTAAACTGGAATTGACTAGTTTTAGCTGGAAGTAGCTGGTCTCCCAGCTTGGCCAAGCTGGTTTTAGCTGATGGTTGTTCAGCCTGACCAGCTTAAGAAGTGGTCAAAACCCTGGTAAAACCAGCTATAACCTATGGACCTATGAGCTATGGTTTTCAGCAGGGGTTATTTTTTTTTCCCCAAATTCAGTTTTGGTTTTTTTTTGGTTTTTTTCAATTTTTTTTTTTTTGTGTGTTTCTTTTTTTTTCTGGATTCCATTTTTTTTGTATTTAATTTTTTTCCAGACTCTATTTTAATGGTTACATTTTAAAAATATTAATCAAACAGCATGTCCAGTTAATTGAAATCATAAAACTTACAAAATTTAACAGCAATTTTTTTTAGTTTCATTTTTTACCAAATTCTGTTTCCCTTAATTTTAACGGTTTCATTCAGTAATAATTAATTATTCATTAATAATCAAAAGCACCTTTAATTAATTTTTTTTTTTTTTTTGATATGACGATAGATTTTCTCAAAAGAAATGGTAAAATGCTCATGAAGTGACTCTCAGAGCAGATCTAGAGATTGTTTGTGTGTTCATGTACTCATATATTGGGGCGGCAGAGGCTGAAAACACCACAAGCATCACACGCACTTTAGTATGTGTGTAGTACTTGTAAACATCTGCGCTATTCATTCACACAGAGACACACAGAACATGGATTATTTATATTTAAATTGTATTTTTGCAGCTTAATGATCACAGGCACTAGTCCATATTCTGTTTTGATTTAAGTGTTCTGACCTACTTTTTTATTTAGTCCTCCAAAATTTGGCCCTAGTAAGTTTATTGTAAGTTTATGCACATTTGCTTTAACCCTAAACACAATGCAGTACGGAATTCCAAATAGGGGTTAAATGTGACAAATTAATACATAAACTACATTCGTATGTAAAATGGGCCATTTTTCAGACTTTAATTAGACTGAAGTTCTACATTACAGAGGTGCCAAAAGGATAAATATAGATAAAATTAAACACGTATGCCAGGACAAATCACTCAGTGTCCTTCATGTTGTCTCTCTCTCTCTTTCAAAGCACACACATCTATGGTGTAAATGAACGGCAGCAGTGTTCTGAAAGAAGCACTGTTTGCTTATCTTGAAGTTTTCACAGGTCTCAGTTGCATGTGTGTGTTTGTGTAGATAGAGTAACGGTTGAGTCTACTGCAGTTCTCTCACCCGTCCAGTCTCAACAACACACGTCTGTGCTTTGAACAAAGAAATATGAGTTTGTGTTAATATAATTTACACCACATGTATCTTCTGCCTCAGAACAGCTGGAGTTTAGCTGGATTTGCGTCTGCTGTGTGTATATTTCTCATGCTGGGTTGTGAAAAGTAGCTCATCTGTGAGTGAAGTGTTTTTTTGGATGCTAAGTAACGGCATTGTGTGTTTGTACTCGCTGACATTCCTAATAAGGCCAAATCAGCAGTGTTTGGCACTGGTGTCTGTACACTAGATAGATTGAGGCAGAAGGCCCTCCTACTCTTTGTTTTATCAGCGAGGTGTTCTTGGGAAGAGCAGATCCATCGTCTTACCAAATATGGGAGCAGAGTCTCTCTCTTTCTCTGGATGTCTGTGCATACTTGTCTGACTTGCACAAAGTAGGGCAGCCATGTGTTTGTCTCTTTGCTGACTGTAATAATAGCAAATAGGCCTTTACTTGCTCTGTAATGTTCGACTTCACAGTATATGGTTGTCAGACGTTAACCTCAGGTTAGTGTTGTGAAACTGTCACTGTAGTAGTCACATTAGGTCTGCTAAATGAAGAATCATCTGTGTCTGTTGGAATGTTTTACTGTGATCATGCATTTGTGCTAGGAGAAACAGGAAGTGACCTTCTAACACTCTGCCTACACATTGTGAAGTCATAAACACATACATGTACACGCCCCTTCCTCTAAGTGTTAGTGTTTTTCACTGCTATTTGTTTGTCAAAAATTCTTCATATTTAATAAATTATGTGTGTGTGTGTGTGTGTGTGTGTTTCATTTATAACACAACAAATGGCAACAATTACGAGAGAAGACCAGTCAGAAGTAGAATGAAAATACAATGAAAACTGATTTTTGAGTGTTGTTTTGAGATGAGTATGTTTTCCTGCATTATTTTGACCCCTCTTCTCCTGTTGTTTTCAGATGGACGTGAGGCTGCTACTGATTTCAGTTCTTCTGGGACTCAGCAGGGCACAAATAGGTAAGAACTTCAGATTTTGACAGCTTCAGATGATTCTGGTGCAACCTTACACAACCAACATGGTGCATGGGAAAAAAGGAACAGTTATTTTTGCACAGTACCAGCAATTACTTGTGAGGTCAAGCGGTCAGAACAACTATAAGATGGAGTTAAAGTAATTTTATTTTGCCAGCGCAGCACACAGGCCTTCATCAGTGCTAAAAGCTTGTCCAAAAAACCTTTTTTTTTTTTTGCTGTAGTGAAAATATGTATTTTTTTTTTATTGCTCAGTTTAAAAATATTTAAAGGCACAATATGTACGTTTTTGCCACTGGAGGGCGCATATTCAAAACAAACAAAGAACCAAAGGCTAGTTTGGTGATGCCATGATTGTTTGTGGAATCATGGGAGTTGTAGTTTTCATCCCCACAGCTGATGCAATCCGTCGTGACTCGGGCAGACATAATGTCCATGGATGAGCTAAGGTATTAAAAACTTATTAAAGTGCCCCTATTATGCCATTTTAAAGGTTCATAATATTGTTTTAATAGACTCCCAAAACAGGTTCACATGTATGCAAGGTCAAAAAACAGTTCAGTTTTCTCCAAAAATAGATTTAATTTTACCCCATTTCTAAATGATTCTTAAACGACTCGTGCGAAGCAGTTCGAAGAATCAGTCTCTCTATCCCTCCTTTCCGTGAGCCCTCACTGCTGTGATTGGTCAGACGGCGCAGTCCTTTATGATTGGTTTACCGCGTACAGCGTGTCGGAAAACGAAACGCCCATTGCCATAACTGACTGACAGCACTGGATACTTGTCAATACATAGAAAAGATGGCATCGATTTTACCATAACAATTCCAGCCAGAGTCTGACGATGAAACGGCTGAAGTGGCTGATCGACAAGTTAGCACGGTCTACCGTGGAAAGTGCTCGCAATTTGCTTTTATAACCGAACCGGGCACACCTCTATGTTGTAAACTTCAGCAATGTATAATGCATTAAGCGGCTTTCACACCGAACGCGGAAAGCGCTGCGCTGACCGCAGTGTTCAAAAGCTCATTTGAACAACTCATTTAAACTTTGCTCCGCTGCGCGTGCGCTTTAGTAGAGGCAGAAACAAGCCGTCCTCGCGAGGCGGAAGCAATTAAAACGAATGGGTTTCATAGCACAGCGCTTTCCGCATTCGGTGTGAAAGCCGCTTCTGGCGCCATCCTTTATCATTACTCCAACTAATGAGACAGATAGACAGTCAAGCTGCATCAATCACAAATTGTCAGACTACAGTGGGTCCACAGCTGAACAACAGAACTACAGAAGCGTGATTTAGCCGGTTAGCATGACATGTGCAGGGCTGTTACACAACATAACATACACAACTACGTATTTTGAACGATCGCTAGAAAATACAATCTTTGTAGATTCATCATCTTTTGGAAGTGAATATAAAACAGTTTTACTCACAGTGTAGGATACAGCGTCTTCCGTGTAATGTACATGTAAATTTCCATGTGACGTAAACCACATGGAACTTTATGGGCGGACAAGTTGTTCGCGAAGTAGAACGTGGGCGGACATTATGCAAATCTGTTACTTTGTGACGTGTGGCCGTAACAGAAAAAGATTTGAAATCCTGACGACTCGTTTAGGCAAATGTGAGTCGACTCTTTTTTTTGATAGACAATAACTTTATGTATCGTGCACTGTCGGCTTCACAACTTTGCAGATAGTTTATGGTCACATACAGCTACATGACACACTGCATGAAAGATCATATTTGAAAACGCATAATAGGGGCACTTTAAGGTCACTGGACTGTAGTATGAAGCAGGGTGGGGCTAAAAGTCGTGGAAGTGAAACAATACCACTGGAGCGGAGCGGAGCTTTTAATATGCCACAGTCAAGTGCTTCCACCCTTTCCGGTCATGCATATATGAGGTAAAATAGCGCTGTTTTATTATACTAGATACATTTGAATGTGTTAAAAGTTCTGTTATAATGCTACTCTGTGCGTTCGTCACCTGTCTAATGAAATACATATTAAAATGTCTTTGGGGTTGTTTCCATGTTTTCTGCAAAATTAAACCAGAAAATTGAGGGTGTATGACGCCATTGACAGGCGATGCAAGGACATGGTCCATTACACTAGTTTAAATTGCTTACTTCTCTAGATTTAAACATTCTTGGAAACATTTGGGATAATGTAAGTACACAAGTCAGCAAAATAAAAAAACACTTATTATTATTATTACATATTTTTGGATAAAAAAAATTGTACATATTGTGCCTTTAATCTGATAACCATTCCTTTTTAAGCAATGTCTGTAAAATGAAAATAATGTTTTAAATATAATACATTATTTTGAAAAGTTGATTTCCGGAGTGGAAAACAAAAACACTTCAGACCATTTTCACATCAGACCTTGCATGAATGCGTTTTCTTCGTGTCACTCAGAGAAATGTCGGGCTCAGAGTAATATTCGCTAGGAAGATGAACATGGTGTGAAAGGGGGAAACATTCTAAATGAATGGGAAAAAGCATGAGCGATATGACCAAAATCTTATATCACAATATGAGTAATTTTACTTCACCGTAACGATATATGTGACCATGGACCACAAAACCAGTCATAAGTGTACACTTTCGAAATTGAGATTTATAATCTGAAAGTTGAATAAATAAGCTTCCCGTTGATGTATGGTTTGTTAGGATGGGACAATATTTGGCCGAGACACAACTATTTGAAAATCTGGAATCTGAGGGTGCCAAAAAATCAAAATATTGAGAAAATCCCCTTCAAAGTTGTCCAAATGAAGTTTATAGCAATGCATATTACTAATCAAAAATTACGTTCTGGTATAATTACAGTAGAAAATTCACAAAATATCTTCATGGAACATGATTTTTACTTAATATCCTAATGATTTTTGGCATAAAAGAAAAATCAATAAATTTGACCCATCCAATGTATTTTTGGCTATTGCTACAAATATACCCGTGCAACATAAGACTGGTTTTGTGGTCCAGGGTCATATATATATATATATATATATATATATATATATATATATATATATATATATTAGCTTTAAATAAGGTCTGTATGATATCAAAAGTTCTGTTATACAGTAAAACTAATAGTTCTGGTCCTTGATTTTTTTATTTTTTTTTTCAGTGTTAACCATGGCTTCTTGGGGCTTATTGCTTTAATATCATAGAAATGTCATAATTCTTGTCACCACTGACAGTATCACAAAAACAACAACAACAAAAAAAAAAAACAATACAAGCCTAAAAAAACAAGCTCATTGAAGACAAGCAAATAGTCAGTGATTTTAAATAAGAATAACAATCTAATTACAAGCAGTAGGACAAAAACTACAGGAGAATAAATAAATAAGATGGTACATAAAACCTTTGTTCATCTTAAGATATATTTGATGAAATCCGAGGGCTTTCTGACCCTACATAGACATCAAGGGTACTACCACGGTCAAGGTCCAGAAAGATCGTAAAGATCATTAAAATAGTCCATGTGACATCAGTCGTACAATCGTAATTTCATGAAGCTACGAGAATACTTTTTGTGCACAAAGAAAGCAAAAATAACGACTTCATTCAACAATTCTTCTCCTATTATTTAAATGACGTCCTTACTACCTTTCTGGACCTTGACCGTGGTAGTGCCTTTGCTATCTATGCAGGGTCATAAAGCTCTCAAGATTTCATCAAAAATATCTTAATTTGTGTTCCAAAGATGAACGAAAATCTTATGGGTTTGGAACAACATGAGAGAGTTATTAATGACTGAATTTTCATTTTTGGGTGAACTAACCCTTTAAGCATTTCAGGTGTATTGCATATACACACCACTTTTTTGACTGTCTTTTGAGTGTTTCTTACTTTTAGACTAGTCTGTTACAGCATTTCCCTTTACTATTAAAAACGAAACTGTGCTGTCAGAAAAGGTGGGTGTGAGAACCGTGCAGGTTTGTGTGGTTTAGTGATATTTTTCCACTTTGAACACACACCATACTAGAGCCTGATTAAAATCCTCGCAATGCTGTCCAGATCATCTGTTAGACATTTGCAACGTTGTTCATTCCAGGAATATCTCAGATATGGCAGCCGTGTGGAATCTAAGAAAAGAACCAAAAGAATAATTTCACAGCACTAAAGCAGAATAATGGGAATGCCATAGAAATCTTCTAGTGATGTCCCACAGTCCGGTTCAGTTTATTTTGGATGTGCTTGCCTCATGGTTTGCATTAAGTCTTTAGAGAAGGCAATAAGGACGCCATCATTAATACAGTTCACATGACCTCCCTACAGCACATGGCCACTCTGCGTCTATTTTAGAATGACAGTCTCATGAGAGAGAATCATATTGCATATGGCTGCCCACAGCGTTAGTTATTAAATGCTCTTTGATTTATATTTCCTGGGTTAGTGGTGGGAGGGATTTGAGAATGATGGCTGTTTTTGTTGTGTGTGCAGATGGTAACGAATGCACCAAGGCCTCGGCCCAGTCCTGTGGAGAATGCATTCAGGCCGGAGAAAAGTGTGGCTGGTGCACAGACGAGGTGAGTTCAGACGAAGCCATTATAGACGGAAAAGGCTGCTTGTGCAACAATATGCATTTAGGGAAAAATGTTATGCAGGAAACTATTTCCTGTAGTCAGATTATTTGTTTATCTAAGTCTGTAGAGGACATCCTGTGATTCTCCAAACAATTTTGTCTGCAAAAAAACTTGTTTTTGGGAGAGCGATGTATCCAGAGGAACTAGTGTTTTGAAGTGACATCACTGCCTGTCCCACCTTTATTTGCCTGTAGTTGATTATTACCCACAGTTCCTTGAGTCATTTCGGTGGAACTTGAGCACATCGTACCCCTCAGTGTTCATGAGTCAGCGTCCTGTGTGATCATGTCTCTTCTTGCCATGTGGAGCAGATTATGGCAGGACAGGAAGCACCAATCTTAGACCGCATTAAAGAAAGCAGGAAGTGTACTATCACTGAGCTACATGTAATGCAGGACGGGGGACTTGAGCTCTTTTGGGAATGTGCCCCCTCTTAATTGTTTCAACAGGCACTCTGCACATCCTCATCCCGACTAGCCCAACACAGCAATATTGGCTTAACCAATGGTGTGAGTTTCGGGTGGGGCTATTTGTCTGTCTGACTGATGGCATTTTATTATCATTATTATTTTGTAACTTTATTTTATAACATTTTAAATATAATAAAATATTATTATATTTGATAATCTTATTTTTATATTATATACATGGTTTAATCACATGGAAAAAGCTTAGTTTAACTTGTTTGTTTGTTTTTTTTAAAACCAAAAATCCAAAATAAATACTTGTTTCAGATCATTTTTCCCGGTCGCTCAGGTTTACTTAATGCAAATCACATTTTCCATCTGTTGTAGGGAATTTTTGATTGATTTCGACAGTGTTTTACAAGGAGGAACTTTGTGAATTTACCTATTGGAAAAACTTAATTTGAATATCCATGCTTTAGATAGCTATAGTCAAAATTTAGCAGTCAAAAGTTTTTGAACAGTAAGATTTTTAATGTTTTTTTTTTTTTTAAATAAGTCTCTTCTGCTCACCAAGCCTGCATTTATTTGATCCAAAAACAGTACATTTTTAAAAATATTTTTACTATTTAAAATAACTGCATTCCATTTGAATATATTTTAAAATGTAATTTGTTCCTGTGATTTCAAAGTCATTACCCCAGTCACATGATCCTTCAGAAATCATTATAATTTTCTGAGTTGCTGCTCAAAAAACATTTATTATTATTATTATTATTATTATTATTATTATTATTATTATTGTTATTATTATGCTGAGTAGGTTTTTCAGGTTTCTTTGATGCATATAAAGTTCTAGAAATCTTTTGCAACATTATAAATGTCTTTATCATCATTTTGGATCAATTTAAAGCATCCTTTCCAAAAAAGTATTAATTTATACAGTTTCTTCACCGAAGAGAGAGAGAGAGAAAAAAAAGGATGGTATCCACCTTATTTTTCAATGCAGAAGTAAGCCGTTCTGGTAATGTGTTAGACGTCCGGTTCATAATCCGCCAGAAGAATATCGAAGTGCAGTAAACAGTAAAAACGTTTGCAGTACAAACCACTGCGTTCATAATTAAGATAATACATTTAAATAATATGGTAAGACACACCAGTTTGCAATATCAAGCAGCAAAATGAGCTTTTTATGCAGCTAAAAATAGCTGGAAGTGGATGAGACCGGAAGCCAGACACGAAAAATGTACAAATGGCTGCACCCACTCTTATGGGAAAAATAAGGTGGATAATATGTAACGTTAAAAAAGCTTTTTATTTCAGATAAATGCTGATCTTTGGATCTATTCATCAAAGAATCCTGAAAAATGTACTCAACTGTTTTAAATATTGATAATAATAGAAGTGATAATAATGAAGATAATAATAATAGAGCAGAAGAGAGACTTTGTTACGAAAACGTTAAAAATCTTACTGTTCAAAAACTTGACTGGTAGTGTATATTTTTCAAAAGAACACAATTCTCTATAAATGCCCTTTAAAACTGCTCTATCTTTTGTAAGATTAAGTATTACTAATGCTGTGTTCCAACTGGTGCTATTTTTGTTGGAGTGTTAATAGTCTTTTCTCTTTTTTTCCATCTCTTTCCTTTCACTCCTCTGCCTTTTTCTGCAGAAATTTCTAAAACAGGGTGAACAGAAATCCACACGTTGTGATGAGATTGAAGCTCTGATTAAGAAGGGCTGTCCTGAAGCCAACATAGAAAATCCTCGGGGAACTGTTAGCGTCAACAAAAACCAATCTTTAACAGACCGCACAAAGGATGGAGCAAAACTGAAGCCAGACCAGATCACCCAGATTCAACCACAGAAACTCACTCTAGACCTCCGATCAGGTACTGCTTACTTCCTCCTCAACTCTAGGAATGCAGAAATGCCTCCTTCTAGAAATGTCTCCTTCTAAAAATAGTCACTCTCACTCTCCTGTAAAGCTTAAGTCTGAATCCATGATCTCTTATTCTAACCCAGGTGAAGCTCAAACATTCAATCTGACATTCAAGAGGGCTGAGGATTATCCTATTGATCTCTACTACCTGATGGACCTCAGCTACTCAATGAAAGATGATTTAGAGAACGTCAAAAACCTTGGAACCGACCTCATGGTTGAAATGCAAAAGATCACATCTGACTTCAGAATCGGTAAGGAACCTCAAAGGATCCGTGCTAGATTTGTCTATAATTGCATTGCACTGCTTACAATGTCTTTCATTTTTGTCAATGTTTACAGGCTTTGGCTCCTTTGTGGAGAAAACTGTCATGCCCTATATCAGCACGACACCAGCCAAGCTGCTAAACCCCTGTACGTCGGACCAGAACTGCACAAGCCCGTTCAGCTATAAAAATGTGCTGAGTTTGACTTCCAATGGATCTGAGTTTAACAGCCTCGTTAGCGGGCAACAGATCTCAGGAAACCTGGACTCACCAGAGGGAGGGTTCGACGCTATCATGCAAGTGGCTGTCTGTGCGGTATGTAATGTATATAAAATGTAAATATGCACTGACCAAAATGATGAACGCAGCACTTTTGTTTTTGGCCCCTATTTTTCATAAGCTGATCTCAAAGATCTAAGACTTTTTTTCTATGTACACAAAAGGCCTATTTCTCTCAAATATTGTTCACAAATCTATCTAAATCTGTGTTACTGAGCACTTCTCCTTTGCCAAGATAATCCATCCACCTCACAGGTGTGGCATATCAAGATGCTGATTAGACCGCATGATTATTGCACAGGTGTGCCTTAGGCTGGCCACAATAAATGGCCACTCTAAAATGTGCAGTTTTATCACACAGCACAATGCCACAGATATTGCAAGTTTTGAGGGAGCGTGCAATTGAATGTTCATTTCTCTACCATAAGTCGTCTCTAAAGGCGGTTTCAGAGAATTTGGCAGTACATCCAACCGGCCTCACAACTGTAGACCACGTGTAACCACACCAGCCCAGGACCTCCACATCCAGCATCTTCACCTCCAAGATCATCTGAGACCAGCCACCCGGACAGCTGCTGCAACAGTCGGTTTGCATAACCAATGAATTTCTGCACAAACTGTCAAAAACCATCTCAGGGAAGCTCATCTGCATGCTTGTCGTCCTCATCGGGGTCTCGACCTGACTGCAGTTCGTCGTCATAACCGACTTGAATGGGCAAATGCTCACATTCGATGGTGTCTGGCACTTTGGAGAGATGTTCTCTTCACGTATGAATCCCGGTTTTCACTGTACAGGGCAGATGGCAGACAACGTGTATAGCGTCGTGTGGGTGAGCGGTCTGCTGTTGTCAACGTTGTGGATCGAGTGGCCTATGGTGGCGGTGGGGTTATGGTATGGGCAGGCGTATGTTATGGCCAACAAACACAGGTGCAATTTTTTGATGGCATTTTGAATGCACAGAGATACCGTGACGAGATCCTGAGGCCCACTGTTGTGCCATTCATTCACAACCCTCACCTAATAATTATAATGCATGGCCCCATGTCGCAAGGATCTGTACACAATTCGTGGAAGCTGGAAACATCCCAGTTCTTGCATGGCCAGCATACTCACCGGACATGTCACTCATCAAGCATGTTTGGGATGCTCTGGATCGACGTATACAACAGCGTGTTCCAGTTCCTGCCAATATCCAGCAACTTCGCACAGCCATTGAAGAGGAGTAGACCAACATTCCACAGGCCACAATCAACAACCCGATTAACTCTATGCGAAGGAGATGTGTTGCACTGCGTGAGGCAAATGGTGGTCACACCAGATACTGACTGGTTTTCGGACCCCCCCCCAGTACAGTAAAACTGCACATTTTAGAGTGGCCTTTTATTGTGGCCAGCCTAAGGCACACCTGTGCAATAATCATGCGGTCTAAACAGCATCTTGATATGCCACACCTGTGAGGTGGATGGATTATCTCGGCAAAGGAGAAGTGCTCACTAACACAGATTTAGACAGATTTGTGAACAATATTTGAGAGAAACAGGCCTTTTGTGTACATAGAAAAAGTATTAGATCTTTGAGTTCAGCTCATGAAAAATGGGGGTAAAAACAAAAGTGTTGCGTTTATAATTTTGGTCATTATATATATAAAACCCTGCTGACTTATCAGGTTTTGAAACTGAAGTTAATGCTTCCTCGTAATTGTGAATCAGAATCAGATTGGCTGGAGGAATGTTACCCGTCTGCTTGTGTTTTCCACGGACGCTGGATTTCACTTCGCCGGAGACGGAAAACTGGGCGGCATCGTGCTTCCTAATGACGGGAAATGCCATCTGCAGGATAACATGTACACCATGAGCCATTACTATGTAAGTGTGTGTAACACTGTGAGTCATTACGGCATACAGAGTATATATGAAGGTGACTAATTTATTTCCATCCCTTCTAGGACTATCCTTCGATCGCACATCTTGTTCAGAAATTAAGTGAAAACAACATTCAGACCATTTTTGCAGTAACTGAAGAGTTCCAGCCTGTTTACCAGGTAATAAAGCAGCTTTTTTTTTTCATCTTTTGTCTCTACATCAATAGGCAAGTTGGATTCTGTAACTGGATTCTGGAAATAAAATACTGCATGGGGGAAAAAAAACCTGGATGAACTTTTTATCTTTGTCTGCAGGAGCTGAAAAACCTCATTCCAAAGTCAGCTGTGGGAACGCTATCCTCTGACTCCGGCAATGTGATAAAACTCATTATTGATGCATATAATGTGAGTAAATCTCAGTAACTTAAGAGGCTAGAAGTCAGTTTAGTGAAATTCATTCAGTTGGATTTTAATAGTTGTTTTGTTTCTTTAAGTAAATACATAATAAAATATGTGGAAATATGACAATGCAGTTTGGGGTTGTTAAAGATGATTTAAAACATTTAACTTTATTAAAATTAGAAATAAATGCTTAACTATTTATAATAACTGTTAATATTTTATAAAATGTAATTTATTGCTGTGATAGTAAATTTATTCGGGCTACTGAAAGCGTCAGTATTCTATGGAAGCCTGTTTCTGACTTTTTCCCCTCAGGATTGTGAGGAAATACTCGCAGTTGCAAATTATAAAGTCAGAATTGCAAGTTTATATCTCGCAATTATGACCTTTTTCTCATAATTATGAATTTATATCTTGCAATTCTGACTTTATTACATGCAGTTGCGAGTTAAGTCCTTTTTTTTCCCCCTTAAAATTGGACTTTATAACTCACAATTTCAGGTTTATATCTCACAATTCCGAGGAAAAAAAGTCAATTGTGAGACATAAGCTTGCATTTGCAAGAAAAACGTCAGAATATGCACGTTTTTGTGAGTTTATATCTTGCGATTCTGAGGAAAAAAGTCAGAATTGTGAGATAAAAAGTCGCTATAACATTTTTTATTCAGTGGTGGAAATGGGCTTCCATAGTATTCAGTATCACATGATGCTTCCAAAATCATTCTAATATGCAACAAACATTTCTTATTATTATCAATTCAGTTGAACAGTTGAAAACAATAAACGGATGAAAACTGTTGTGCTGCTTAATATTTTTTCTGGAAATTTTCCAGGAATCTTTGATGAATGGAAATTTCAAAAGAACAATATTTGAAGTAGAATTTTTTTTTTTTAATATTATGTCTTTACTGTGATGTTTAATCAATTTAAAGTATCTTTGCTGAAAACTACTATAGTTTTTTTTTTTTCCCCAAAAAAATCTTACTGAAATTACCCAAATCTTTGGTCAATTTTTAATAAACTTTCTAAATATGTCTTTCTCAGTCTCTGTCCTCTGAGATCATTCTGGAGAACAGTAGGCTCCCTGAAGGTGTTTCCATCTCCTACATCTCCCACTGCAAGAATGGAGTGAGCGAAAAAGGAGAAAATGGAAGAAAGTGCTCCAATATCTCTATTGGAGATCAGGTAAGAATAATATCTTCCAATTAAAAACCCTATGCAGCTGCAAGCATGACAGTTTCATCAAATGTTCAGTACTTTCCATTGGATACAATTTCCTAAATAACGGACGCTTGCTCAGACAGTCTTACATTAAAAACTACAAAGACAGCATATTAAATCAAGACTCATGTTCTTTGTGTCACAGGTAACATTTGAGGTAGCGGTCACGGCTAAAGGCTGCCCGTCTAATGGCAAATCAGAGACTATAAAAATCAAGCCGCTGGGCTTCACTGAGGAGGTGGAGATTGTTCTCAACTTCATCTGCGAATGTGAGTGTCATAAAGAGGGAATCCCAAACAGCCCAGTTTGTCACTTTGGCAACGGTACCCTGGAGTGTGGAGCATGCAGGTGAGTTGAATTATTCATACATAGTTGTAGATAAGACCAAATCAAAATCTAGCAGTAATGTTATCAACATCTGCTTATTTTCAGGTGCAATGAGGGACGTATCGGTAGGGTATGTGAATGTAGTAAAGACGAGGTGAGAACAGAAGATCTGGACGCAAACTGCCGCATGGATAACGGGACGGACATTTGCAGCAACAATGGAGACTGCGTTTGTGGAACGTGTGAGTGCAAGAAAAGAGACAACCCAGAGGAGAGATACAGCGGAAAGTTCTGCGAATGTGACAACTTCAATTGCGACCGCTCCAACAATAAGCTCTGCGGAGGTACGAATATGCTTTTGTCTTCACATATGTGACCTTGGACCACAAAACCAGTCTTAAGTAGCACAGGTATATTTATAGCAATAGCCAACAATACATTGAATGGGTCAAAATTTTATGGCTTTTAAAAATCATTAGGATATTAAGTAAAGATCATGTTCCATGGATATTTTGTAAATTTCCTACCGTAAATATATCAAAACTAGATTTGGTTAGTGATATGCATTTGCTAAGAACTTCATTTGGACAACTTTAAAGGCGATTTTCTCAATATTTTGATTTTTTTTTTTTTTTTCTTCTTCAGATTCCAGATTTTTAAATAGTTGTTTCTCAGCCAAATATCGTCTTATCCTAACATCAGTGGAAAGCTGTATAAATCTCAAGTTAAAAAATGGACCCTTCTGACTAGTTTTATGATTTGGGACACATGTGGAGAAACAGTACTTGATTTAACAGATGGGAAGTTACAAACATTTTCCACCTTTTCCAGGTCATGGTCGTTGTGAATGCCGAAAGTGTGTCTGTGACGCTAACTACACAGGCAGTGCGTGCGACTGCTCTCTGGACAGCTCCACTTGCCTGGCCACTAACAAACAGATCTGTAACGGACGGGGCACCTGCGAGTGCGGCGCGTGTAAATGCACCGACTCAAAGTTTCAGGGTCCAACCTGTGAAATCTGCCCAACCTGCCCTGGAGTTTGTACTGAGCACAAGTGAGTTATTAACAGGGCATTTGCTTGAACAACTGGCTCAGCTAGCGGAACTAAATGTATGTTTTTCCTAACAGGGATTGCGTCCAGTGCAGAGCATTTGGTACCGGGGACAAGAAAGACACGTGTGAGAAACAATGTAGTTATTTCCATCTCATAATGAAGAAGAAGAAGGATGAACTTCCTCAGCCCAACGACCAGCCCTACATCAATCATTGCAAAGAGCGTGACGCTAACGACTGCTGGTTCTTCTTCACCTACGCTACCAAGAACGACAGCACCGTTGAGGTTCACGTGGCAGAGGAACTTGGTAAGTGGAAGATGAAATAATACCGGTCGGTCTAACTAGTTATTTAACTTGTTTCTCATAATGCTTTGTCTGTGTTCACAGAGTGTCCCTCTGGTCCTGATATTATCCCCATCGTAGCGGGTGTGGTCGCAGGAATCGTTCTGATTGGTTTAGCACTTCTGCTCATCTGGAAGCTGCTCATGATTATTCACGACCGCAGAGAGTTCGCCAAGTTCGAGAAAGAGAAGATGAATGCCAAGTGGGACACGGTACGTTTTTCTAATTTACATTTCATCTGAAGAATCTGTTTGAAGCTTTTCAAGTCATGTCATATGTAGCCACTTCAGCAGCCTAGTGGAAGTTATTTACGTTAAAATAACATTTATGTGACATGAATGTAATGTTTTCCAATTTAGTTGTTTTTACATTTCTATGTAGCACAGTGCTGCTAGTTGTAATGGGATGTCTGGCCTCATTGTGTGGGGTGTGGCCTCTCTGGCACCAGAGGAGCTCATTGCTGCTACCTGCTGGTCACTGCTAGTATTGCAGTTTAGAAGAAGGGCTTGGTGCTCCAGAACATTTGGCTAGGAGGCTTTTTAAAGCATAGTGCTTCAGAGAGAATTACTGCATTAGATGTCTTTCATCTAGACCTTGAATTGAATTATCAATTGGGTTTCCTGTATATTAACCCTGTAGAGCCTGACATGAAATAATAAAAATAAAAAAAATATCCATTTTACATTAAGGAATATGTTTTAAATGTAATTTAGTTTAAAGTTGCATATGTGTATTTATTTATTTTTTTCATATTTAATACACCAGGATTTTGTGGCCCAAATAATATGATATAGTGAGAATATATCATATTATTTAAGCCACATTCACTTTGAAAGGAGAATTATTTTAATGAAATGTTTTTAATTTTAAAGAGGTCCAAACTGAGCAAAATTACGCAGTTTGGCGCAGATGTTATTTATAAAATAAATGGCCAAAAAGTAAATTAAAGTTCTGATAGATTTAAACTGTTCACAGTGTTCAGATTCAAAGAGAAAATGTTTTTTAATTTCATTTTTTTTTTTTTTTAAAAGAGGTCCAAACTGAGAAAAATTATACAGTTGGGTGCAGATGTTGGCATTTATATGGCCAAAAAGTAAAATAAAGTTCTGATAGAATGAACTATAAATCTACAAGATATATCAGACTGTATTCAATGTTCACATTCAAGAAATTTTTTCTTTTTTTATTATTAAAATAGGAAGAATTTTTTTTATTTCATTTTTTTTAATAAAAGAGGTCCAAACTGAGCAAAATTACGCAATTTGGTGCAATTGTTGTTATTTATATGGCCCAAACAGAAAATAAAGCTCTGACAGATTGTACTGTAAATCTACAAGATCTAACAGGCTGTTTTCAATGTTCATATTCAAGAATTTGCTTAATAAAAATCCTTAAAGATTTCAAGACGTGAAGATGGATATTTTTTTAAATTGTGTGTATGAATAGATTAGAGGGTTTACAAATGCATTGTCATGTCATTTGTACTGAACTGGTCAAAACCGCAGGTTCTTCTGCTTTTTTTCTTCACCTTATTTCTGCTTTTTTCATTCTGTCATAATTTTTTTTCTTTCTGCCTTTCTCTCTTCAAACCTTTTTTTTTCTTGTCATATCTAGCAAGACAACCCAATATACAAGAGCCCCATTAATAAATTCCAGAATCCAAGTTATGGAAATAAGGGCGTCACCCTCTGAGTCTGTACTCTGCTTTGCTGCTCGCATGTGCTTTTTCTTTCTCTTTCTGTCTGTTTACCTCTCTATCACTTTAACATCAACCTCAGACCAGTGTATATGTTGGACAGCTTCTGAATTATCATTTGCAGTTATTTAATCTAATTCACTAATTATTAGGACATGCCTTTTAGGGCATTTACTCACCAGCATGTCGTTCCAAACCCGTATGACTTGTGATCTGGGGAAACACAAAACCTCAGACCCCAGAAATAGTTCAGCTAAAAATGAAAATCAGGCCATCCAATATGTAGATAAGTTTGTTTCTTCATCAGGACAGATTTCGAGAAATTGCAGTGAATGGGTGCCGTCAGAATGAGAGTTCAACCAGCTGATAAAATCATCACAGTAATCCACAAGCAATCCACACCACTCCAGCGCATCACACAATGTCTTGTGAAGTGAAAAGTACCATGTTTGTAAGAAACAAAGTTTTAAGCTAGTGCTCTATCCGTAAAATGAGTTTCTACTTTGAAGTCATCTGAATCAGAAAAGAAATATGCACAGATCAAGCAATGTTTACAAGCAAAAACAGTCTAAACAAATATGTTGGTTGATTTCGATTTGAAAGGATAACAAGGAATGGACTTTCTCCAATTGTTTATGGATAGAAGCAATGGTTTAAGTTAAAATGCCTTAAAGGACAAGTTCACTTCCAGAACAACAATTTACAGATAATGTACTCACCCCCTTGTCATCCAAGATGTTCATGTCTTTCTTTCTTCAGTCGTAAAGAAATTATGTTTTTTGATGAAAACATTTCAGGATTTTTCTCCATATAGTGGACTAGTATGGCGCCCCGAGTTTGAACTTCCAAAATGTAGTTTAAATGCAGCTTCAAATGATCCCAGCCGAAGAAGAAGGGTCTAGCAAAACGATCACTTATTTTTATAAAAATAATACAATTTATATACTTTTTAATGTCAAATGCTAGTCTTGTCTTACTCTCACTGAACTCTGTGTATTCTGGCTCAAGACAGTTAGGGTATTTTTTTTTCCTCAACTTCAAAATCGTCCTATATCGCTGTTTTACCTTTTTTGTTAAGGGTGTTTGATCTTCTTTGCATGTTCACTTTGCAAAGACTGTGTCGGTACTTCTGCAGCAATGTAGGATGATTTTGAAATGATTTTTTAAGTTGAGGGAGAAAATACGATTGGAGTTTTTCGACATACCTTAACTGTCTTGAACCAGAATACACAGAGTTCAGGGAGAGCAAGACAAGAGCGTTTGAGATTAAAAGTATTTAAATTGTATTTTTTAAATGAAAATAACCGATTGTTTCGCTAGATAAGACCCTTCTTCCTCGGCTGGGATCGTTTACAACCACATTTGGGATCGTTTGAAGCTGCATTTATCTGCATTTTGGAAGTTCAAACTCGGGGCACCATATCAGTCCATTATATGGAGAAAAATCCTGAAATGTCGTAAATTTCTTTACGACTGAAGAAAGAAAGACATGAACATTTTTTTACACCACTTTACAAGACATTAATTGATGGACTGGAGTCATGTGGATCACTTGTAGATTATTGTGATGCTTTCATCAGCTGTTTGGACTCTCATTCTGATGGCACCCATTCACTGCAGAGGATCCATTGGTGAGCGAGTGATGTAAAAAGAAGCGAACTCATATACATCTTAGATGGCCTGAGGATGAATACATTTTCATTTCTGGATGAACTATTCAAAGAGTGCAATTAATATTACAAAAAATTTCCAATATGTATCAAGCTTAGGTATTTAGATTCCTGCATATACAAGATGCATATACGAGATGACTCTTTGTGTTTAATTGTGTGCCTTTCGTAATGCTTGCTGTTTCCTGTATTTGCTGTGAAGTGAGCTAACATGGCAATTGTATGGAGTCAAAATAGGGCCATATATATCTGCAAAATAAAACAATGTTTTGCAAACAAAAAATATGTTTTGCAAATAAAAATAGAGTATTGAGAAAAAAATTGCTTTTTTGCAAGTAAAAAAAGTAATTGCAAAAGAAAAGTTAACCCCTGAGAGAAAAAATAAAGTTTAGCAAAGTAAAACTTCAGCAGCATTGACTTTGCAACACATATTTCCCTTTGCGCCGCTCCTTTAAATCCGCGTTTCAGTCATCCGTGCCTTTGCGGCGCAAGCTTTCCTTTGCGCTTCATTTTTCTATGCGCTTCGCTTTGTGTCCCTGATTTGACGTGGGGGAGGGGTCAAGAGGTTGGGGTGTGTACAAGGGACGAAGGCGCGTCCCTCTCGTTACGTCATCAGCGCAAGCCCCGGATCTCAGGTATGTATTATTGATCGCTTTCTTCTTCTTATTATTAGACTCCTATATTATTAATAACAGATACAGAACGTGCGAAAACTCAAAATAAGCGCAGTAGAGGAAGACAATAACGCACATAACGCATATGGACATCATTTTATCAATATTCCTAAAACCTCCTCAGGTATTTTCATGATAATAAAGTATATTAATACCCAGCAAACACAGAACGTTCCCCTAACGTTCGCCTATGGTTCCCGTTTGGTTATTTTTTTGGGAACCAAATGAGAACGTTCTAGGAACGTTCCCTGCAGGTTATTTTTTGGTTTAATTTTATAACCTAAAAAGAACCTTCCCAGAACGTTCCCTGCAGGTAATTTTTAGGTTTTATTTTTATAACCTACAAAGAACGTTCCCTGTAGGTTATTTTTAGATTGCATTTTTACAACCTACAGGGAACGTTCCCAGAACGCTCCCTGCAGGTTATTTTTTGGTTTATTTTATAACCTAAAAACAACCTTCCCAGAACGTTTCCTGCAGGTAATTTTTAGGTTTTATTTTTATAACCTACAGAGAACGTTCCAGAACGTTCCCTGCAGGTTATTTTTTTGGTTTATTTTATAACCTAAAAACAACCTTCCCAGAACGTTCCCTGCAGGTTGTTTTTAAGTTTTATTTTTATAACCTAAAAAGAACCTTCCCAGAACGTTCCCTGCAGGTTATTTTTAGTTGTCATATCCATGTAAATTAATAAAAACTTGGCAGATCTTTCTGATCATTCTAATGCTAAAATGTATTCTTTTTCATCATAAACAAACTATTTTTTGCAGAATTTCATGTCTGAAATAAGCGTTTAATAAAGTGTAGACATCAAAATGGTCAAATCGCATTATAATTATAGTATAATTCCAATTAAGCCAAGGTTAAGCATAGTCAGAAAATCATATCATTAACACTGGGTTTGTTTGTATATTTCTTTTCTGCGCGCCTCTGATATGCACGCGCTTCTCCAGCACGCGCTCAATCCTGCCTTCCACAGAAAGCCGCGCACTCGCGTAATTTAAAAATTAACGGTCATTTCGTTTTACTGACTGACTAGCATTTGTTGATTGATCGCTTTAATGAATAATTACTTATAATTAATATATATACGAGAGTAAATATTGTGATTTCAGGGAAATTTGACACGTCTAATTGAAGAGAACATAATGTTAACGGAGAAGTTTTTGTGTACTGACCAAAAGAGAGAAGCACATCGTCGTTAATTCAGTGGTAAGAAACGAATGTAATATTATTCTAAGTAAAGTAAAATAAATGTTATTCGTTTTCAATGTCTGTAAAAATAAAATTCACATTTTTAAAATCCAATATTTTGTTGAAGTCAGTGTTATTTGGTGCTTTAATAAACAAAATCTGGGTTATGGTAATCTTATATATTAACGAATAAAACAAATCTAAGATATTAAAGGATAATTTAATGTCATTTTATGGTGGCTAAATGTGCTCTAAATATCTGTAAGGATTAAACAATAGTTTAAAACAAGACATGGTTTGTAGTAGTGATTATTGAGGTCCACGTCCGTCCGTCTTCCATGCTGCTTACTACGGGACGCGGGAGTGCTGACATACGGCAGCGGTATCGGAGTGAAGAGGTTAGGAGAACGTTTTGGGAACCTTCAGAGAACTTTCAGGGAACCTTCTAGGAACATAAATAGAACGTTCCCTATTGGTTAGCCAGGAAAGTTTTCTTAACGTAAATAGAACGTTCCCTGTAGGTTAGGGGAACGTTCTGGAAACCTACAGGGAACGTTCCCGATAGGTTCCCAGAACGTTCCCCTAACCTACAGGGAACGTTCTATTTACGTTAAGAAAACTTTCCTTGCTAACCAATAGGGAACGTTCTCGGTAATTTTTGGTTCCCAGAACGTTCTGGGAACGTTAGGTTTTGGTTCCCAGAACGTTCTGGGAACCAAAAATTGTTAGCTGGGTAATAATTATTAATAATAATTTCGCACGAGAGCGACCTCTAGCTTTCGGGTGCAACAGTATTTTACCTATTTCACCCACAAGCTGTTCATAAATCATGTACAATATAATGTCTGTTAATCGTGACAGCCTTATTTGGGCCGGTCTGAAGTATCTGTTATTAATAATATAGGAGTCTAATAATAATAATAAGAAGAAAGCGATCAATAATACATACCTGAGATCCGGGGCTCGCGCTGATGACGTAACGAACACACCCCAACCTCTTGACCCCTCCCCCACGTCAAATCAGGGACACAAAGCGAGGCGCATAGAAAAATGAAGCGCAAAGGAAAGCTTGCGCCGCAAAGGCACGGATGACTGAAACGCGGATTTAAAGGAGCGGCACAAAAGGAAATATGTGTTGCAAAGTCAATGCTGCTGAAGTTTTACTTTGCTAAACTTTATTTTTTCTCTCAGGGGTTAACTTTTCTTTTGCAATTATTTTTTTACTTGCAAAAAAGCAGTTTTTTTTCTCAATACTCTATTTTTATTTGCAAAACATATTTTTTGTTTGCAAAACATATTTTTTGTTTGCAAAACATTGTTTTATTTTGCAGATATATATGGCCCTATTTTGACTCCATACAATTGTGTAATTACATTAAAGTTTGACCTAATTTTTCCCTTCATGTCAATCTCCAGGGTGAGAACCCCATTTACAAGAGTGCGGTGACAACGGTGGTCAACCCTAAGTACGAGGGCAAGTAATGGATGAATGTGTCCATCTTTAAGCAACACTGTATGCAGAACAATTCAAGAGGAACGGAAGAGTTGAAGATCACTTTTATCTTCTTTTTTTTGTGTGTTTTTGAATCACCTTTTGCCTGTGCATTTGCCACTGTTCAGTATAATCTATTAACCTGTGTTTCTATGCATCATTTTGGAACTGTACAGTATGTATAAACCTAAGTTTTTACTTTTTTATGCAATCTTAGACAATAATTTCAATGTTCAGTTTTTGATTTTTAGCCATGGATCTGCCTTGTTTTTCTGAATGTTAAAACTGATCATGGTGGGTTCGATAACAGGGGTTTTGTAGGTAAGATGTGGTCAAGTATGTATGAAGAATGAATATCCACAAAGACAAGACACAAGTACTGGCTTGAGTCAAGCTGGTGTCTTATGATGGTACAGGAAACTATCTGAACCTGTGGATGGAGTGTCCTGTCACTGGTATAGTAGGTAGCTGTAGTGGACCACTGCTGTTTGTACACATGGTGCTTTTCATGTAGACGTTTATGTCTGCATAATCCTGGACGATTCGAGTCCAGATTCTAATGTTTAGATCTATGCGACTGGATCTGTGTGCTCACGTCGCCTTTCTTTGGTCTGCGAGTCAGGTGGTTTAGCAACCTTTTATTGTGCACATTGACATTTTAATGAATCTAAAATGGGTTTAGTATCTTTTTAATTACGTCACACAAAAAGTGTACAACTTTTGTTGTAATTTCATTTGTCAAGTGATTTAAATGCATTGGACTTGGCAACATCTGAGTTGTTTGAAAAATCTTAGAGGGACATTTTCTTCATCGTCTGTGAATGGAACAATCAACTTAATTATTACTATTGTTATTATAATAATTGAAAACATAAGTGTAAAGTCATATGAAAAGATCTTCAGGTTTTGTTTGAAGAATGAGGAAATGAAAACTCAGGTCCTGAATTTCTCTCTATCACTGATGCCAAATATTTACGTCTACTGTGCAAGAACTTTATTCCAGATGTGGACTTCACATTGTTTTTGTAATTTAATTAGTCCCTTTGTAACGGAATTGTTCATAAATGAGACTAACTGCTCAGATTATTGTCGGTAAAGATCAGTGTTAAAGAAAGATTACTTTTTTTTTCCTTTTTCACTTTTTTTTTTTAATCTCTAAAGCGTTTAAAAGCTTTTAATCATGTTACATACACACTTTGCATTTTAAAGTGCCTTTTTCATTTTTGCATCATGCCCACTGTCTTTTGTTTCTAGGAGTTATTTATTAAAATAAACAACCCAAAACACTGGACTGCATTGTTATCCATGTCTGTTTGTGTGTCAGCATGCTTTATTATTGAAAGTAAGGTTTTTATATAGTAATATGTGACCCTGGACCACAAAACCAGCCTTAAGTAGCACTGGTATATTTGTAGCAATAGCCTAAAAATATGTTGTAGGGGTCAAAATGATCGATTTTTCTTTTATGCCAAAAATCATTAGGATAGTAAGTAAAGATCATGTTCCATGAAGATATTTTGTAAATTTAGTTGTGTCTCAGCCACATATTGTCCTATCCTAACAAACCATACATCAATGGAAAGCCTATTTATTCAGCTTTCAGCTGTATCATTTCAAAAAATGAACACTTATGACTTGTTTTGTGGTCCAGGGTCACATATGGAGATTTAAAATGTTTACATTTACACAGTTTGAGTATGCCTGAGTATGGTAATGTGAATTTTTGCACCAAACTGCTTTTATTTGTGCATTTATGGCTATGTTTAAAATAGGTCACTAGCTTAATATACTCTGCCTACAATGTACGACTTAAAACCCAGTCAAAAGGGTCAGTTTTTTGAAACTGAGATTTATACACCATCTGAAAGATGAATAAATTGATGTATGGTTTGTTGTGATAGGACAGTATTTGGCCAAGATAAAACAATTTGAACATCTGGAATCAAAATACTGAGAAAATCGCCTTTAAAGTCATCCAAATAAAGTTCTTAGCAATGCATATTACTAATCAAAAACTAAGTTTTGATACATTTATGGTAGGAAATTTACAAAATATCTTCATATAGCATGATCTTTACTTAATATCCTAATCAGTATTGGCATAAAAGTAAAATCAATAATTTTGACCCATACAATGTATTTTTGGCTATTGCTACAAATATACCAGTGCTACTTAAGACTGGTTTTGTGGTCCAGGGTCACATATATGCTGTTTTCTGCAGAAGTAGTGAGTTAATATGCTATTTGTAGCAAGCAAATATGTGGTTTTCCCTATGATTTTAAATGCGCAACTAACGTTTGAGAGACCTCTCATGTTACAGCTACATTGGTTACAGTGATTGGTTGTCCCACTTGAACCTCACAATCCTTCAGTCTGTGTTTCCTGTTTTAGTGTGAGGTGTGGGCCTGCTGCTGCTGTAGTCTGAACTAAGAAACAAGATCTGCTCTCGCCTCACACACACTCACTAGGACCACTTTTCTTTTGTTTGCTGTTCCAGAAGCATTCTTCATATGCTTACAGGGCTGTTAAGGTGTACTGTAACTTGTAGTTTAACTCAAAACAACAGGAAAGGTTGAGCATATAGACATTTACTTCATAAACTAATTTCGTGAAAGAGCCTTAGGAGTTAAGGTAAGTAACAAAGCTGTATATTTATTATTTGATCATATTTTATTATGTGAATAAGAACAATAATAATACTTTTACATTTAGATGAATATGAGGGTGCTGTTAATATCAGCTCCACTAGGATTTGTTTCCCATGTCAGTTCAAAAACAGGTAATACAAGTCATTTATATCCAACAACACGGCTACTTTCTAGTGCCTTAGGGGGAAGTATTTTATTGTTTAAGTTTATGAGTTTATCTCATAGTAATATTGTGGGAATGAGTGAACTGCTTTGGCATGAGTGTACAAAGCATAAAATTTAAAATACTTTAAAAAACAATTTTCTGTATAAAAAACCTAGTCACTGGGAAAAAATGATTATTATTGAATCTGACTGAAAGTTGTTGTGTTTGTGTTTTGGGTTCAGACAGCAATGTATGCATTTCTGCAAATGCCAAAACATGTGGAGAGTGTATTCAGATCGGGCCACAATGTGCGTGGTGCAAAGATCCTGTAAGTTATTTCATCTACAACATTTGAAGATGATCTAAGGCTTACCAGAATGTGTGATTAGCAAGTCTCTGCTTGTATCTTAACAGGGTTTCAAACCTTCACGCTGTGATGACAAGGATTCTCTGGAAAAGGCTGGTTGCACTCAACTCGGCATAGAAAACCCTCAAGGAACAGTCACCATTAACGAGAACAAACCCGTCACAAACCGTAAAATTGATGGAGGACAGAATCTGAGGCCTGATGAGGTCATCCAGATTCAGCCACAAAAACTCACCCTCAACCTCCGATCAGGTACTGGACCACATTTAAACATCACTAGATGTGCTTTAATGTTTTGTGAGATAGATATCAGGACAAGTTCATCCAATGTCAATGTATAAATGTCACAGTTTACTCACTTTCGTGTCGTTTCAAACCTGTATTACTTTTGTTTCTTTCGTGGACAACAAAAGGAGAATTTCAAGGCATCAATCAGCCATTGGTGGCACTGAATGTAAACAATGCCACTGAACCGAACAAAACTCGCATATTCTGCTGATTACTGTTGCTGAAATTGGTCAATTATTGTCATTTTGGGCTGTACTAATCTGTTGGGCCATCTATCTTTAGTCTATCAATTAAAATTTCATTAAAATCATTAAAATTTTTTTCTTTTGAGTCGAATCTTTTCAGTGACTCTGTCAGTCTAGTTCACTAAGCCGGTGTGCATGACTCGTTCATGAATTGGATTGATTCGGTTTTCAAGTTCAACTCACTGATTCAATATTCCAGTGGTGGTAAACGGGTCACTGGGGATCAAGATTATCGAGTCAACGAGTCAAATTTCCATCTGTTCATCAAAGAGAGCTATGACCTAAGAAGATTTGAAATTTAATGCACATATCGATATTTTATTATGTTTTTTTGTTGTTTTGGAATTTGACAGCCCCTTTGCAGTCCTCATTCACTTTCACTGTATTAAAAAAGTGTGACCAGGATATTTATATATTTTTTCAAATCATCTTTTGTTTTTCTGCATAAGCAAGAAAAAAGTCATACAGGTTTGCAACGACATGAGGGTAAATAATGACAGAATGACAAGAATTTTGATTTCGTTGTTGTTATTACTATTAGATGAACTGTTTTTGTAATTATAAACATAGATGTTTTTATTTGAGACAAATAAAATTTGTCACCCTACAGGTGAATCACAGAAGTTTACTCTCAAGTTCAAGAGGGGAGAAGATTATCCCATCGATCTGTACTTTCTGATGGACCTCAGCGACTCCATGCAAAGTAATCTTGAAAATGTCAAGAACCTGGGAACCGAACTTGCCAAGGCAATGCAGCACATCACAAAAGACCTGCGGATAGGTCAGGAGAACACGCATGCTCACATTCACACCTGCCTACACTCTTAAAGCTGTTAAATAATCTGCTAACTCTTGCTTGCAGGTTTTGGTTCATTGTTGGAGAAACCTTTCATTCCGGTGAAGAACCCATGTTTTCCAAATGACTGCTCAGCGCCGTTCAGCTACAGACATGTCCTGAACTTGACTAATAATGGTACATTGTTTACCCAAGAAGTCAGCAAGCAGAAAACCTCTGGAAACCTGGAATCTTCAGAAGCAGGATTTGAAGCAATCATGCAAGCTGCTGTCTGCACGGTGAGTCGAGTTGAACATTCCGTAAATGTCAGACAACTACAGGCAAAGTCTCCAATACATGTATGCACATGCACTGCGAATGGCTGCAGATACTTTCTTTTTGTTCCAATTAAATAGTTTTTCCAATGGAAAATGGAATTTGATGAATTAATCAAAACGTCATATAATTAATTAGATGAAAATTTTGAATCGACTGACAGCCCTAATTCTAACACAAAACACCCCAATGTACACTAATGATACCAAAAATAAACCAAAAACCATACATTTTATAGTTAAGAGCTAATGTGTTGGAGCTCTTGTCTCCTGTCTTAATGTGCATGTGGTTCTAAAGAACATATTTCAATTCCCATAAAAGATATGCAGCTGCTATTTAAAACAATGTTTTGTGCCTCATAGGTGATGTTTGATATAGAAATTACGGCTACGGGCTGTCCGTCTGAAGGTAAATCAAAGACTATAAGGATCAACCCGCTGGGCTTCAGTGAGAATGTGGAGATTGTCCTCAACATCATCTGTGAATGTGAATGTTGTAAAGACAGAATTCCGAACAGTCCGGAGTGTAGCGGCGGCCATGGAACTCTGGAGTGTGGAGTATGCAGGTTTGAGAAGCTGTCAATCTCATATGCAGATGCAGATAATATGACGATCATTCTAATTCAATGTTTTCTCTCGTATCAGGTGTAATGAAGGCCGGTTAGGCAGGTTATGTGAGTGCAGCCAAGATGAGTTCCTCACAGACGATCTGGACGCGAATTGCCGTATGGACAACGGGACTGACATCTGCAGCAACAATGGAGAATGTGTCTGTGGAACGTGCGAGTGCAAGAAAAGAGACAATCCAGAGGAGAGATACAGCGGAAAGTTCTGTGAATGTGACAACTTCACCTGTGACCGCTCCAGCAACAGGCCCTGCGGAGGTACAACCATTTTGTACTACAAAACTTTTTTTTTTTTCAATTAAATTTCAGGAATGTTCTTTATATAGTTAACTTCAATGGTGCCCCCGAGTTTGAAATTCCAAAATGCAGTTTAAATGCAGCTTCAATGGGCTCTAAACGATCCCAGCTGAGGAAGAAGAGTCTTATCTAGTGAAATGATTGGTTATTTTCTAAAAAACAGTAAAAATTATATACTTTTTAACCTCAAACGCTTGTCTTGTCTATGTAGAAAAACTCCGTTTTCCCTTTTTTTGGAAATGGCAATTGACCTCCTTTGCATGTTCACTTTGTGAACACTGAGGCGGTACTTCTGCAGCGATGTAGGACAATTTTGTTGTTGGAGGAGAAAATGTGATGGGAGTTTTTGACATACCCTAACTGTATTGAACTGGAAAAACGCAGTGCATTTGCGGTTAAAAAGTATATAAATTGTACATTTTTTTTTAGAAAATAACTGATTGTTTCACTAGATAAGACCCTTATTCTTTGGCTGGGATCGTTTAGAGCACTCTGAAGCTGCGTTTAATCTGCATTTTGGCAGTTCAAACACCATAGAAGTCCATTATATGGAGAGAAATGCTAAAATGTTTTCCTGAAAAAACTATTTCTTTACGACTGAACATAAACATCTTGGATGACAAGGGGGTGAGTACATTGTTTGTAAATTTTTGTTCTGGAAGTGAACTTCTCCTTTAAAACAAGAACACATACTATATCTGCCAGTGCGGTAAGAAAAAAATGTTGATATCACTTTCAGTGAAGTATCATTTTCTTAGCGCATTGACAGATGGCTTCAGAAAAAAAGGCTTAAAATCTTAAGTCGTTCTGCTTGTCAAGTAAATGTATCTGGATTTAAGAATGTTTAGCCACGTCAGTCTTGTTTTCTGAAAGATATATCAAAATAAAGTGAATTTATGCAGTGAATTAGGACAAATTTGTCACTCAGGCACTCTTTTCCCAATAGGTCATGGTCGATGCGAGTGCAGGCAGTGCATCTGTGACGCTAACTACACAGGCAGTGCGTGTGACTGTTCTCTGGACACCTCAACCTGCCTGGCCAGTAATAATCAGATCTGTAACGGTCGGGGCATCTGCAAGTGCGGCGCGTGTATATGCACCGACGCAAAGTTTCAGGGTCCAACCTGTGAAATCTGCCCAACCTGCCCCAGAATTTGACTTTCATTGACTTTCTTTATTTGAGTGCAAATGAGTTTTTGCCGGAATACTTGCTAAATATAGTCACGATTATAGGCGGTGATTATCAGTGTCCAAGCACCAATGGCTATGACAGTTTTCATGCAGAAAAAGAAGAAACAGCCACTGGGATCCAAGCACCAGTGGCCCACATGGATG
This sequence comes from Labeo catla, assembly GCA_012976165.1. Taxonomy (NCBI): domain Eukaryota; kingdom Metazoa; phylum Chordata; class Actinopteri; order Cypriniformes; family Cyprinidae; genus Labeo; species Labeo catla. The sequence goes on from VONZ01000042.1 coordinate 990,551, forward strand.
ATTTGTGATTCAGATGAAATGGGTCTAATGATGTGGTTTTTACAGCAAAGTATATTTTGAATCTTCACTGTTAGGGTTTGATGAATCAGGTTATAGCAACACGCTGATGTCAAATGTCAACAAATTTCTGTGGTGATCTGTGGTGTATGTGGATTTGTAATATACATTTAAATTGAGATTTAAAAGTGTTTTGTTGGATGTTATAGGTCGACAAGCAGATGTTAAAAACTGTGCTACGCTTGCATGTCTTTTTAGCCTAGCCTTAGGATTCTGATCATATATTTGTATGTTATATTATTGTAATACTGCGTGTATACTACACAGAACAAATTGTCATTATTAAAACAACATATTAGAAAATAAATCAAATAATACTAGGGTTTCAGGTGTTCCAAGCTGGTGATAGGTTAACATGAGAATGTACTAATAAGAATGTGTTTTTTATATCACAATACTAAATAATTGAGTCTTTATTGACCTTATTCTTCAATGCGTAAGTAAGCCTAAGGGTGAGACTTCCGGTTCATTAGCCACTATAGGAAACTAATGGGAAGAATAACAATGTGTAGTAAACGGTAAAACTGTTCGCACTACAAACCAGTGTGCTCATAATTAAGATAATACATTCAAATAATATGGTAAGACACAGCAATCTGCAATATCAAGCAGCAAAACAAGCTGTTTTGTACAGATACAAATAGCTAGGTGTGGATGAGACCAGAAGCCAGAACAATAAAATTTACACATTCACATGGAAAAATCATACACTCTTACAGGAAAAATAAAGTGGATAGAAATTTTATAGATGTATTGTCTTAAGGGAAGCAAATAGTATTTTAATTTTAAATGGACCACAAAACTTGAAAAATCTGTTTTCAGTGTTTCAGTGTTTAAGGTTATAAAATCTAATGATATTTGAACATTTCTTTGTAACTAATTCTACAAATAAATTGGTTTTAAGCATTTACTTATTTTATTTATGAAGCTGTCTTATCCTGCAGGTTCCACTAGTGGACAACTTTAGCATTACATTTGTCATCTTACACTTGAAATGGTAGTTTGTGAGCATCACAAATTAATAAAACGAAGCATGTTTTCACGTAATTCTTTTTTAAAGGCTGCTTATTCCAGAAAGCCATTAATGGTAGATATGCCACAAGAGCATGAATGGGAGATTTCTGGGTAGATATTATTATATACCCATGTTAAACTTTTTATAATGGCAATTATATGTACAGAATACACTGATGAATTAAATGTTAGTCTTTTTGACATTTCTACACATAATTCTTGAATATACACTCCTATGCCTGAGGTTAATGTGATTGGATCTTATATATATATATATACATATATATATATATATATATATATATACACTGCCCTCCAAAAGTTAACCGTGGTTGTTCTGAGTGTGTGAGATGTGTGAGCAGGTCTTGTTTAGTAGTTCAGACTGCAGCAGCAGCAGTCCTAGAAAAGTGGGGTTTTGGACAATATTGGCATGAATCCTTTTTAATTTGTGATAATTTTGCACTGATAAGGGACATCACAAACTACGAAAACATATTTTATTACATAAATGGCTTATACATAGAAAAAATGTAAATTTTCAATTCATCAAAATATCCACCATTAGCAGCTATTATAGCTCTGCATAATCTGAGCCTAAATTCACTGTATTCTAAATTTAATTGGCAATCAATTGCTGAAGCTATTAAGGTGTGCTGACCCAAAAATCTTTTAAAAACCTGGGCCAAGTTTAAACCAGTAACCAGGCATCACAGCTGGCAAAGGCACATGTCTAACTTTGAAATATATGAAGTATATGTTGCCATTATTATGTAATAAAAACCAAAATTATTATTGCTGGTCTTCAATGATAATGTCAAGTTACTTTAATGTATTCGCACCAAAAAATTATAAGGATTTATGCTGATATCGTCCAAAACCACACTTTGCCAGGAGTGTTTCCAAACTTTTGGAGGGCAGTGTATGTATATATATATATATATGTGTGTGTGTGTGTGTGTATGTGTGCACCTGGTATTCATCACGTTATGGGGACCAAATGTCCCCACAAGGATAGTAATACCAGTAAATTTTGACCTTGTGGGGACATTTGTGAGGTCCCCATGAGGAAACAGGCTTATAAATCATGCACAATGAGTTTTTTTGAGAAAGTAAAAGTGTGCACAGTCTCCTGTGAGGGCTAGGTTTAGGTGTAGGGTAGGTGTAGGGTGATAGAAAATACGGTTTGTACAGTATAAAAACCATTACGCCTATGGAATGTCCCCATAAATCATGTAAACCCAACATGTGTGTGCGTGTGTGTGTGTGTGTGTGTGTGTGACTTTTTTTATGTCTGATGGCAGTCAAATGTTTTTTTTCATACCTCACAATCCTTCAGTTTGTGTTTCCTGTGTGTGTGTGGTGTGTGAGACTGCTGCTGCTGCAGTCTGAACTACTGAACAAGACCTGCTCACACACCACCCACGGTTATTTGGTTTTGTGTGTCGTTTCAGGAACAGTCTTCATGTACCTACAGGACTATTAAGGTGTACTGTAACCTGAAGTGTAATTCAAGACATCAGCAAAAAGCTGAATATATAAACATTTACTTCATAAACACAGAACTCTAGGAAGAGCCTTAGGAGTATGTGTTAAGGTGAGTAACTAAGCTTTTTTCACTTTTATTTACTTTCATTTATTTTAAAATGCCCATGAAATCTCAAGGCATTTCACTAGTCATAGATTATGTAAGTTAATATTGTTTGTACAGATATATTTGTCAGATTCAACTGTTCAAGCAAGTCTATAAAGCTACAATTATAGTTCAGTGATCAATCATGTGTGCTAATAGGCCTATGGTTTTATTCTGAAATTCAGAGATTAACAATAGTAAGAGCCTGTTTCTTGGGGCTGCTGTTTCTTTTTTTCAATATCTTATTTGTTGTCAAAGTCAATGATTAACTGTCTTTTTCATTGTTCTGAGTCAGAGACACTCCTGTGTGCCCGTCCTTGTTTAATGGCAACCTACTTTTGGTGCAAAGAGTATTATATTTCTTATAATACAAAAAGGTCAAGTTTATTAATGCATATTTTAAAAAAATGTATTGAACAATCACTCATGGTACAGTTTATGTATCAGGCAAGAATTTTGTGTATTTGTGCATATGTGATTGCTCTCTCTCTCTCCCACCCTGATGTATTTCTGTTAAATGTATGTTCTTCTGCATTTAGATGGATATGAGGGTGCTGTTAATATCAGCTCTACTAGGATTTGTCTCTCATGTCAGATCAAACACAGGTAATACAAGTCATTAATTGCCAACAACATGGCTACTTTCTAGTGCCTTAGGGGGCATTCTTTTAATGTTTAGGCTTATGAGTTCATTGTATGAACAAGTGAACTGCTTCGGCCTAAATATGCAAAGAAAAAAGAGAAACTTTTAATATACCTTCTGCAAAAGGTCTACTTGTTGGCTTTTTTAATTTTTTTAGTCACTGGTAAATTCTGTTGATTTGAATCTGACGTAACATTGTACACTGTTAGGTCTTGTCTTCTAAAGTTGTTATGTATGTGTTTTGCATTCAGACAGCAAAGTATGTAGTTCTAAGCAAACATGTGGAGAGTGCATTCAGATCGGGCCACAGTGTGCGTGGTGCAAAGATCCTGTAAGTTATTTCATCTAAAAGGTTTGATTGTTTTCTCGTCTGACTCTGGAAAATGATCTGCATCTTACCGGAACATGTGTACCTAGCAAGTCTCTGCTTGCATCTTAACAGGGTTTCAAACATTCACGCTGTGATTACAACGATTCTCTTAGAAATGCTGGTTGCATTGACATAGAAAACCCTCAAAGAAATTTCACCATTGACGAGAACAAACCCTTCACAAACCGTATAATTTACGAAAGTCAGACTCCAAAGCCTGAGATCATCCAGATTCAGCCACAGAAACTCACCCTCAACCTCCGATCAGGTACTGGACCTCATCTGTGAACCACAAAAACATCACTGGATGTGTCTGAATGTGTTGCGAGATATGAATCAGTTATGAATATGAATCAAGTTCCAGTGGTGGGCAGTAACGAAGTAGCTGTACTTCGTTACTGTACTTAAGTACATTTTTCAAGTATCTGTACTTTACTGGAGTAGTTTTATTTTGAGTAACTTTCACTTTTACTTCACTACATTCCAAAGCGTAAGATCATACTTTTTACTTCACTACATTTCATAAAATATATCGTTACTCCTTATAATATATCACGTGCTCTGAGACGTACAAGCGGTGTCTGATTCATGAATAAACTGATTCTTTTCAATGAACCTGTTAAATTGATTCGCCAATCGCACCAAACGATTCATTCACAAATTGGAATGATCCGATTGCAGCTGTTCTCGAGTCGACAACCCATTGATTCAAATGATCCGTTTAGAGCGAGTCTCCAGTCAACTGAATTCACAAGTAAGAACTGGGAGATCTTGTGCACGCGCGACTGATGCTGCGAAAAGTATGTTGAATTTTAGGATTAATTATTATAACTGAAAATCATATTTAGGTCAAAGCTGTCCGTTGTTTGTGAATTACATCTGCTGTAAACGGTGATCTGTTTAAGCGCACTGAAATGCTTGAATTCAGACACATCAAAAACGAAAAATTTAAATAACAGCTTAAATAAAATAACTCCTGCACGTTCATATTCCTCGCTGATGTAACGTTAGCAGTTGTATTAAAATGCTACGCATGTAGCCCTACGTGACGTCTTATATTGTTTAGCAACCGTATAATTTTTTATACTGTTTTGATCAGCTAGAGTAGACAGATATGAATGTTTATTCATAACCATACTGAAAATAAGTAAATATTGTTAGCTGATGCTAACTGTCTAGCTGCTTGCTGGTGCTAAGTTGAGATCATTTTTAGATACAAAGTCCACATATTTTTATTTAACCACATAGATAGATTACATCTGAGAGAAAAAGAAAGGATGTCATGCTCAGAACATGGTAACTACAGTAATTATCAAATTGGGAAGTGAGGCCCTCTGGGGGCATTGGGCCAGGGGTGTTTTTACACAGATAATATTTGAAAGGAAAAAATCACTATGAAAATATAATTACATTTTCCTTAAAATGTTCTTGCTAATTTCAGGCCTTATTCTCATGTCATAAATAACTGTGACGTTATGCAAAACAAGCTTTAAAACTTTTTTCTTACTGGTGAAAATTTGATGGTCAAATCTGTTTTCTCTCAGGTACATCAACAACAAAAATGTATTTTTTGGGAAAATCCCAGGTATTTTGAGCAGTAGGATTGTAAAAAAAATATGTGCTAATGTAAAATTCAATTAAGTAGCCTATATAAAATTGCAAAATAAATCTATCAGTACTTTTTTACTTTAGTACATAAAATAACGGGGACTTTTGTACTTTCACTCGAGTAAAATTGAAAGAGGAGCACTTTTACTTTTACTGGAGTAATATTTTATTATATGTATCTGTACTTTTACTCAAGTACTCAACTTGTGTACTTCGTCCACCACTGTCAAGTTCATCCAAAATGACATTTCAACATTTACCCTCATCACTCACCCTTATGGTGTTCCAAATCTATATGATTTTTTGTTTGTTTGTTTGTTTCGTGGACCACAGAAGAACTTCCGAAGAACATATTTTCCACAACATATTTTCAGATATAATAAAAGTGAACGAGGAATAAAGGGACGCTTGTGAATGGAAAAATGAACAAAAAAAAAATACTTACCATAAAACTACTATAAATGTGGGTAATAAGACTAGTTATGTCATATTCCAAGTCTTCTAAATCCATACGACCGAAATTTATTCTCTGAAAATCTTGACAGGCGCTCTGATATGTTCGCAACAAAAGCAACAATGTCTGACTAATGAACAAATCATTGTTTTGAGTTGAATCTTTCAATGAATCAGCGGATTTAGTTCACCAAGCCGGTCTGAACTCGACTCGTTCACAAATTCAAATGATTCGGTTCTTGAGTTCACCCACTGACTGACTGAAGGCAGCGACGGTTAACATGTCGGTGGTAACGACTCAAATGTTCATGTGTTGTGTAATATCGAACGGATAGATGTAACGATATTTTCACAGCCCCTTTACAGTCCTCATTCACTTTAATTATGTGACCAGAATATAAAAAAAAAAAAAAACGTGATTTTTTTTTTTTAATATTCTGGTGTAAGCAAGAAAAAAAGTCATAAAGGTTTGCAACGACATGAGGGTGAGTCATTGACAGTTTTTTAGTTTGTTTGTTTTTTGTTTTTTAATGAATTTTATCACTTAAATAAGTTTTGCAAACTGAATGATATTGATAGCATTTCATTTTTTGTCTTTCTTTTTTACACTTCAGGTGAATCACAGAAGTTTACTCTCAAGTTCAAGAGGGCCGAGGACTATCCCATCGATCTGTACTTCCTGATGGACCTCAGCAACTCCATGCAAAGTAATCTTGAGAATGTCAAGAACCTGGGAACCGAACTTGCCAAGGCAATGCAGCACATCACAAAAAACCTGCGGATAGGTCAGGAGAACACACATGCTCATATTCACACCTGCATACGCTTTTATTGTTAAGTGATCTGCAAACTCTTGTTTCCAGGTTTTGGTTCATTTTTGGAGAAACTAGTTATGCCTTTCATTATGATGACGCCGAAGTATCTGCAGAACCCATGTTTTCCAAATGACTGCTCAGCGCCGTTCAGCTACAAACATGTCTTGAACTTGACCGATAATGGTACATTGTTTGCCCAAGAAGTCAGCAATCAGAAAACCTCTGGAAACCTGGACTCTCCCGAGGCAGGATTTGATGCAATCATGCAAGCTGCTGTCTGCACGGTGGGTCGAGTTGAACATTCCATAAATGCCAAAGAACTACATGCAAAGTCTCCAGTGCATGTTTGTACATGCAGTGTTGTACTTGCCTTGCGAATGGCTGCATCCACAACTACTTTCTTTTCTCTTCCAATAAAAGAGTTTTTTTTTCCTTCAAATTTAGGAATTCAGAAGCTGAACACAAAGTTTCAGATAATGTGCACAGGAAATGAACTCATCGCTATCTGAGGGTTCTTATTTAATTTTAAAACACTAACCATTGTAGTCAATGTGTGATTGAGACTTTATAAAATCAGAAACACACTCATTATCTCATTAAGTCTTAGAAAGCAGCATGCAGCAATTTTGGACAAAATCTGACCATTTGAAGCTATGTTCTCACTGCTTTGTTTTGATTGTATATCAGGAAGTGATCGGCTGGAGCAATGCCACTCGCCTCCTTGTGTTTTCCACGGATGCTGGATTTCATTTTGCTGGAGATGGAAAACTGGGTGGCGTCGTTCATCCAAATGATGGGAAATGCCATCTGGAGAATAATATGTATACCAAGAGCAACTACTTTGTAAGTATGGGTTTTATAGACAGATAGATAGATAATCAGACAGGGAGACAGACAACTGGAAACGTCAGAATGTGTCTTTGATTTCAGCTGTATTTTACAGGACTACCCCACCATCTCTCAGCTGGTAGACACACTGAGTAACAATAACATTCAGACCATCTTTGCTGTGACAGAACAATTCCGGGATCTTTATGAGGTGTGTGCAATGTGTATTATATTTTCTCCATATTGCAACAACATTATGTTCAACATCTCATAATATAAGCATCAGGTTTGACTCAGGTTGTACTCTGTATGTGTGTGTGCAATAGGAGCTGTCTACTCTAATCCCTAAATCAGCTGTGGGGACACTGTCTACCAACTCTTCCAATGTCATCCAGCTCATCATTGATGCATATAATGTGAGTTCAAGTTATGCATCAGATGTCTCTGTCAGTAATGGTTGGCTGTGGTCAACTCTATTTCCTTAAAAGAAGTTAAAAGGAAGTGAAACAAAAAACACTGCTGCTCTTTTCGTGCTTGCAAAGGATTTTTTTTTTACTTTACAGCCAGTTCTCATGCGTAAGGGTTATTTATAATCTTAAAAATGTGCTCAGTCCATTTGAATGATCTGAAACTGAAAAGAAGCTTATTGCACGGTCGGATCAACAGTTCTGCGACCAGTAAACTTAGAAGTTTAAAGGGGCAGTACACCAAAATATACAAATCCTGTCATTATTTACTCACTGTCATGTCCTGTCTGTCTGTAAATTCCAAATATCTTCTTTTGTATCCCACAGAATAAAGAAAGGCATACAGATTTAAAACAACATAGTAAATAATGACAGAATTTGCACGAACAATCCCTTTAAAAGTGTTATTTGAATGAATATTTGCCAAGCACTAAACACACTTTGTTTAAATGTGTCCATCAGTCTTTGTCCTCAGAGGTCATTCTGGAGAACAGCAAGCTACCTGCTAATGTGTCCATCTCCTACATCTCCCACTGCAAGCATGGAGTGAGTGGAAGTGGAGAGAAAGGGCGAAAGTGCTCCAACATCTCCATTGGGGATGAGGTGAGACAGAAAATCCAATAAATGGCATCTGAACTTGTTCGTGCATATAGAATCATTTCATTTTGCTAGCTGTGGCTTATGCTTAGTGCACCAGTTCTCATATGGTAATATTATCTATTATAGTTATATTCTCTCATATTGCAAAATTCCAGCTCATTCCCATTCACTAGTGATATTCTACTTTGTATACTTCTAAGACACATACCAGTTCAGACTGTAGCAGCATTGAGCAATATATATATATATATAATTACATATAATTAAAACTAGTTCCAACTAGTTATTTTTATTTTCAATTCTGTGCAAGCAATCTCCATAAATTCACCATAAAAATAAGGTGACAATGTTTCAAATATTATGAAATGGCATATTTGAACATTGTACATTTTACAACATAAAATGTACGTTTTACAACATAAAACTGTATGTAATGTAACAGAGTTCTGATAACTTATTAGTTTGTAGTGCATTTGAAATTAAAATAATGAAATAAACAAATTGTAACACAATACACCCTAATGTACATTACTGATAACAAAAGTGACAATAAACTAAATAATATAAAATATAATCATATTTCTGTCATGACAGCTCCTAGAAGATTTTTGCATGGTAGTGGATATGACAGTGTTAATGTATTTGGTCTTGGCAGAAACGCTGCTGAATTGCTGCTGTTGGTTATTGCTGTTGCTGCAGATTATTGTTGCTGCAAGCAAGTATAGAAACTTGCTACTGTCAATACATATGCCGATACAATGCTATGAGTATTTAAGACATACTGCTGCTGCACAAATAGCATATAAAATATCCCACAGAAGATCTGTACAGGTGGAGCTGGGGAGGTGGAGGGTTTCAGAGAAACTCTGAAAGCGCAGTGCGAACTACTCCAGTGAATGCTAACCAGCTGTTTTAATGTAAAGCACCAAGCTTTTTGGATGCGTATGAACCAATCATCTTGTGCCAAGTAGTTTAACGCTGTCAGTTTGCATTAACAACCTATCAGCCTGCGCCATTTAGAGTTTCATGACAGATCTTAGCATGTGTTGATGTGTCACAGAGGGGCTTCTGGAAGTGTCCCTTTTTTGTCCTGTTTTTCACCATAAATGTTATGGTAATTAATAGATTTTACTTGCAAAAACCATACATTTAAAAGTATTTTACTGTAAAATTAGTGTAGTGTTAAACCATTTTTATGTTTTTCACTGTGGAACAGACCTGCAATTAAACATTTATTTTTTCCTGTAGTCTTTTTTTACAGCACACAACTGTTTAGTGAATCTCTAAATGTGCACAAAGAGCTTCTTATGTGTAATGTGCACAAGGCCTTAGCATTCAAAACAATGTGTTGTGTCTCATAGGTGACGTTTGATATAGAAATTATGGTTACGGAGTGTCCGTCTGAAGGTAAATCAGAGACTATAAGGATCAACCCGCTGGGCTTCAATGAGAGTGTGGAGATTGTCCTCAACTTCATCTGTGAATGTGAATGTCATAAAGACAGAATCCTGAACAGTCAGAACTGTAGCAACGGGAATGGCACTCTGGAGTGTGGAATATGCAGGTTTGAGAAGCTGTCAATCTCATATGCAGATGCAGATAATATGACGATCATTCTAATTCAATGTTTTCTCTCATATCAGGTGTAATAAAAGCCGGTTAGGCAGGTTATGTGAGTGCAGCCAAGATGAGTCCCTCACAGACGATCTGGACGCGAACTGCCGCATGAATAATGGGACGGACATCTGCAGCAACAATGGAGAATGTGTCTGTGGAATGTGCGAGTGCAAAAAAAGAGACAATCCAGTGGAGAGATACAGCGGAAAGTTCTGCGAGTGTGACAACTTCAACTGTGACCGCTCCAACAACAAGCTCTGCGGAGGTACAACCCATTTAGAATTTGCACTTCTGTCTTTTGCTGTATTTTTCCCACACATTTTATTGTTGTGAATGAATTCTGTCATTTAGTTATTTGTATTGGAAGTCACTGAGGCATCCTTTTCCACACAGGTCATGGTCGATGCGAGTGCAGAAAGTGTATCTGTGATGCTAACTACACAGGAAATGCTTGCGAATGCCCTTTGGACACCACAACCTGTCTGGCCAGTAACAATCTGGTCTGTAACGGTCATGGGACCTGTGAGTGCGGTGTGTGTAAATGTAAAGACCAATTTGAAGGTCCAACCTGTGAAATCTGCCCAACCTGCTCCAGAATTTGCACTCAATACAAGTGAGTTATTGAGGGAATACTTGCTAATGAAATTAGCTAAACCAGTAGATTGCATCTGAATAACTTGAGTTGTGCTCTTAAACATTGTGTTAGATTGATGAATTGCACAAAAATACGTTCCACTGTGTCTTGACTTAAAGGGACTGCGTTGAGTGCCAACAATTTGGTACGGGTAGCAAGAAACAAACATGTGGCGAAGAGTGCAAATCCTTCAGTCTTAAACCTGTGAACACAAAGGAAGAACTTCCTAAACAACCCAATCACTGCAAAGAACGCGACATTGACGACTGCTGGTTCTTCTTCACCTACACTACCAAGAACGATGATAAAATTGAAGTCCATGTGGCTGAAAAAAAGGGTAAAAATGATAGACAAAAGTTACCAAATACCAGTATGACATTTTTCATGCAAATATAAGTGTCTACATAAGCACATGACTTTTCATTTTTAATTAAACATCTTTGACTTTACTATTTGAAGTGACCTGTCACTCACATGAAAGCAAATGCAAACAACCTTTATTTTTCTTTCAAAAAGTGATTTCACTCAGATATACACAACATAGTGAAAAAAACTGTTTCATGCCAACTTTCTTAATTTATAGTTCATTACTAGTTTACAAGTTCTATCTTGTTTCCCAAAATGCTTTGTGCCTGTTTTCACAGAGTGTCCCTCTGGTCCTGACATCATCCCCATCGTAGCGGGTGTGGTCGCAGGAATCGTTCTGATTGGTTTAGCACTTCTGCTCATCTGGAAGCTGCTCATGGTTATTCATGACCGCAGAGAATTCGCCAAGTTCGAGAAAGAGAAGATGAATGCCAGATGGGACACAGTATGCACCCCTTTATTAACCTCTCTTTATTAACGTGCTATACATGCTATGGGAAAAATAGTGGGATAATAATACCTGCTGTTCTGTTTAGGGTGACAACCCCATCTACAAGAGTGCTGTGACAACTGTGATGAACCCCAAATATGAGGGAAAGTCATGAATCTTTAAGGATGACTTGCAGCAGTGGTTCTCAACCGGTCTTTGCTTCATCGCCCAGGTTTTACATAGGTGACCAAATACAGTATCATAAACTGTGTTTAATGTAATCTGGGACGTATTTTGACTTTGGACAACAACTCCCACTCAACATGACGTCAAATGTCAACAACAAGTTTATTCTCCCTTTTAAATGTTGATAAACTGTTTATTTTGCTTTTTACTGTGTGCATTAACAATGTTTGTAAGACTACCTTCTGTCCATTACCTAATCAAATGCATTTTGGGTCCCAACCAACCAGTTGAGAATTGCTTGATTATATTTTTATATTTTGTAATGTTTATATGTAAATATCACACTCCAGAGCACAAGAAGTCACAACAAGGTTCACCAATGCTTATTATTGTTGAATACTGCTATCCACCTTTTTCTTTAATGTGGAAGTAAGCCTATGGGTGAGATTTACAGTTCATTGGCCGCTACAGGGAAATAAGAAAAATAACAACTTGTAGTAAACGATAAAACTGTTTGCACTGCAAACCACTGAGCTCATAATTAAGATAATACATTAAAATAGCATGGTAAGACACCAGTTTGCAATATCAAGCAGCAAAACAAGCTGTTTTGTACAGACAAAAGTGAGACCGGGAGATAGACCCATAACATTTACAAAATTACGCGCTCACTCAGGAAGAATAAGGTGAATAAAGCCAATAAAACAGTGTTGGGTTTATTAAATTCATTCTTGACAGCCTCTTGTGTGGGTGTTTTTTTCCTCCATGCTAGTTAGTGGCTGGTATTTGGGGTTTCTGGTTTTCATTCTAGAGAGCATTTGATTGGACAAAAATCTGTGTAATGCAAGATGAATCATCAATGTTTTTGTTTTTGTTTTCCCAACTCCCAAAACTGTAAATTGTGAATCTGCTGAAAGAAAATTTTGTCCAGACGATACATACACTTTTTAAGAAAAAATGTATGAGAGCCATCACTGAGGTGGTACCTTTCAAAAGGCACCTAATTTACCCCTAAAGAGTGCATATAGGTGCCTTAAAGGTGCAATGTGTAAATTTTAGGTTGCAAATTGCACATAGAGAAGCTACGGTGGCCGACATAGGACAAAGAGGCCGTTGTCTGAGAAATTGGTAATTGGACTACTTTAACACTGTTGCCGCAGGTTGTTTTTCATGTCCGCGGGTTAAAGCGACCCCAAAAATATGATATTTATCCACTGGAATGCAAATTTTACACAGGGGTCCCGCCAAAAAAGGCATTTTACCCTGCAAAATGTGATTTTTAATGGGAGACCCCCCCTTTAATTGCAACTGGGCTAGTTTTAGGCTAGTTTTGCGTAGAAGTTGGGTGGGTTTGGTAAAAACCTGGCAACTCTGGCCTCTGCAGTTATTCCCGATTTCTCTCAACATGGGGACAGGAGAGCTGTCAGTCAATAAATGAGAAAACAAAGTAACTTTACTTGTTTGAAATAGTAACTCACATATTTTCTCGTAAATTTAAAAATAATGCATTACTTTACTAGTTACTTTAAAAGTAATCCGATTACGTAACGTGCGTTACTTCTATTGCGTTACCCCCAACACTGCATAGTACCCATATTTAGTACTTAATAGTACCTGCCTCACCTTTTTCTGAGAGTGAAACTAGAAAGTTTAACAATCACACTCAATGCTTTCGTTTTTTGTTGTTATTGTGCTTATTTTGCCTGCTACCACAAACGTCGTAGAATTTAAGGTTGTATACCGAAAACAGGACAAAATGATCCTTAGACAACAGAAGGGGTTAAGCGTATTTTTGCAGAAATTAGTTCTGCCACAGCATCTCTTCATACTGCTACTTAGATCATCAGGTAACATTTGAGGTAGCGGTCACGGCTAAAGGCTGCCCGTCTAATGGCAAATCAGAGGCTATAAAAATCAAGCCGCTGGGCTTCACTGAGGAGGTGGAGATTGTTCTCAACTTCATCTGCGAATGTGAGTGTCATGCACACGGATTCCCGAACAGTCAGAACTGTAGCAACGGCAATGGCACTCTGGAGTGTGGAGCATGCAGGTGAGTTGAATTATCATACATAGTTGTAGACAAGACCAAATCAAAACCTTCATCTAGCAGTAATGTTATCAACATCTGCTTATTTTCAGGTGCAATGAGGGACGTATCGGCAGGGTTTGTGAATGTAGTAAAGACGAGGTAAGAACAGAAGATCTGGACGCAAACTGCCACATGGATAACGGGACGGACATCTGCAGCAACAATGGAGACTGCGTTTGTGGAACATGCGAGTGCAAGAAAAGAGACAACCCAGAGGAGAGATACAGCGGAAAGTTCTGCGAATGTGACAACTTCAACTGTGACCGCTCCGGCAATAAGCTCTGCGGAGGTACGAATATGCTTTTGTCTTCACATATGTGACCTTGGACCACAAAACCAGTCTTAAGTAGCATGGGTATATTTACAGCAACAGCCAACAATGGGTCAAAATTAAAAAAAAAATTCTTTTATGCCAAAAATCAGTAGGATATTAAATAAAGATCATGTTCCATGAAGATATTTTGTAGATTTCCTACCGTAAATATATCAAAACTGTATTTGATTAGTAATATGCATTGCTAAGAACTTTATTTGGACAACTTTTTTAGTTGTTTCTCAGCCAAATATTTTCTTCAGTGGAAAGCTGTATAAATCTCAAGTTTAAAAAATTTGACCCGTATGACTAGTTTTGTGGCCTGGGGACACATGTGGAGAAACGGTACATGATTTAACAGATGAGAAGTTACAAACGTTTTCCACCTTTTCCAGGTCATGGTCGTTGTGAATGCCGAAAGTGTATCTGTGACGCTAACTACACAGGCAGTGCGTGCGACTGCTCTCTGGACAACTCCACTTGCCTGGCCACTAACAAACAGATCTGTAACGGACGGGGCACCTGCGAGTGTGGCGCGTGTAAATGCTTTGACTCAAAGTTTCAGGGTCCAACCTGTGAAATCTGCCCAACCTGCCCTGGATTTTGTACTGAGCACAAGTGAGTTATTAACAGGGCACTTGCTTGAACAACTGGGTCAGCTAGCGGAACTAAATGTATGTTTTTCCTAACAGGGATTGCGTCCAGTGCAGAGCATTTGGTACCGGGGACAAGAAAGACACGTGTGAGAAACAATGTAGTAATTTCAATCTCATAATGAAGAAGAAGAAGGATGAACTTCCTCAGCCCAACGACCAGCCCTACATCAATCATTGCAAAGAGCGTGACGCTAACGACTGCTGGTTCTTCTTCACCTACGCTACCAAGAACGACAGCACCGTTGAGGTTCACGTGGCGGAGGAACTTGGTAAGTGGAGGATGAAATAATACCGGTCGGTCTAACTAGTTATTTAACTTGTTTCTCATAATGCTTTGTCTGTGTTCACAGAGTGTCCCTCTGGTCCTGATATCATCCCCATCGTAGCGGGTGTGGTCGCAGGAATCGTTCTGATTGGTTTAGCACTTCTGCTCATCTGGAAGCTGCTCATGATTATTCACGACCGCAGAGAGTTCGCAAAGTTCGAGAAAGAGAAGATGAATGCCAGATGGGACACGGTACGTTTTTCTAATTTACATTTCATCTGAAGAATCTGTTTGAAGCTTTTCAAGTCATGTCATATGTAGCCACTTCAGCAGCCTAGAGGAAGTTATTTACGTTAAAATAACATTTATGTGACGTGAATGTAATGTTTTCCAATTTAGTTGTTTTTACATTTCTATGTAGCACAGTGCTGCTAGTTGTAATGGGATGTCTGGCCTCATTGTGTGGGGTGTGGCCTCTCTGGCACCAGAGGAGCTCATTGCTGCTACCTGCTGGTCACTGCTAGTATTGCAGTTTAGAAGAAGGGCTTGGTGCTCCAGAACATTTGGCTAGAAGGCTTTTTAAAGCATAGTGCTTCATCTAGACCTAGAATTGAATTATCAATTGGGTTTCATGTATATTAACCCTGTAGAGCCTGACATGAAATAATAAAAACAAAAAAAATCAATTTTACATTAAGGAATATGTTTTAAATGTCATTTATTTTAGTTGCATATGTGTATTATTATTATTATTTTTTTTTTTTCATATTAAATACACCAGGATTTTGTGGCCCAAATAATATGATATAGTGAGAATATATCATATTATCTGAGCCACATTCACTTTGAAAGGAGAATTATTTGAATGAAATGTTTTTAATTTTAAACAGGTCCAAACTGAGCAAAATTACGCAGTTTGGCGCAGATGTTATTTATAAAATAAATGGCCAAATTAAAGATCTGATATATTTTACTGTAAATCTGAGATCTAAAAAACAGTTTACAGTGTTCAGATTCAAAGAGAAAATGTTTTTTAATTTCATTTTTTGATTAAAAATGATGCAGTTTGGTGCGGATGTTGCAATTTATATGGCCAAAAAGTAAAATAAAGTTCTGATAGATTATACTGTAAATCTATTAGACTGTATTCAATGTTCGCATTCAAGAATAATTTTATTCATTTTATTTTTTTTGATTAAAATAGGAAGAATTTTTTTTATTTCATTTTTTTTTTAATAAAAGAGGTCCAAACTGAGCAAAATTACGCAATTTGGTGCACTTTTTTTTATTTATATGGCCCAAACAGAAAATAAAGCTCTGACAGATTGTACTGTAAATCTACAAGATCTAACAGACTGTTTTCAATGTTCATATTCAAGAATTTGCTTAATAAAAATCATTAAAGATTTCAAGACTTGAAGACAGATTTTTTTTAAATTGTGTGTATGAATAGATTAGAGGGTTTTTAAATGCATTGTCGTTTCATTTGTACTAAACTGGTCAAAACCGCAGGTTCTTCTGCTTTTTGTCTTCACTTCATTTCTGCTTTTTTCATTCTGTCATAATTTTTTTTTCTTTCTGCCTTTCTCTCTTCAAACCTTTTCTTCTTGTCATATCTAGCAAGACAACCCAATATACAAGAGCCCCATTAATACATTCCAGAATCCAAGTTATGGAAATAAGGGCGTCACCCTCTGAGTCTGTACTCTGCTTTGCTGCTCGCATGTGCTTTTTCTTCCTCTTTCTGTCCGTTTACCTCTCTATCACTTTAACATCAACCTCAGACCAATGTATATATTGGACAGCTTCTGAATTATCATTTGCACTTATTTAATCTAATTCACTAATTATTAGGACATGCCTTTTAGGTCATTTACTCACCAGCATGTCGTTTCAAACCCGTATGACTTATGATCTGGGGAAACACAAAACCTCAGACTCCAGAAATAGTTCACCTAAAAATAAAAAAATATACTCCTCCATCCAAGATGTAGATGAGTTTGTTTCTTTATCAGGACAGATTTCGAGAAATTGCAGTGAATGGGTGCCGTCAGAATGAGAGTTCAACCAGCTGATAAAATCATCACAGTAATCCACAAGCAATCCACACCACTCCAGTGCATCACACAATATCTTGTGAAGTGAAAAGTACCATGTTTGTAAGAAACAAAAGTTTTAAGCTAGTGCTCTATCCATAAAATGAGTTTCTACTTTGAAAAAGTCATCTGAATCAGAAAAGAAATATGCACAGATCAAGCAATGTTTACAAGCAAAAATAGTCTAAACAAATATGTTGGTTGATTTCGATGTGAAAGGATAACAAGGAATGGACTTTCTACAGTTGTTTTTGGATAGAAGCAATGGTTTAAGTTAAAATGCCTTAAAGGAGAAGTTCACTTCCAGAACAACAATTTAGAGATAATGTACTCACCCCCTTGTCATCCACAGTGTTCATGTCTTTCTTCCTTCAGTCGTAAAGAAATTGTTTTTTTAATGAAAACTTGTCAGGATTTTTTTTTTCCATATAATGGACTGGTATGGTGCCCCGAGTTTGAACTTCCAAAATGTAGTTTAAATGCGGCTTCAAACAATCCCAGCCAAAGAAGAAGGGTCTCATCTAGCAAAACGATCACTTATTTTTATAAAAATAACAGTCCATGCACTTTTTAATGTTAAATGCTCGTCTTATCTTACTCTCCCTGAACACTGCGCATTCTGGCTCAAGACAGTTAGGGTATTTTCTCCCTCAAATTCAAAATCGTCCTATATCGCTGTTTTACTTTTTTTGTTAAGGGTGTTTGATCTTCTTTGCATGTTCACTTTGCAAAGACTGGGTCAGTACTTCTGCAGCAATGTAGGATGATTTTGAAATGATTTTTTTTTTACATTGAAGTTGAGGGAGAAAATATGATTGTAGTT
Source organism: Labeo catla (assembly GCA_012976165.1). NCBI lineage: Eukaryota > Metazoa > Chordata > Actinopteri > Cypriniformes > Cyprinidae > Labeo > Labeo catla. Next base: position 1,008,511 of record VONZ01000042.1, read on the forward strand.
TTTCGACATACTCTTAACTGTCTTGAGCCAGAATACATGTAGTTCAGGGAGAGCAAGACAAGAGCATTTGAGATTAAAAGTATTTAAATTGTATTTTTTAAATGAAAATAACCAATCGTTTCACTAGATAAGACCCTTCTTCCTCGGCTGGGATCGTTTACAAACACATTTGGGATCGTTTGAAGCTTGGACGTTCAAACTTGGGGCACCATAGCAGTCCATTATATGGAGAAAAATCCTGAAATGTCGTAAGAAAGAAAGACATGAACATCTTTTTACACCACTTTACAAGACATTTATTGATGGACTGGAGTCATGTGGATCACTTGTAGATTATTGTGATGCTTTTATCAGCTGTTTGGACTCTCATTCTGACGGCACCCATTCACTGCAGAGGATCCATTGGTGAGCGAGTGACGTAAGAAGCAGCAAACTCCTATACATCTTAGATGGCCTGAGGATGAACACATTTTCATTTCTGGTTGAACTATTCAAAGAATGCAGTTAATAATTCAAAAAATCTCGAATGCTTAACAAGCTTAGGTATTTCGATTCCTGCATATACAAGATGACTGTTTGTGTTTAATTGTGTGCCTTTCGTAATGCTTGCTGGTTTCCTGTATTTGCTGTGAAGTGACCTAACATGGCAATTGTGTAATCACATTAAAGTTTGATCTATTTTTTCTCTTCATGTCAATCTCCAGGGTGAGAACCCCATTTACAAGAGTGCTGTGACGACGGTGGTCAACCCTAAGTACGAGGGCATGTAATGGAAGAATGTGTCCATCTTTAAGCAACACTGTATGCAGAACAATTCAAGAGGAACGGAAGATCACTTTTATTTTCTTTTTTTATGTGTTTTTGAATCACCTTTTGCCTGTGCATTTGCCACTGTTCAGTATAATCTATTAACCTGTGTTTCTATGCATCATTTTGGAACTGTACAGTATGTATAAACTTAAGTTTTTACTTTTTCATGCAATCTTAGACAATAATTTCAATGTTCAGTTTTTGATTTTTAGCCATGGATCTGCCTTGTTTTTCTGAATGTTGAAACTGATCATGGTGGGTTCGATAACAGGGGTTTTGTAGGTAAGATGTGGTCAAGTATGTATGTATGAAGAATGAATATCCACGAAGACAAGACACAAGTACTGGCTTGAGTCAAGTTGGTGTCTTATGATGGTACAGGAAACTATCTGAACCTGTGGATGGAGTGTCCTGTCACTGGTATAGTAGGTAGCTGTAGCGGACCACTGCTGTTTGTACACATGGTGCTTTTCATGTAGACGTTTATGTCTGCATAATCCTGGACGATTCGAGTCCAGATTCTAATGTTTAGATCTATGCGACTGGATCTGTGTGCTCACGTCGCCTTTCTTTGGTCTGCGAGTCAGGTGGTTTAGCAACCTTTTATTGTGCACATTGACATTTTAATGAATCATTTTAATGAATGGGTTTAGTATCTTTTTAATTACGTCACACAGAAAGTGTACAACTTTTGTTGTAATTTCATTTGTCAAGTGATTTAAATGCATTGGACTTGGCAACATCTGAGTTGTTTGAAAAATCTTAGAGGGACATTTTCTTCATCGTCTGTGCATGGAACAATCAACTTAATTATTACTATTATTATTATAATAATTGAAAACATAAGTGTAAAGTCATATAAAAAAAGATCTTCAGGTTTTGTTTGAAGAATGAGGAAATGAAAACTCAGGTCCTGAATTTCTCTCTATCACTGATGCCAAATATTTACGTCTACTGTGCAAGAACTTTATTCCAGATGTGGACTTCACATTGTTTTTGTAATTTAATTAGTCCCTTTGTAACGGAATTGTTCATAAATGAGACTAACTGCTCAGATTATTGTCGGTAAAGATCAGTGTTAAAGAAAGATTACTTTTTTTTTCCTTTTTCACTTTTTTTTTTTAATCTCTAAAGCGTTTAAAAGCTTTTAATCATGTTACATACACACTTTGCATTTTAAAGTGCCTTTTTCATTTTTGCATCATGCCCACTGTCTTTTGTTTCTAGGAGTTATTTATTAAAATAAACAACCCAAAACACTGGACTGCATTGTTATCCATGTCTGTTTGTGTGTCAGCATGCTTTATTATTGAAAGTAAGGTTTTTATATAGTAATATGTGACCCTGGACCACAAAACCAGCCTTAAGTAGCACTGGTATATTTGTAGCAATAGCCTAAAAATATGTTGTAGGGGTCAAAATGATCGATTTTTCTTTTATGCCAAAAATCATTAGGATAGTAAGTAAAGATCATGTTCCATGAAGATATTTTGTAAATTTAGTTGTGTCTCAGCCACATATTGTCCTATCCTAACAAACCATACATCAATGGAAAGCCTATTTATTCAGCTTTCAGCTGTATCATTTCAAAAAATGAACACTTATGACTTGTTTTGTGGTCCAGGGTCACATATGGAGATTTAAAATGTTTACATTTACACAGTTTGAGTATGCCTGAGTATGGTAATGTGAATTTTTGCACCAAACTGCTTTTATTTGTGCATTTATGGCTATGTTTAAAATAGGTCACTAGCTTAATATACTCTGCCTACAATGTACGACTTAAAACCCAGTCAAAAGGGTCAGTTTTTTGAAACTGAGATTTATACACCATCTGAAAGATGAATAAATTGATGTATGGTTTGTTGTGATAGGACAGTATTTGGCCAAGATAAAACAATTTGAACATCTGGAATCAAAATACTGAGAAAATCGCCTTTAAAGTCATCCAAATAAAGTTCTTAGCAATGCATATTACTAATCAAAAACTAAGTTTTGATACATTTATGGTAGGAAATTTACAAAATATCTTCATATAGCATGATCTTTACTTAATATCCTAATCAGTATTGGCATAAAAGTAAAATCAATAATTTTGACCCATACAATGTATTTTTGGCTATTGCTACAAATATACCAGTGCTACTTAAGACTGGTTTTGTGGTCCAGGGTCACATATATGCTGTTTTCTGCAGAAGTAGTGAGTTAATATGCTATTTGTAGCAAGCAAATATGTGGTTTTCCCTATGATTTTAAATGCGCAACTAACGTTTGAGAGACCTCTCATGTTACAGCTACATTGGTTACAGTGATTGGTTGTCCCACTTGAACCTCACAATCCTTCAGTCTGTGTTTCCTGTTTTAGTGTGAGGTGTGGGCCTGCTGCTGCTGTAGTCTGAACTAAGAAACAAGATCTGCTCTCGCCTCACACACACTCACTAGGACCACTTTTCTTTTGTTTGCTGTTCCAGAAGCATTCTTCATATGCTTACAGGGCTGTTAAGGTGTACTGTAACTTGTAGTTTAACTCAAAACAACAGGAAAGGTTGAGCATATAGACATTTACTTCATAAACTAATTTCGTGAAAGAGCCTTAGGAGTTAAGGTAAGTAACAAAGCTGTATATTTATTATTTGATCATATTTTATTATGTGAATAAGAACAATAATAATACTGTTACATTTAGATGAATATGAGGGTGCTGTTAATATCAGCTCTACTAGGATTTGTTTCCCATGTCAGTTCAAAAACAGGTAATACAAGTCATTTATATCCAACAACACGGCTACTTTCTAGTGCCTTAGGGGGAAGTATTTTATTGTTTAAGTTTATGAGTTTATCTCATAGTAATATTGTGGGAATAAGTGAACTGCTTTGGCATGAGTGTACAAAGCATAAAATTTAAAATACTTTAAAAAACAATTTTCTGTATAAAAAACCTAGTCACTGGGAAAAAATGATTATTATTGAATCTGACTGAAAGTTGTTGTGTTTGTGTTTTGGGTTCAGACAGCAATGTATGCATTTCTGCAAATGCCAAAACATGTGGAGAGTGTATTCAGATCGGGCCACAATGTGCGTGGTGCAAAGATCCTGTAAGTTATTTCATCTACAACATTTGAAGATGATCTAAGGCTTACCAGAATGTGTGATTAGCAAGTCTCTGCTTGTATCTTAACAGGGTTTCAAACCTTCACGCTGTGATGACAAGGATTCTCTGGAAAAGGCTGGTTGCACTCAACTCGGCATAGAAAACCCTCAAGGAACAGTCACCATTAACGAGAACAAACCCGTCACAAACCGTAAAATTGATGGAGGACAGAATCTGAGGCCTGATGAGATCATCCAGATTCAGCCACAAAAACTCACCCTCAACCTCCGATCAGGTACTGGACCTCTTTTAAACATCACTAGATGTGCTTTAATGTTTTGTGAGATAGATATCAGGACAAGTTCATCCAATGTCAATGTATGAATGTCATAATTTACTCACTTTCGTGTCGTTTCAAACCTGTATTACTTTTGTTTCTTTCATGGACAACAAAAGGAGAATTTCAAGGCATCAATCAGCCATTGGTGGCACTGAACGTAAACAATGCCACTGAACCGAACAAAACTCGCATATTCTGCTGATTACTGTTACTGAAATTGGTCAATTATTGTCATTTTGAGCTGTACTAATTTATTGGGCCGGGAAAAACATTTGAAGTACTATAGACTGGCAAAAGTTATAACAAATCAAGGAAAAGAGTGCAAAAAACAAGGGAACAAAAGGCATTTATGTTTGGCCAAACTGAACCAGGATTTCCAGGGCAAGAATCTTTACTGCATTTCCAGTCATAGGTGAAATGTTAGGCTATTATCTTAATTAATACTGCTCGTATGTATCTTAACCACTTATTAACTTTAGTTTGTCAAAATATTGCACCCTTTCCTGCTTAGTCCTTCTCCACATGATTTAGCAGCTTCCACATTTTTTTTTTTTTTTGTATTCAATGTATTCAGTAGTACATTACCTGTGAAATCCATGCTTTTGTTTACTTCTGAGTATCTCCATTATGGCCGTGCATCCGAGTAATTGACTAAATCGTGATGTAAGTGCAAACCCGTTATACAGTGAAAGTGAAGGAATGAGAGGGTGCTTGTGAATAAGAAAATAAACATAAAATAATACAACATATTATAAATGTGGTCCATGTGACTCATGCATCATATTTCAAGTCTATCTTTACATCCGCCATCCGCTCACCTAGACATGTTCGCAAGCGAAGCAGCGATGACTGATTCATTAAACGAATTGTTTTTTTCAGTGACTCTGTCAGTCTAGTTCACTGAGCATGATTCATTCACGAATTGGATTGATTCGGTTCTCAAGTTCAACTTGCTGAATCAGTATTCCGGCAGCGGTTGTAACCGGGTCACTGGATGAATATTATCGGTGTCAACGAGTCAAATTTCCATTTGTTCATCAAAGAGAGCTATGGCCTTTAAAATTGAAATTTAATGCACAAATCGATATTTTATTATGTTTTTGTTGTTTTGGAGTTTGACAGCCCCTTTGCAGTCCTCATTCACTTTCACTGTATTAAAAAGTGACCAGGATATTTATATTTTTTTTCAAATTATCTTTTGTGTTCTGCATAAGCAAGAAAAAAGTCATACAGGTTTGCAACGACATAAGGGTAAATAATGACAGAATTTTGATTTCGTTGTTGTTATTACTATTAGATGAACTGTTTTTGTAATTATAAACATAGATGTTTTTATTTGAGACAAATAAAATTTGTCACCCTACAGGTGAATCACAGAAGTTTACTCTCACGTTCAAGAGGGCAGAAGATTATCCCATCGATCTGTACTTTCTGATGGACCTCAGCGACTCCATGCAAAGTAATCTTGAGAATGTCAAGAACCTGGGAACCGAACTTGCCAAGGCAATGCAGCACATCACAAAAGACCTGCGGATAGGTCAGGAGAACACGCATGCTCACATTCACACCTGCCTACACTCTTAAAGCTGTTAAATAATATGCTAACTCTTGCTTGCAGGTTTTGGTTCATTGTTGGAGAAACCTTTCATTCCGGTGAAGAACCCATGTTTTCCAAACAATTGCACAGCCCCCTTCAGCTACATAAACGTCCTGAGCTTGACAGACGACACTGCATTGTTCACGCAAGAAGTCAGCAAGCAGAAAACCTCTGGAAACCTGGACTCTTCAGAAGCAGGATTTGAAGCAATCATGCAAGCTGCTGTCTGCAAGGTGAGTCGAGTTGAACATTCCGTAAATGGCAGACAACTACAGGCAAAGTCTCCAATACATGTATGCACATGCACTTGCACTGCGAATGGCTGCAACTACTTTCTTTTTGTTCCAATAAAATAGTTTTTCCAATGGAAAATGCTTCAAATGTAAAAATTCAGACGCGGAACTCAAATTTTCTTATGATGTGTACATACTTCATCATTATCTTAACATTCTGGTTCTGATTTGTCACCTGAGGGTTCTGATTTGATTTTAAAACACTAACCATAAAAAAAAAATCAGAAACACACTTAAACTCTCAACTAGTCCTAGGGAGCAGCATGCAGCAAGTTGGGACAAAATCTGATCATTTCGAGCTATGATCTGTCTGCTGTGTTTTGATTGTATCTCAGGAAGTGATTGGCTGGAGGAATGGCATTCGCCTCCTTGTGTTTTCAACGGATGCCGGATTTGCTGGAGATGGGAAACTGGGTGGCATTGTTCGTCCAAATGAAGAAAAATGCCATCTGGAGAATAATATGTATACCAAGAGCAACTACTTTGTAAGTATGGGTCATATAGATAGATAGATTATCAGGCAGTCAGACAGACTGCAAATGTCAGAGTGTGTCTTTGATTTCAGTTGTTTTTTACAGGACACCCCCACCATCTCTCAGCTGGTAGACACACTGAAAGACAACAACATTCAGACCATCTTCGCTGTGACAGAACAATTCCGGGATGCTTATCAGGTGTGTGCAATGCATGTATTATTTCTTCTCCAACAACATCAAGTTCATCATCTCTCAATATAAGCATCAGGTTGAACTCAGACTGTACTGACTCATAATGCATTTGTATGTGTATGTGCAATAGGAGCTGTCTGCTCAAATCCCTAAATCAGCAGTGGGATCACAGTCCATTAACCCTTCCAGTGTCGTCCAGCTCATCATTGATGCATATAATGTGAGTTCAAGTTATTCATATAATGTTCCTATGTAAGCAATGGTTGGCTGTGGTCAGTTCTAGTTCATTCCAAAGCTTTTTGCATTTCTTTTTTTCTGTGAAGCACAAACAAGATTATTTTGAAGAACTGAATTTCAAAATATCTTTTGCATTCCACAGAATAAAAAAGTCATACAGGTTTAAAACGACAGAATTGATGATGGAATTTTGGTGAACTATCCCTTTAAAAGTAGAATTTGAATTATTTTTGCCCAGCACTAATATTCTCTCTGTTTAAATGTGTCTATCAGTCTTTGTCCTCAGAGGTCATTCTGGAGAACAGCAAGCTACCTGCTGGTGTGTCTATCTCCTATGTCTCCCACTGTAAGAATGGAGTGAGCGAAAAAGGAGAATTTGGACGAAAGTGCTCCAGCGTCTCCATTGGGGATGAGGTGAGAGAGTGAACGACTATTAACTGGCAGCTGTGATTGCCTGAAATTCACCATAAATAAATCATGTGACAATATTTGATCATATTTGTCAAAATTAAAAGCCAATCTCTCAGTTTATTAGCTTAAAACATATGTATCATGAGCTACCTCACGTGTTAATACACTAAAATAATGCAATAAACATTAAATAAATAGCATAAATTGATTTTAACTAGGGCTGCCAGTTTAACATGTTAATTAATTAGTTATGAAAAATAATGCGATTAAAATAGTTTAACGCAGTTAACGTACTGGCCCCGCCCCCAGACCTGTACATCTTATATTTCATCTAGTTGACTGTTGACAAATATGATTTGCAAATGCAGTTATGACCTAAAATTCAAGATATTGCTGCAAAAAAGCCTCTGCATGTTTCATATATCACATATCACACGATATCACACAGGCAACAATCTATCACAAGCTTAAATGTGATTTTATACAACAGTTCAGTAAATAAGAAGTTGATATTGTGTTAAATTTAAACACAATATGGTGTTTTTGCGAAGTTTTACAGAGAACATATTATCTTTGAAGCCATAGCAGAATTGTTGCGTGTCTCCGAGCAACACACCAGTGCATAGTTTCTGAATGAATCTGCGTTTTGAACGAATTGTGTGAACCAATGATTCAAAAGCCTATTCATAAAGAGAGCCATTTAGTTAATTCCTGAATGAATCAGCCGTTTGAACGAGTCGAATGAATAAATGGATGACTCATAAAGATATTTACCGCCACAGATTTAGTTTTTTATTTAAAGTATCATTTAATTCAAAAATAAGAAGAAGAAGAAAAATTAAACAAAGAAAGGAATAGTTCACAAAAAAAAAAATCTGTCATCATTTACTCACCCTCTTGTCATTTCAAACCTTTCTTTTGTGGAACATGAAAGAAAGTATTTTGAAGACTGTTTGTAACAAAGCTCTTTTGGTTACCAGTGTGAACAAAAAATTCTGAGATGTTTCTCAAAATATCTTTTTTTTTGTTCCATAGTTTACGTTAGGCTGTTGCAGCCTAAATGTTTATGTGTAATCAATTTTATGTTGGATCAAATAAAATATTTCTTTAAAAATGTCTACTTGATACTTTCTCATTTAACACAAAAATAGCTTTAAATAATCTTTTGTGGGTATTTTCACAGTCAAATTTATTTTGCGGTTAATTTGATGAATTAATCAAAACGTCATATAATTAATTAGATGAAACATTTGAATCAACTGACAGCCCTAATTCTAACACAAAACACCCTAATGTACACTAATGATACCAAAAATAAACCAAAAACCATACATTTTATAGTAAGGAGCTCCTGTGTTGGAGCTCTTGTCTCCTGTCTTAATGTGCATGTGGTCTTAGTATTCTAAAGAACATATTTCAATTCCCATAAATGATATGCAGCTGTTATTTAAAACAATGTTTTGTGCCTCATAGGTGACGTTTGATATAGAAATCACAGCTACAGGCTGTCCGTCTAATGGTAGATCAGAAACTATAAAGATCAAGCCGCTGGGCTTCAGTGAGGAGGTGGAGATCATTCTCAACTTCATCTGCGAATGTGAGTGTCATAAAGACGGAATTCCGAACAGTCCGGAGTGTAGCGGCGGCCATGGAACTCTGGAGTGTGGAGTATGCAGGTTTGAGAAGCTGCCAATCTCATATGCAGATGCAGATAATATGACGATCATTCTGATTCAGTGTTTTCTCTCATATCAGGTGTAATAAAGGCCAGTCAGGCAGATTATGTGAGTGCAGCCAAGATGAGTCCCTCACAGACGATCTAGACGCGTACTGCCGTATGGACAACGGGGGGGACATCTGCAGCAACAATGGAGAATGTGTCTGTGGAACGTGCGAGTGCAAGAAAAGAGACAATCCAGAGGAGAGATACAGTGGAAAGTTCTGTGAATGTGACAACTTCACCTGTGACCGCTCCAACAACAGGCCCTGCGGAGGTACAACCATTTTGTACTACAGTACTTTTTTTTTTTTTCAATTTAATTTCAGGAATGTTCTTTATATAGTTAACTTCAATGGTGCCCCCGAGTTTGAAATTCCAAAATGCAGTTTAAATGCAGCTTCAATGGGCTCTAAACGATCCCAGCTGAGGAAGAAGAGTCTTATCTAGCGAAATGATTGGTTATTTTCTAAAAAAAAGTAAAAATTATATACTTTTTAACCTCAAACGCTTGTCTTGTCTATGTAGAAAAACTCGCTGTTTTACCTTTTTTTGTGAAGGGCAATTGACTTCTTTGCATGTTCACTTTGTGAACACTGGGGGTGGTACTTCTGCAGCGATGTAGGACAATTTTGTTGTTGGAGGAGAAAATGTGATGGGAGTTTTTGACATACCCTAACTGTATTGAACTGGAAAAACGCAGTGCATTTGCGGTTAAAAAGTATATAAATTGTACATTTTTTTAGAAAATAACTGATTGTTTCACTAGATAAGACCCTTATTCTTTGGCTGGGATTGTTTAGAGCACTCCGAAGCTGCATTTAATCTGCATTTTGGAAGTTCAAACACCATAGAAGTCCATTATATGGAGAGAAATGCTAAAATGTTTTCCTGAAAAAACTATTTGTTTACGACTGAACATAAACATCTTGGATGACAAGGGGGTGAGTACAACTTCTCCTTTAAAACAAGAACACATACTATATCTGCCAGTGCGGTAAGCAAAAATGTTGATATCACTTTCAGTGAAGTATCATTTTCTTAGCGCATTGACAGATGGCTTCAGAAAAAAAGGCTTAAAATCTTAAGTCGTTCTGCTTGTCAAGTAAATGTATCTGGATTTAAGAATGTTTAGCCACGTCAGTCTTGTTTTCTGAAAGATATATCAAAATAAAATGAATTTATGCAGTGAATTAGGACAAATTTGTCACTCAGGCACTCTTTTCCCAATAGGTCATGGTCGATGCGAGTGCAGGCAGTGCATCTGTGACGCTAACTACACAGGCAGTGCGTGTGACTGTTCTCTGGACGCCTCAACCTGCCTGGCCAGTAATAATCAGATCAGTAACGGTCGGGGCATCTGCAAGTGTGGCGCGTGTATATGCACCGACGCAAAGTTTCAGGGTCCAACCTGTGAAATCTGCCCAACCTGCCCCAGAATTTGACTTTCATTGACTTTCTTTATTTGAATGCAAATGAGTTTTTGCCGGAATACTTGCTAAATATAGTCACGATTATAGGCGGTGATTATCAGTGTCCAAGCACCAATGGCTATGACAGTTTTCATGCAGAAAAAGAAGAAATAGCTACTGGGATCCAAGCACCAGTGGCCCACTTGATGAATCAGGTTATAGCAACACGCTGATGTCAAATGTCAACAAATTTCTGTGGTGATCTGTGGTGTATGTGGATTTGTAATATACATTTAAATTGAGATTTAAAAGTGTTTTGTTGGATGTTATAGGTCGACAAGCAGATGTTGAATACTGTGCTACACTTGCATGTCTTTTTAGCCTAGCCTTAGGATTCTGATCATATATTTGTATGTTATATTATTGTAATACTGCGTGTATACTACACAGAACAAATTGTCATTATTAAAACAACATATTAGAAAATAAATCAAATAATACTAAGGTTTCAGGTGTTCCAAGCTGGTGATAGGTTAACATGAGAATGTGCTAATGAGAATGTGTTTTTTATATCACAATACTAAATAATTCAGTCTTTATTGACCTTATTCTTCAATGCGTAAGTAAGCCTATGGGTGAGACTTCCGGTTCATTAGCCACTATAGGAAACTAACGGGAAGAATAACAATGTGTAGTAAACTGTAAAACTGTTCCCACTACAAAGCAGTGTGCTCATAATTAAGATAATACATTCAAATAATATGGTAAGACACAGCAATCTGCAATATCAAGCAGCAAAACAAGCTGTTTTGTACAGATACAAATAGCTAGGTGTGGATGAGACCAGAAGCCAGAACAATAAAATTTACACATTCACATGGCCGCAGCCACTCTTACAGGAAAAATAAGGTGGATAGAAATTTTATAGATGTATTGTCTTAAGAGAAGCAAATAGTATTTTAATTTTAAATTAACCACAAAACTTGACAAATCTGTTTTCGGTGTTATTGTGATATATAAAGGTTATAGCATCTAATGATTATTAGTGGACAACTTTAGCATTACATTTGTCATCTTACACTTTAAATGGTAATTTGTGAGCATCACAAATTAATAAAACGAAGCATGTTTTCACGTAATTCTTTTTTAAAGGCTGCTTATTCCAGAAAGCCATTAATGGTAGATATGCCACAAGAGCATGAATGCGAGATTTCTGGGTAGATATTATTATATACCCATGTTAAACTTTTTATAATGGCAATTATATGTACAGAATACACTGATAAATTAAATGTTAGTCTTTTTGACATTTCTACATATAATTCTTGAATATACACTCCTATGCCATAGGTTAATGTGATTGGATCTTTTGATTCATCTGTATATATGTGTACACTAATATATATATATATATATATGTATATAGTGTGTGTGTTTTTGTCATGCATTATGAGTTATATTTTATATGAAATTCTACATAAATAAATAAAAAATAAAATAAAATAAAATATATATATACTGCCCTCCAAAAGTGGAAACACCCTAGAAAAGTGGGGTTTTGGGCAATATTTGCATGAATCCTTTTTAATTTGTGATAATTTTGCACTGATAAGGGAACACAAACTACGAAAACATATTTTATTACATAAACGGTTTATACATAGAAAAAATTTAAATTTTCAATTCATCAAAATATCCACCATTTAGCAGCTATTACAGCTCTGGATAATCTGGGTTTAAATTCATTGTATTCTAAACTTAATTGCCAATTAAGGTGTATTCAGGTGTGCTATTAAGGTGTGCTGACCCAAAAATCTTTTAAAAACCTGGGCCAAGTTTAAACCAGTAACCAGGCATCACAGCTGGCAAAGGCGCATGTCTGACTGAAATATATGAAGTATATATTGCCATTATTATGTAATAAAAACAAAAATGATTATTGCTGGTCTTCAATGATAATGTCAAGTTACTTTAATGTATTTGCACCAAACAATTATAAGGATTTATGCTGATATCGTCCAAAACCACACTTTGCCAGGGCTGTTTCCAAACTTTTGGAGGGCAGTGTATACATATATGTATATGTGTGACTTTCTTATGTCTGATGGCAGTCAAATGTTCTTTTTTTTTCGTGAGTCTGTTCTGAAGGAGGAGGAGCTTCCACCCAAACCTCACAATCCTTCAGTTTGTGTTTCCTGTGTGTGTGTGGTGTGAGACTGCTGCTGCTGTAGTCTGAACTACTGAACAAGACCTGCTCACACACCTCACACACTCAGAACAACCACGGTTATTTGGTTTTGTGTGCCGTTTCAGGAACAGTCTTCATGTACCTACAGGACTATTAAGGTGTACTGTAACCTGAAGTGTAACTCAAGACAAAAGCTGAATATATAAACATTTACTTCATAAACACAGAACTCTAGGAAGAGCCTTGGGAGTATGTGTTAAGGTGAGTAACTAAGCTTTTTTCACTTTTATTTACTTTCATTTATTTTAAAATGCCCATGCAATCTCATGGCATTTCACTAGTCATAGATTATGTAAGTTAATATTGTTTGTACAGATATATTTGTCAGATTCAACTGTTCAAGCAAGTCTATAAAGCTACAATTATAGTTCAGTGATCAATCATGTGTGCTAATAGGCCTATGGTTTTATTCTGAAATTCAGAATATACATGCACACACATATGTATGTAGATTAACAATAGTAAGAGCCTCTTTCCTGCTGTTTCTTTCTCATTATCTTATTTGTTGTCAAAGTCAATGATTAACTGTCTTTTTCATTGTTCTGAGTCAGAGACACTCCTGTGTCCATTTTGTGTGTCCATTTTTAACGGCAACCTACTTTTGCTGCAAAGAGTATTATATTTCTTTTAATACAAAAAGGTCAAGTTTATTAATGCATATTTTAAAAAATGTATTGAACAATCATTCACGGTACAGTTTATGTATCAGGCAAGAATTTTGTGTATTTGTGCATATGTGATTGCTCTCTCTCTCTCCCACCCTGATGTATTTCTGTTAAACTTATGTTCTTCTGCATTTAGATGGATATGAGGGTGCTGTTAATATCAGCTCTACTAGGATTTGTCTCTCATGTCAGATCAAACACAGGTAATACAAGTCATTTATTGCCAACAACATGGCTACTTTCTAGTGCCTTAGGGGGCATTCTTTTAATGTTTAGGCTTATGAGTTCATTGTATGAACAAGTGAACTGCTTCGGCCTAAATATACAAAGAAAAAAGAGAAACTTTTAATATACATTCTGCAAAAGGTCTACTTGTTGGCTTTTATATAATGTTTTAGTCACTGGTAAATTCTGTTGATTTGAATCTGACGTAACATCGTACACTGTTAGGTCTTGTCCTCTAAAGTTGTTATGTTTGTGTTTTGCATTCAGACAGCAATGCATGTAATTCTGCAAATGCCAAAACATGTGGAGACTGCATTCAGATCGGGCCACAGTGTGCGTGGTGCAAAGATCCTGTAAGTTATTTCATCTACAAAGTTTGATTGTCTTCTCGTCTGACTCTGGAAAATGATCTGCATCTTACCGGAACATGTGTACCTAGCAAGTCTCTGCTTACATCTTAACAGGGTTTCAAATCTTCACGCTGTGATTACAACGATTCTCTTACAAATGCTCATTGCATTGGCATAGAATACCCTCAAGGATCGGTCACCATTAACGAGAACAAACCCGTCACAATCCGTAAAATTGATGGAGGACAGAATTTGAGGCCTGATGAGATCATCCAGATTCAGCCACAGAACCTCACCCTCAACCTCCGAAAAGGTAATCACTGAATGTGTCTGAATGTGTTGCGAGATATGAATCAGTCATGAATATGAATCAAGTTCATCCAAAATGACATTTCAACATTTACCCTCATCACTCACCCTTATGGTGTTCCAAAACTGTATGATTTTTTGTTTCGTGGACCACAGGAGAACTTCTGAAGCACATATTTTCCACAACATATTTTCAGATATAATAAAAGTGAATGAAGAATAAAAGGACGCTTGTGAATGGGAAAATGAACAAAAAATACTTACCATGAAACTACTATAAATGTGGGTAATAAGACTAGTTATGTCATATTCCAAGTCTTATAAATCCATACGACCTAAATTTATTCTCTGAAAATCTTGACAGGCGCTCTCATATGTTCGCAACAAAAGCAACAATGTCTGACTAATGAACGAATCATTGTTTTGAGTCGAATCTTTTTAATGAATCAGCGGATTTAGTTCACCAAGCCGGTCTGAACCACTGATCTGTAATAGAGAACATTATATTATATTATTATCATTATATAAATCAGTGGTCTGAACTTGACTCGTTCACGAATTCGAATGAGTCGGTTCTCGAGTTCACCCACTGACTGACTGAAGGCAGCGACGGTTAACCGGTCGGTGGTAAGGACTCAAATGTTCATGTGTTGTGTAATATCGAACGGATGGATGTAACGATATTTTCACAGCCCCTTTACAGTCCTCATTCACTTTCATTATGTGACCAGAATATTAAAAAAAAATCACGTTTTGTGTTCTGCATAAACAAGAAAAAAAGTCATAAAAGTTTGCAACGACATAAGGGTGAGTCAATGACAGTTTTTTAGTTTGTTTGTTTTTTGTTTTTTAATTAATTTAATCACCTAAACAAATAAGTTTAGCAAACTGATTGATATTGATACCATTTAATTTTTGTCTTTCTTTTTTACACTTCAGGTGAATCACAGAAGTTTACTCTCAAGTTCAAGAGGGCCGAGGACTATCCCATCGATCTGTACTTCCTGATGGACCTCAGCGACTCCATGCGAAGTAATCTTGAGAATGTCAAGAACCTGGGAACTGAACTTGCCACAGCAATGCAGCACATTACAAAACGCCTGCAGATAGGTCAGGAGAACACGCATGCTCACATTCACACCTGCATATGCTTTTATTGTTAAGTGATCTGCAAATTCTTGTTTCCAGGTTTTGGTTCATTTTTAGAGAAACTAGTTATGCCTTTCATTCTGACAACGCCGAAGTATCTGAAGAACCCATGTTTTCCAAATGACTGCTCAGTGCCGTTCAGCTACAAAAACGTCCTGAGCTTGACTAATAATGGTACATTGTTTGCCCAAGAAGTCAGCAAGCAGAAAACCTCTGGAAACCTGGACTCTCCCGAGGCAGGATTTGATGCAATCATGCAAGCTGCTGTCTGCACGGTGGGTCGAGTTGAACATTCCATAAATGCCAAAGAACTACGTGCAAAGTCTCCAGTGCATGTTTGTACATGCAGTGTTGTACTTGCCCTGCGAATGGCTGCATCCACAACTACTTTCTTTTTTGTTCCAATAAAAGAGTTTTTTTTCCCTTCAAATTTAGGAATTCAGAAACTGAACACAAAGTTTCAGATAATGTGCGCAGGAAATGAACTCATCGCTATCTGAGGGTTCTTATTTAATTTTAAAAACTAACCACTGTAGTCAATGTGTAATTGAGACTTTATAAAATCAGAAACACACTCATTATCTCATTAAGTCTTAGAGAGCAGCATGCAACAATTTTGGACAAAAATTTGACCATTTGAAGCTATGTTCTCACTGCTTTGTTTTGATTGTATATCAGGAAGTGATAGGCTGGAGCAATGCCACTCGCCTCCTTGTGTTTTCCACGGATGCTGGATTTCATTTTGCTGGAGATGGAAAACTGGGTGGCGTCGTTCATCCAAATAATGGGAAATGCCATCTGGAGAATAATATGTATACCAAGAGCAACTACTTTGTAAGTATGGGTTTTATAGACAGATAGATAGATAATCAGACAGTGAGACAGACAACTGGAAACGTCAGAATGTGTCTTTGATTTCAGCTGTATTTTACAGGACTACCCCACCATCTCTCAGCTGGTAGACACACTGAGTAACAATAACATTCAGACCATCTTTGCTGTGACAGAACAATTCCGGGATCTTTATCAGGTGTGTGCAATGTGTATTATATTTTCTCCACATTGCAACAACATTATGTTCAACATCTCATAATATAAGCATCAGGTTTGACTCAGGTTGTACTCTGTACTGACTCATAATGCATTTGTATGTGTGTGTGCAATAGGAGCTGTCTACTCTAATCCCTAAATCAGCAGTGGGGACACTGTCTACCAACTCTTCCAATGTCATCCAGCTCATCATTGATGCATATAATGTGAGTTCAAGTTATGCATCAGATGTCTCTGTCAGTAATGGTTGGCTGTGGTCAACTCTATTTCCTTAAAAGAAGTTAAAAGGAAGTGAAACAAAAACCACTGCTGCTCTTTTCGTGCTTGCAAAGGATTTTTTTTTACTTTACAGCCAGTTCTCATGCGTAAGGGTTATTTATAATCTTAAATATGTGCTCAGTCCATTTGAATGATCTGAAATTGGTAAGAAGCTTATTGCACGGTCAGATCAACAGTTCTGCGACCAGTAAACTTAGAAGTTTAAAGGGGCGGTACACCAAAATATACAAATCCTGTCATTATTTACTCACTGTCATGTCCTGTCTGTCTGTAAATTCCAAATATCTTTTTTTGTATCCCACAGAATAAAGAAAGGCATACAGATTTAAAACAACATAGTAAATAATGACAGAATTTGCATGAACTATCCCTTTAAAAGTGGTATTTGAATGAATATTTGCCAAGCACTAAAACACACTTTGTTTAAATGTGTCCATCAGTCTTTGTCCTCAGAGGTAATTCTGGAGAACAGCAAGCTACCTGCTGGTGTGTCCATCTCCTATATCTCCCACTGCAAGCATGGAGTGAGTGGAAGTGGAGAGAAAGGGCAAAAGTGCTCCAACATCTCCATTGGGGATGAGGTGAGACAGTGAACCCAATAAATGGCATCTGAACTTGTCCGTGCATATAGAATCACTTGATTTTGCTAGCTGTGGCTTATGCTTAGTGCACCAGTTCTCATATGGTAATATTATCTATTATGGTTATATTCTCTCATATTGCAAAATTCCAGCTCATTCCCATTCACCAGTGATATTCTACTTTGCATACTTCTAAGACACATACCAGTTCAGACTGTAGCAGCATTGAGCAATATATATATATATAATTACATATAATTAAAACTAGTTCCAACTAGTTATTTTTATTTTCAATTCTGTGCAAGCAATCTCCATGTTGCAATATTTCATTGTAGATAAACTGATGGTGTATAAGACGCAGGTTTTTAGATGAAATATTGCATTCTAAAGTGGCACATTGTACAAAAAGATTAAATTTATGGTAAAAACTGGCAGCTGTGATTGCCAGAAATTCACCATAAAAATAAGGTGACAATGTTTCAAATATTATGAAATGGCATATTTGAACATTGTACATTTTACAACATAAAACTGTATGTAATGTAACAGAGTTCTGATAACTTATTAGTTTGTAGTGCATTTGAAATTAAAATAATGAAATAAACAAATTGTAACACAATACACCCTAATGTACATTACTGATAACAAAAGTGACAATAAACTAAATGATATAATCATATTTCTGTCATGACAACTCCTAGAAGATTTTTGCATGGTATTGGATATGACAATGTTAATGTATTTGGTCTTGGCAGAAACGCTGCTGAATTGCTGCTGTTGGTTATTGCTGTTGCTGCAGATTATTGTTGCTGCAAGCAAGTACAGAAACTTGCTACTGTCGATACATATGCCGATACGATGCTATGAGTATTTAAGACATACTGCTGCTGCACAAATAGCATATAAAATATCCCACAGAAGATCTATACAGGTGGAGCTGGGGAGGTGGAGGGTTTCAGAGAAACTCTGAAAGCGCAGTGCGAACTACTCCAGTGAATGCTAACCAGCTGTTTTAATGTAAAGCACCAAGTTTTTTGGATGCATATGAACCAATCATCTTGTGCAAAGTAGTTTAACGCTGTCAGTTTGCTTTAACAACCTATCAGCCTGTGCCATTTAGAGTTTCATGACAGACCTTGGCATGTGTTGATGTGTCACAGAGGGGCTTCTGGAAGTGTCCCTTTTTTGTCCTGTTTTTCACCATAAATATTATGGTAATTAATACATTTTACTTGCAAAAACCATACATTTAAAAGTATTTTACTGTAAAATTAGTGTAGTGTTAAACCATTTTTCTGTTTTTCACTGTGGAACAGACACCTGCAATTAAACATTTATTTTTTCCTGTAGTCTTTTTTTACAGCACACAACTGTTTAGTGAATCTCTAAATGTGCACAAAGAGCTTCTTATGTGTAATGTGCACAAGGCCTTAGCATTCAAAACAATGTGTTGTGTCTCATAGGTGACGTTTGATATAGAAATTACAGCTACGGAGTGTCCGTCTGAAGGTAAATCAGAGACTATAAGGATCAACCCGCTGGGCTTCAAAGAGAATGTGGAGATCGTCCTCAACTTCATCTGCGAATGTGAATGTCATAAAGACAGAATCCTGAACAGTCAGAACTGTAGCAACGGGAATGGCACTCTGGAGTGTGGAGTATGCAGGTTTGAGAAGCTGTCAATCTCATATGCAGATGCAGATAATATGACGATCATTCTGATTCAGTGTTTTCTCTCATATCAGGTGTAATGAAAGCCGGTTAGGCAGGTTATGTGAGTGCAGCCAAGCTGAGTCCCTCACAGACGATCTGGACGCGAACTGCCGCATGAATAATGGGACAGACATCTGCAGCAAAAATGGAGAATGTGTCTGTGGAATGTGCGAGTGCAAAAAAAGAGACAATCCAGGGGAGAGATACAGTGGAAAATTCTGCGAGTGTGACAACTTCAGCTGTGACCGCTCCAACAACAAGCTCTGCGGAGGTACAACCCATTTAGAATTTGCACTTCTGTCTTTTGCTGTATTTTTCTCACACATTTTATTGATGTGAATGAATTCTGTCATTTAGTTATTTGTATTGGAAGACACTGAGGCATCCTTTTCCACACAGGTCATGGTCGATGCGAGTGCAAAAAGTGTATCTGTGATGCTAACTACACAGGAAGTGCTTGCGAATGCCCTTTGGACAACACAACCTGTCTGGCCAGTAACAATCTGATCTGTAATGATCGTGGGACCTGTGAGTGCGGTGTGTGTAAATGTACCGACCCAAAATTTGAAGGTCCAACCTGTGAAATCTGCCCAACCTGCTCCAGGATTTGCACTGAACACAAGTGAGTTATTGAGAGAATACTTGCTAATGAAATTTGCTAAACCAATAGATTGCATCTGAATAACTTGAGTTGTGCTCTTAAACATTGTGTTAGATTGATGAATTGCACAAAAATACGTTCCACTGTGTCTTGCCTCAAAGGGACTGCGTTGAGTGCCTACAATTTGGTACGGGTAGCAAGAAACAAATATGTGACGAAGCCTGCAAATCCTTCAGTCTTAAATCTGTGAAGACAAAGGAGGAACTTCCTAAAACTCCCAATCACTGCAAACAACGCGACGTTGACGACTGCTGGTTCTTCTTCACCTACACTACCAAGAACGATGATAACACTGAAGTCCATGTGGCTGAAATAAAGGGTAAAAATGATAGACAAAAGTTACCAAGTACAAGTATGACATTTTTCTTGCAAAATATAAGTGTCTACATAAGCACATGACTTTTCATTTTTAAGTAAACATTAAGTCATCTGTCACTCACATGAAAGCAAACGCGAATAATCCAATCAATTCCCAATGGATAAAATCAAGTGCTGCCCCTACCTTTATTTTCTTTCAAAAAGCAATTTCACTCAGATATACAACACAATAGTGAAAAAACAGTTTCATGCCGACTTTCTTAATTCATAGTTCATTACTAGTTTACAAGTTCTATCTTGTTTCCCAAAATGCTTGTGCCTGTTTTCACAGAGTGTCCCTCTGGTCCTGACATCATCCCCATCGTAGCGGGTGTGGTCGCAGGAATCGTTCTGATTGGTTTAGCACTTCTGCTCATCTGGAAGCTGCTCATGGTTATTCATGACCGCAGAGAATTCGCCAAGTTCGAGAAAGAGAAGATGAACGCCAGATGGGACACAGTATGCACCCCTTTATTAACCTCTCTTTATTAACGTGCTATACATGCTATGGGAAAAATATTGGGATAATAATACCTGCTGTTCTGTTTAGGGTGACAACCCCATTTACAAGAGTGCTGTGACAACTGTGATGAACCCCAAATATGAGGGAAAGTCATGAATCTTTAAGGATGGCTTGCAGCAGTGGTTCTCAACCGGTCTTTGCTTCATCGCCCAGGTTTTACATAGGTGACCAAATACAGTATCATAAACTGTGTTTAATGTAATCTGGGACGTATTTTGACTTTGGACAACAACTCCCACTCAAAATGGTGTCAGATGTCAACAACAAGTTTATTCTCCCTTTTAAATGTTGATAAACTGTTTATTTTGCATTCTACTGTGTGCATTAACAATGTTTTTAAGACTCCCTTCTGTCCATTACCTAATCAAATGCATTTTGGGTCCCAACCAACCAGTTGAGAATTGCTTGATTATATTTTTATATTTTGTAATGTTTATATGTAAATATCACACTCCAGAGTACAAGAAGTCACAACAAGGTTCACCAATGCTTATTATTGTTGAATACTGCTATCCACCTTTTTCTTTAATGTGGAAGTAAGCCTATGGGTGAGATTTACGGTTCATTAGCCGCTACAGGGAAATAAGAAAAATAACAACTTGTAGTAAACAATAAAACTGTTTGCACTGCAAACCATTGTGCTCATAATTAAGATAATACATTAAAATAGCATGGTAAGACACCAGTTTGCAATATCAAGTAGCAAAACAAGCTGTTTTGTACAGACAAAAATAGCTGGACACCAGTGAGACCGGGAGCTAGACCCATAAAATTTACAAAATGACGCGCTCACTCTTACAGGAAGAATAAGGTGAATAAAGCCAATAAAACAGTGTTGGGTTTATTAAATACATTCTTGACAGCCTCTTGTGTGGGTGTTTTTTTCCTCCATGCTAGTTAGTGGCTGGTATTTGGGGTTTCTGTTTTTTTATTCTAGAGAGCATTTGATTGGACAAAAATCTGTGTAATGCAAGATGAATCATCAATGTTTTTGTTTTTGTTTTCCCAACTCCCAAAACTGTAAATTGTGAATCTGCTGAAAGTAAATTTTGTCCAGACGATACATACACTTTTTAAGAAAAAATGTATGAGAGCTATCACTGAGGCGGTACCTTTCCAAAGGCACCTAATTTACCCCTAAAGAGTGCATATAGGTACCTTAAAGGTGCAATGTGTAAATTTTAGGTTGCAAATTGGCATAGAGAAGCTACGGTGGCCGACATAGGACAAAGAGGCCATTGTCTGAGAAATTGGGAATTGGGCAACTTTAACGCCGTTGCCGCAGGTTGTTTTTCATGTCCGCGGGTTAAAGCGACCCCAAAAATATGATATTTATCCACTGGAATGCGAATTTTACACAGGGGTCCCCCCAAAAAAGGCATTTTACCCTGCAAAATGTGATTTTTAATGGGAGACCCCCCTTTAATTGCAACTGGGCTAGTTTTAGGCTAGTTTAGCAGTTGGGTGGGTTTGGTAAAAACCTGGCAACTCTGGCCTCTGCAGTTATTCCTGATTTCTCTCAACATGGGGACAGGAGAGCTGTCAGTCAATAAATGAGAAAACAAAGTAACTTTACTTGTTTGAAATAGTAACTCACATATTTTCTCGTAAATTTAAAAGTAATGCCTTACTTTACTAGTTGCTTTAAAACTAATCCGATTACGTAACGTGCCTTACTTCTATTGCGTGACCCCCAACACTGCATAGTACCCATATTTTGTACTTAATAGTACCCGCCTCATCTTTTTCTGAGAGTGAAACTATAAAGTTTGACAATCACACTCAATGATTTCGTTTTTTGTTGTTATTGTGCTTGTTTTGCCTGCTACCACAAACGTCGTAGAATTTAAGGTTGTATACCGAAAACAGGACAAAATGACCCTTAGACAACAGAAGGGGTTAAGTGTATTTTTGCAGAAATTAGTTCTGCCACAGCATCTCTTCATACTGCTACTTAGATCATATGCCTAAAGCTTCCCACAGGTGATTGGTGCCACTCACTGACCAATCAGGCGGCGTCTCGCTGCCATTGCAAAGTTATTAACCCTGTGGCAGTCTAGGACTGTCCCCGGGGTCTGCTTACAGCCTTAATCTGACGCAAATAACTCCTTCATTTCCCTGCCGGATCTCTTAACGGGGTTGCGTTGTCTTCGTTTAACCGTGGAGATCCTCTAATCGCTGTGTCGAACGGAAGGCAAAGGCGAGAGAGAGAGGCGCGAGAGAGAGACAGTATGTCTGACGACCGTGCCGTTTGTTTGCCAAACACCACCTTGATGCGTTACACAGTTACGCCGTCTGAAACACCGAAATGTGGCAAATTCAGGACAGACCCGTGGAGATCTCCGGATCTGGAGCTGGTAAGTCTCGACTATCTGTCTGCCTCCCTTTTAAAGTGGATTGATCGATTAATGTCGTTTTGATAACATAAAGGGTTGCTGAATGAGCGAGTCCAACTGTGAACTTGGCAGGCGAGCGTCAGCATATTCCCAACATCATTATGTCACATCAGCCCTCAAAATAAACTCAAAATATCTTACTAAATCAGCTCAACGGCACACTTTGATAAAATGTCGGAATCGTTTGATCGCTCGCTCGCTGTTTGGGGGTTGAAACAAAGCCGAAGGTGCACTTTTCGCGCAGGTTAAATATCTGCAGAAGGCTTTGACTGCGGATGGCCGCATCATCTCCGCACATTAACTGCGAGTCTACGTGTCATCTTCTTTAAAAGCTTGCCACGACTCGTTTTTTGCCCTGTCGGATATTTTAGCCAAAATAGGAGCATCTTTTATATGCTCTTCCGCTCTGCGAGCTTCATATTGCAAGAGCGCCCGTTGTTCCTTTACGTAGAATCCGGATTGGAGTTACATAATTGTGAACGGTCAAACGGATTTGCGCGAAGCGAGCGAAAATGCGTTATTGTTCAGTGTTTTAGCATGGTGGCGCTATTGCAGATTTGTCTTTTACTCATTCAACGCAGGATGAATGATGCACTTCTTTGTTGGTACAAGAAAGCTGTGTGCAGTTGCACTTATGTCATAATTTGGCTGTTGTCCTGGAAAGGTGGTGCCTAGAGATATGGCAACACCTTCACCTTTGAGGTCAAGAGTATGGTCATGGTCGATGCTCATGTTTGTTTATATCAATGTGTGTGACAGGGACGAACGATGCCGGATGGATTGTTACCCCTCTGGAGGGTCAGGAGGGTACGCTGGTGTGGGTCTTCTGGGAGCTGAGGTAAAACACACATGCATTAGATCATGATCTTGGGTGCTTTAGACATTGCCTATAAGAAAATACCTACATAAACGCATGTGATAATATCTTGCATGTTTTTTTTAATAGATGCATACTTAAATCTGGATGTTTATTGTGGTCTTATGATGTAAGTGCATTGATGTATGAAGGAGAAAGTATATACGACTGCTTTAGCAAGAAGGGGAATGGTGAATGTTTTTGCAGTGAAACGTGATCTTGTGGGCGTCTCATTACCGCCATGAGGCACTTGTCTCTGCTTCTTATGGGAATAGTGTTTGAGATTGTGCTGCAACATCACTAAGAGAAAGCTGGGGGGACTTCTCCGTCAAGGGATATTTTAGTTATCTGTGGAGACATACAAAGGAACAAAATG
Organism: Labeo catla; assembly: GCA_012976165.1. Classification (NCBI taxonomy): domain Eukaryota; kingdom Metazoa; phylum Chordata; class Actinopteri; order Cypriniformes; family Cyprinidae; genus Labeo; species Labeo catla. Next base: position 1,032,825 of record VONZ01000042.1, read on the forward strand.
TTGTGTCTCACAGGAGCATGAAACCTAATCTATGGATAGAAGTAATTTAACATTTTATGCAGCTGTGGAATGATTGTGTAGGTAGTACTTTATTAAAGGAATATTGCTAGTTAAGCAGGTGACTCTGATGTGACATGATGTAATGAATTAGTCCTCATAAATAAGGTCAGTAACACAAACCAGATATTTACCTAGAAAAGTATATGATAAAATATGATTTTATCTAAAATCATAAAAATATAGATAACTTTTTTACAGTTCTTTGTTTTTTAAGCTTTTTTCTTTGGCTAATAGTAGGTTTCCACTACTTTTTACCATGTGCTTTTTTTTTTAACTGGGTGATAAATAGCTATAAAAAATTATTTATTTTAAGCAGTCCTTCAAGCATTTTGATAAGCATGATAACTAGTTATAAAATTTAATTTTAAAGATGTAGGGTTAATGTTCAAATGTAACATTGTTTTTAAACTCTCAATAGAGTTTTTTTGCAACGTGTCATCAATCAGCCATATTGGCGGCACTGAACGTAAATAACGCCACTGAACCGAACAAAACTCGCATATTTTGCTTATTATTGCTGTTGAGCAATAATTATTGCTATTGATGATTAATTATTGTCATGCTGTGGGCTGTATTAACTGGGCAAACTGGGAAAAACATTTGGAGTACTATAGACTGCCAAAACTTATAACAAATCAAGGAGAAGAGTGCAAAAAACTGTCTGAGGAACAAAAGGCGTTTGTGGTTGGCCAAACTGAACCAGGATTTCCAAGGCAAGAATCTTGACAGCATTTGTATTTGTTCTTTACCAGTCAGGTAGGTGAAATATTAGGCTAATATCTTAATTATTACTGCTTATACGTATCTTTACCACTTATTAACTTTAGTTTGTCAAAATATTGTGTCCCTCCCTGCTTACTAAGTCCTGCTCTATGAGTTAGCAGCTTCCACATGTTTTTTTTCTTCCCCCCTGTGGTTTAGACAGCGTAGTTAGCAGAACAACATATTCAGTAGTACATTAACCGTGCAATGCATGCTGTTGTTTACATCCGAGTATCGTCAGTATATTTTATTTATTTATAAATAAATTAAATTATACTTTTGACAGGAGAAGCATTTGTTCGATTACGTGTATATTAAATGTAACTGTTGTTATATTATAAAGCAATAAGCCCCAAGAAGCCGTGTTTTACAGTGAATAAGTGTAATGACATTAATTTAAAAACATTCTTCCGCCAATCAATGTAGTTCCTCAGAAACGTTTGTGGTTGCAGCAAAGTGGTTGCCTAGCGACATGCAGATGTAAACAAAAGGTGTGTTTACAACGGCTTTGAACGCTTCTCAACCAATCAGAATCAAAGACTGGAACGATCTGTTTTTTATATAGTAATAATAATAATAATAATAGTAATTGTTATTATTATATTTATTATTATTATTATTATACAGCTAATTTAGAAAGGTTTTGTGACAAAAATGTGAAAAACTAGCTTTTGTAAGGAATATTATTATTAATAAACTTAATTTTTACGTGATTTTTATTTATTTATTTTTTATTAATAGTAGAAAAGCACTTAACCGACAGTCAAGCAGTAATCTGTTAAAGAATGTCTTGTCTGTGTATAGAGGTTTTTATTTTTTTTATTATTTATTTATTTTTGTTAACCGTCGACATTTTTCCAATATCTGTTAAATTTGTTAAATCTTGAGCACACCGGTGAAAAGACGTGTTTTTGAAGAGGCGCGCTCCGCAGAAGGTATGGGAGTGGTTTTCACTCCCTCCCCGTCTGTTCGCGGGCCACAAGCGCATGCGTTGTAAGCTCATGTGGGAATGGCTGATCTGGGATCGGGGGGTTGGGCCGCTGAACACGAGCGGACCGTTAAAGAGTGTTTTTAATGTCCGCCATGTTGGCCATGGCGCACTGAGCCTGGAATCAGGGACCGGAGCGCGCTGGAAACACACACCGACAGAGAGCGACCGACACCCGGCCTGGCGCCTCCGCTCGCCCCGCCACCACCACCGAGCGACCCGTGCACTGCTGGACACCGAACCGGCATCATCCATGAGAACTTTAATCGGACCAGCAGGGAACATTAGGGGATCGGATAGATTTATGCTGCATCTCGAATTATAAAGAAAAATGAGTAAACTGTCGTTTCGGGCGCGGGCGCTGGACGCTTCCAAGCCTCTACCCGTCTTCCGCTGCGAGGACCTGCCCGACCTGCACGAATATGCGTCTATTAACCGGGCAGTGCCACAGATGCCCACGGGGATGGAGAAAGAGGAGGAATCGGTACGTTTTATTGCTTAGACTCATGTATTTTGAAAATAATTTCATTTTTATTGTCAGAGGCGCGTCCCTTGCTTCTCTGCGCCAGTGTACACAAAATGGCCGCCATTTCTCCTGCAGAAAAGCGTCAAATATGTCGCTACCGTCCGAGACGGCCGAGCTTTAGTATATCGGGCCCAAACGTTAGACGTTTTTCTCTACAAATATAACATTGGAGCTGATTACTACGCAGTATTTTTGCCCACAGACGGTTTACGGAGTACAAAGGAGTCACGTGACCACGGGCAAAGCCACCATTTTGTTGATTATCTTAGGGCTCCGTGGAGGTGCAGTACGGCGCACCGACCTAAGGGGGCGTCCATTTCTGCGCCCTTATATATACAGCAATCACCAATTAACACCCAGCTAAACAATCTGTGCTGTATGATCTCTCACGTTTGAACAGTCCAAATTGTTAATGTTTTATTTCCTAAAAATCCGTAAGCTTTAGTGAGAATAGTTGTCATGTTAATTAAGCATTAGTGTGTTTCTTTTTAACTGGATGTGTTATTAAAGTAGATGCTTTCTGAGAAGCATTTACATTTATATGCATAGAGAAATGCATTACTTGATGTATTGACAGAGGAAGTCAATCTGGCCCTACCGGTCTGTTTAGGTGTATGCAATGATCCGTTTGACCGGTGCAGGGGCGCACGAGGCCTTGTTTTGTTTTCTCAACACTGGAGCTCTTGACAGCTGCATTTCATCTGTACATCCATATCGTGCCAGCAAACATCATGCACATCTCTCATCAGTGTAGTCTCTTTCAGCACCTGTTTAAGTGAAAATATTCAGATCAGATCCATTAAAGCTAAATTACTTCCCTCAAGACATTTGTCTGTGTATTTCTGTATTTGTTTCTCAGTCATGTGCATAAAAAGTAGCACAGATGTATTTATAGAAATAGCCAACAATACATGGTATGGGACAAAATTATCGATTTTTCGTTTATGCCATAAATCATTAGGTTATTAAGTAAAGGTTGTGTTCTATGAAGATATCTCGTGAATTTCCTACCGTAAATATATATAAACTAATTTTTTAATTAGTAATATGCATTGCTAAGAGCTTAATTTGGACATTTGTCTGTGTATTTCTGTATTTGTTTCTCAGTTGTGTGCATAAAAATAAAGCTAAGTGTTTTAAACTAAATTGTACTCCTTCCACATATTTGTGATTGGCAAACATTTCTATAATGAGTCTTAACGAGAATAATTCACGTTTTCTGCGCAGCTCTAATAATGTGTGCAAATGTGCTGGTGGAAATATGTATGTAGTAAACATGTCTAAAAGTGATGGTGTGAAAATGCTGGTTAACTTTAGCGCTGTGGGGCAGGTGTCAAGAGTAATACTCTCTAATGTTTGTGTGTGAGACGGCAGAGTGAAGGTGCTGCTGTCCCACTCAAAGTGTTTTATGATATGTTACTAATGGGGTGTCTGGGGGTCAGAGAGACCACAGGCTGTCAAGTGATGTGGTTCGTCCATGTGGATTTTTAATGCTGGATGGTATTAGGTCAGCGAGGAGACTTTCGTTACAGTTTACATCGTTTTATATCAGCATAACAGGGTTTTTTTTTTCTTGGAAATTGTGTGTATGTGCATAGATAACCTAATTTTGTCCTGCAATAAAATAGAGGACAGTGTCTGTCGTCTGGGATTGGAGTGTTGTTGTTTTACGAGCACGTGTAATTGTTTGTGCTGGCGCGCCAGTGTTTTGGTTCGGCTTGCATCTGACAGATCCAGCTCTGCTGTGTCAGGGTTTTGCTTGGCGGAGGCTAGGCATTGGTCACAATGGTCGATTAGTACAGTCTGTATCTATGTTGTGATGTTTGTACCTTATTTATTATGCTGACAGTATGCACTGTTGATGCATATTAAAAGCATCTTTCCCATTTTGACTACTACTTCTCACCTGGCCGCTGTGTCATTTTGCACTTGCACTGTTGCGTTCTTCTTTTAATGTATTGAATTGATCAGAAATTAGATATGTTTACATCTTTGACAGCTAGATGCGCTTTAGGACTACATTGTGTATGTTATTGTATTTGTGTATGCATGTGTATATAGCATTTCCTTCTCATGTTAATACATCAATACTCAATCTGCGTTTGCATTTACATGTGCATTCTTTTAAAGACAGTTATGCACAATAAGGTAGTCTAACTTTGCTTAAAATTGATATGATGGTGATTATCCAACAAAAATACTGACTGTAAAATATTTGTAATCAGTATTTATTAGAATGTGCATTTGGATTTTGCACAACGTATTGATGTTTCAAATATGTTCATATAGCTCTAGTGCTATATGTGCCCCTGGACCACAAAACCAGTCATAAGTAGCACAGATGTATTTGTAGAAATAGCCAACAATACATGGTATGGGACAAAATTATCGAATTTTCTTTTGTGCCATAAGTCATTAGGTTATTAAGTAAAGATCATGTTTTATGAAGATATCTTGTGAATTTCCTACCATAAATATATCAAAACTTATTTTTTTATTAGTAATATGCATTGCTAAGAGCTTAATTTGGACAACTTTAAAGGCAGTTTTCTCAATATTTAAATTTCTTTGCACCCTTAGATTCCAGATTTTGAAATTAGTTGTACCGTGGCCAATTATTTTTTCTATCTTAACAAACCATCCATCAATGGAAAGCTTGTTTATTGAGAGCATGTATGTGATTTATAAATCTCAATTTAAAAAAAAAATGTACCCTTATGGCTGGTTTTGTGGTCCAGGATCACGTTAATTTTTTTTGCATCGTTAGCAAGGCCAATGCTGAGAAAGAATAATTAATTAATTAATTAATTAATTTAATTATTTATTTTGTTTTTGTTAGTGTTAAGATTATATTGTATTATATATAGTGTGTGTGTTGTTGTTGTTGTTGTTGTTCTTTTTGGGGGAGTGGTTGAAATTCAGTTCCTGTATGCCTCTGTAAGATAAGTGTGACCCTCCAAATAATATCTTCAGAATCAGTGTCTAAATGGTAGATACACTGTTGCCAACTTCTTACAATGGCAAGAAGCTAAAGCTTCTCAAAGTCGCTAAATGTTGCTAAATAACGTCATATGCTGATTAGCATACTATTGACAGCATTGCATCATATTTGCATTCTGCCTAGCGTCAGCCTTTTATATTTGTTTATTTCTCTCATATTGTCTATCACATACTGTATTTTAATATAGCCAAATTTGCAGTAAAATTTTGTTTTTTTTCTGTTGCCAGACAATGGCATGAATATGAAATAGTGACTTGAGTTGTCACTGAAGCGGTCTGAAAAGTCAATAAATCTAGTGACAAAGTTGGCAACACCAGATAGATAATGTTAGCATTTGGTCACAGTACTTGTGACCATCCAGCCAAACCTCACACAAACTTGCACTTGCTAAATCGTCTAACTAAACCTTGTCTTGTGTGTATGTAGGAACACCATCTCCAGCGGGCCATCTCTGCTCAGCAGGTGTACGGGGAGAAGAGGGACAACATGGTGATTCCCGTTCCAGAGGCTGAGAGCAACATCGCCTACTATGAGTCTCTCTACCCGGGGGACTTCAAGATGCCCAAACAGCTCATTCACATACAGCGTGAGTCTTTCAGCTTTTATTCAGGCCTGATATTTCATTTAAATTGAGGGCTTGAGGATTGTGCGTCCTTCACGCCTTTTACAACTGACTTTACTGAGCTGTGACCTGAAAGGCAGCGGACAGGAAATAACAAATTCATTTTTTACTTTTGAAAGCCTTTCAAAACTGACTGAGGCACTGATAAAATATTGATTGCAATAGGTAAAAATATTAGTCGGATATGTTGTTAAAACAAAAAAACATTTTAGTTTGGCTGTCAATGGAGAAAGATGCTGTTTACAAGTCTAACCAGCCAAAAAATTGTCCATGATGATGGTTCAGACAAACAAGTAGCCCCAAACTCATGTAATTGCACTCGGTGTTGCAATGTTGGTCTACTCAAACAGATTACAATTCAGTTATATTACATGTAGTCATTACAATGGCAACATGGTTTGTATCCTACAGTGAAACTTGAATTTTCATGGTTTTGGTTAACAGTACATTTCTAACTTTGTTTTTGTTTTTTTGTTTTTTTTTTGGGGAACTTGTTTTCATATCTACAGCGTTCAGTCTTGACACAGAACAGCCGGATTATGACCTGGACTCTGAGGATGAGGCATTTGTAAATAAGCTGAAGAAGAAGATGGATGTGGGAGCACTGCAGTTTGAAGAGATGATTGACCGGCTGGAGAAAGGCAGCGGACAACAGGTACCAGAGGCAGGCAGAATTGGGCATAGTCAGAAGATTTAAAATTTAATAGTGGTTTTGAACTTAAAGGAGAAGTTCAACTTCTTAAAGGAGAAGTTTGTTTAATAATGGTTTTGAACTTAAAGGAGAAGTTCATTTCCAGAATGAAAATTTCCAGATAATTTACTTACCTCCATGTCGTCCAAGATGTTCAGGTATAAAGGTTTTTTGAGGAGAACATTCCAGGGTTTTTCTCCAAATAGTGGCCATCAGTGGTGGCCAGTGATTTGAAGGTCTAAATTGTTTCGATGCAGCTTCAAAAGACTCTGCACAATCCCAAGGCTTTCCAATGTGATTAGGCAATGCGGGCATGCATTGCAGAGCTAGTGCAAGACAAGCATTTGTGGTAAAAAAATGTATATATATTTTTGTATGACAGATCATTTCACTTGATAAGACCCTTATTCCTCGGCTGAGCTCTTGTAGAGCCCTTTGAAGCTGCCTTGAAACTCCAGTTTGGACCTTCAACCCGTTGTCCACCATTTAAGTCCACTATATGGAGAAAAATCCTGGAATGTTTTCCTCAAAAAACTTAATTTCTTTGCGACTGAAGAAAGACATGAACATTTTGGGTGACATATTGGTGAGTAAATTATCAGGAAATTTTCATTATGACAGTCAACCTCTCTTTGGTTCCTATTGGTTGTTATAATAGCAATAATAATTACTTGTAATAGCAAGTAGTTTTACATATAACCAAAATTTTACCATTTCATTTGCCTGTTTATTCATTTGACAGATGCTTTTATCCAAAGTGACTTACGTTGCATTGAAGGTATACGTTTTATCAGTTTATGCATTTCCTTGGAATTGAACCCATGACCTTGGCCTTGCTAGTGCTATGCTTTGCGGTTCAGACTACAAGACTGCTTTGTATTGATAACATTTGCAGATAAGGGTGTAGCAGTAACATGTTTTGCTACCTGGGGGGAAATAGTGCATATTTATTTCTTGGTAATTAAGTCAACATATGCTTAAATGAATGAAGTGTTTTCTAGCCTGCACTAGTGTGTTTTTGTGAGGGCATGCTTGTTCTGCAGCTGGTTTATAGGTAAATTTGTAGGTTATGTAGAGCTAATGATTATTTATAGACTGATTTATGTGCCAGGCCAACTGATCAGCAATTATTAGTCCATTCTGATCTAATGTCAGCCTCATGAGTGTGTAACACACACTTTATTTAAATGGTATAGAGGTGACTTGACTTGTTTGAACTGAGTCAAGGTTCAACAATATCAGAACTTGCCCTATCAGACCAGTGCTGTCACCACCACATTTTGCCTTGAACTGCCATTCAAATATTGGGTTCAGTGAATTTTTGAAAAATATTTTGGTTGAAGTCTGTTATTTAAAATTGTTACTATTTATTTTTTCTATTTTAATGCATGTGAATTTTAATAACATTTTTAATGTAGGCTAATTTTTAGCATAATTACTCCAGTCTTCGTTTTCACATGATCCTTCAGAAATGAGTTTTTTTTTTTTTTTTTCTTTTAAATCAATGTTGAAAAAACTGCAGATTATTATTATTATTATTATTTATACCGAAACTTTTTTTAAATGAATGGAAAGTTCAAAATTACAGCATTATGCAAGTCTTTAGTGTCACTTTTGATCAGTTTAATGTGTCCTTGCTGAATAAAAGTAATAATCTTACTGACTTCAGACCTTTGAATGGGAGTGTATTTATTGAGCGTTGCTTTTGAATTTTGCTTATTTGTCACCAGTAATCAAGCTGACTAACATGGTTGAATTGACATACTTGGGAGCGATAATGATAATGAATGATAATTATATTAGCATCCACACCAGTGGCTGACAAGGTTGTTTATTGTATGCCGTGCGCAGTTTAATATTGAATGGTTTGTGAATGGCTGTCAGTGGTTTTATAATTATAGTTATGATGTGAACTCCACCGTTATAGCATTTGTAAAACTTTATAGTTAACTTTGTAGTTATTGTTCTTGGTGTCAGCAGCCTTTTAAATAAGGATTGTTTTGATATTGTATGCCATTGTTTTCCTGTTTAAGAAAAATTTGCAAGAATTTGGGGGGGATTTGCAAAAACATGTTTGTCGTATTTGTGGGGGGGCTAGTAACATTGTCAGTAAGGCAGGTGAAAAACTGATCTACAGGCCTAAAAAAAAAATCTTATAGTTGAGCTTTGTTAGTCTTTTGACCATTACTAATAATGTTAATGTTAATGTTAATTAGTCTGTCATCTACATTAAAAAGCCTAATCTGAAACATTCCCCCTCTTTCTCTTAGCCGGTGTCTCTACAGGAGGCCAAACTCTTGTTGAAGGAGGATGATGAGCTAATAAAGGAGGTGTATGAGTACTGGAGCAGGAAGAGGAAAGCATGTCAGAGCGGCTCTCTCATTCCTGTCGTCAAACAGGAGAAGCGTGACGGCTCCAGCACCAATGACCCCTATGTGGCCTTCAGGCGCAGGACGGAGAAGATGCAGACACGAAAGGTAAGAGGGCAGCGCTCGACAACAAATTGGCTCGGCTCATGGAACAACAAGAGAAACAAATTGCACTTTATCTTTTTCCATAGAATCGTAAGAATGATGAAGCTTCTTATGAGAAGATGCTGAAGCTGCGAAGGGACCTGAGCCGAGCCGTCACCATCCTAGAGATGATCAAGAGGCGAGAGAAGAGCAAGCGAGAGCTGCTGCACCTCACGCTGGAGATTGTAGAGAAGAGGTACACAACGTCATATATTTTATGTGTTCCCTGGTTTCTGTGACTATATACAACCTGGAAATATGAAGAAATGTTGACTTGTTTTGCAATTTACAGTTGAGGTCAAAAGTTTACATGCACATTGCAAAATCTTCAAAATGTTAATTATTTTACCAAAATAAGAGGGATCATACAAAATGCAAATAATTTTTTTTTTATTTAGTACTGACCTGAATAAGATATTTCACATAAAAGATGTTTGCATATAGTCTACAAGAGAAAATAATAGTTTAATTTATAAAAATGACCCTGTTCAAAAGTTTACATACACTTGATTCTTAATACTGTGTTGTTACCTGAATAATCCGCAGCTGTGTTTTTTGTTTAGTGATAGTTGTTCATGAGTCCCTTGTTTGTCCTGAGCAGTTAAACTGCTCGCTGTTCTTTAGAAAAAAATTACAGGTCCCACAAATTCTTTGATTCTTTGAACACTTTCCAACAATGACTGTATGATTTTTAAGATCCATCTTTTCACACTGAAGACAACTGAGGGACTCTTATGCAACTATTACAGAAGATTCAAACGCTCACTGATGCTCCAGATGGAAACACGATGCATTAAGAGCTGGGGATGTAAATGTTTGAACAGAATAAAGACATATGTACATTTTTATTATTTTGCATAAATATCAGATGTTTTAATTTAGTACTGCCCTTCAGAAGCTACAGAAAATACATACATGTTTCCCAGTAGACAAAAGTTAAATTTACCCTGATCTTCAAGTTCAAAACGTTTTTACCCCCTGGCTCTTAATGCATCATGTTTCCTTCTGAATCATCAGTGAGCCTTTTGTAGTAGTTGCATATGAGTCCCTCAGTTGTCCTCGGCGTGAAAAGATGGATCTCAAAAGCACACAGTCATTGTTGGAAAGAGTTCAAATACATAAATGCTGAAAAACCAAAGAATTTGTGGGACATGTCTTATTTAGGTCAGTACTAAATAAAAATAACATGTATTTTGTATAATCCCTAATATTTTGGTAAAGTAATTAACATTTTGCAGATTCTGTAGAGTGTGTGTAAACTTCTGACCTCAACTGTGTGTGTATATTTTTATATTGTATTAATATTTAATATTTTTAAGCTCTTTTTGTTCTTTTCTTATAGATTTTTGTGCCAAAAATTAAATCTAAACCCGTTTTTTAAGTGATGTGATGTGTCAACATTTTTTTACATTTAGTAGTAACAGAAACTTGGGGGGAAAAAATACAAAGGTTTCCCACAATAATGAATTTCTGTTATTATAGGTTGGTTGGCACAGGAGTGTGTATTGTTTAAGCTTATTGATGTGTTCATTTGTGTGTGTGTGTAGGAACAGCATGGCTGATTTCGGAGGTGAGGTGATGGCTGAAGTTCTGGCTCAGAGAGCTCTAGAGAAACCAGTCATCCCTCTGATCCCAATCACCAACAGCAACCAGTACAGACACACGGAGCATGACCGGGACTACAAGATGAAGGTACACACTTGTATCTTTATCTAGGTCAATGGGCTCCCCCTTATGCCCAAAACATACTTTGCACAAATGTAGTCTTTTTGTGTTTCCTGTTTAGTTGCTTTAATATTTCTGTGCTTTCCCCTTTTTGTTAAGGCAACTTGTTGCACACGTGCAACAAAATGATTTCAAAAGTCTCATGTGGGTTTGCTTCTAATGTTCTGCTATAGATGGATAAACCAGAGGTTGTGCGGCAGAAACGGAAGTATGAGAAGAAGGCCAAGCCATTGCCATTGGCAGGCTCTGTCCATTCAGGCCCAGCAGTCTTTAACACTAAAGACCTCAATCAGTATGACTTTCCCAGCTCGGACGATGAGCCCTATTCACAGGTACACACATGTTCAGTGACCTAGAGATTCATGAGAATCATATTCCGTTTTTTCATGGCTTAACATTTAACTCTTTTGTTTCCTCAGATGTTCTCTGGCTCCTCAGAGGTTGAGGAGGAGAACGACCCAGATGGTGTGTTTGGGTTCAGGAGGAGAACAGGCTGTCAATATCATGCTGTAAGTTGTGAAGCATCCTGATATGCATGAATTAGAGCGAGTTCTAAGGCTGCAGTCTTGGCGTTATGTTATTGGTAAATTATTATTATTATTATTATTATTATTATTATTTTTATTTTTTTTTATTTTTTATTTTTTATTTTTTCAAAGGCACGTTCGGGACCCGTGAGCGGTTGGCCCTGGTCAGACCCTGCTGAGGGTGGGGTAGCAGATGTGCGATATCGCTATTCTCTCACCACACTCACGGTGCCACGGCGATGCCTGGGATTGGCACGGCGACGAGTGGGCAGAGGGGGCAGGTGAGTTAAGCCATTTAAATTAATGAACTCTGGTTAATTTAGTATGTTTCAGTGAACATTTTCAAATGTGATTAATTGCAGTTTAATTTACTTATTTGAATTAGCTTCATTTGAGGACTTTGCTCAGTAAATAATAGTGATTTCAGTTCATTTGCAATTTGGAGGCAAATTTTGAATTAAGTTGCTTTTGGCCATATATACACATACGGCCGTTCAAAAGTTTGGGATTAGTACGATTTTTAAGGTGTTTTTTTTTTTTTTTCTTTTTTCTTTTTTCTTCTCCTCTCTCTCAATTCTCTTAAGCTCATCGAGGCTGCATTTACTGGATCAAAAATACAGGAAAAAAATGTAATATTGTGAAATATTATTACAGTTTAAAATAATGGTTTTCTATTTTACAATATTGTAAAATATGGTTTATTCCTGTGATGCAAAGCTGAATTTTCATCAACAATTACTCTAGTCTTCAGCGTTGCATGAGCCTTCAGAAATCATTCTAATATGCTAATTTATTTTATCATCAGTGTTGGAAACAGTGTTGCTTAATTATTATTTTTTGTAATCAGAATTCTTTGATTAAAAAGTTTAAAAGAACAGTTTTTATTCAAAATAGAAATCTTTTCTAATAATGTAAGTGTTTGATGTCACTTATCAATTTAACACATCCTTGAAGTATTAATTTCTTTCAAAAAAAAAAAAAAAAAGGATAAAAACTGACTGACCACAAACTTTTACATGGTAGTTTGTCTTGTTACAAAAGATTTCTATTTTAAATAAATGCTGTTCTTTTTAACTTTTTATTCAAAAATTCTGAAAAAAGTATCACCGGTTCCAACAAATTATTAAGCAGCACAACTGTTTTCAACATTGATTATAAATCAGCATATTAGAATGATTTCTGAAGGATCATGTGACACTGAAGACTGGAGTAATGATGCTGAAAATTCAGCTTTGATCACATCAATTACATTTAAAAATATATTAACAGAAAACAGTTATTTTAAAATTAAAATAATATTTCACAATATTATTATTTTTGATCAAATAAATGCAGCCTTCACGAGGGACTCATTTAAAAAAAAAATAAAAATAAATAAAAAATCTTACTGATCCCAAATTTATGAACGAAGTGTTTTATTTACTTCTATGTTATGTTTGAACATATTAAAGCTAAATGTTAAATACAATTATTTTATAATACATTATTTTAATTTGTAATATATAATGTTTAATCACTTATAATACTAATGTTATTATACATACTATAGCAACATTAATTTTTCCTATTACATTTGTTTGTAGGGTTTTATTGGACCGAGCCTTTTCTGAATGGGATACTGTGTATCATGGGCTGGACCCGGATTCCCCCACATTCCCATCGTTGTCTCCCACCCAGCAGCCCAGCACAGATACCTCACACACCAGCACAGATACCTCTGCCCACTCCTCCACTTCACCAGACCTCACGCAAATCCTGCTCAATATCAAAGCCTGTCGCTGGAGGCATTTCAAGCCTCGGACGGCACCGCCAGACGACCCCGACAATCCTGAGCACTGGTCTGCACGGAGACCCCGCCGCGGCTTCCTCATCCGCCCTATCAGCACGCTTCAGACGCAGAGAGGCCCCGCCTCCTCCGCCAAACCACGTGTCCCTCCACCCACAGTCGGTGAGTCCACTGATGCCAAATGGTTCCTGCGTGTAGCTGCTTTTTTCAGTTTTTGTTTTTTAAACGACTTTTTTTGTTTTTGTTTTTTGGTTTAGATTTTAATAAGTTGTTATAAAGCTGCTTTCAAAATAAAATATGGTTGTAAACCACCTTTGACAGAAAACCTTTTACGAGACTACCAGAGTACTCCTATGGAAGTGTTAGAAAACCTTGGATCTTGATACGAGCAGTAACATCAGTTTTGTCATGTCCTGATCTTTTCCTTGTACATGTCTTCCTGCAGCTTTCACCACTGAGCAGTACCAGCAACACCAGGAGCAGCTGGCACTCATGCAGAAACAGCAGCTTGAACAGGTTCAGCTACAGCAGCAGGCCGGCAGCACAGCCATCACTAACAACCCCCAGGTGAGCCTTCTGTGACCATAAATCTCCGATGTCTTTTAAACCTAGATGTAGAGAAGTATGGTAAAGATCAATTCATGACATAATCAAACAGACAAAGAACACTAAAATAGTAGCAAAATTCGGTAGTGCTGTATGTTGTCAGGGTTGGCATCATCTCTTAAGTGTTCTGGATCCAGATTGAAATTTATGAATTCCTAGTTACCACAGGGTGTCAATCCCATGGCAGAAACGGAGAACAAATAGGAACATAATTAGCGTAGATGCTGTTCAAACCAAGCAAAGAAAGATTTGTTCAACCAGAGCTGAAAGATTAGTAATGTGCATTTGATCAGATATAACTGCAGTAAAAGATTATGAGATGCATTATTTGAATGTTTGGCTTAAAAGATGAGTCTTTAATCTAGATTTAAACAGAGAGAGTGTGTCAGATCTCCGAATGTTATCAGGAAGGCTATTCCAGAGTTTGGGAGCCAAATGTGAAAAAGCTCTACCTCTTTTAGTAGACTTTGCTATCCTAGGAACTACCAAAAGTCTAGAGTTTTGCGACTTCAGGGTGCGTGATGGATTGTAGCGTGGTAGAAGACTAGTTAGGTACGCAAGAGCTAAACCGTTAAGGGCCTTGTAGGTAAGAAGTAATATTTTGTAGCTGATGCGGCACCTAATAGGTAGCCAGTGCAGAGACTTTTGGGGTATTATGGGAAAATTGGGGTAATATGATCACATTTTCTTGACCTGGTAGGGACTCTAGCAGCTGCATTTTGAACTATTCAAAACAATAGAACTTAAACATGCTCTGGTCAATCAGAGGTGCCGATTAATCCAAGCACCTCTGATTGGCCAGTGCATTCTAAGGCTATGTTCACACTTGGCGTCTTTTTTGACAAGAAAAAGTTGACAACGGCGCTTTTTAGTAAAAAAAGAAGCTGGCAGCGTTGCAGCCGAGGGCGTCTTTTGTTGCTATAACAACAGCTGCAATCATATGAATCTGGAGAAAAGAGGAAGCTCGCTCTTGCGCTGGTGTTTTATTTTTTATTTTTTAGCATTTTTGTATTTAGACAGGAAGCGAGGGGACGGGGGGACGGGATCGGGAAGGATCTGCGAGTCTGCGGGACGCCCGAAGCGCAGCGGCGTTAATGTTAACAAAAACCGACGCGCGGCTCCGATAGCCTTGTGGGCAGAGCGTCGGTTTTTAAAGTTAAAGGGGAGGAGAATGTCGGTTAACAACAATAAAATAAAAGTCTATCAACCGGCACCGTCTCCATTTTTCTTGCTGTTCTTGTTGTTATGGAAACGTCAGGTCTCGCTACTCGCTTGTCATTGGTCAGCTGTCAAAAAGGCGCTTGACGTAGGGCGTTCTTTTCAGAAAAGTTGAACTTTTTTCAACTTGAAAAGACGCTCTGAGCTGCAGAAAAAGACGCCGGCGCTGGCGTTTAAAAAAAGCGCTCATGACTTTTTTGAAAAGACGGTTTACTCCATAGAATTATAATGTAAAACAGACGCTGGCAGTTTGAAAAAAGACGCCAAGTGTGAACGTAGCCTAAGTTAAACAGAAACGCATTTGATCAGTTATAAGGCATCCCAAGTTCAACAGAAACGCATCTGAAAATTCCGGAGCTGGCTATGAGTGCGCACACTCCCGAATTCCCTCATCATAAACAACAGATTGTTGTGCAGATACTATGTAAATAAAAGATTAATTTCATAGCTTCAGTGATGTTAGGAGTTTTTGCCTGACTCGTGCTAGACTTGGCTAATGTCATGGACCGTCATGTATGTCTGTGAAGCCAGAATGTGAAATGCCTGAAACAAAGCAAAAACGTTTGTATTGTTTTCTATATTGATATAAATAATCATTATTACAATATAAAGCGTAATCTGCCAAAATGATTTTTGTCATAATATTGCAGCCCTGTGAGCTCTTGTTTTTTTACATGCATAATTTAGATAAAATTTTGAACAGTCTGTTGTTATTGACAACAGTTTAAAATATTGATTTGAAGTAATTGGGTAAATTTAAGTATTTGACATTAAAGACATCATAAGAGATAAGTCCACAGGTATATTTGTAGCAATAGCCCAAAATACATTGTATGGGTCAAAATGATCTATTTTTTAGAAATATAATATATATGCCCTAAAACTCGCTGCCAACGGCGACAATTATTATATATTATATATAATTACTATTTTTTTTTTAGTACCAAAAATCATTAGGGTATTAAGTAAAGATCAGGTTCCATGAATATATTTTGTAAGTTTCCTACCATTAATATATAAAAACTTAAGTTTTCATTAGTAATATGCATTGCTAAAAACTTAACTGAGATATTTAAACTTTTTGCACCATGAGATTCCAGATTTTCAAATGTTTATATCTCGGCCAAATATTGTCCTGTCATAACAAACTATACATCAATGGAAAGTTTATTAGTTTCAAAGCTCAGTTTAAAAAATTACCCTTATGACTGTTTTTGTGGTCCAGGGTCACACATGGTTAGTATAGTAAAAATTGCCCTCACAAATGTAAAAAAAAGAGCACTGGAGAGCAATTCCAGGGGGCAAATATTGCCCCTTAAAGCAAAAGTTAATTTGTGACCCCTGGGTGTTGGCATGTCATGTGACTGCACACCAGTGACGATATCCATAACCTCTGCCGTTTTGATCACACAAAATACCCTGAAAAATGAATGAGAAGGCTGTTTTCAAGGTGAATTTAATCTAAACAACTGAACAGATTTTCTTTTACTGAGCTGCTGTTTTGTACAGTTTTATAATTTCATCATGCATTTATTTTCTCTATCTCAGAGTTTGGTGTCAAAGACCATAGATGCAGCCAGTGCTCAGTTTGCTGCCTCTGCACTAGTGACTCCTGACCAGCTGATGGCGCTCAAGAGTAAAGAGGAGGGAGTTGGTGTCAATGGAGTCGTGTCAGCCTCAGGTTGGTCTTTTTAAACTATATGCTTTCATTATTTATAGATTAATCTATCAGCATACAATACAAGAACTTACATTGTTTGGCTCTGCAGGCGTCTTCAAGGGCTTACATCACACAAGCTCTGCAGTGTCATCCATCCTTCCTTCTGCCGGCCCTACCTCCACCTCATCCCCCTCCCCCGCTGCCGCCACCACCACCACTAACAACGGAACCTCCTCGGCCAATCACCACGTTGGCACGGCCGGACCCGCCCCTGGTCAAGCGCTGATGGGCGGGGCCGTGAGAGTGAGCGTCCCCTCACCAGCAGGCACCTTGAGCGTGCGGCAGCTGCAGCGTCAGCTCACCGTTCCCGCCTCTGCCCTAAAACTCGCTGCCAACGCCAACAGACCCATCCCAAAGGTCACCGCAGGGTCAACTACCCTCGACATGGGGCCTAGGTGAGTACCTGTGGCATCACAATATTCTTGGTTAAATAGAGAACCCAAAAATGAAAATCCACTTGTATGAGTTTCTTTCTTCTGCTGAACGCAAAAGATATTTTAAGAATGTTGGTAAACAAACAGTTAATAATAATAATAATAATAATAATAATTACAAAATAAAAGCTGGATTTGACATTTGACAATCATGACTTGGAGTCTATGGAGACAGCCATAGATATTAGTGTTTTAATGTTACAGTTGTACTATAATTTTTGTTTGTATTATTTTTAGAGTCTTTTTTTTTTTGGTTTTAATGCATTTTAATTAACAATCATAAGCAATATTCATGCTATTTAAAAAATTATTTTTTTTTTTTGCCTGTTTCAGTTTGTGTCATAAATCTATTGAGCTAAACCAGTAGTAGTACTGACAGTGTCATGTAAACATGGCTGAAGATGCAAAAAGAGGAACAGATCAGTTGGGTATTAAGATGGTTCACTAACAAAAACCAGATCAGATTAAAAGAGTAATTTAGTTTTGAATTTCAACATTGCTTGTGAGTTGAATGATTCACAAATCATAAATCAGTCAATTGATTTGGTCAGAATCTCAAGCCATGTATTGTGAATCATTTGATTTAGATCGGAACCTCAAGCCGTATAGGAGCTAGGAGCGTGAATCATGAATCGTCTGATTCAGATTGGTTTTGCAAATCTTTTTTTTTCCTTAAAACATTTTGAACACAGTCATTTAAGCTGTAACTGCTGTAACGATTAATTCAGACTCCTGGTGTCTTCATTTCAAGCGATTTACGAGCAAAAAACAGATCAAATTAAAAGATAGATTCATTTGAATTTTGATCCAAACTTCGTGTATGAAACATTTGCGATGCAAACCGTGCTCCAGTTCTTGATCTGAAATGATGGTTCGTGAATTCAGTGCATTGCAAAACATTTGATTGTGATCAGAATGTCAAGATGCATATCGTGAATCATGTATAGATTGGAACTTTGCATATCGTGAATCAGTTGATTCAGATCGGGACTTTGGAACCACAATTTTGAATCATTCTGCGAGTTGAATGATTTGTGATTTGCAAACCACTCTCCAAGTCTTGATCAGAAATGATGATTTGCAAATTATTATTCAGATTGGGACTTTGGCCACATGTTGTGAATCATGTTTAGATTGGAACTTTGCATATTGTGAATCATTTGATTCAGATTGGGACTTTTTTTTTTTTTTTTTTTTTCCTCAAACAGTAGAAGACATCAAACTGAAAGTGTGATCTCTGATTGAAGTCCTTTAAAAAAAAAATATATATAGTGGTTAAAGTTCTTGAAAATCCTGGAATTTTATTTTGCAGTATCTGTACGAACCCTGTTAAACAAACTTTTTCAAACCTTTTCAAATGTTCCTTTAGAAATGTAAATGGCATATAAAAACTTAAAAACTTTTGTTACTTTTAGTAGCTAATACTGTTCTTGCTTGGTGATTTTACCAGACTAAAGTAACATATTGAATTTAATGTCTCCTAATAAGTTAATTTCATTGAATTTGTCTTGCAGGGAAAATCACGATCAAGAGAAACCTCCGTTAAACAGTCTAACAGACAACACAGTCGCCATGGAGGTGACGTAGCCCCGCCCCCTCAAGCGTTCACACACCTCCTCTCAATCGAGGCGTCTCCTTTAGGTGCTATGCATCGTAGCGACGCTGTTTCCGTGGCAGCCGTTGGGACTTAATTGCAATGCTCATCTTTTTGTTTTTTCCAAAATTTTGTTACTGTTAAGATATCAACATCTGTAAATTATGAAATATGGAAAATATTCTATGTACATACATATTTGTAATACACCCCCTTGTATATAACATTACTTGAATACAGAAATTGTTCATTTGTGATGTTTTGCACTTGGGAAAAAAAAATCAGAAAAAAACTGCGATTTTTGTAGTGTGCGTGCAGTTTGTGCGTGTGTGTCGGAGATTGTGAATGTTCAAGTGTTTGTGAGACTGTATCTGAATGTATGTGTCACGTGCATGGTGCAAAACCTGCTGTTTTATCTATTTATTGTGAGGTGTTTACAGTTTTTTGTTTTCCCCCCTTTAAATTCTTTTTTTTTAAATACACTGTAACCTCCTGGGTTTCTGTGCAGTGTGTGTGAGCGTGTGTGTATGTAGCTAAAGCAGTTGTATGTGAACATCTCTTGTTGGAAAAAGCAGCAGGGGTTCATCTGTCTGTCTATGTCTCTCTCTCTCTCTCTCTCTCTCTCTCTCATGTGGCTGCTCCCACTCCACTCAAGCACTATTTTATTTTTATTTTTTTTTAAATCAATGCTGCTTTTGTATGATTTCTGAGTCTCTTTCTTTTTCTGGAATCTGAAAGGCCCTTTTTCATTTGGGGTTTGTGAAACTTAAATGGGTTTATTTTTATTACCTCTGTTTTGATGACTGATTGTACGTCCCCTGTGTTAAGGAGCGAGTCTGTTATTTGTGTGTAACAGTAGTTCATAAGGGAGAGGACTACAGTAACATCTCAGTATGTTTCTTTATCATCATCAACATCATCATCATTCCACTTTATATGAAAATAAGGAAAACGAACAAAAAAGGGACGTTTTGTTTCCTGTAAGACTTCATGGTGGCGCCCGTCCTGTGGGGCCAGCATGAGCTCTCTTCTGTGAAGAGGACGGTACCTCACAAGGCTACTCGTAGTTGTTGTTTGTATGTACCACAATCTGAATGCCCGTTCCAATGGCATCATCTATCTTTGAGGTGTTTTTTTTAGTCCCACCTGGAAGAATGAATAAAAAAAAAAACAAAAAAAAACTTATATGACAAAAAATGTTTAATAAACCCAGGGCATTAAGTGTTTGACCAGCACAACTCTTGTCTGTGTCGTTTGTCTGGGATGTGTGGAGGGAAAATGCATTCTAGTCTCCGCCTAAAGAAATTTGCTTGTTAGAAGAAGTATTTGTAGTGAAGATGATTTCAGTCATATCAGTAATTTAGGAAAAGCGGTTTTGCTTTTCAGACAGTGAAAGTTGAAAAAAAAACTGTCTATATGATTTCAGTATTTCCAGTTGGAGATTAAGGTTTTGATATATTTACTGTCGAAAATTTACAAAATATCTTCATTGAACATGATCTTTACTTAACATTCTAATGATTTTTAGGATAAAATAATATATAATTTTGATCAGTATAATGTATTTTTGGCTATTGCTACAAATATACCTGTGTGACTTATGACTGGTTTTGTGGTCCAGGGTTACATTTATTGATAAATGAGGCTTTATGTCCCAGTGCCACAATAAACCATGTCAGTAAAATTTTTAAGCAAGAGGATATAGTTTTTATTAACACTGAACAACGAAATCCCATAAATCTATAAACACACAAATACAGAATCAGAAAATATATTATAGTAAAAAAAACTATAATATTTAAGAAGGGGTTAAAAATGACTATATAATTCACATTGCATTTTGTAACTTCTATGTTAACATGCTGATATGAATATATATTACATAGTTTTAATGTGGGGACGCTGATCCAAACGGCGCTGTGATTCATCATCCACAGGATGCAGTGCAACTGACACCATTATATTTATTCCAAGTTCTTGATCAGTAGCTTAGTTTCCAAACAATGGCCTTAAAAATGGAGAGAGGTGTCATCAAATCAATGTTGAATTTGTCTAGTAATTTATATAGCATTTATTCTTATGATTCTAATAATGAAAAGAAATGTATTTTATATATATATATATATATATATATATATGCACATATATATAAAAGCATATAAGCATATATATATAAAAATAGGTAAGAAAGAGATGGTTCTTTAAAGATCCGTTGACTGAATGGTTCTTTGTGCACAGGTTATGAACTGACCAGGAGTGTACAATGTACAATCAATATTAGCTTGCTAAATACTAAATACATGCAGCTGAAAGACTGGCATGCATACACAAAATACTGTACATTACACATTACATTACATTACATGTCCACTTACGGTCTTAAAATCTCCATAGAAAAGCCCCTTGCATTCAGATGAATCTTCACACTCTCCCTGCAGCCATACATATGTGAACACTGCTTACCTCCTTTGCATCTGTAGCTTTATAACAAAACAAACAGAGATATCCTGAAATTTGTTTTATGGGAGGATCTTAAGGAACACAATAAGGTGCCCAAGACCTACAATTTATCACCCAGTTTCACAGACAAGGCTTGAACCTAGTCCTAGACTAAAATGTAAGTCTGAGCTGTTTCATCTGAAAGAAATTTGCCCTGACTGATCTTAAAACATGTCAGTGCCTTTGTTTTGTCTCAAGATCCACACCAGTAATGTTTTTTCTAAAGTATTATAATAAATTACTTAAATGTCCTAATTGAGCTATAAATAAATCCTGGATTAGACTAAACCCTGTCTGTGAAACCGGCCTTTATGAAAGAAAAAAAATACTTGTTAAATGTTAAGTAATATATCATGAGTTTTTAAATTAGAAACAAGCTAATTCTTCCAAACTAGAACAAAATGTAAAATCCAAAAATACAAGCTATTTATAAAACAGTACAAACCCTTCAATTGTCAGTGCACAGTCTGGTCTTGTCTGTGACTTCTGCAAGACCCTGATTGCCTCCTCCAGTATCCAGTAAGAGTTTATCCTACAGTTTGCAGACATTCAGACATCCATACAGTCAATGTATGTATGTATTTATTCTTTATATAGTTCAGTTAGACTGGGGCAGTTCTTGCTGAGGGAGACAATCTGAATAGCCCAACTCTCAGTCAGACTGTCCACACACAGTTCCATCTTCTTCAGTCCAGACAAACAAGAGATGTGAAACATTAGCACTTCTATGTTCTGTGTTTGAAGAGCTCGGAAGAAGTTTGTCCAGTCAATGTTAATTAGATGAGACTGTAGAAAAGTGATACTGATGGATGATAACAAAAGCTTATTTTGAGGTTCTATGTTGATCCTAAAAACAAATTAGGGACAGAGTTAGTACCAAATTAGTGAATGACTAAAGTTTTTTATTTATTTTTTAGTTATTTGCATTATTAAAAGTGTTTAGTAAAATCCAAGGTACAGCAAAAAGTAAAATGTAGTGCCATACTCCATGCTACTGTAAAGTATGTTATGTAAAGTAATTATATATATTTTTTATAATATATGACACAAAAGGTTTTTATTTATCTATATTTGGTTCATATATTTATTCAGTCAATATATTTATTTAAGATAAATCATCTGTTAAGTCACAAATCCATATCTACTATTGCTGAAGGTGATTAACTAAGCAGCT
Source organism: Labeo catla (assembly GCA_012976165.1). Taxonomy (NCBI): domain Eukaryota; kingdom Metazoa; phylum Chordata; class Actinopteri; order Cypriniformes; family Cyprinidae; genus Labeo; species Labeo catla. Next base: position 1,055,271 of record VONZ01000042.1, read on the forward strand.
TATGGGTGGTTAATAAAAATGTTAAGCACAAACACAAGAAATGTTTTGCTTTCCTTTTTTTTTTTTTTACCTGAACAGTTCTTCACTGGTTGACATATTAAGTTTACGGACAGAGCAAGTTCTGAAGTCTGCATAAGCCAAATCAATCTCAACACTGCAAATCAAGGAATAGAAAGAAAAGGTATTAAAACTAAAAAAGTGAAAGGGCATTGTGCATTTGAGCCTTTTACTTTGAGCCTGGTATATTAAAGACATTACCTATTTGCCTGTCGTTTCATGACAGCGTGAATCAGATCCACAAGCTCAGAGTCTTGTTGAAGTTCTGGTGTCAACCTTTAAAATCAAATTAAAGATAACAAGCTATGCAAGTTTCTAAATAGAAATGTAAAGTAGTCTATAGAGATGTTTGAGTAGTATGTTGCAAATGCATGCATTGCAAATGTATGCTAAATAATAACAATCAACTAAAAGGAGTCAGCTAAACAGAGTACAAAAAAACAAAAAAAAAAAAACAAAACAAACATGTTGTCCTTTACCAGTGTTTTGTTCTGATACAAATATACCAAAGTCAGCATCCAGATTAGTAAGAGATTATTATGTACCTCAACTGCTTACTGTTTACATTCACTGAGGTTTGTTTTGGAGTACTCACATTAAACTCTCAAATTTGTGGAGTACAGGAAGAATCATAGACAGCTTTTCAGATGTTAATTTGCAGCCATGAAGGGTCAGTTCTTTCATGCACTGACAGCACTGACAACAATACAGCAAGGCCCAGCAGTCTGTTCTTCGTAGAGGAATATACATTATAAAAATGTATCCTCTTCTATTTAAACGTTCTTTTACAATGCTTTCTTCATGGAGCTCATAGAGACAGTGAAGAATGAGGAGAGAATCACACTCTTTAAAAAGCAGTTCTTTCAGTTGGTTCTGTGTGGTTGGATGAACAAACACACCATATTTCCTCACAAGTGTGTCTCTAACATCCTCATTCAAAAGGCCAAAAAGAAACTGCATTACAGCTGCATCACGTGATTTATGGTAATGGGAACGTAGTTTTGTGAGTATCTCCTTAAATGTCTTGCTGTCAAGTGAGATGTAATACAGAGCGGTGAAGAACTCCTGAAAACTGAGATGCATGAAACTGAACATCGTCTCCTGATGGATTCTCCTCTTAAACAGGAACTTGCACAGGAATGGATTACTAGCAGGGTCTGAAACAGTTTCATAAACAGTTTTCTCATCAAACAGGACTTGTTGTTCCAGCATCCCTCTCTCTGCCAGCTGACCCAGACTCCTCAGGAGCCTCGGGACAGACTGACTCAAACCCTGGCAGTGATGCTCCAGTAGAGTGGACACAAAGTCAACATAGATTGAGGTGGTGGTTTCCAGTCCACTTGTTACATCTGCACCATCACTGAACCTCTCTCGCATAACTGTGCAGATGATCCAGCAGATGACAGGGATGGAGCAGGTGGTGATGAGTGTTTCATTTGCTCTCACATATTCATATGCTTTCCTGAAGAGTTCCTCATTCTGAAAAAACTTCTGGAAATACTCCTCCACACTCTTCTCAGAGAAACCCATAATCTCTGTGAAACGCTGAGGTCCTTTGAGCAGTTTACCCAGTGTGTCTGTAGCTGTAGATCTGGTGGTGACCAGCAGGAAGGACTCTAGCAGGATGTGACCCTTCAGCAGGGCACAAAGAGTGACCTCTGGTGGAGCTTTTTGAAGTGGATCAGTATGTGCTGACATGTCATAAATGTCCTGTGTGAGTCTGAGCTCATCAAATCCATCAATAATGAAAAGCATCTTCTCTGGTGACTGCTGTAGTATCTGTGAGATCTCATCTGATGTTAAACTGCAGCTGTAGCTCAAGATCTTCACCAAACTCTTTCTGCCAGAAATGCGATTTATTTCTTTACACTTTAGGTGGAACACAATATCAAACCGCTCTTTGTAGAGTTTATCAGATGCCCAGTCCATCATGATCTTCTGCACAGTGAAGGATTTTCCATTCCCAGAATTTCCCTGCAGTATGACAGCACTAGGACTGATCCCATGGTAATCTACATTAAACAGAGAGTTCACATGGACAGATTCATCACTGCTCCTGGAGCTGAGGACCTGTTGGAAGTCCTCTCCACTGGAGCGGAGCTCTTCTTCTCTCTCTTTTTGATCTCTATGTCTCTGAAGGATCAGTGGTTGTGTGAAGCGCTCAGACAGCAGCACTTGTTCACCAGGCAGAGAGTTATACTCAGTCACATACTGATACTCACTGCAGATCTGCTTCTTATATTTGAGTATCACTGATCTCATTGCTGCAGAAATAAAATTGCAAATATTCAAATCTTTAAGAACAAATTCTGACTTTTAATACAATAAAAAATCAGAGCAAACTATAAATAGCTGGTAAATTAAAAGGTGGAAGGTGTGACATTCAAAACGTTACTATTAAATTCATTAGTCACCTGAGGTTTGTGTTTTTTCACATGATGTGCGATACCCAGTGAAACCTGCAGAACATCAGACACATTTACAGTACAGATTTTCAGTAGCTAAATCTATAACAAATATAAAACTATATTTAGTACAACTGTATTAGTATCTAATACACATATTTAAAATACAGTTTACAGCACTGGTATTCAACAATATTAACAGAATAATAATATTAATAATTAACAGAATTAATAATATTAATTAATAGTTAATTTTGTCAGCTTCTGTCTACATTAAAAAAAATTATACCAGGTGCATTATGTATGATGTGTACATTGCCTGCTATAGTATTGTTAGTGAATACAGGTTCTATAACATTGCTTCCACTCTGAGCTGCAGTATTGACATTTATCCCAGCATGAGATCTGGAAATGTTCTGGTTAGTGCGAAACTCTATGGTAACAAACGAAAAAAATGTAGGTAATATAATGCAATCTAAAATGTAACATAAATACATAATTACATTTGCTCTTCAGCTGTACATTAACGTTTTGCTTAAATTTAAGTTAAGCCAAATCTTTAAGTTCTTCAGCTGTAGACAAAGGTTATTTTTCTCGTACTTTTACTTCACATAATAAAATTTTAAAGATTAAGTTTTCTAGTTCTGACTGATAAAATCATGTTACCCAAAACCATGAGAGAAAATGTTTAGAAAAAGTTATACATACTGCCAAAAAAGTCCATTTTAGTTTACTTCTGCAAAAATAGAAATACACGCATTAAATAGGCCACATTATAAAATAAAATCACATAGTATGTCCAACTTTAAAGAAAATGCATAAAGCTTTTGACAGGTTAGACTCCACACAGAATTTTAAAAGGATTAAATTCAAGCTGTGATGGATCTTTACAATGGCACGCACTCCCTGGTGAAAAAACCAGCATATGCTGGTAGGTATGTTTTGATGGGATAGAAGTTGTAGGCTAACGTTACGGTTGTTTAAAGAGTCTTTTCAGGGAAAAACAAAGCTATGTGATTAGCCCTGGTGAAAAAAACAGCATATGCTGGTTGGGTATGTTTTGGTGCTGGTTTAAACTGGTCCTTTGCTGGTTTATGCTGGTCATGTTGCTGGTCAAGGACCAGCATAAACCAGCTAAGGACCAACTTAAACCAGCACCAAAACAGACAAAAAAGACACCAAAGCTGTTTTTTTCACCAGGGCTAATCACGTAACTTTTTTCCCCCTAAAAAGACTCTTTAAACAACAGTAACGTTAGCCTACAACTTCTATCCCTCACAGCTTTCGTTTTCATTACTGTCAAAAATTACATATAGTGCTACCCTGACTGAGGTCTATTGCATTTACCAGCGGAATGCATTTTTAGAATAGGTTTTGGGACGTTACCTTATTGTCAAAGGGAATAAAGTGAGAATGAAGCAGACTGAATAATCTAACTTTGCTTCCGTGATCATGCAGGTTCGAGGGGCGTATCCCATAGTGACGTAGCGAACGTATGTCTGAATGAGAACTGGACACTGATGTGTTTTCGTAGGACAGATGATGGCAGCATAATACAATATAATACTGAATTCATCTTTGATTAATCTTTTTGTTCTGCTCACGAAATGACTCTCAGTTAAGCAGAAGGGCAGGAGTTAAACAGGAGGAGGGCAAGGAGTCGTGAGTATGAATCCTTATAATACAGATCATTTGAACAAAGTTAAAAAAACGCTAAATTGTTCAAAATAAAAACACAGGAGCAACATTTAAGGCGGTGAAAGTGATCACAACAAAGTCGATTCATTTTTAAACCAGCAACAATACTTTTATAGTATTAAATCTTGCTTCGCCTGTTTTCCTAGGAGTAAATAGGTCTGCAGTGATCAGCCGTGTTGTTCTAGCTAACAGACACACAAAGATATATTATAATTACAGCCAGACATCAAATAAAACATGCAAAAAAGTGACAGACGATTTGAAATAAAAATGTCTACAGGCAAGAGTAGCTAATAAATCCAGATTTTTTTTTAATGTTTTGTCACTGTAATTTCCGAATTAGCAATAACAAAATTCTTTAGACCTTTAGGGAAGGATGCCACTCTGAAGACACATTTGGAGTTATTTTTTTTTACCAAAAAAAAAAAGACCTCTTTAACAGCTTCAACAGTTTCAGTTTACATCAGGCATGAGCTTCTCGATCTGCTCAAGGTGATGAGTGCAGCAGAGTATTTGTTGCCTCTGAGTCTTCACAGAAATGACAGCATAAAGACACAGATAATAGATACATTAAAAAATTATATGTCAGAACTCTTCATATTTGGTCAAGTGTGAATCAAAAGCTGCTGGAAGCATTATTATGTGAGTTCACACCACAGAAGTCTTTATGGGAAAGAACATCAGAGAACAGGCATATTTTCATACAAAACGTAAATAGTATTTCAATATTTCACATTCATCAAGCACTCATCCACAGCTGTCCGTAACACTAGTAGATTATTTAGAACTTACACAACATATGACTACAAGTAAACATATGCAATAACAACATCAAATTGCAAATAAACAAATTCACAATGCACTCAGGATGTTTAGCGGATTCCTTCAGTAACTTGATCCAACCTCCAAGACCAGGTAGACACTCAGCACCATCAGAGCCCTTTGAACCAGCATCAAAACTAGAAAACAGAGATGATACTGTGAGAATCACAAGATAAGGTTAACATGTTTAATTCTACACTACCTGTTACAAACAGCTGAGAAAGGATCAAATGTGAAAAACAGTTTTAAAGTTCAATTGCACTTCACTTATATTCTTCCAGGTATTTCAGCGCTTACAGTCACAACATTCTCAGTTTTGTTTTAAATTCCTGAGCAGTCAGACATTGCAATGCTTGTATCAACAATGTGAGATCAATGGCCAAGTTCTTGCTGTTTGTTGTGGTAAAGCAGTGGTGCAGAAATTACACACTTGTTCAGTATCAGTATAAGCTCTTACACCTTAAAAAAGTTTTCAGACAATCAGACTGAAAATCATTGAAAGGTTCTTGCTAATTATTTGTAATGAATAAGTGAAAAATATTACTATATTATTTTAATATATAAATAGTAATCAATGCCATCCCCTTTATTGGCAAAATTATCATAATTTAAATTTGTGTAATTTTTAATGATCTGTAGATCATTTTAATTGTTCAATTCAAAACAGAAAGATTTATCGCATTCACAAGTTTATCACAAATTTATGGCAGTCGGCATGAAGGTGATGTCACCCCACCTCTTCAAGCGTTCACACACTTCCTCTCAATCAAGCTGTCTCCTTTAGGAGCTATGCATCATAGCGACTTCCACTGTACTCAAGCAAAATTTTTTAATTAATTTATTTTTTTTGCTGCATTTGTATGATTTATGAGTCTTTTTTGGTCTGGAATCTGAGAGGCCCTTTTCATTTGCGGTTTGTGAAAATTAAATGGGTTTATTTTTATTACATTTGATTGCCATTCCAATGGCATCATCTATCTTTGATTTCTTGTGTGCCACCTGGAAGAATGAATAATAATAAAAAAAAAAACTTACATGACAAAAAATGTTCAATAAGCCCAAGGCATTAAATGTTTGACCAGCACAACTCTTGTCTGTGTGTCATTTCTTAAATTTCCTTTAAAAAAATACAAGTCTTCGTCTTTCACCCATGCAGTTTCATGCAGAATTGAACTCATGAAGCTGTGGACCGAAGTTCCTCACAACAACGACAACAAAACTATGTTGCTTGAACTATGCTATCATATGGTTTCAGGAGGTTTAAATAATGCCACACATATGGAAGATTTTTTTTTCTTTTTCATTTTGGAGCTTGACAGACCCAGCTCTCTTTCCAAATATGTAATTAAGAATATTCTTTTATAAAATAATTATTTGTGAACCACAAACAAAAGAGCCATTTTTGGGTACGTTGTTCCTTGAAGCGGTAATTAATGTAAATCAATAAACATCTACAGACACTTTCGCTTTCATGTTTTATTAAACATTCATATAAACTTGTAGGCAAAACCAAACTATACGAAACATTATATTTTGAATGTATATTCAGAGGAAAACTGGCCCCCTGGTTTCTCCGAAGGTTTTCTTCTCAATCATCCAATGTCAGATTAATCTTCTGTATCACAACATAATTAGGCTAATAACTCCAACTTAAAATTACAAATATATCCAGTTTTTTTTCTTTTTGTATATAAACAGTACACTCACATAGTCACACAATATGTACATTTAAGCAAATCTCAGCTGCTTGATTGTTTGTATCCTCAAATGTTAACTATTATCACCAGCTAATATTAAGCATTAACATTATGAAACTCTCTAAAGCTGATTTGAAACGATATGTATTGTGAAAAAAGTTAAATACAAATAAATTGACTCAACAACTACTACAATACAACACCTAATTGCATTTTATATACATTCGGGTTATGTCGTCATCTCCATCCACATAGGTAAAGATGCTGCTTTTGCAGTTTTCTCCTACTTATCATGCTGTACCATTATTTTTAAAACAAGGCCCTTAAAAATGGAGAGAGAAAAGAGATAAAACACATGATAAAACAGTGTTGGTGTCATCTTACAGTTCTCATTGTTATTGATGCATTCATTTGTGTTAATCATAGTCTTAACTTACTTTCGTAAAGTCTCCATAGAAAAGCCCCTGGAACTCAAATGAAGCATCACCTCCTGGTTGCAGTTAAGTTGACAGTTCTCCTTACGTGTGCATTTTTGAGACTGTTTATTGCATATGAACCTTCATAACCAGAAAGCATAAAGTACAGCATCACTGCAGAGTCAACAACAAACCTGGCATCTGCTTAATAGAATTTGTGTTAGAAACAGACCAAAATGTAAGTTCCTATTCTTGGCTAATAAACTAATTTCTGAATAACAATTCTGAAACTTATGTTTTTTTCCACACAAATTATTATGTAACTTCATAAGATTTAAAATATACTGCAGAAGTCACAAAGACATCTTTCATGGTGTTTTGAATTTTGAAGCTTATAAACGCTAGTCTTGATTAAACTGCATGGAAAAGACAGAATAGCACATTTACTGATGCAAAAAGTATGATGATAAACCAATACATACCCCTGAACTTTCATACTGCAGGCAGGTCTTGTGCATGACCTCTGCAAGATCTTGATTCCCTCCTCCAGTAAAAAGTCAGCATCTACCCTAGTTTGATGATCTAGATTTTAGGAACTGATACACTTAATGTTTAGCTTCTCACACATTCATTTGAACAATTCCATAACAATTTAAATGCATGTTACCAACAACATATCTTCTGAGGTGTTCCACAAAAGAAAAGTTACACAGATTTGGAACGTAGTTTGATGTTTACAGAAATGTTCACTGAATTTTGATTTTCTGGTGGGCTAAAAAATGACCTACTACACAATAGTTCCTAACAACAGACAAATGTATACAGACACAGGACAGAAGGTGGTTTCAGATCTTTTCCTTACTTGAGTTCTGTTAGACTGAGGCAGTTCTGGATGATTTGGAGGGTCCAAACAGACCATCTTTTTGTCAAGCAGTCTACTATTATTTTTTTCTTTTTCAGTTTATAGGAATAGAGAATATACATTAATGCATCTGAATCCTTTTGGTGAATTATCTGAAAAAGGTTGGTCCAGTCGATGTTGATGAGCTCTGAGTGTGGCAAAGTGAGACTGAGTGATTGCAAAGATCCTGCAGGGTCTTTATAGCATGAAGTTCCTATGTGGATACTATAAAAAATAAAACAAAATTGGTATCAATAAAGCAACAGATGTGCATTGAATCTGATTATGTTGTTATTTGTCCATAAATCAACAGCTCCTCATTTAGAACTTGTGATTTTTATATTATGATTAATTGATGGTCTGTTGGAAAGCAGTAATTATTTGCATCATTAACAGTAAACAAAGAAGCTGAAAGTCGGGAACTTCATTGTTTCATCTGTTTTGAGTTGCCAATTTAGTTGCAATACTTTCACCATAATAATAATCTGAAGGTATTAGGTTGGAGAACAAACATACCAGATAAATGTGAGATATTTAATAGACAATGGGTTATATCTACATGTGTGCAGGTAAAACTATTATGCCATCATGAAGGTGATTATATGATCATCATCAGAAAAGGCTAATTGATGAACAGGAAAAATGAAAACAATGAACTTTTTCTACACCTGGATAACGGTTCAGTGATTGACAGATCAAGTCTATTGATGAAGCAACTCGTAGATGTGACATGAACACTGAAAAGCACAGAAAAAAAGTTAATTGAAGGATGGTAGCATGTGTGTATAAAATACATTAAATGTATAAAAAAACATTTTGAGTCAGTGGTATTAATAATAATAATAAAACTTACTCCTGTGAGTTCAGTGTCTGTCCTCTTGTGAGGGCACACATCAGTTTAACAAGATTAATGTCTGAAGGATCATCTAGATGCAAACTTTAAAATCAAATCCAGAACATTACTGTACATACTAAACAGGTTACATTTTCAATAACAACAAATAACAATGTAATGATACATTTAATGCATAAAATATGTATTTGTAATGTCATAAAAGATTTATCTTAATATTATTTTATGATACGTCCGAAAATTGTAAGACTTTTATTTTACATTGGGAATACTGGAGAAACAGATGGAAATAAACAGCCAGTGGTGGTCATATCACAAAAAGCAGGAAGACCGACAGGGTAAGAATATCATTGCATTATCAATGTAGGATCTGTTTTGCACCAAAGCACTTACTGTAAATACTTAAACTTGTGGAGTACAGGCAGAATCATCATTAACTTTTCAAATGTTAATGTGGAATTGCCGATATCCAATTCTCTGATGCTACAACAGCACTGGGAGCAGTACAGCAAGGCCCAGCAGTCTGTTCTTCTGAGCAATATACCATATGAATCAATCTTAAACACGTTTTTCATAGCTTCTTCCACAAAGTCATCTTCATGGAGTTCATAAAGACAGTGAAGAAGAAAACGAGCATGTATATCATACAAAGTTTGATTATAAAACTGATTTAAAATCCATTTTTTCAGACAAGCCTGTGTGTTTGGGTGAACAAACAGACCATGTTTCTTCATTAGTGTGTGTCTCACAGCCTTATTCAAGAGACCAAATACAAATTGCCACACAGCGTCAAAATGATGATTAGGAGCGGAATATAGCTCTGGAAGTTTTCCTTGGAACTCTTCTTCACCCAGAAGGACATAGTAGAGAGCAGTGAAGAACTCCTGAAAGCTGAGATGCATGAAACTGAACATCGTCTCCTGGTGGCTTCTTCTCTTAAAGAGGAACTTGCACAGGAATGGGCTGTCTGAAACAGTTTCATGCACGCTTTTCTCATCAAACAGGACTTGTTGTTCCAGCATCCCTCTCTCTGCCAGCTGACCCAGACTCCTCAGCAGGGTCGGAACAGACTGACTCAAACCCCGGCAGTGATGCTCCAGTAGAGTGGACACAAAGTCAACATAGATGGAGGTGATGGTTTCCAGTCCACTTATTACATCTGCACCATCACTGAACCTCTCTCGCAAAACTGTGCAGATGATCCAGCAGATGACAGGGATGGAGCAGGTGGTGAAGAGGGTTTCATTTGTTTTCACAAATATATAAGCCTTCCTGAAAAGTTCCTCATCCTGAAAGAACTTCTGGAAGTACTCCTCCACCCCCTTCTCAGAGAAACCTATAATCTCAGAGAAGCGCTGAGGTCCTTTGAGCAGGTGACTCAGTTTGTCTGTAGCTGTAGATCTAGTGGTGACCAGGAGGACGGATTCTAGCAGAATTCGACCCCTTAGGAGCGCACAAAGAGTAACTTCAGGTGGGGCTCTCTGAAGCAGATCAGTGTGTGGGAACATGTCATAAATGTCCTGTGTGAGTTTAAGCTCATCAAATCCATCGATGATGAAAAGCACCTTCTCTGGTGACTGCTGTAGTATCTGTGAGATCTCGCCTGATGTTAAACTGCAGCTGTAGCTCAAGATCTCCACCAAACTCTTTCTGCCAGAAATGCGGTTTATTTCTTTACACTTTAGGTGGAAAACAATATCAAACCGCTCTTTGTAGAGTTTATCAGATGCCCAGTCCAGCATGATCTTCTGCACAGTGAAGGATTTCCCATTGCCTGAATTACCTTGCAGTATAACAGCATTAGAACTGATTCCATGTCCATCTGGGTTGAACAGAGAGTTCAGATGGACAGATTCATCACTGTTCCTGGAGCTGAGGACCTGCTGGAAGTCCTCTCCAATGGAACAGAGCTCCTCTTCTCTTTCTCTTTGATCTCTATGTCTCTGAAGGATCAGTGGTTGTGTGAAGCGCTCAGACAGCAGCACTTGTTGACCAGGCAGAGAGTTATACTCAGTCACATACTGATACTCACTGCGGATCTGCTTCTTATGTTTAAAAATCAATGATGTTATTGCTGCAGAAACATAAGCATCTTTTAGAACAAATTCTGATTCTGCTACAGTAAGAAATTTAACAGCAAACTGTAAATAGTTAATAAATCAATAGCTAGGAGCTAGGAGGTGTGACATTACCTGATGTTTGTGGTTTTTCAGGGTGTGGGCGATAGCCAGTAAAACCTGCAGGAAATGAGACAAACTTGCTCTGAATGTTAATTACAATTTATCAATGATAGACTGTTAGCAGCTAAATCTATAACAAACATACTTTATACAGCATTAAAACAACTTTATTAGCAGATACAATACATAAATGTTAGCATATTACCTGTGATTACACACTTGAAAATACTGAATACATAATCAGAAAAATTATATTATTATTAGCATCTATTAATGTACAACGTATTTTCTTACCAGGTGCATTATGTATGATGTGGACATTGCCTGCTATTGTATTGTTAGTGAGTGCAGGCACTGTAATATTACTTCCATGACATGCTGCAGCGCTAACATTTGTCCCAGCACGAGATCTGGAAAAGTTCTTGTTACTGTGAAACTCTAGATGATAAGAGACAATGTTTAGGCACCCTATAACTACTGCCTTTAGAGTGAAATATCACTTATTCACTTATTGAGTACAAAAATACAAGCTTAACAGCTGAGTAACAGAGATTTTTTTTTACTTAAAAGTACTTTTAGTCAACATAACAGAATAAAAATAATACATGTAAGTAAGATTATCACAAGTTCTATCCACCTTATTTTTCACGTAAGAGCGGGCACAGCCATTTGTACGTTTAATGGGTGTGGCTTCTGGTCTCATCCGCATCCAGCTATTTTTAGCTATACAAAACAGCTAATTTTGCTGCTTGATATCGCATATGTATGTGTCTTACCATATTGTTTTAATGTATTATCTTAATTATGAGTACATTGATTTGTAGTGAAAAGAGTTTTTACTTGCCCTTAGGCTTACTTCTGCCTTGAAGATTAAGGTGGATAGTTTTAACTGATGACATCATGTTACACCCAAAACCATGAGAAAATGTTTAGAAACATACTGTCAAAAGAGTCCATTTCAGTTTATTCTCTGGGAAAAAAAGAAAAAAGAAACATATTAAATACATAAATCTAAGAACATCTATAATAAATTTCAATTTGTATACAGCATAATGTTATAAGTTTTGCAGCATTACCTTATTTTCATAAAGAAGAAAGCGAGAAGGATGCAGGTTGAATATACGACAGACTTGTGCTCCCGTGAACATGTAGGTTCAAGATTCTTGAAACAATGGCATATCGAACAAGATGTCAGAAAGAGAAATGTGTGTGACAAACATCTAGTCAAACCTCTTGACCAACCTGAAATACAGCAATCCTAAACATGTCCAGTTCTTGACCCCTCCTCTTCTTCAGCTTTCAGAAAAAAATAAATAGCACTTGACACAATATGATTCATAAGAGTTTAGTATAATTTAAGTAGTTTAAGTTATATTACCACACAATATAATTTATATACAGTTACACCCACCACTATGCAGTAAAAAAAAAAAAAACATTACATTAGATGAACCTGAACATAAATATAGACTATATAGTCATATTATGTATTGTAGTGCAATACCTTAAATACGAACTACACAAATCAAACTCTACTGGAAGTGAAAGAAACACTTAATACTTAGCAGAAATAATTGTGAATATCTTCACACAATTGTATGCTTATATTCAGTAAATATAACAGATAACAGTATGATTGGAAAAATAAGTAATTATGTTAGCACAATAATGTAAACATTAGCAGAATTCAGAATATATAGAGAATGATGCAGGTTAGACAGATGACAGACTGGTGCTGATAATGGAAGTTTGAGATTCACAACAATGATGAACTGATGTCAGAAAGAGAACTGTGTGTGACAAACATCTAGTCATATCTCTTGACCAACCTGAAATACAGCAATCCTAAACATGTTCTAGACCCCTCCTCTCCTCCAGCTTTCAGAAAAAAATAAACAGTACGTGAAACAAATAGGATTCATAATAGTTTAGTATAATTTAAATATTTTTCAGTAATTTGTTTAGTAATTATATAGTAAAATCACCCCCAACCCCACCCACCCACACACACAATCTGAATGCCTGTTCCAATGGCATCATCTATCTTTGAGGTGTTTTTTAGTCCCCCCCTGAAAAATTGAATTTAAAAAAAAAAACTTCTATGGCAAAAAATGTTTAAAACCCAGGACATTAAGTGTCTGACCAGCACAACTCTTATTTGTGTCATTTCTCAGATTTTCAGAAGTTTTACTAAGAATTCTACTCAAGCTGTCGACCAAAACTTTTCAAACAATGTTTGGCAAGGGATAGTTCACCCACAAATTAAAGTTGTCATAATTTACTAAATCCATAGTTATATGACTTGCTTTTTATGTGGTTTGATTCAAATCATTCAATTCAGTTTACAGCACTGAAAGATTAATTCAGAAATGTTAAAAATATCTTATGTTTTATAAACTGTACAGGTTTGAAACAACATGATGGGGAGTAAATAAAGAAATTTTGTTTCGTTTTTATTGTTTTTGGCTATTAAATGAAAATCTTACACTTCGGTGAGCTGACAACTACAGCAACTACTGGAATTGTGATTTGAATTTAAGAATTGGGACAATCTGATTCCTGAATGAATCATTAACTGCTCTAAACTGAATCAAATGATTTGCTGAATAATTCAGACTTGAGCAAACTGATAATCTATAAATTAAACATTGCTTTTCGCATGAAAATTCCAAATAGAGCTAGGGCGAATGTCTTCAGATTATTCACTGCATATGGCTGCAGAAGAATGCAAGTCATATGCACCATATTTATACAATATAATTTTGGAGATTTCAGATGGGAAAAAAATGACCAGGATATGCATAAAAAAGAAAGAAAGAGTCATAAATGCTCGAATTGATGTAGGAATGTGTACATGAAAATGTAAATTTTTGTGTGAAATGTCCTGTTTAGTGACACCCCACCTTCCTCTATAATGCTCGCAACAATAAACTCACAGACATCACAGTTTGCTTTGCTTTTATGTTTATTGCATTTTCATATATATTTGGAGCATTTTCATATATATGTGGTTGTGCAGTTCTGTTACAGTAAATTACTAAATTAAAACAAATTACAGATTTAAATAAGAAAGAAGATAACTGCAATCAAGTGTTCCTAAAAAAAAAAAAAGCTTTTATCTGTTGAACAGCATTTTAAAAATCTGTTAAATTCAGTGTTTAGTACAATGATAGGAACATACTATTTTCATACAATATAACTGCTTTTGATTTATATTCTTAAACCCATCCACCACTCAAGGAACAGCTGCCACTCCCGCAGTTTACTCCTGTAAACTATTTGTTAAGCTGTACCTTTAGTTCCCAAACAAGGGCCTTAAAAACATGATAGAGAGAGATGTATTTAAAAAAGTATAAATACACTGTATCTGCTAAGAAAATGCATAAATATAAAGCTGACCAGTAAGTTAAAATTCACACTGTACACAATGATAACAGGCATCCTACTGCACTAATATAATGCTCAAATGGAATTCTCATATAAATCAGAAAAAAAAAATCAATCTTTTGTTTTTCTGCCTGGAGTCACAGTTCTCATTATTATTGATGTTTCATCAAGATTCTTCTGTTAATCTCAGTCATAACTTACCTTCGCAATATCTCCTCCGAAAAGCCCTGGTAATTTAGACAAATCTTCACCTTCTGATGATCACAGCCATATTTTTGGTTCCCCCATGGTGAGCAGGTTTGGGACACATTATTACATTTGAACCTTCATAACAAAGCAGAAAGCACAAAGCACGGCATCAATACAGTGTCTTCAACGTGTTCAACAAACCAGAGCTCTTTTTTTATGGATAACAACCTAAGTCATTAAAAAATCATTTGTGTGAGAAACAGACCAAAATGTAATTCATTATTTACTAAATTATCAGGAGATCTATAGTGGATGTCAAGAGAAGATAAATTAAATAATTTTCATTTTTTTTGTTGTTGTTGTTTGTTTCTTTTGAAGCTTTAGAAGCTATAATCTCTAATTTACATTTAGTCATTCCGCTTAGGCTTGTATCCAAAGTGACTTGAACATTACACAAGGGACAATAATACTTAATATCACAATGCCAGTAAATATCTTTTTTGTGTTCCACAAACAACAAAAGTCATAAGTTTGGAACATGAAGGTCTGTAAATGATGACAGAATTATCATTATCAGACTTTGGGTCTGAGAGGTTTGAGAAATATTAGAATTGTATGATGATAAACCAATACAAACCCATCAAATGTTACAATGCAGGCTGGCCTTGTGCGTGACCTCTGCAAGATCTTAATTCCCTCCTCCAAAAACAAATTAACATGTACCCTGAAGTACACAAAGACATCAAATAAAATAAAATCATTTCGATTTTATAAGATAACATTGCTATACGTCATAGTTTTCTTTCCACACATTCATTTGAGCATTTTAACAGCTTATGTAGATGGACTATTTCATTTGCTTTGTGACATTATCTGCTAGATATGAAAGAGCATTGCAAAATAAAATGACAATGGTTCTTTTGATCTAGCTTTTTTCAATAACTGTGGTGTGCAACTTCACAGGTGAGTGACTGGTAAGTGTGAACAGTGTGTAAACTTCCTATTAAAGGCACAGCGACAAAATGACATGGACTAAGATGGACTAAACAGAAGGTTATTTCAATTTCAGAATTCTTACTCAAGTTCTGTTAGACTGGGGCAGTTTTGGATGATTTGGAGGGTCCAAACAGACCACATCTCAGTAAGGTAGTCCAATTTTATTTCCATTTTTTTCAGCTTAGAGAAAGAATGGACAGCAGACATTACTGTATCTGAATCTTTTTCATGAAACATCTGAAAAAGGTTTGTGTAGTCGATGTTGGTTAGCTCTGAGTGTGGAAAGGTGAGATTCTGTATTTTTAAAGATGCCCCAGGGTCATCAGTATCTATTTTGATCCTGTGAAAAAAATGTAGCAATTTAAGCAGCAGATATAGGCTATATGATAAATTGGACTTTGTTACTGTGAGTCTGTAAATCAACATCCATCAACCAATAAACATGCCAGACAAATGTGAGATATTTGCCTGGCTAATGACTTATTTGCCAGGCAAAGGCCTATACCTATGTACAGGTATGCCTATTATTATATTATCGTTATTGAACAAGGTAATGATATGATTAGTTATTAAAAACATAATCAGCCTAAAATTTTCTGTGGTTATTATGAGAAAAGGCAATTTAATGAACAAAATACAACATTTAACTTTTTCTTCACCTGCATAGCCCTTCACTGATTGACAGATTAAGTGATCTGACAGAACAACATCCATGCTTAATTCGGCGGGGATCGACATCAACACTACAAATCAAAGCACAGAAAAAAAGCTAAAAATTGATTTGAGTTCAAAGTCAAATAGGAAACCACAATGAAAGCTGAAATGCATAAACATATTTTGTCAGTGGTATAAAAACATTACTGCTGTGAGTTCAAGCACTGTCCTCTCATGAGAGCAATGATCAGTTTAACAACATCAGAGTCTGATGGATCTTCTGGAGTCAACCTTCAAAATCAAAATGAAATCAGAATATGACTACAGACAAAATAGGTTATATGTGCAATAACAAACAAAAACGTTACTACATATTTCAAATAAATTTACAAAACATGAATTTGCATATAGATACATTTAAATAGACTTTAAATAAAATACATTTACAGCTGTTATGCATAAATATTGTAATGTCAGAAAAGTTTAAACTTCTACATTTTGTCATTATCCGTTAACAAGACATGAATAGTAACCATCCAGTGGTGGATTGACAATAAAAATACAATTAAATGGATATTAATTAGATCCACTGAGTATCTGTTTTTGCTGAAGCACTTACCATAATTTCTTAAACTTGGGGAGTGCAGGCAGAATCATAGACAACTTATCAGGTGTTAAGCTGCAATCAACGAGACACATATCTTTGATGCTCTGACAGCACTGAGAGCAGTACAGCAGGGCCCAGCAGTCTGTTCTTCTCAGGAATGAACCATATGCATCAATAATATCCCAGGCTTCCATAATTTCTTTCACAAAGTCGTCTTCATGGAGTTCATAGAGACAATGAAAAGCAAACAGTGTTCTGTTCGCAAGACAAAAATCTGTCGAAATCCATTTTTTCAAATGGGCCTCTGTGTTTGGATGAACAACCAGACCATGTTTATTCCTAAGTGTGCGTCTCACATCCTTATTCAACAGACCAAAAGCAAACTGCACCACAGCTCCAAAATGTGGAGGACTATAATGAGGAGTACCATTTACTGCACCAATGGAAAATAACTCTTCTTAGTTATTTTCTTCTGGGACTCTTCTTCATCCAGAAGGAGACAGTACAGAGCGGTGAAGAACTCCTGAAAGCTGAGATGCATGAAACTGAACATCGTCTCCTGATGGATTTTTCTCTTAAAGAGGAACTTGCACAGGAATGGATTGCCAGCAGGATCCGAAACAGTTTCATAAACCGTTTTCTTATCAAACAGAACTTGTTGTTCCAGCATCCCTCTCTCTGCCAGCTGACCCAGACTCCTCAGCACGGTCAGGACAGACTGCTATAAATCCTGGCAGTGATGCTCCAGTAGAGTGGACACAAAGTCAAAGTAGATGGAGGTGGTGGTTTCCAATCCACTTGTTACATCTGCACCAACTTTAAATCGTTCCTTGATAGTTGTGCAGATGATCCAGCAGATGACAGGGATGGAGAAGGCAGTGAAGAGTGTTTCATTTGGTTTCACAAATGTATAAGCCTTTCTGAAAAGTTCCTCATCCTGAAAGAACTTCTGGAAGTACTCCTCCACCCCCTTCTCAGTGAAGCCCATAATCTCAGAGAAGCGCTGAGGTCCTTTGAGCAGCTCACTCAACTTATCTGTAGCTCTGGTGGTGACCAGCAGGAAGGACTCTGGCAGGATTCGGCCCCTCAGCAGGGTACAAAGTGTGACCTCAGGTGAGGCTTTTTGTAGCAGATCAGTGTGAGGTGACATGTTATTATGGCCCTGTGTGAGTTTCAGCTCATCAAATCCATCGATGATGAAAAGCACCTTCTCTGGTGACTCCTGTAGTATCTGTGAGATCTCATCTGATGTTAAACTGCAGCTGTAGCTCAAGATCTCCACCAAACTCTTTCTGCCAGAAATGCAGTTTATTTCTTTACACTTTAGGTGGAACACAATATCAAACCGCTCTTTGTAGAGTTTATCAGATGCCCAGTCCAGCATGATCTTCTGCACAGTGAAGGATTTCCCGTTGCCTGAATTTCCCTGCAGTATGACAGCACTAGGACTGATCCCATGGCCATCTGGGTTGAACAGAGAGTTCAGATGGACAGATTCATCACTGCTCTTGGAGCTGAGGGCCTGCTGGAAGTCCTCTCCACTGGAGCGGAGCTCTTCTTCTCTCTCTTTTTGATCTCTATGTTTCTGAAGGATCAGAGGTTGTGTAAAGCGCTCAGACAGCAGCACTTGTTCACCAGGCAGAGAGTTATACTCAGTCACATACTGATACTCACTGCAGATCCGTGTCTTATGTTTGACAATTAATGATCTTATTGCTGCAAAACCAATATTCACAGTGTCTTTTAGAACAAATCCTGATTCTTCTACATTAAGACATTTCAGAGCAGCCAGCAAATTTGCAAGTTGCTAAATCAATACTTGGAAGGTGAGAAATTCAAAACTTTTCAGATCTATCTATTACCTGAGGTTTGTGGTTTTTCAGAGTGTGGGCGATACCCAGTAACACCTGTAAAAAATATTTGACAAATTTGCTTTGCATGTGGATATAATATAATATTATAATAATATATTATATATGATATAATATAATATTATAATATTATAATAATTATTGTAATATGATTATATAATATATACAAATTATAGATTGTTAGCAGGTAAATCAATTAAAAGAAAAATATAATATTAACAAATCTTTACTAGCAGATACGCTATTTTAGTATCTTGTCTGATGACACACATGAAAAGTAAAAGTATCAGAAAAATTATTTTAAACACATTTTTCTTACCTGGTGCATTATGTATGTTGTAGACATTGCCTTTTATTTTAGTGTTAATAAATGCAGGCATTGTAATATTGCTTCCACGACATGCTGCAGCATTGATGTCTGTCCCAGCGTGAGATCTGGAAATGTCTTTGTTACTGTGAAACTCTAGATGATAAGAGACAATGTTTAGGCACCCTATAATTACTGCCTTTAGCCTGAAATATAAATCAATTATTCGGTACAATAATACAAGCTTTACAGCTGAGTAACAGAGAAAGATTTTTTCTTAAAAGTACTTTTAGCCTATATTACAATATAAAAATAATACAAGTAATTAGATTATCACATGTTCTATCAACCTAATTTTTCCCGTAAGAGTAAATATTATTTGTACATTTATGGGTGTGGCTTCCAGTCTCATCTGCGTCCAGCTATTTTTATCCATGCAAAACAGCTAATTTTGCTGCTTGTTACTGCCAATTGGTGTGTCTTACAGTATTATTTTAGTGTATTATCTTAATTATGAACACACTGGTTTGTAGTGGAAACAGTTTTTACTAGCCCATAGGCTTACTTCCACCTTGAAGAATAAGGTCAATAGTTTTAACTGATGACATCATGTTACACCCAAAACCATGAGAAAATGTTTAGAAAATGCCTGGTTCAACATACTGTCAAAAGGGTCCATTTCAGTTCATTCTCTGCAAAAAAAGAAAAAAGGAAACAAACACATTAAATACATAAATCTAATAATATAGAGAAAAAAATTCAACTTGTATACAGCATAATGTTATAGCAGCATTACATTATTTTTATGAAGAAGAAAGCGAGAAGGTTGAATAGACGACAGACTTCTGCTTCTGTGAACATGTAGGTTCAAGATTCTTGAAACAGTGGCATATCAAACAAGATGTCAGAAAGAGAACTGTGTGTGACAAACATCTAGTCATATCTCTTGACCAACCTGAAATACAGCAATCCTAAACATGTCCAGTTCTAGACCCATCCTCTCTTCCACCTTTAAAACAAATGATTCATAATATTTTTGTATAATTTAGGTAGAAATTACCACACAATTTTTTTTTTTTATAGTTTTAGCAATTTATATACAGTAAGACCTGCCACTACTCCATGCAGTACAAAAAAAAAAGTTTAAAATAATGTTTCAGAATATATACAGAAAATGACGCAGGTTGGTTAGACGACAGACTGGCGCTGATAATGGAGGTTCGATATTTGCATAACAATGACAAACATATGTCACAAAGAGAACTGTGTGCAAAAAACATCTAGTCATATCTCTTGACCAACTGGAAATACAGCAATCCTAAACATGTCCGGTTCTAGACCTCTCCTCTCCTCCAGATTTCAGAAAAATAATTACACTTGAAACAAATATGATTCATAATAGTTTAGTAGAATTATTAGAAGTTTTTTGTTTAGTAATTTATGTACAGTAACACTGTATACAAAATACTAAACACTCTTTCCTGTAAAATAGAACAAAACAAACAAACTAATAAATAAAAAGACAACATTACATGAATCTGAACAGGAATATAGTCTATAGATATAGTCACTATTACTGCAGTGTAATACCTGAAATATACAGTATATAGCCAAATCAAATGGATGTGAAAAAGATAAACTCCTAATACTTGGCATAAATACCTGTTAATTTCTTTACACAACTGTATGCTTATATTTCAGTAAATATAACAGTGTGATTTGAAAAAGTAACATTAAGTGTTATGTTAGCACAATAATGTAAACAAGAGTAGAATTCAGAGAGTGATGCAGGTTAGACAGACTGGTGCTGATAATGGAGGTTTGAGATTTTGAGTTTAAGCGTCAGACGGATGTCAGAAAGAGAACTGTGTGTGACAAACATCAAGGCCGGTTCTAGACATTTGGAGCCCCTTGGCAAAGTTTATGTTGGAGGCCCCCATACACACCCCTCCTCCCAACCTTTCAGAATAAATTTATTATAATTTAAATAGTTTATTATAATTCAAGTAGAAATTACTCATGAAGACACAATATATATATATATATATATGTATATGTATATATACATATATATATATATATAAGTTTTTTTTTTTGTAATTTTTTGTAATTCATATACACTAACACACCCACCCAACATTTGGGATAACAAAGTTTTGTCTACTCCATGCAGTAAAATGAGCCAAAATAAATAAATAAATAAATAAATAAAAATAAACATTAAACAAACATATATAGTTGCATGTTAAATTGCATTGTTTTGACGTGTCAATGGTGCTTGCACTCTTTTGAACTCAGAATAACCCAGCAAATGATCTACACTGTAAAAAACAATTTGAGTCAACTTAAAATAATTTGTAACCTGGCTGTCTTCAAATTTTAAGTTCAGTCAATTTAAAAAAAGTTTATTTAACTTAAAATGTTAAATTATACTAAGTGACAACTTAGATATTTGAGTTGAATCAACTTAAAATTTTAAGGCAGCTGGGTTACTTACCCATCTGTTAAGTTTAGCAAACACAAATATCTAAGTTGTTACTTAGTACAACTTAACATTTCAAGTTGACTAAACTTATTTTAGTTGACTGAACTTAAAATTTTAAGGCAGCAGGGTAACAAATTATTTTAAGCTGACTCAACAAATAGTGTTTTTTAATTTTTTTTACAGTGTACCCCGAATGCTGATCAACAGAATGAGTCCCAGTTTATTTTTAGAATACACTGTAATCAATGGTGATCAGAGCTGCGCTTTCTTTGTGTGCCTTAAAAGGATTACTCCACTTCCAAAAAAAAAAATCCTGATTTTTTTTACTCACCCCACATGTCAGCCAAGATGTTCATGTCTTTCTTTCTTCAGTTGCAAAGAAATTAAGCTTTTTGAGAAAAACATTCCAGGATTTTTCTCCATATAGTGGACTTTAATGGAGCTCAACGGATAGAAGGCTAAAATTGCAGTTTCAGAGCAGCTTTAAAGGGCTCTAAACAATCCCAGCCGAGGAATAAGGGTCTTATATAGCGAAACTATATAAATTGTATATAAATTGTAAATTGTTTTTTTTTTTTGGTCCCACAATGAATTAAAAAACAAACAAACAAAACAAAACAAAAAACCTATATGACAAAAAAATATTTAATAAACCCAGGGCATTAAGTGTTTGACCAGCACAACTCTCTTGTATGTGTGTAATTTCTCAAGTCTTCTTTGAACAAATAAATTTGTTTTACAGTATGGTGATGTTTCTATTAATTGTTTTTAGTTATGGATTGCTGAACTTTTTTTTTGAAAGATTCCTTCAATATTTTTAGTGGGTTGGATCTACAGTCAATGGGTTTTATTTCTTTCTTTACGAGACAGGTTTAATTTTATTATCAAAGTAAATTTTTCCAGATTTTAAAATGTATGTTGGTGAATTCAGTGATCCATGGATGAATCAATCATTGTGAACATGATCACCTGATTATTGAAAATATCAGACACACAAAACATTTATAATTCTTAAATCAAATATTTTTCTCTTGACATCTGCCCTAGCTCTGTTTGGTATGAAATTAACTTTAATTTTGGTTTGTTGCTTGGACTATGCTATCATATGGCCTCAGAAGATTTAAATAATGCCATTCATATTGGACACTTTTTATGCTTTTGTCATTTTGAAGCTCAACAGCCCCAGCCCTCTTTCCATTTATATGCAAAAGAGTGGCCAGGATATTCTTTAAAAAATCATTATTTGTGAACCACAGAAGAAAGAATCATGCAGGTTTGGAACAACATAAAGCCAATTTTGATTTTTGGGTAAGCTGTTCCTTGAAGTGGTAGGTAATGCAAATCAAACATTTAAGGGACTTTAATTTCATGTTTTATTAAACGTTCATACAAGCACATAAGCAAAACCAAACTAGGAATGAAAGTTTTTTTTATTTAAATAATATTGCAAAATCAATGATAACATGCTACAGCTAAATCTATTAACTGACATTTTATTTTGAATGTGTATCCAAAGGAGAACTGGCCCCCTGGTGAAGCCTGGTTTCTCCCAAGGTTTTTCTTCTCCACTATCCAATGTCAAATGAATCCTCTTTATCCCAACATAATTAGGCTAATAACCCCAACTTAAAATTACAATTATATCCTCCAAACAAGCAAATCACAACTGCTTGTTTGATTATATCATTAAATGTCAACTATACTATTACCCAGCTCTGAACTACCAAAAATTAAGCATCAACATCATGAAACAATATGTATTGTGAAAAGAGTTATACAAATAAATTGACTTGTCAATTAGTACAATACAACACCTAACTACATTTTATATACATTTGGGTTATGTTGTCATCTCTTTCTGCAGCTCTAAGTGAAGATGCTGCTTTTGTAGCTTTCTCCTAGTTATCATGCCAGTACCATCCATTTCAAAACAAGGGCCTTAAAAATGGAGAGAGGCAAGAGATAAAAAATGTATAAATATATGATCATACACTATTACGCTGAAAACTTTTAATATACAATGTTCAAATGAAAATCTTGTATAAATCAAAAAAAGTAAATCTTTTGTGTTACTGGCTGGTATCATTTTACAGTTTTCATTGTTATTTGTGCATTTATTTGTTAACCTTAGGTTTACTTACTTCCGCAATGTCTCCACAGAAAAGCCCAGAGAACTCACATGAATCATCACCTTCTGGTTGCAGCTTAGTTCACGGTCCTTATAAACTCTGCATTTTTGAGAGTGTTTATGGCAAACCAACCTTCATAACCAGAAAGCACAAAGCATAGCATCACTGCAGAGTCATTATCAAACCTGACATTTGCATTTAACAGAATAAATGTACTGTTATAACAATATTTTGTGTGAGAAACAGACCAAAATTTTGCTATTCACAGGTAATGAACTAAGAGATCTTTGGTAATTTAACAAACATAACAAATCTCAAACTTTAGGTTTGTTCCTCACAAAATGTTGCTGTGTGACTTCAGAAGACTCGGAATATGCTGCACAAGTTACAGACAACTTTTATGGTGGTTTTGTTCTGACGGTTAAAAGTTAAACTGCATTGAAAAGACAAACCAGTATATTTATTGGTGTAAAATGTATGATGATAAACCAATACAAACCCGTCAATTCTCATAACACAGGCAGGTCTTGTGCGTGAACTCTCCAAAATCTTGATTCCCTCCTCCAGTAAAAAGTCAGCCTCTACCCTAGATGTACAGATAAAATGATCTAGATTTTAGGAACTGATACACTTAATACTTTGCTTTTCACACATTCATTTTAACAATTCCCTAACAATTTAAATGGATCTAAGCAAGAACATATTTTCTGAGATATGTTAAAAATCCTCTGTGTTCAACAAAATAAAAGTCATACAGGTTTGGAACAACATGAGATTGATTAAATGATGACAGAATATAAATCTTTTGGGTTGATCATCCTTTAAAATATGGCATACACAATTGTTCCTAACAACAGACAACTTTATATAGTCACAGGACAGAAGGTGATTTTAGATCTTTTTCCTACTTGAGTTCTGTTAGACTGGGGCAGTTCTGGATGATTTGGAGGGTCCAAACACACCATCTCATGGTCAGGCAGTCTACTCTTATTTCCATCTTCTTCAGTTTAGAGAAAGAACAGGGAATAAGCATTAATGAATCTGAATACTTTTGCTGAATTATCTGAAAAAGTTTAGTCCAGTTGATGTTGTTGAGCTCTGAGCGTGGCAAGGTGAGAATGAATGAGCGCAAAACATCTGCAGGGTCTTCATACTGCTGAGGTCTTATGCAGATACTACATAAAAACAACACCACATAATTGGTATTTTTTTTTAAGAAACATATGTATATCATACAATCTGACTGTTATTTTTGTGTCTATAAACCAACAATTCCTTGCTTAGAACTTTTTAGGACAGCAGCCATTATTTGTATTATAAATTATTATTTATCTTTAATAAACAAAGAAGCTGGTTACATTTAGCTGCATTATTTGTGGCATAATAATCAAAAGGTATTAGATTGTGGAGAAGCATTTGCCAGACAAAAAAAGGCTATTTGATGAACAGGGAAAAAATCCTCACCTGAATAACTCTTCACTAATTGACAGACAAAGTGACCAGACAGGACAAATCCAAGCATTATTAATTCTGGATGAGACAAAAACACTGCAAAGCACAGAAAAAATTCTATGAACTAAATGTAAAACAAAAGCACACTGAAGGTTGATACCACATATACCTTAAATACATCAAATGTATAATATGTATTTTGAGTCAGTGGTATTAAAAACATTACTTCTGTAAATTCAGGGGCTGGCCTCTCGTCAGAGTGCACATTAGCTCAACAAGATCAGAGTCTGATGGATCCTGTAGATATAAACTTCAAAATCAAATCCAGAACATTATTAAATAATACAGACTAAATAATGAAGTTAAACTTTCAATACGAAACAATAAAATATGACAAATTGAAAATGTATAAAATATGTATTTGTAATTTAAACAGATTTCAGAGAAAATTAGAAAAAATATAATAATTAGTCAGCCAAGTTTCTTCTTAATATTATCTTGTGATTAGTCTGATAGATGTAAGATTTTTGTTGTAGATTTGGAATACTTGAAAAATAGATTAAAATAAACCAACCAGTGGTGGTGGTATCACCATAAAACATGAAGATAAACAGGGTATGAATATTAACATATCTTCAATGTAGGAACTGTTTTAGACCAAAGCACTTACTTTAATTTCTTAAACTTGGGGAGTGCAGGCAGAATCATCATCAACTTTTCAGATGTTAATCCGCATTCAAAGAGATCCAGTTCCTCAATGCTTTGACAGCACTGAGAGCAGTACAGCAGAGCCCAGCAGTCTGTTCTTCTAAAGACTGCAGCATATGCATTAATACTATTCCAGGATTTCATAGCTTTTACCACAAAGTCCTCTTCATGCAGTTCATAGAAGCAGTGAAGAATAAAAAGTGTTCTATAATGACAGATATTGCTTTGAAGCTCTTCCAAAATCCATTCTTTAAGAAGGGCCTGTGTGTTTGGGTGAACAAACAGACCATGTTTATTCCTAAGTGTGTTTCTTACATCCTTATTCAACAGACCAAAAGCAAACTGCACCACAGCTGCAAAACGTGGAGGACTACTTTCAGATTGACTACATTTTGCTTGAATGGAACATAACTCTGTTATTTTCTTCTGGGACTCTTCTTTGTCCAGAAGGAGATAGTAGAGAGCAGTGAAGAACTCCTGAAAGCTGAGATGCATGAAACTGAACATGGTCTCCTGATGGATTCTTCTCTTAAAGAGTAACTTGCACAGGAATGGATTGCCAGCAGGGTCTGAAACTGTTTCATCAACTGTTTTTTCATCCAACAGAACTTGCTGTTCTAGCATCCCTCTCTCTGCCAGCTGACCCAGACTCCTCAGCAGGATCAGGACAGACTGACTCAAACCCTGGCAGTGATGTTCCAGCAGAGTGGACACAAAGTCAACGTAGATGGAGGTGGTGGTTTCCAGTCCACTTGTTACATCTGCACCAATTCTGAAACGTTCCTTTATAGTTGTGCAGATGATCCAGCAGATGACAGGGATGGAGCAGGTGGTGAAGAGGTTTTCATTTGTCTTCACAAATGTATAAGCCCTCCTGAAGAGTTCATCATTCTGAAAGAACTTCTGGAAGTACTCCTCCACCCCCTTCTCAGAGAAACCCATAATCTCAGTAAAATGCTGAGGTCCTTTGAGCAGCTGACTCAACTTGTCTGTAGCTGTAGATCTGGTGGTGACTAGGAGGAAGGACTCTGGCAAGATGTGACCCCTCAACAAGGCACAAAGACTGACCTCAGCTGGAGCTTTCTGAATCACATCAGTGTGAGGAGACATGTCATAAATGTCCCGTGTGAGTTTCAACTCATCAAATCCATCGATGATAAAAAGCACCTTCTCTGGTGACTGCTGTAGTATCTGTGAGATTTGATCTGATGTTAAACTGCAGCTGTAGCTCAAGATCTCCAACAAACTCTTTCTGCCAGGAATGCGGTTTATTTCTTTACACTTTAGGTGGAACACAATATCAAACTGCTCTTTGTAGAGTTTATCAGATGCCCAGTCCAGCATGATCTTCTGCACAGTTAAGGTCTTCCCATTCCCTGAATTTCCTTGCAGTATAACAGCACTAGGACTGATCCCATGGCCATCTGGGTTGAACAGAGAGTTTAGATGGACAGATTCATCACTGCTCCTAGAGCTGAGGACCTGTTGGAAGTCCTCTCCACTGGAGCAGAGCTCTCTTTCTTTTTGATCTCTGTGTCTCTGAAGGATCAGTGGTTGTGTGAAGCGCTTAGACAGCAGCACTTGTTCACCAGGTAGTGAGTTATACTCTGTCACATACTGATACTCAGAACAGATCCGTGTCTTATGCTTGAAAATCAATGATTTTGTTGCTTTAGAAATAAAACAACCAAAATTCAGAGGGTTAATGCCTTTTAGAACAAATTCTGATTCCGCTACATTGTTGCTTATTAATCATTGCTAAATTAATAGGTAGAAGGGAAAATGTTCAACACATACAGACTTATCTATTACCTGACGTTTGTGCTGTTTCCGACTGTGGGCGATCACAAGTGTAACCTGCAGAAAAGTAGAAACTTACTTTGAATGTCAATTAATTATAAATTATAGATTGTTAACAGCTAGATTTAGGACATATACACACCTGAACAAAATCTTAAGACCAGTACAAGTACTGTACTGCTTCAAAATGGCAAAAGAAGAAACAAGAGCAAGAGCTAAAAAATAGAGAGTAGGCAATTTATAGAAAAATGAACAGCTGTTCATTAGCTGATAAAAAGTTTAAGACCATAGCCCTAAAAAGTTAAAATCTGTCAAAAAATATGGCTTTCATGTCATTGTCCTTCAGTCAGTCACACTGTCATGACCTCCTGATGGCAAAGGAAAAAAGGCTTTCTGTCTTTGAATGTGGCAGGACTGTTGAGCTGCACACGCAACGCCTCGCACAATGCACCATTGGGGCCGAGATTGGACACCGTAAGACAGCCATTTTACGTTTCTCAAAAGATCCTGAGAGTTATGGGACAAAAAAGTCAAGTGGTAGACTCAAAAAAAAATTAATCTGCACTGAGCCGGAGGATTTGACATGCTGTCTATGAAGACACAGACCAATCCTCGACCCAAATTAAGGCCCTCACTGATGCTGACTGCAGCCCAATAACCGTAAGACAGCATCTGTGAGAAAAGGCTTCAAGAACAAAAAACGTCTTCACTGGACAGTGGAAGAAAGTTTTATTCTGTAACAAGAAAAATCTAACCTGGATGGTCCTGTTGGCTTCTAATATTATTAGCATGATGTGGAGAACCCACGGGAGATGTTTTCTATGCGACACAGTGGAAGAAGCTCCATCATGATCTGGGGAAGCTTTTCCTTCAGTGGGAAAATGGAGCTGCAGGTTGTGCAGGGGCGTCAATTGGCCGCTGGATATGTGGATATGTTGCAATGAGTATCCCTCTTGAGTGAGGGCCCTCGGCTGTGCGGTAATGACTGGGTCCTTC
The DNA here is from genome assembly GCA_012976165.1 of Labeo catla. Taxonomy (NCBI): domain Eukaryota; kingdom Metazoa; phylum Chordata; class Actinopteri; order Cypriniformes; family Cyprinidae; genus Labeo; species Labeo catla. The sequence goes on from VONZ01000042.1 coordinate 1,083,881, forward strand.
AACAGGACAATGCTGCAGTTCACAACGCCCGCCTGACGAAGGGGAGTAACGCCGCTCTTTTCTTTTCTATGCCCATCCTGCATGTTCCCCAATCTAAATCGCATTGAGAACATTTGGGGATGGGTGGCAAGGGAAGTTTACAAAAACTGACATCAGTTTCAGACTGTGGATGCCCTTTGTGAAGCTATCTTCACCACATGGACCACACATTCCCACCAGCCTCCTGGAAACAGTTGCATCAAGCATGCAGAAACGAATGTTTGAAGTAATCAACAAGAGCGGTGGGACTACTCACTACTGAGTCCTTTTTTGACACTTTTAGTTCTGTTGTGGGGGGTTTTTGGGCTATAGTCTTAAACTTTTGATCAGCTGATGAACAGCTGTTCAGTTTTCTATAAATTGCCTACTCTCTATTTTTTGGCTCTTGCTCCGGTTTCTTCCTTTGCCATTTTGAAGCAGTACTTACAACCTGTTTATGATCTACCAGCTCGAAAATGCGAATACTTGTAATGTTTCTCCTGGTCTTAAGATTTTGTTCAGGAGTGTATAGCATTAATATAACTTCATTAGTAGATATTTGATACATATGTATTTTTACTAATTCAACAATGCACATATTTAAGCATATGACAAAATATACAGTGGTGGCCAAAATTATTAGAACACTAGTATTTTCACCAGCTAAAAAAAATGGTTTTAAGTCAGTTATTTCTATCTTTTGCTGTAGTGTGTCTGTAGGAAATATAAGTTTACATATTCAAACATTCATTTAGCCATTAATTGTAATAATCCAGTGAGATTTTTGTTTGCACAAGGAGTCTGACAACAGCCAGTGCTCCACACAGAGATCTGATCTCATCATCATCCAGTCTGTCTGGAATGACATGAAGAAACAGAACAAACTGAGACAGACTGAATCCAGATGAACTGTGGCAACATCTCCAAGATGCTTCAAGGGACCTACCTGAAAAACTATGCACAAGCCAAGTGCACCTAGGGCAAATGCTGTTTTAAATGCAAAGGATGGTCACACCAAATGTTGATTTAATTTATTTAACGGAAGTTTTTTGATAAAGAAAATCTATTTATCACATTATTTTTGACAGCATCCTCATTTTACAGCATTTTTATACAAGTGCCTAAAACTTTTAACAGTACTGTAGCTTTGTAGGATTTCTTGGAGCATCTTGGAGACGTTGCCACAGTTCTTCTGGATTTAGTCTGTCTCAGTTTGTTCTGTTTCTTCATGTCATTCCAGACAGACTGGATGATAATGAGATCAGTGGAGCACTGGCTGTTGTCAGACACCTTGTGCAAACAAAAATATCACTGGATTATTACAATTAGTGGCAAAATAAATGTTTGGAAATGTAAACTGATATTTCCTACTGACACACTACAGCAAAAGATAATAATAATAATAAAAAACCATAAGCCATAAATAAACCATTTTTAGCTGGTGAAAATACTAGTGTTTTAAGAAGTTTGGCCACCACTGTATGTATCAAGTCAACAATACAAAACAAAACAGAAATCATCAGAAATATTTTCAGAAATTATCAGAAACATTATCTGAAATATTTGCAGCATCTATGAAGTACAACACATTTTACTTACCAGGTGCATTATGTAGGAAATTGATATTGCCTGTTATTGTATTGTTAGCGAGTACAGGAGCTATAATATGACTTCCACTCTGAGCTGCAGCACTGACATTTGGCCCAGTGTGAGGTCTGAAACGGCCTATATATGACAAAAGAAAATTCAACAAAAAATAAGCACTTATTCAGTACAGTAATACAAGCTTTGTATAGAGCTAAGGATCAGAAAAAGATTTTAAAAGTTTTAACTTAAATGTTCTTTTATTTTACAGAATAAAAATGTATAAACTTGAAAGATTCTAAACGTTATAGTTTTTTTAGTCTTGAGTGACGAAATCATATCATGAGAGAAAATGCTTAGTTTTACATACTGCAGAAATTGCCCATTTCAGTTCATATTCAGCTAGAATAGAAACACAAACATAAACACACAAACATACACACAGGGTGAGTACATTTTTATACAGTCCGATTTCAAAAATAACAGTAGCCTATTTGAGGGTATTGCGTATTACATGAAAACTAAAAGGAAATTTAATAAAGCATTGTGTTAGCAGCTTGTGTCAGTTATCCCACTGCAGAATAAGTTTTAGTTAGCATAAGTTGTGCAACGCTACCTTATTTTCACCGAAATAAAAGCAAGAATGGCGCATGAAATGGTGTTGAAATAGATGACAAACGTGCTTCCGTGACCATGGAGGTTCATGAAGGCCTATGTCAAAAGGAGAACAGCAGGTATGTTGTTCAACAGGTAGTGAGTTATACTCTGTCACATACTGATACTCAGAACAGATCCGTGTCTTATGTTTGAAAATCAATTATCTTGTTGCTTCAGAAATAAAACAACCAATATTCAGAAGGTTAATGCCTTTTAGAACAAATTCTGATTCTGCTACATTGTTGCTTATTAATCACTGCTAAATTAATAGGTAGAAGGAAAAATGTTCAACACATATCAGACTTATCTATTACCTGACGTTTGTGTTGTTTCAGAATGTGGGCGATCACAAGTGTAACCTGCAGAAAAGTAGAAATTTATTCTGAATGTCTATTAATCATAAATTATAGATTGTTAACAGCTAGATTTAGGACATATATAGCTTTAATAGAACTTTATGTTTTACCTTATTTTCACCGAAATAAAAGCAAGAATGGCGCATGAAATGGTGTTGAAATAGATGACAAACGTGTTTCCGTGATCAAGAACGTTCATGAAGGCGTATAGGTGCGTTCACGCCGTATCGAAATTCCCGTAATTACTAGATTCCAACTTGTAAAAAGCGTTCACGTCCACGTAGAACTCGTAACTACAATTTGTGAACTGGGAGTCTTCTGAGAGCTACGACTTGCACCACATGACCGCTGTACCACCTGACCAACGTAGGCTCAAGGCGTTGATAGTGTTGCCATAGAAATGCATTCCGAGTCTGAGGACGTGAACATCTCCGAGTAGAACGTCACATGTTGTCATCTCGAAATTATGGTAATTACGATATGGTGTGAACGCAGCATTAAAGCTTGCTTTCCTAAGGGTAAATAGTCTGCAATCGATCAGCCGTATTGATCTAGCTAACAGACACACAAAGATATATTATAATTACAATCAAATGTCTACAAGCAAGAGTAACTAATAGGAAACTAATAAATCCGGTTAGTTTTTATGTCACTGTAATTTCAGATTTAGCAATAATAAAAACATTTTTTTAGACCTTTGGACAAGGATGCCACTCTGAAGACACATTTGTATTTTTACTAAAAAAAAAAAACACCTCTTCAACAGCTTCAGTTTACATCAGGCATTAGCTCCTTGATCCACTCAGGGTGATGAGTGCATCAGTCAGAGTTTTTGCTGCATCTGATTGACAGCAAAAAGACACTTAATTTTAAAAGACACAGAAAATAGGAACATATAAAAAATATAATATATGTGTTTTTTATATTTGGTCAAGTTAGTATCAAAAGCTACTGGATGCATAATTATGTGAGATCACAGCACAGAAGTCTACAACCCCTGGCAAAAAGTATGGAATCACCCCTCTCAGAAGATTTTCATTCAAATGTTTAATTGTGTAGAAAAAAAAAACAAGCACATATATGCCACAAAACAATTTTCACTCAACAATCCAAACTTCTGGCTGTATAAAACACTTTTTTTAAAAAACAAAGAAAGATAACTATAGTCAATTACAACTGTTTTTACAGATCACACAGAGGAAAAAAATATGGAATCACACAAATCTGAGGAAAATTATATGGAATCACACAAATCTGAGGAAACTTATATGGAATCACCAAATAAAAACACTACTAGTACTTTGTTGCACCACCTCTGGCTTTTATAACAGCTTGAATTCTCTGAGGCATGGATTTAACTAATGACAAACAGTATACTTCATCAATCTGTCTCCAGCTTTGTCTTATTGCAGTTGCCAGATCAGCTTTGCAGGTTGGAGCCTTGTCGTGGACCATTTTCTTTAATTTCCACCACAGATTTTCAATTGGATTGAGGTCCGGACTATTTGCAGGCCATCCCATTGACATTATATGTCTTTCCTGTAGGAATGTTTTCACAGATTTTGCCCTATGGCACGATGCATTATCATCCTGAAAAATGATGCTACCATCACCAAACATCCTTTCAATTGATGTAATAAGAAAAGTGTCCAAAATCTCAACATAAACTTGTGCATTTATAGAAGATGTAATGACTGTCATCTCTCCCATACCTTTACCTGACATACAACCCCATATCATTAATGATTGTGGAAATTTGCATGTTTTCTTCAGGCAGTTGTCTTTATAAATTTCATTGGAACGGCACCAAACAAAAGTTCCAGCATCATCACCCTGCCCAATGCAGATTCGTGATTCATCACTGAATATAACTCTCATCCAGTCATCCACAGTCCAAGATTGTCTTTCTGTAGCCCACTGAAACCTTGTTTTTTTCTGTTTAGATGTTAATGATGGTTTTCGTTTGGCTTTTCTGTATGTAAATCCCATTTCTTTTAGGTGATTTCTTACAGTCCGGTCACAGACATTGACTCCACTTTCTGCCCATTTGTTCCTCATTTGTTTTGTTGTGCATTTTCTGTTTTCAAGGCATATTGCTTTAAGTTTTCTGTCTTGGCGCTTTGATGTCTTTCTTGGTCTACCAGTACGCTTCCCTTTTACAACCTTTCCATTTGATTTGTACTTGGTCCAGATTTTAGACACAGCTGACTGGGAATAACCAACATCTTTTGCAACATTCCGTGAAGATTTACCTTCTTCGAGAAGTTTGATAATCCTCTCCTTTGTTTCAACTGACATCTCTCGTGTTGGAGCCATGAGTTATGTCAATCATCTTGGTTCAACACATCACTAATGATTGCAAGCACTCTTTTTTAACTGCAGACTAATTAGCAGTTGTAATCAGATACAGGTGTTTGTTTTAGAAATGCAAAGTGCATGGTGATTCCATATAATTTTCCTCAGATTTGTGTGATTCCATATTTTTTTCCTCTGTGTGATCTGTAAAAACAGTTGTAATTGACTATAGTTATCTTTCTTTGTTTTTTAAAAATGTTTTATACAGCCAGAAGTTTGGATTGTTGAGTGAAAATTGTTTTGTGGCATATATGTGCTTGTTTTTTTTTCTACACAATTAAACATTTGAATGAACATCTTCTGAGAGGGGTGATTCCATACTTTTTGCCAGGGGTTGTACATGGGAAAGATCATCAGAGAATATGCATATTTTCATATAAAAAGTACATAGTATTTCAATTTTTCACATTCATCAAGCACTCATCTACAGCTGTCCATAACACTACAGTAGATTATTTAGAACTAACATAACATATGACTACAAATAAACATATATGCAAAGACAAAGTGTATTCTGGTTGTATTGAGGATTATTTTAGTAACTTTATTCACCTCCTCCATTAAAAGACCAGGGAGACCATCAGAACCATTTAAACCAGCAACAAAAATTACAAAACAGAGGTGTTACTGTGAGAATGAGAAGATAAGGTTAAAATGATTGGTTTTACACTACTTGTTACAAACCAGCTGAGAAAATGTGAAAAATCGTTTAAATGTTGCATTTCACTTTTAGTCTGTCAAGTATTTCAGAATTTCTCAGTTTTGTGTTAACATCCCAAGCAGTCAGGCATGTTTTAATCAGTCAGACTTAAAATCATTAAAAAAGTGCTTCTGAGTATTTGTAATGTAGAAGTGGAGAAAAAATATTAACAAATAAATAGTAACTAATATCATTCTGTTTATTGGCAAAAAAAATTAAATATATAAAAATAAAAAAATAAAATTTGTGTAAAACATTTTTTGAAAAGAATGGCTCGGGGCAATTTTTAATATGTTGATATTAAAAACTCATTAATTATTTTATTGTTCTATTGCCTATTCTATTGTCATTTTTATTTTATATTAACTTATGATATGTAGAATGTCTTGGATCACAACACTTAATAAATAATGACCCATTTATAAAGTACACTGATGCTAGTTACTCTTACCTGAACGAGGAGGAGGATGCTGGAAGCCCAAGCCTCCGTCAGGAAGGGAATGGAATTTATTACACTCAAACCAAGCACAGTTTTGGAATGTGTTATGTACCTATCCCTCAGTAAAAAACTAATGTTAGAATAAGTGTTAACACTTTTGATATTATTTTCTTTTATTTTAACTCTAACTCCTGTATTCAATATATTGTTAATCTTTTTATTTTTTTTATGTGATTTTTTTTTTATTATACTCAACTTTTTTTTTTTAAGTGTAAATTCTTGGGTAAGAACCCAGTACTGTAATTTTTTCTGGTTAACTATAATTCTTACGTTTTGTCTTTGATAGGCATAAAAAAAATCATTCAAAAGTCAAAAATTGCTTTCAATGTTTAACCTTGTATTTTTCCTCCTCTGGTTTATGTTATTATATGGTTTATGTAGTATATATTTGTTTATTTGTTTTTAGTTTATTTATTTTACTTTCTTTGTTGTGTGATCTCATCATCCAGTCTGTCTGGAATGACATGAAGAAACATGTTGTGGTTTTATGCATGTTGTTAAGTGTTTTGGCATCAATTAAAAAAAAAAAAGTGTGTGTGCAGTTTATGCGTGTGTCGGAGAGTGAATTTTCAAGTGTTTGTGAGGCTGTATCTGAATGTATGTGTCACATGCATGGTGCAAAACCTGCTGTTTTATCTATTTATTTTGAGGTGTTTACAGTTTTTTGTTTAATACACTGTAACCTCCTGGATTTCTGTGCAGTGTGTGTGAGCATGTGTGTGTATGTAGCTTTTATTTTATTTTATTTTATTTTATTTTTTTAAATCAATGCTGCTTCTGTATGATTTTTGAGTCTTTTTCTTTTTCTAGAATCTGAGAGGCCCTTTTTCATTTGGGGTTTGTGAAACTTAAATGGGTTTATTTTTATTACCTCTGTTTTAACAACTGATTGTACGTCCCCTGTGTTAAGGAGCGAGTCTTAGTTTGTGATCTGAATTTAAGAATTGGGACAATCTGATTCCTGAATGAATCATTCACTGCTCTAAACTGAATCAAATGATTTGCTGAATAATTCAGATTTGAGCAAACTGATAATCCATAAATTAAACATTACTTTTTGCATGAAAATACCAAATAGAACTAGGGCGAATGTCTTCAGATTATTCACTGCATAATGCATATGGCTGCAGAAGATTTAAATAATGCAAGTCATATACACCATTTTTAAACAATATAATTTTGGAGATTACATATGGGATAAAAATGACCAGGATATGCATAAAAAATAAAGAAAGAGTCATACAAGCTTGATTTGAATCACGTTTGAACTGTCCCGTTTAATGACACCCCACCTTCCTCTATGACGCTTGCAACAACTCAGAATTTGCTTTACTTTCATGTTTATTGCATATAGCATTTTAAAAATCAATTCAATTCAGTGTTTAGTACAAAGAATAAGAACATACTATTTTCATACAATATAACTGCTTTTGATTTATATTCTTAAATCCATCCACCACTCAAGGAACAGCTGCCACTCCTGCAGTTTACTCTTAAGCAGTACCTTTAGTTCTCAAACAAGGGCCTTTTTGGTGTGGAACATTTAACTGTTCATTAGGTATATTGCCCGAGGGAAGAAACTGTTCTTATGTCTGGCTGTCCTGGTATTTGTGGCTCTGTAGCGCCGACCAGATGGCAAAAGTTCAAAAAAAGGGGATGACATGGGTGTGAGGGATCTAGAGTGATTTTCTGAGCCCTTTTCCTCACTCTGGATGTATACAGTTCTTGAAGGGTGGGCAGGGGAGCACCAATAATCTTCTCGGCGGTCCGAACCGTTCTCTGTAATCTTCTGGTGTCTGATTTTGTGGCTGAGCCAAACCAGACAGTTATTGATGTGCAAAGAACAGATTCGATGACGGCTGAGTAGAACTGCTTCAGCAGCTCCTGCGGCAGGTTGAACTTCTTCAGCTGTCGAAGGAAGTACAACCTTTGTTGGGCCTTTTTTGCAATGGAGTCGATGTGAGTGTCCCACTTCAGGTCCCGGGAGATGATGGACCCTAGGAACTTGAATGTCTCCACTGCAGCCACAGTGCTGTCCATGATGCTGAGAGGGGGGAGTGCAGGGGGGTTTCTCCTGAAGTCTATGATCATCTCCACTGTTTTGAGCGTGTTGAGCTCCAGGTTGTTAAGACTGCACCAGACAGCGAGCTGCTCAACCTCTTGTCTGTAAGCAGACTCTTCACCATCCTGAATCAGGCCAATGAGAGTGGTGTCATCTGCAAACTTCAGGAGCTTGACAGAGGGGTCTTTAGAGGTGCAGTCGTTGGTGTACAGGGAGAAGAGCAGTGGGGAGAGAACACATCCCTGAGGGGCGCCAGTGTTGGTGGTGCGGCTACTTGATATTAATGTCCCCATTCTCACTAGCTGCTGCCTATCTGTCAGAAAGCTGGTGATCCACTGAGAGATAGAGCTAGGAACACAGAGCTGATTTAGTTTGGTCTGGAGGAGTGTAGGAATGATGGTGTTGAAGGCCGAACTGAAGTCCACAAACAGGATCCTCACATAAGTCCCTGGTCTGTCCAGATGTTGCAGGATGAAGTGCAGTCCCATGTTCACTGCATCATCCACAGACCTGTTTGCTCGGTAAGCAAACTGCAGGGGGTCCAGTAAGGGTCCAGTGATGTCCTTCAGGTAAGCCAAAACCAGTTTTTCTAATGACTTCATGATGACAGACGTGAGTGCCACAGGTCTGTAGTCATTAAGTCCAGTAATTTTGGGTTTCTTTGGGACGGGGATGATGGTGGAGCGTTTGAAGCATGATGGAACTTCACACAACTCCAGAGACCTGTTGAAGATCTGTGAAAAGATGGGTGCCAGCTGATCAGCACAGGTTTTCAGACAGGCTGGTGTCACACCGTCTGGGCCTGGTGCCTTTCTTCTTTTGTTTTTTCTGAAGACCTGGCGCACATCTTCCTCACTAATCTGAAGTGCAGGAGGGGGGGAGGAGGGGTTTGTTGGAGGTGTTAATGGATGTGTAGGGAGATGGTCAGAACGAGTGTGGGGGGTTTCAAATCTACAATAAAACTCATTCAGGTCTTCAGCAAGTTGTTGATTCACCTCAGTACTGGGGGATGGCGTCTTGTAGTTTGTGATGGCTTTCAGACCTTTCCACACTGAGGTTGGGTTGTTTGAAGCGAACTGATCTTCTAACCTTTTTGCATAGGTCCTTTTAGACGCTCTAATCTCCTTGTTCAGTGTGTTCCTGGCCTGATTGTACAAGATTCTATCCCCTTTTCTGTAGGCATCCTCTTTGGCCTGACGAAGATGTCTGAGTTTTGCTGTAAACCATGGCTTATCATTGTTAAATGTTAAATAAGTCCTGGTAGGAATGCATATATCTTCACAAAAACTGATATAGGATGTTACAGTCTCTGTGAGCTCATCCAGATCGGTGGCAGCAGCTTCAAAAACACTCCAATCAGTCCATTCGAAACAGGCTTGTAAAACCCGCTCTGTTTCATTGGTCCATCTTTTTACAGTCTTCACTACAGGTTTAGCAGATTTAAGTTTTTGCCTGTAGGTCGGTATAAGATGAACCAGGCAGTGATCAGAGAGTCCCAAAGCTGCCCGTGGGACAGAGCAATATGCACCCTTAATTACTGTGTAACAATGGTCCAGTATATTACTGTCTCTGGTGGGACATGTAACATGTTGACTGTATTTTGGCAGTTCATATGAGAGATTAGCTTTATTAAAGTCCCCGAGAATGATTAAAACAGAATTTGGGTGTTTTTGCTCTGTGTCTGCGATCTGATCGGCGAGTTTCTGTAGAGCCAGGCTTACGTTCGCTTGCGGTGGAATGTATACACTCACGAGAATGAACGAGCAAAACTCTCGTGGGGAATAGACCGGCTTACAGTTAATGAAAAGCGCTTCTAGATCGGAACAGCACATCTTCTTTAATACTGTTACATCTGTACACCACCTCTCATTGATGTAAAAGCACGTCCCGCCGCCACGCGATTTCCCCGTTGATTCTGCGTCGCGATCCGCTCTAAACAGCTGATAGCCCGGCAGATGAAGCGCGCAGTCCGGCATCGCGTCATTCAGCCAGGTTTCCGTGAAGCACAGAGCAGCGGAGTTTGAAAAGTCCTTATTTGTCCGAGTGAGCAGAAGTAGTTCGTCCGTTTTGTTGGGTAGAGAGCGGAGATTTGCCAGATGTATGCTAGGCAGCGCCGTTCGAAAACCGCGCTGTCGAAGCTTAACGAGAGCGCCAGCTCGCTTTCCCCGTCTGCGCGTCCTGAGGCGTTTGATCAGTGCCGCCGCTCCGCCAACTACAACGTTTAGCAAAACGTCCGAATAATCGAAAACCGGTAGGATATTTTGAGGTGTGTTCTGCCGAATGTTCAGCAGTTCATCCCTGGTAAAACTGATTGTGTTTGAGAGACAAAAAACAGGGAAAACTAACAAAAACAGTACAAACACTGGAGAGCCAAACACCGTGGCTGCCATGTGCGGCGCCATCTTGTCTAATTCAATTCAATTATTGATGTTTCATCAAGATCCTTCTGTTAATCTCAGTCATAACTTACCTTCACAATATCTCCTGAGAAAAACCCTGGTAATTCAGACGAATTTTCACCTGCTGATGATCACAGTCTTGTCTCCAGACTCTTCATGAGCAATTTTGTGACACATTATAACATTTGAACCTTCATAACAAACCAGAAAGCACCAAGGACAGCATCAGTACAAAGTCTTCAATGTTCAACGTTCAACAAACCAGGCATCTTTTTTATAGATGACAACCTATAAAGTCATTTATGTGAGAAATAGACCAAAATGTAATCCATTATTCACCGAGCTATTAGGAGGCGAATGACAAGAGAAAATAAATTCGTTTTTTTTTTGGTTTGGTTTGTTTCTTGTACAAAGCTATTGTGTAGTTTCAGAAGACTTGGAATAAGTCATATTATTTATTATGCTTTTATGGTGGTTTTATGTTCTTTTTGAAGCTTTTAAAGCTCTAATCTCTAATTTACATTTAGTCGCTTAGGCATGTAACCAAAGTGACTTTATTACATAAGTGATAATATATTCAATATCACAATGCCTGTAAAAATCTTCAAAATATCTTTTGTGTTCCACAGACAACAGAAAGCCAAATGTTTGGCATAACATGAAGGTCTGTAAATGATGACAGAATAATAATTTGTTGGGTGAACTGATCATTTAATTTGGGTCAAAGATGTTTGAGAAATAAGAAGAATAGTATAAGCATAGTATGATGATAAACCAATACAAACCCATCAAATGTTGCGACACAGGCTGGCCTTGTATGCGACCTCTGCAAGATCTTTATTCCCCCATCCAAAAAATCCCCAACATGTACCCTAAGGTATACACACATAAAAATAAAATCATTTAGATTTCAGGAGCTGCCAAACGTCATATTTTTCTTCCCACACATTCATGCAAACATTTGAATAGCCATGTACAGATGGGATATTTCATTTATTTTGTGAGGTTATCCTATAGCTGTAACGGGCTCACAGACGGAGGCGGAGTCGTAGGATCCATATGCGAGTGTTTATTAACGTAGTCGTACAGGCGAGGGTCAAACAACAGCAAACGGTAACAACAAAGATAATCCACAGCGTAAACGATAATCCAGGCAAAAGTTCAAAAGGCAGGCAGAAAGCAAGGGCAGAGTGAGTAAACAGTCCGGTCGGCAACGATACAAACAAACAAGGGAAAAACGCTCAGGATTGATAGTAAACTATGCAAAACTTCGCGGGGAAGCGCCCGCGAAGCCGGGGTATAAATGGCCGCCGCGGGAAGTGCCCCGGAGGACCCGGAACCGGAAGTGGGGGGTCCCAGGTACGGGGGTTGATGGGTAAAGTCATGTTAAAAGTCCGGTGAGGGTTCCCGCTGACGGCGGCTAGAGGGAGCCACAGAGGCCGCCGTGGTAACAGAGCCCCCCCCCTGCGAGCGACTCCTGGCGCGAGGAGGTGCCCGTCGCCGGGGTCTGCCCCTTCCTCGGGGTGCTGGCCGATCTGGGTGATTCGTGTGGAACTCTGTAGTGAGAGAGGGGTCCAGGATATCTCCGGAGGCGACCCATGATCTTTCCTCGGGGCCAAAGCCCTCCCAGTCGACCAGGTATTGTAGCTGACCTCTCCGGCGACGGGAGTCCAGGATGGTGTTAACCCGATAGACCTCCTCGCCGTCCACGATAACGGGGGGTGGTCCCTGGGTGGCGGCCTCGTCTAGGTTCTCCACTCCTTCCGGGTCGCCAGCGGGCTTGAGCAGAGAAACATGAAAAGTGGGTGAGATACGATATTCGGCAGGGAGATCAAGACGGAAAGATACTGGTGTAATTTTTTTGATTATTTGGAAGGGACCCACGTACCTGGGATTCAGTTTCTTGCAGGGCAGGCGGAGTCGCAGGTCACGGGTTGACAGCCAGACCCATTGTCCAGGTTCGTACGGTGGGTTGGGACGGCGCCTGCGGTTGGCCTGGGCCTGAGTGCGCCGTACTGCCCCCTGGAGGTGAACGTGAGCCTGGTTCCAGGTCTCCTCGCTGCTCTGGAGCCAGGAGTTTACGGCCGGAAGCTCTGAGGGTTCCCCGGACCAGGGGAACATGGGCGGTTGGAAGCCCAATACACACTGGAACGGTGTGAGGTTGGTGGAAGGCTTGCGGAGGGAGTTTTGGGCGTATTCCGCCCAGAAGAGGTACCGGCTCCAGTCCTCCTGGCGATTCAGGCAGTAGGTTCGTAAGAAGCGTGTAAGTTCTTGGTTTAGCTTCTCGACCTGGCCATTGGCTTGAGGGTGATAGCCCGACGTGAGGCTCACGTTCACTCCTAATTGGTGGAAGAAGGTGGCCCAGAGACGTGAGGTGAACTGTGGTCCCCTGTCCGAAACGATGTCCTCCGGCAGCCCGAAGAGTCTGAAAACCCAATTGCACAGTACCTCAGCCGTCTCCATGGCCGAGGGGAGTTTGGGTAGGGGAATGAAGCGACAGGCCTTGGAGAACCGATCAACAACAGAGAGGATGGTGGTGTATCCGTTGGAGGGTGGTAGGTCAGTAACAAAGTCGACGGCCACGTGGGACCAGGGGCGCTGAGGCACGGGCAAGGGTTGGAGAAGGCCGGCGGGCAGGCGGCGAGGGACCTTGGCGGCGTTGCAGGCGGCGCAGGCCTTGATGAAGTGAATGGTGTCCAATCGCATGGTGGGCCACCAGAAGCGATTCTTAAGCAGGTGGAGGGTAGCATCAATGCCAGGGTGGCCGGAACTTGGGACAGAGTGTACCTCCGACAGAACTCGCGGTCTCAGGTTTTGAGGCACATAGGTGAGGTTGACGGGGCATTCCGCCGGAGGGGGATCCTGGGTCTGAGCCTCTGCGATCTCGGTTAGGATATCCCAAGCCACTGGCGCAGCTATGATGGCGGCGGGCAGGACCGGCTCGGGAGTTTTGGCAGTTCGACCGGGTTCATGAATTCGGGAGAGCGCATCGGCCTTGGTGTTCTGCAAGCCGGGGCGATATGACACTTGGAAGTTAAAGCGAGTGAAAAAGAGGGCCCACCTTGCCTGGCGATGATTGAGCGTTTTGGCAGACCGGAGATATTCGAGATTTCTGTGATCGGTCAGTACCGTAAAGGGGTGTTTAGCACCCTCGAGCCAGTGTCTCCACTCCTCCAGTGCCAGTTTTATAGCTAGCAGTTCGCGATTGCCCACATCGTAATTACACTCTGCAGGAGTCAATTTGTGGGAGTAGAAGGCGCAGGGGAATAATTTGGGCGGCTCCCCCTGCCGCTGGGACAACACTGCTCCGACGGCGGTGCTGGAAGCGTCCACCTCGACTACGAATGGTTTCTCTGGGTCTGGGTGGTGTAAGATGGGTGCTGAGGTAAATCTCTGGCGGAGATCGTCATAGGCCTGCAAGGCTGCCTGGGACCAGGTGAGACGGGAGGTGCCCTTCTTTACCATAGCCGTGAGGGGGGCTGCTGCGGTGCTAAAGTTCCGTATGAAGCGTCGATAAAAATTGGCGAACCCCAGGAAGCGTTGGAGCTCCCGAAGCGTAGTGGGCCGGGGCCAGTTTAAGACAGCTTCCACCTTTCTCTCGTCCATAGCTACCCCCTCAGAACTGATTATATATCCAAGGAAGGTGACCTTATCTTGATGGAAAGCGCATTTCTCCTCCTTGGCATAGAGTTGGTGCGCAATGAGCCGTCGAAGAACGGCCCGGACATGCTGGATGTGTTCTGAATAGGAGTTGGAGTAAATCAAGATATCGTCGATGTAGACAATGACCCAACGATTCAGCATGTCCCGGAAAACCTCGTTGACAAACGCCTGGAAACATGAAGGACTGTTGGCCAGGCCGAAGGGCATGACCCGGTATTCGTAGTGCCCCGAGGTGGTGGAGAAGGCCGTTTTCCACTCATCTCCCGCACGTATCCTGATGAGGTTGTAGGCTGAGCGTAGGTCGAGCTTAGTGAAGAGCTTGGCTGACCGTAGTTGCTCCAGAGCTGCGGGGACGAGGGGAAGAGGATATCGATACTTGATGGTCACCTCATTTAGTCCGCGATAATCTATGCAGGGGCGGAGCCCACCGTCCTTCTTTTTGACGAAGAAGAAGCCAGCTGAGGCCGGCGAGGTGGAAGGTGTGATAAAACCCTTGGCCAATTCCTCCTGGATGTACTTTTGCATGGCCTCTGACTCTGCCTGGGACAGAGGGAAAATCCGACCCCTTGGGGGCGTGGCTCCCGGGATGAGATCGATGGCACAGTCCCCTGGTCGGTGTGGAGGTAGATGAGTGGCCTTGGTTCTGCTGAATGCCTCCAGCAGGTCCTGGTACTCAGAGGGTATGATATTGGTGAGGCCGTGCGCTCGTGGCGGCTGGGTCTGAGTGTGTAAGCGATGAGCTTGGCAGTGAGGTGACCAGCGGGTGATGGTGCGGTCGGTCCAGGCGATGGTGGGTCCGTGTTGGTTCAGCCAGGGGTATCCCAGAATGATCGGTGAATGAGGAGAGGTGATCACATAAAAGCGGATGGTTTCCTGATGTGTGGGTTCGACAAGGAGAGTGAGGTCGTCGGTGGTGAGATTGACTCGCCCAGGTCCTAATGGTCGCCCGTCGAGGGCCTCCACTGACACATGCGGGGAACAGGAGAGAGTGGGTAAGTGATTGATCTTGACAAAGTCGGAGTCAATGAAATTACCAGCGGCACCAGAGTCAATTAAAGCGTGAGTATTTATGACGACATCCTCAAATTTCACAGTTACTGGTATGACACAGCAGTTAGAAGTGTGTTGGTCAAAACTCACCGAGGTGGGTTGTCGAGGGGGTCGTGTGGGACAGGTGGCTCTGATGTGTCCTGGCTGGCCACAATACAGGCACAGATTTCCTCGAATTCTCCGCTCTCTCTCCTCCAGTGTCAACTTGGTCGTTCCCAGCTGCATAGGCTCCGCGGCTGCCTCCTGGGGAGTTACTGGCAGCTGCACAGCCGAGACCGGGCGGCTGGACCTCCGTGCCCGCATTACATTATCCACGCGGATCGACAGGTCGATGTACTGATTGAGGGTGAGATCCTCGTCCCGGCAGGCCAGCTCTATCTGAAGCTCGGGGTTGAGTCCCTTTCGGTAATGTAATTTGAGTGGGCCGTCGTTCCAACCACTCTGCGCCGCCAGAGTGCGGAAAGTCAAAGCATAATCCGCCGCGGTCCTCCTTCCTTGACGAAGCGCCATAATCTCCTCCCCTGCCTCACCGCTCCCGGAGCTGGGTTGGAAAACTTCCTGGAACTGTTGTAGGAAGGCGGCGAAGGACGGGAAGGTGGGGCGGTCGAGGCGCCAAACAGCGGTGGCCCAGTCCAGAGCCCTCCCGGTGAGGAGTGAGCAGACGAAGGAAATCTTTCCCTCCTCGGTAGGGTAGAGATGCGGCTGCTGATTCACGAAGAGCGTGCACTGCAGCAGAAATCCCCTGCATTTAGCGGCAGTGCCGTCGAACTTCTCCGGGAAAGCCAGTCGCGGGCTGGCGGTGACGGGCTGAGCAGCCGGAGGCGGCGAAGTCACGGGCGGAGCGGCCGGGGGAGGGGTCAGTTGGAGTCCCTGCAACGCTCTCACTAGCTGTCCAGTGAGGTCGGTGAGACGGTCCAGTTGCTGTCCGTGTGCCGCCAGCATCGAGGCTTGAGCGGAAAGCTCCGATGCGATCTGTTGGACCGAGGGAGGCGGTGCCTGTGGAGCCGTATCCGACGAGGTCGGGTTAACAATCGCTGGATCCGATGGCGGCGAAGTTTTCTGTAACGGGCTCACAGACGGAGGCGGAGTCGTAGGATCCATATGCGAGTGTTTATTAACGTAGTCGTACAGGCGAGGGTCAAACAACAGCAAACGGTAACAACAAAGATAATCCACAGCGTAAACGATAATCCAGGCAAAAGTTCAAAAGGCAGGCAGAAAGCAAGGGCAGAGTGAGTAAACAGTCCGGTCGGCAACGATACAAACAAACAAGGGAAAAACGCTCAGGATTGATAGTAAACTATGCAAAACTTCGCGGGGAAGCGCCCGCGAAGCCGGGGTATAAATGGCCGCCGCGGGAAGTGACCCGGAGGACCCGGAACCGGAAGTGGGGGGTCCCAGGTACGGGGGTTGATGGGTAAAGTCATGTTAAAAGTCCGGTGAGGGTTCCCGCTGACGGCGGCTAGAGGGAGCCACAGAGGCCGCCGTGGTAACAATAGCAACAGCATTGCACAATAAAATGACAATAGTTCTTTTGATCTAGCTTTTTAAAATGAGTTGAGTTAATGTTAAGTTAAAACAACAGCAACAGTTAAAAAAAGAAAAGTTAAAGAAGAAAAAAAATTTGAACAGGGGCTGAACAGAAGGTTATTTTAATTTCAGATTTCTTACCTGAGTTCTGTTAGACTGGGGCAGTTCTGGATGATTTGGAGGGTCCAAATAGACAACCTCTTAGTAAGGGCGTCCAAAAATATTTCCATCTTTTTCAGCTTACAAAAATAATTGAGAGCAGACATTACTGCATCTAATTCTTTTTCATGAAACATCTGAAAAAGGTTTGTGCAGTCAATGCTGTTCATCTCTGATTGTGGAAAAGTGAGACTACATATTCTTAAAGATGCCACAGGATCTTCAGGATCTATTGCAAAAAAATTTGTATCAACAGAGATATATCATACAATCTGACTTATTGTGAGTCTGTAAACCAACACCCATCAACCAATAAACATGCAAGATAAATGTGTGATATTTGCCTGGCTAATGACTTTGCCAGGCAAAGTAGAGGTAAAACTATTATTTTATTATGGTTTTTGAACAAGATAATGATATGACTGGTTATCAAAAATATAATCAGCCTAACATTTTCTCTGGTTATCATAAGAATAGGCAATTTAATGAACAGAATACAGGTTAACTTTTCACCTGCATAGCCTTTTACTGATTGACAGTTCAACTGATTTGACAGAACAACACTCATTTTTGTGGGGTTCAACATCAACCCTACAAATCACAGCACAGAAAAACAAAAATGCACAATGTGTAATGCATAAATACATTTAGTCAGTGTCAGTGGTATAAAAACATTACTGCTGTGAGCTCAGGCACTGTCCTCTCATGAGAGCAATGATCAGTTCAACAACATCAGAGTCTGATGGATCTTCTGGAGTCAACCTTCAAAATCAAAATGAAATCAGAACATGACTACAGACAAAATAAGTTAAACTTGCAATAACAAACAATACAAAAGTTACTAAATATTTTAAATAAATTTACAAAACATGAATTTGTATATAGATACATTTATATAGACTCAGCGTGGGGGAAAAATACGTTTAGAGATGTTATGCAGAAATATTGTAATGTCAAAAGTTTAAACTTCTACGTTTTGTAATTATGAATCCATTAACAAGAGATAAATGGTAACCATCCAGTAGTGGATTGACAATAAAAATACAACTAAATAGATATTAATTCGATCCACTGAGTATCTGTTTTTGGCCAAAGCACTTACCATAATTTTTTAAACTTGGGGAGTGCAGGCAGAATCATAGACAACTTTTCAGAAGTTAAACTGCAATCAACGAGAATTATTTCATTTATGCATTTCAGGGCCCAGCAGTCTGTTCTTTTCAGGAATGAACCATATGCATCAACAATATCCCAGGCTTCCATAACTTCTTTCACAAAGTCGTCTTCATGGAGTTCATAGAGACAATGAAAACAAAAAAGTGTTCTGTTCGCAAAATCATTATCTGTAGAAATCCATTTTTTCAAATGGGCCTGTGTGTTTGGATGAACAACCAGACCATGTTTATTCCTAAGTGTGTATCTCACGTCCTCATTCAACAGACCAAAGCAAACTGCACCACAGCTGCAAAACGTGGAGGATTATAAGCAGGAGAACCATATGCTGCACCAATGGAAAATAACTGTTATTTCCTTCTGTGACTCTTCTTCATCCAGAAGGAGACAGTAGACTGAACATCATCTCCTGATGGATTCTTCTCTCAAAGAGGAACTTGCACAGGAATGGATTGCCAGCAGGATCCGACACAGTTTCATAAACAGTTTTCTCATCAAACAGAACTTGCTGTTCCAGCATCCCTCTCTCTGCCAGCTGACCCAGACTCATCATCAGGGTCAGGAAAGACTGATTCAAATCCTGGCAGTGATGCTCCAGTAAAGTGGAGACAAAGTCAACGTAGATGGAGGTGGTGGTTTCCAGTCCACTTGTTACATCTGCACCAACTTTAAATTGTTCCTTGATAGTTGTGCAGATGATCCAGCAGATGACAGGGATGGAGCAGGCGGTGAAGAGTGTGTTATTTGGTTTCACAAATGTATAAGCCTTTCTGAAAAGTTCCTCATCCTAAAAGAACTTCTGGAAGTACTCCTCCACCCCCTTCTCAGTGAAACCCATCATCTCAGAGAAGTGCTGAGGTCCTTTGAGCAGATCACTCAACTTATCTGTAGCTGTAGATCTGGTGGTGACCAGGAGGAAAGACTCTGGCAGGATTCGACCCCTCAGCAGGGTACAAAGTGTGACAAAATGTGAAAAAATGACAAATAATTCAAAATAAAAGTCTACAAGCAGTAGCTAGTAGACTTTATAGTCTACTAATAGTAACTAATAGTAGTTAACAACAACTGAAGTTTATTCTATTCCTCTTCATACATCGTCCAGTGATTTATTACATGCTGTCTTTGTAGCTGCACCAAAAAACTTCAGCAAATCAGCAGGCTCAGTTAACATCAGGTAGTTCAAGTTTAGACCTAGGGAGCAATGAGAAAGATAAGAGAAAATTACAATGCACTAATATCTACAGGTTCTTTTAAAAAAATTAGCATATTGTGATAAAGTTCATTATTTTCTGTAATGTACTCATAAACATTAGACTTTCATATATTTTAGATTCATTACACACAACTGAAGTAGTTTCAAGCCTTTTATTGTTTTAATATTGATGATTTTGGCATACAGCTCATGAAAACCCAAAATTCCTATCTCAAAAAATTAGCATATTTCATCCGACCAATAAAAGAAAAGTGTTTTAAATACAAAAAAAGTCAACCTTCAAATAATTATGTTCAGTTATGCACTCAATACTTGGTCGGGAATCCTTTTGCAGAAATGACTGCTTCAATGCGGCGTGGCATGGAGGCAATCAGCCTGTGGCACTGCTGAGGTGTTATGGAGGCCCAGGATGCTTCGATAGCGGCCTTACGCTCATCCAGAGTGTTGGGTCTTGCGTCTCTCAACTTTCTCTTCACAATATCCCACAGATTCTCTATGGGGTTCAGGTCAGGAGAGTTGGCAGGCCAATTGAGCACAGTAATACCATGGTCAGTAAACCATTTTCCAGTGGTTTTGGCACTGTGAGCAGGTGCCAGGTCGTGCTGAAAAATGAAATCTTCATCTCCATAAAGCTTTTCAGCAGATGGAAGCATGAAGTGCTCCAAAATCTCCTGATAGCTAGCTGCACTGACCGCAGCTGACATGGCACCCCAGACCATCACTGACTGTGGGTACTTGACACTGGACTTCAGGCATTTTGGCATTTCCCTCTCCCCAGTCTTCCTCCAGACTCTGGCACCTTGATTTCCGAATGACATGCAAAATTTGCTTTCGTCCGAAAAAAGTACTTTGGACCACTGAGCAACAGTCCAGTGCTGCTTCTCTGTAGCCCAGGTCAGGCGCTTCTGCCGCTGTTTCTGGTTCAAAAGTGGCTTGACCTAGGGAATGCGGCACCTGTAGCCCATTTCCTGCACACGCCTGTACACGGTGGCTCTGGATGTTTCTACTCCAGACTCCACTGCTTCCGCAGGTCCCCCAAGGTCTGGAATCGGTCCTTCTCCACAATCTTCCTCAGGGTCCGGTCACCTCTTCTCGTTGTGCAGCGTTTTCTGCCACACTTTTTCCTTCCCACAGACTTCCCACTGAGGTGCCTTGATACAGCACTCTGGGAACAGCCTATTCGTTCAGAAATTTCTTTCTGTGTCTTACCCTCTTGCTTGAGGGTGTCAATGATGGCCTTCGGGATAGCAGTCAGGTCGGCAGTCTTACCCATGATTGCGGTTTTGAGTAATGAACCAGGCTGGGAGTTTTAAAAGCCTCAGGAATCTTTTGCAGGTGTTTAGAGTTAATTAGTTGATTCAGATGATTAGGTTAATAGCTCGTTTAGAGAACCTTTTCATGATATGCTAATTTTTTGAGATAGGAATTTTGGGTTTTCATGAGCTGTATGCCAGAATCATCAATATTAAAACAATAAAAGGCTTGAAACTACTTCAGTTGTGTGTAATGAATCTAAAATATATGAAAGTCTAATGTTTATCAGTACATTACAGAAAATAATGAACTTTATCACAATATGCTAATTTTTTGAAAAGGACCTGTATATTGAAAATGTTATATTTTGAATATTAATCACATTAATGAACATTAATAAATTGCTGTGTAAATGGATTTTGATAAACGGTAAGATAGATGTTGATACTGATTCCATTTAATTGGTCTAACAGCCCTATAGTGTTATAAGCAATTAAAAATGTTAAATGTCTGTGCACTGCCCTGGAACTTTCTTAAGGTCTAAAACATGAACATCAGCATAAGCAGCATTCACTAATTATACAAGTATGTTTGACATACTTCTACAACAGTTCTTCTGGAATATTTCTCTGCAAAAAAAAAGAGAAGCACAATTAAATAGGTATATTTACATGATCGAAGCACATACTACAATAGGATTGTTATATATATTTATACAACAGTTCTTTATTTATACAGCCAATCCTGAAGCGAGATAAGACGCAGATGCAATCGAGAACTCAATTCGATACTCATGCACTTTCCGTGATTACACACGCTAGAAAATATAAAATGGTCTTATTGTACATTTAAGTACAGTTTCTGCAGTTCAGAGAATTGTTTTAGAAAAACTATTCTACCATTTCTACCATACAGTACCCTTTGTTTGCCTGATTAACTCCGCTCTCAAGTTTCCAATTTTTCTGGCTGTGGACAAACTGTGCCAAAAAAGGAAGTCTAAAGATAAATATATCACAACTTACAAAATGTGAATTATACTTATAAACAACATTAAAATGTGCATACCATTTTTAATGCTTGAATCTTTATTTACACCTTTCAGACTCGTTACGAGGATGACATCCTCAGTCAAAACAGCAGGAAATACAAGACCCTTTAAAACATGGAAAACAGGTTAAACTTGAAGCATGTGACAAGTAGAAGCCCTAAGGGTGCATATCACATACTTCACAACCAATCACAGATCCAAGTCTTTAAAGTCTTCCCTGAAAGTATTGCTGTACAAGGAAGGGCATGTCATGCATAAAAGAAACAAACAAACTATATGTAATGAACATCTCCAGGAAAATCTGTAGTTCACCCTGAAATACAGCAATCCTATCTATATTGATGTTCTGGTAAACAGCAATGAAACTTACATTTCAGAGCAAATGAAAGTGGATGTATTACAAATGAATGGACAGGATGCAACAAGTGCTGTTCAACATACAAAACTGCCATATTTTCTTTTTATATTTTAATCATTATGATGACAACATGTAATCATTGCTTTAACATGTTCATTGTTTCTGCTTTAATACATGACATTAACTAACTGCAAGATTTTGTATTTTTCTAGAACTGACTTATGACTTTACTTGTTGAGGCACATGACAGACTAACTAATTCAAAATCCATAACCACAATTACATATTACTTAACAACTGGTTAATAGTCCTGTGCCTCAATAAGTAAAGTCATGACATAATGACACCTTTACAAATCATTAGCTAATGATTAATTAAAGCAGACAACTGGAAGATGAAGTACATAGCTTTGACCATTATGGTAATTAACATATGAATTTACATCAATAGTTAATATAATATGTTATTAGGAAATTAATACATTTCAGCATTTTTCTCCATATAATGGACTGATATGGTGCCCCATTTTTGAACTTCCAAAATGCAGTTTAAATGCAGCTTCAAACGATCCCAAATGCGGTTGTAAATGATCCCAGCCAGAAAGAAGGGTCTTATCTAGTGAAACGATCGGTTATTTTCATTAAAAAAAAAAACAATTTAAATACTTTTTAATCTCAAACGCTCGTCTTGTCTTGCTCTCCCTGAACTATGTGTATGGTTCAAGACAGTTAGGGTATGCCGAAAAACTCAGATCATATTTTCTCCCTCAACTTCAAAAATCATTGCAGAAGTACCAACCCAGTCTTTGTAAAGTGAACATGCAAAGAAGATCAAACACCCTTAACAAAAGAGGTAAAACAGGTGATATAAGACGATTTTGAAGTTGAGGGAGAAAGTCTCTCTAAAATTCTAAAATTAACAGATGTAGTTTGTAGTTATGTGACGTTTTGTGAGGATATGTTAGTACCTGTGAAATTGTTTAGGAAATTTCCAAACAGAAAACGTGGGTTACAAAATCACTCAAGATTCTTCTGTCAAAAAGAAATAGGGCCTTTAAAGAGGGAAATGCAGTTGAGTACTATAGGCTAAAAAGAGAAATTAAGTATGAAACCAAGAGGGCTAAAGCTGCCCTATAAGAAAGATCTTGAGTTAAAATTGAGAATGGGAAATTTAGGTTCTGCTTGGGAGGGGATGCATTTAATAACAGGTCAGGATAGTAGGAAAAGGAATAATAGAATTAGTTTGAATGGATTCAGTTCAGATGCAGTTTTGTCACAGGACTTTAATAATTTTTTATCTAAGATTTGATACTTATAGATGAGATAGATGAGAATAAACGGGTAGCACGATTGTGTCTTTGTGAGGGATGTGATAACAGTTTTCAAACGGTGTAAAAGCTGGAAGGCACCTGGGCCTGATAATATAGGGGGTAGATTACTTAAGGAATGTGCCAAGCAGGTCCAATATGAAATAATGCTCTGTCCCTTCAACAACAAAAAGTACCTGCACTGTGGAAGCAGTCTACAGTGATTCCAGTGCCAAAAAAGCATAATGTACAGATATTGGATGATTTTAGACCTGTGGCACTTACATCTTTAGTTATGAAATGTTTTGAAAAATTAGTAAAGAAAGTAATTGTGCAAAGGACACAGAGTTAGATGCCCTTTAATTTGCATATAGGTCTAAGCGAGGTGTACTTCAGCATCTGGATAAGCCGAAAACATTTGTTAAATTACTTTTTATTGATTTTTCTTCTGCTTTCAATAACATTCAGTCACATATTTTAGCTGAGAAACTCATTAATTAATTTGGTTTGGATTTTAGTCTTGTAACAAAACAAAACATTGATGTGCATGTTTTACAGCTCCTATATTGAGTCACTAAATGTGAAAAACAAGAACTGTCTTGAGAGGATTCTAAACCAAGGAAGCAAAATTACGGGGAGGCAGCACATGACTATGGCCCAGTTATATCATAGACAGGTTTTAGGTAAACCCTTAACAAAAAGCAGTATACTTCAAGTTTATTTTATTAAGTAAACTTAAGTAAAGTACTTAAGTAAAGTTCAAGTATATTTTTAAGTATACTTTATAGTAAGTATACAAATATCAGAGTTCTAGTAGTATACTTTTAAATGTACTATTTTAATACTTCTGGGACTAAATTGGCCCACTTTCTAGTATATAAAAGTATACTTTGAATACACAACTAGTTTACATCTATGTTTTTAGTTTGTACTGCAAGTATACTAAAAGTGAACTTATAGGTATACTGATAGTTTAATTAAATACTTTTAGTACACTTTGAAGTATAGTCTCAGTAAACTACTAGTTTAATGGTTTTATACTGCAAGTATACTCGTAAGTTTTCTTTAAGTGAACTTTACATCATAATTTAAGTATACTACGATGTCCCTATTTAGGTGTTAATTTGTATATATTTTGTTATATGAATACCTGAACACACAAAACATCAAAAGAAAGTACAGGGTTTGTAAACAAAAACATTTTATTATAGCTGCATGCGTCCATTTTTTATAAACACTTGAATGTGGGTAAGTTGCATAAATAAAAAAATAAATAACTTTTTGATTAAAACAAAAATACTAATTATGATAATCAAAATGTAGATGGAGTTGATCAACACCCCAAATCATGACAGCCATTATAACCTCTTCATGGGTCGACATTTTATTCCATAACGTTAAACAGTTTTACATATCCACGGTTTTGATGCTATTTTATGTCTGACGATTGTGATTACATGTGGAAACAGATTCTTCTTCACTCGTGTTTTGGAAGTCCTGTACAAAACGTGAAATAGCGCCCGTAGCGTATAACAATGAAAACACGGATTCTCAGAGCACAAGTACTTAGAGGTTTTCTAAGTATAAATCAAGTATACTTAAATGTCATTTTAAGTATATTTCTGAGAAGTATATAAAGCACATATCTGAGAAGTACATAAAAGTATACTTAAAGTATTTTTAGTTTAAAAGAAGTATACTAATAGCACACTCGAATAAACTTCTTTTCGTAAGGGAAAGCCCAGAGCATTTTGTTAGATAATACCCCACCCTATGTATCATGAGTTTCACCTTCTCCCTTCTGTCATTTGTTACAGAACCCTATTAGTTAAACAAACTAAGTAACTTTAGTAACTTGTGGATAAGTTGAGATGTTTTGGAGACTGTTTTAAACGATTCAGTCCAATTTGGTGAACAATTCATTGTACAAACCAGACATCACTGAATACAGTCTTTGTGCCATGAAAGGTCATTCTTTACTTCACTGGGAATAATATTCCATACTGCACCTCTGGCCTGTCGTGAAGCAGTGCTCTGTTGATTGCTGCTCTGCACTTTGCTACCTCAGGGGTGAAGTCTATAGGAATACATGGATCTTCTGACCGTTATAGGTAAGATTCTTTCGTTCAGCAGCTCTCCTGAGGACTGGTGTGATGTCACAAGGAGTCACACTATACGTGATTGTGGCAGCTTGGTATCATTCAGATGCTTATGCAAAGCTCTGTGTGCACAATCCATTAATGGTGATCCTCCAGGGACAACACATTTTTGAACAGTTCTGAGACAAAAGTGTTCATCTCTTAGTCCCATTCTCAGTCCCTTCTTTTAATCTTGCAGTCTTCATATTTTGTCTTCTAAATCGCCCCTCCAGATCCATGCACTTGGCTGTAAAAAGACCCACTTCTGTACATAAGCGTTTCACCTCTGATTAAAGCTCGGTTATGGCATCTGAAGAGTGTGAGTAGAACCAAGTTGCATAGACGTGGTTTGCAAGGTCAGAATGGTGGCCTGAGTTTCTGATGAGAGCAGATATTTTCCCTTTGATAGTAAAGGCCATCTGTTTAATACAAATGCCAATCGTCTGATGAATTTTAACTTTGGAAGCTCATAGATCAGAACATAGTTGCTCTGTTTTTTGCTATTTAAAGATTGTGTCTTTGAGCTTTGTGTGGATATAATTAATCAAAATCTCAATTTATCTATGATTTTGCGGGAGCTGCAAGGGAAACAATTAATAGTAAAGGCATTCTGGCTCTAATGCCATGTCATGGCAATAGGGTTGCTCTGCAGCTGTTGTTCTGCAGTTTACTCCTAGTTAGAAATGCGTAGCTTGGTCCAAAAACAAGGGCCTTAAAAAAAAAAAAGATGAGAGAGATGATCATCTGAAATGTTGTCTTAAGCCTGAAACACACTGCATGATTTCCGGCTGTCACAGATGAAAGACTGGCATCATGAAACAATCGTCCCGATTTCTGTGACCGTGGCTCCTAATCTGTGGTCCTATGTCTTACAGTGAAAGAGGTTCAAAGACAGCTGTTGTCATGGTCTTGGGACCAAAGATGCCCACCTGCAATTCTATTCTTTTCTTTCTTTTTTATTTAAGATTTATTTATGGGCTTTTTATGCCTTTATTTGTACAGGACAGCTTAGAGCATACAGAAAAGCATCAGGTGAAGACAGAGGGGGAGTGGGATCGGCAAAAGACCACAAGCTAGGATTCAAACCCGGGTTGCCATGAGTGCAATTGCGCTGTATGTTGGCACACTAACCGTGAGGCTATTGCCACCAACAGCCTATGATCATTTTCTGACAGTGTCAGAAATACAGCCTGATCATCGCATGGTGTGTTTGCTGCCACGACCCATGTTTACTGACCAGCCAATAAAACTGTGACATGAAATCAATGCGACATGGTGCTAAAATTTAAAAATGCTCACCTCAAGCTCTTATTCCTTCCTCTTTTGCCACTTCCACTTTTTTTTCAGCACACATAAAACTACAACTGCCAAAGTGTGATTCATTATGCTTTTTGTTTACTACTAGTGCATGCTGATGACGTTTTATTCTTCTATAGTAACGTGCGTCGTAGTCTACGAGTCAATAGGTGTCATCATCATACAGTTTACATGTATATCGTTTATTAGACCCATGTCGCACAGTGTGATCAGCAGTGATCTTATAGGATTGCTAAAATCGTACAGTGTGTAGAAGGCTTTAAATGTACTAATTATTATTCACATTTTATTATCAAGATATTTATTTCAATCATAGCTTACATTCGCAAAGTCTCCATGAAACAGCCCCTGGCATTAAGATGAAAAGTCACTTGCTGGTTGCACTTGCATTCATTCATCGTCGAGATTGTGCATTTGGATGGTTTATTGCATATGTACCTTCATAACAAACCAGATAAACACTACTGAGCTCTTCACAAACAAATAATGGATAACTGAAATTTGCATGAATTTATATTATATATGATGTTCAGCTGCATCCATTTATATTCCTCATATCAGAGATGTAAATGCAGAAAAATATAGAAATTCATAGTAAAAAAAAAAAAGTACAAACCCATCAAATGTTAGTGTGCAGTCTGGCCTTGAGTGGGACTTTTGCAGGATTTTGATTCCCTCCTCCCCCAACATGTAAGCATGTACACTACAGTATACACACACATTCAGTTAAGATAATTTATAGCGATGACATATTTTAATACTTTGTTTTGAATCCATAAAGTAACTGTACGAGGTGCATATAATAACAGTGTTTCTTTAATTCAGTATGCATGATGAAATTGTCAGGCTAGAGCATATTAAAGGGGTCATGGGATAGTAAGTTCACTTTTTCATGTTGTTTGAACATTAATGTGTGTTGGCAGTGTATGTACAAATCTACCCTATAATGATAAAAATCCATGCAGTGGTTTGTAATTAATCTGTAAAAATAATATCCCCTTTTTGAAATCGAGCCGTTCTCAGATGCCTGTCATTGTGGCGTCACACCGACAGAGGCCGCTATCATGATAGTTGATTTACATGAGCGTCTTACTTCAGATCAGCTATAACAGTCCGCCCTCTTTTGTTTTGATGCGGAGCAGGGATGTAGGTTAGACAAGTATATCTCCAACTGAGCTATTGAGGTGTTGTGTTGCTGGATGCAATAATGAACATAGTGGTTGTCATTTACCCCTGACATCAGAGCCGCTGAAGATGCAGTAGATTATGTTTGTTTGTGAAGGGAATGCGCCTCCCGATCTACATATATCCATCTATGTTCACGCGAATCATTCCTGATCCAGCTTCACTTACAGCAGAAGTGAGTATAAGCAGAGCAGAGCTCATTTGGATTTAAAGCAGCCTCGACCAGAATGAGATGATTTTTGCAGAGCTGATTTTGGCAAGGTAAAAAGGGTGTCGTTTTACACAACCATTGAGAATTTTTAACCAAAGTATATTATAGACTTTTCATCAAGACTCTAAAGAATCATATCAACTTGTGGAAAATGGGCATCCGATGACCCCTTTAAGATAAATAAAATTCTACTATATTCTATAATAAAAATGTACTGTTGTTTTTTTGTCAAACTATTTTGTGTATATTGACAGGAGAGTGATTTGTTTTTGAAGTAAGCAAGAATCTGATTGGAAGGTAAAATATGAAAATGTTTAACACTGTTTTCAATTAATAAAGCAACAAAAGAAAGTGATTTCATGATCTTTCTCTTACCTGAGTTTCTGTAGACTGGTGCAGATCTGGCTAAAAGAGAGGATCCGAATAGCCCACCTCTTAGTCATGTATCCCAATTTTAGTTCCATTTTCTGCAGTCCAGACAATGAATGGAGGGCAGACATTAGCACATCCGCATCTCCTTGTTGCAGTATTTGAAAGAAGTTTCTCCAGTCAAAGCTGATTTGCTTATTAGAGTGTAGAAAAGTAAGGCTAAAAGAGTACAATTCCTTGTGGTCTTCCAATCGCAAAGAAGGATATATTTCAAAACTAAACAGAAAATAGAGACATTGTATCAATTGAAATAACAGAGATGCACCAGTGAATATGTGGTTGTGTATCTAAAAGCAAAAAATATTTGATTCATGTGGTTTTTGTGCTCTGTTGATCACCAGCTTTAAACGAATTAAACAGGAAGTGCCTAATAACTTTTGCATACATCGTCTGATTTTGATCAAACTTCAGCAGTTTTTTGTTGTATAAGGCTGATCACATAGATGTGACTATTAGAAGTCAAAGTTATAGCGCCACAAACTGGCAACAGGAAGTGTGTCTCTTTTAAAAATGCTTGGAAATCACATGGTTATTTTTACCCGATTTGCTTCAGACTTCATCAGAATAATGTCAAAACATGGCCGATGAGAATCTGTAAAGGGCTTCTTGATATATTACATACTGTTGCCATGACAGCGTGTCAAACTTTAACATTTGTGAAAAGATGCCAAACAATATTGTTTTGATTACTTAATCCAGAGCTGTACAAGGAAAGGCATAAATACAATCTCTATTATTTTAACTGCATGAATCAGTACCCACAGTACTCATTTACTGAAAAACTGAAAAAATCACAATGGTCTTTCTTAGTAACTATGACTTTTGTTTTAATGTACACTCTCTAGAATCTCCTTATGATTGTTAATGATGGTTGAATGTTTGGGTACTCCATTCATAGATTTCCAGTCCTTTCCTTTTGTTGATGGGTTTAATTATGTACATGCCAGAGATTTTGCCTTAGGACTTACCTGTGTACAGAAAAAAAAAAAACAATTATAATGATTGAATAATAAATCATATGACTAATTATCAAAAAACTATGAATGTCTGATAAACACTGGAAAATTATTTTTTTCATTTTTAGTTTTTATTCACCTGGACAGTTCTTTACTGATAAGCAGTCTAAGTGTATTAGCTGATTTACGAGCATGATAGGAGTGAACACGAACACTGATTGAAAAAAAAAAAAAAAAAGTTAAAGATAAAAGCAATCACAATATAATGTGGTTATGCATGTGTGGTTGTTTATTTTCAATCAGTAGTATTATTAAAATATTACCTCTGTGAGCTCAGGGTCTGTGTTCCTGTGATAACACACATCAGTTCAGCAAGAAAAGAATTTGATAGGTTTGCTGGAATCAACCTTTAAATACAAACAAAGAAATGTTGTACAAACATTTTACTGTAATAGCAATAAAAATGTATTCTAGACAAAAAACTCTAAAAAGCACTGTTTTAGCAGCTACAATAAAGCAGCTTCAAATGTTTACAAATTTCACTGTAATGATGTCTTTTAAAAACATCCCTAAAGGTAATATAAGTAACATAAATAAATGGAAAACTTCCTTCCAACATGAATCAAATATGATAAAATATTATAGTATATTCAGGTTAAATGTATTGTGGTAAAACTTCAGATTAAATTTAAATGCAGCTGTAATCAAGCAGCACTAAACACTTTTTTCTGTCAAAGTACTCACTGTATTGAGTGAAATTTTGGTAATGCAGGTAGAATCATGTATAGCTTTTCGAATGTTAGTTCACATTCACCAAGGTCCAGGCAGTTGAGGTACTGACAGCACTGACAGCAATACAGCAGGGCCCAGCAGTCTGTTCTTCTTAGCAATATATTATATACTTCAATCTTATCCCAGCATTCCATGACTTCTTTCACAAAACTTTCTTCATGGAGCTCATAGAGACATTGAAGAATAAACAGAGCCCTCCCACAGTGAGAAGAATTAATATCTTCCAAGATCCATTTCTTCAGATAATCCTGTATGTTTGGATGAACAAACAGATCTTTCCTTCTAAGTGTGTGTCTCACATCCTTGTTCATCAGACCGAAGATAAATTGAAGCACCACTGCATAACGTGGTGGGTCATTCTCTTTTCGATGGACATCAAGCTGTGAAAGTTTCTCCTGAAACTGGTCTCCATCCAGTAAGACATAGTACAGAGCGATGAAGAACTCCTGAAAGCTGAGATGCATGAAACTGAACATGGTCTCATGACAGATTCTTCTCTTAAAAAGGAACTTGCACAGGAATGGATTGCCACCAGGGTCTGAAACCATCTCATTTACACTTTTCTCATCAAACAGTACTTGTTGTTCTAGAATCCATCTTTCTGCTAGCTGACCCAGACTCCTCAGCAGGCTCGGGACAGACTGACTCAAACCCTGGCAGTGATGCTCCAGTAGAGTGGACACAAAGTCAACATAGATGGAGGTGGTGGTTTCCAGTCCGCTTGTTACATCTGCACCATCACTGAACCTCTCTCGCATAACCGTGCAGATGATCCAGCAGATGACAGGGATGGAGCAGGCGGTGATGAGGGTTTCATTTTCTCTCACACATTCATAGGCTTTCCGGAAGAGTTCCTCATCCTGAAAAAACTTCTGGAAGTACTCCTCCATGCCTTTCTCGGAGAAACCCATAATCTCAGAGAAACGCTGAGGTCCTTTAAGCAGTGTACCCAGTGTGTCTGTAGCTGTTGATCTAGTGGTGACCAGCAGGAAGGACTCTGGCAGGATGTGACCCTTCAGCAGGGCACAAAGTGTGACCACTGGTGGGGCTTTTTGAAGTGGATCAGTATGTGCTGACATGTCATAAATGTCTTGTGTGAGTTTCAGCTCATCAAATCCATCGATGATGAAAAGCACCTTCTCTGGTGACTGCTGTAGCATCTGTGAGATCTCGTCTGATGTTAAACTACAGCTGTAGCTCAAGATCTCCACCAAACTCTTTCTGCCAGAAATGCGATTTATTTCTTTACACTTTAGGTGGAACACAATATCAAACCGCTCTTTGTAGAGTTTATCAGATGCCCAGTCCAGCATGATCTTCTGTACAGTGAAGGATTTTCCATTCCCAGAATTTCCCTGCAGTATGACAGCACTAGGACTGATCCCATGGCCATCTGCATTGAACAGAGAGTTCAGCTGGACAGATTCATCACTACTCCTAGAGCTGAGGACCTGCTGGAAGTCCTCTCCACTGGAGCGGAGCTCTTCTTCTCTTTCTTTTTGATCTCTATGTTTCTGAAGGATCAGAGGTTGTGTGAAGCGCTCAGACAGCAGCACTTGTTCACCAGGCAGTGAGTTATACTCGGTCACACACTGATACTCACTGAAGATCCGTGTCTTATGTTTAACAATTAATGATCTTATTGCTGCAAAACCAATATTCACAGTGTCTTTTAGAACAAATCCTGATTCTTCTACATTAAGACATTTCAGAGCAGCCAGCAAATTTGCAAGTTGCTAAATCAATACTTGGAAGGTGAAACATTCAAGACTTTTCAGATCTATCTATTACCTGAGGTTTGTGGTTTTTCAGAGTGTGGGCGATACCCAGTAACACCTGTAAAAAATATCTGACAAATTTGCTTTGCATGTTGATTATATTATATAAAAATTATAGACTGTTAGCAGGTAAATCCATTAAAAGAAAAATATACAACATTAACACATCTTTACTAGCATATATGCAATTTTAGCATCTTACCTGATTACACACATGAAAATACTGAACACAGTATCAGAAAAATGATCATACTCCATATTATTAGCTATCTATCTACACATTTTTCTTACCTGGTGCATTATGTATGATGTGGACATTGCCTGCTATTTTAGTGTTAATGAGTGCAGGCACTGTAATATTGCTTCCATGCCAAGCTGCAGCATTGATGTCTGTCCCAGCGTGAGATCTGGAAATGTCTTTGTTACTGTGAAACTCTAGATGATAAGAGACAATGTTCAGGCACCCTATAACTACTGCCTTTAGCCTGAAATATCACTTATTCAGTACAATATTACAAGCTTTACAGCTAAGTAACAGAGAAAGATTTTTACTTAAATATGGTTTTAGCCTACATTACAGTATAAAAATAATACATTTAAGTGAGATTATCACAAGTTCTATCCACCTTATTTTTTATGTAAGAGTGGGTGCGGCAGTTTATACATTTTATGGGTGTGGCTTCCGGTCTCATCCGCATCCAGCTATTTTTAGCTATACAAAACAACCTATTTTGCTGTTTGATATTGCAAATTGGTGTGTCTTGCCATATTATTTTAATGTATTCTTTTAATTATGAACACACTGGTTTGTAGTGCAAACAGTTTTTACTCGCATATAGGCTTACTTCCGTGTTTAAGAAAAAGGTGGATAGTTTTAACTGATGACATGTTACACCCAAAACCATGAGAAAATGTTTAGAAAATGCCTGGTTTAACATACTGTCAAAAGAGTCCATTTCAGTTCATTCTCTGTAAAAAAAGACAAAAAGAAGAAGAATATATATAGCATTAAAGTTCAACTTGTAAACAGCATAATGTTATAGCAGCATTACCTTATTTTCACGAAGAAGAAACCAAGAATAACGCAGGTTGAAAAGATGATAGACCTGTGCTTCTGTGAACATGCAGGTTCAAGATTCTTGAAACACTGACATATCGAGAACTGTGTGTCACAAACATCTAGTCATATCTCTTGACCAGCCTGAAATACAGCAATCCTAAACAAGGCTGGTTCTAAACATTTGGAGCCCCTAGGCAAAGTTTATGTTGGAGAGGTCCACACCCCTCTTCTCTTCAACATTTCAGAATAAATTAAAAGCACTGAAACAAATAATTCCTAATAGTTTATTATAATTCAAGTAGAAATTACTCATAAAGACACCATATATAATATATATATATATTAGTTATTTTTAATAATTCATATACACCAACCCACTCACCCAGTATTTGGGATAACAAACAGTTTTGTCTAATGCAGTAAAATGAGCCTAAATAAATAAATAAATAAATAAATAAAAACATTACACAAACCTATACAGTTACATGTCAAATTGCATTGTTCCAGTTTATTTTTAAAATACACTGCAATCAATGGTGATCATAAGCTACAGTTTCTTTGTGTGCCCTAAGAGGATTACTCCACTTCCAAAATAAAAAAGTCCTGATCATTTATTCACCCCACATGTCAGCCAAGATATTCATGTCTTTCTTTCTTCAGTCACAAAGAAATTAAGTTTTATATAATGGACTTCAATGGGGCTCAACGGATTAAAGAATTGTTGTTAGTTATGGACTGCTGAACTTCTTGTCTCAACAGCAAATTTACCTTCGGGTACTAATAAAGATACTTTGACCTTGACCTTGTACTGTCAACTCTCACTCACTTTTTAGGGGCCAAGCACTGAAAGTGTGATGGCACCTATTGTATCCGTTAGCGTACTTTTTCTTCTGCTCTGTAAGTCTATGACAGCCCATAGAACCACTTGCGGGAAAGTTGTAAAATTTGGCACACTCATAGAGGACAGTTTCATCATTAACCACAGCAAATTTGGAGTCTCTAACTCAAACTTTCTAGCGCCACCACTTGTCCAAATTTCAATCATTTTATGCTAATAACTTTTGAACCATAAGGCACAGAATCAAAATTCTTTTTTCTCTGAATCCTTGGCTCATGCTGAGTCAAATGAATTTCAAAATTTGTACGGTTTAGTTTTTTTTCTATAAATTATTATTCGTAAAACCTACTTTTTCAAACTCGTCCTAGACGGTTTGTCTGATTTTCACCAAAATTGGCTCAGATCATCCTCAGACCATGCTGGCAAAAAGTTATGGAATTCAAGTTGATTAGTCAAACCGTTCTCGAATAACACACAAATGAATTCTACGAAAAGCACGCAAAAATGTATGTGAGGCTATATCTCCGCAACGGTCTGGCGTATTGAGACCAAGCTTGGTGTGTGTATTAACAAGCATGACTTGAGGCTACCTGCAGTGTTTTGGCAAAGTGCTACGTAGTGGTCAGGAGATATGTAAAATGGCTTTTTTTGCTTATAACTTCTGAATGGTTTTGACTCAGATCATCTTCAGACCGTGCTGACAAAAAGTTATGGATTTCGTGTCTATGCTTAGTAGGAAAGAGTTTTCATTTAGTGCATCAACGAATTTGCTGGAAAATGCCAAACTGCATCTGAGGCTGTATCTCTGCAGAACTTTGACATATTTGCACCAAACTTTGTATGTGCCATTATCACCTCACACTGACTACGCCACATCAATTTGGTAACAGTGCCACCTACTGGTCAGAAGTAATACACCGTTCATTAAACATTAATAATGAAATTTCCAAAAATGCTAATAACTTCTGATTGCATTAGCCTATTGTAATGAAACTGGTCGCAAAACACCCCTTGGATCATGCCAACAACATACATACCAATTATACCATAGTTGGTCAAACTTCCTTTCCACCATTTTGATTAATGTACAAAACCTACTTGTTCAAACTCCTCCTAGACCGTTGGTCCAGTTTTCACCAAATTTGACTCAAATCATCTTCTCACTCTGCTGACTCAAAGTTATGGATTTTGTGTCAATAGACAAAACCGTTTTCGTGCAGCGCCACTATACATTTGAGGCATGAAATGAATCATCACCTTCTGGTTGCAGCTAAGTTTACAGTCCTTATAATCTCTGCATTTTTGGGAGTGTTTATGGCAAACCAACCTTCATAACGAGAAAGCACAAAACATAGCATCATTGCAGAGTCATTAACAAACCTGATATCTGATTTTAATAGAAAATAATCACTGTAATAACAATGATTTGTGGGAGAAATAGACCAAAATTTAAGTAGCTATTCAGAGGTAATTAACTAAGAGATTGCTCCTCAGTTGGGTTTGTTCCTCACAAAATATTATTATGTAACTTCAAAAGACTTAAACTATGCTGCACAAGTCACATAGACATCTTTCATGGTGTTTTTGTGTTTTGAAAATTAAAAGCTCTAGTCCCTATTAAACTGCATGGAAAAAAATACAAAATATTTACTGATGCAAAAAGTATGATGATAAACTGGTACAAATCCATGAAATCTCATAACACAGGCTGGTCTTGTGAATGACTTCTGCAAGATCTTGATTCCCTCCTCCAGTAAAAAGTAAGCATCTACCCTAGTTGTACAGATAAAACACTCTAGATTTTAGGAATGTATACACTTAATACTTTGCTTCTCACACATTCATTTAAGCAATAGCATAACAAATTAAATGGATCTGTTAGCAAGAATAAAGTCATACAGGTTTGGAACGACATGAGGTTGGGAAAATTATGACAGAATTTTCATTTTGGGTGGACTTATAGTTCCTAATTTATACAGACACAGGACAGAAGGTGATTTCAGATATTTTTCTTACTTGAATTCTGTTAGACTGGGGCAGTTCTGGATGATTTGGAGGGTCCAAACACACCATCTCATGGTCAGGCAGTCTACTCTTATTTCTATCTTTTTCAGTTTAGAGAAAGAACAGAGAATAAGCATTAATTCATTTGAATACTTTTGGTGAATTATCTGAAAAACTTTAGTCCAGTTGATGTTGTTGAGCTCTGAGCATGGCAAGGTGAGACTGAGTGATCGCAAAGATCCTGCAGAATCAACATGGCATGGAGGATCTATGCAGATTCTATACAAAAGAAAGAAGAAGAGGAAGAAGAATTGGTATTAATTAAAGAAACATAGGTACTGTATATCATACCATCCATTTAATTTTGGATGTGTGTCTATAAACCAAAAGTCCTTGTTTAGAGCTTTATGATGATTAATTGATGGTCTGTTGGGCGGCAGCTATTATTTGTATTATACATTATTATATATTATTAGTGATTAAAGAATCTGTAGTCACAAATTTAGCTTCATTATTTCTAGCATAGCAATAATCTAAAGGTGTTAGATTGACTGTGGGGAACAAACATGTCAGACAAATGTGAGAGATTTGCCAGACAAAGGGTTATATACATGTGTACAGGTAAAATAATTAGGCTATCATGATTACTGGAGGTGTTTATATGATTGGTTATCCAAAATATAAGTGTCATATTTTTTTTCCAGTTATCAGGAAAAGAGGCAATTTGATGATCAACAACAACAAAAACAATTAACTTTTTCTTCACCTGTATAGTTCTTCACTGATTGACAGATCGGATTTATGGACAGAACAATTCCAACCATTTGAAATGACACGAACACTGCAAAGCATAGATAAAATGTCTATGAACTTAAACCAAAACAAAAGCACAATGAATGATGATAGCACATGTGCATAAAATACATAAAATTGGTATTAAATACATTACTCCTGTACGTTCAGGGTCTGTCCTCTCGTCAGAGCACACATTAGCTCAACAAGATCAGAGTCTGATGGATCCACTAGATGCAAACTTCAAAATCACAAACAATAAAAATGTAAAGACATTAAAAATTTATATTTGTATAAAAAAAATTAAAAATTTATATTTGTAATTTAAACTGATTTCAGAGTGAAAAAAAAAATTTCAGAGATGTTACAGAGAAATTTTTTAATAGAAAAGTTTCATCTTAATTTTTTTGTGATTAGCTTGACAGTTGTAAGACTTTTGTTTAGAAACAGATTAAAATAAACCAACTAGTGGTGGTGGTATCACAATAAAACAGGAAGAAAAACAGGGTATGAATACATCTTTAATGTAAGATCTGTTTTAGACCAAAGCACTTACGTTAATTTCTTAAACTTGGGGAGTGCAGGCAGAATCATCATCAACTTTTCAGATGTTAATATGCATGCAAGCAGATCCAGTTCTTCGATGCACTGACAGCACTGAGAGCAGTACAGCAGAGCCCAGCAGTCTGTTCTTCTAAAGATTGTAGAATATGCATTAATCTTATTCCACGATTTCATAGCTTTTATTACAAAGTCCTCTTCTTGAAGTTCATAGAGGCAGTGAAGAATAAAAAGTGCTCTATAATGATATATATTGTTTTGGAGCTCTTTCAAAATCCATTCTTTAAGAAGGACCTGTGTGTTTGGGTGAACAAACAGACCATGTTTATTCCTGAGCATGTGTCTCACATCCTTATTTAACAGACCAAAAGCAAACTGCACCACAGATGCAAAACGTGGAGGATGTATTTCATGATTTGATTGATGTTCTTGATTGGAATATAACTCTGTTATTTTCTTCTGGGACTCTTCTTTATCCAGAATGAGATAGTAGAGAGCAGTGAAGAACTCCTGAAAGCTGAGATGCATGAAACTGAACATCGTCTCCTGATGGATTTTTCTCTTAAAGAGGAACTTGCATAGGAATGGATTGCCAGCAGGGTCTGAAACTGTTTCATAAACTGTTTTTTCATCCAACAGAACTTGTTGTTCCAGCATCCCTCTCTCTGCCAGCTGACCCAGACTCCTCAGCAGGATCAGGACAGACTGACTCAAACCCTGGCAGTGATGCTCCAGTAAAGTGGACACAAAGTCAACATAGATGGAGGTGGTGGTTTCCAGGCCGCTTGTTACATCTGCACCAATTCTGAAACGTTCCTTTATAGTTGTGCAGATGATCCAGCAGATGACAGGGATGGAGCAGGTGGTGAAGAGGTTTTCATTTGTCTTCACAAATGTATAAGCCTTTCTGAAGAGTTCATCATTCTGAAAGAACTTCTGGAAGTACTCCTCCACCCCCTTCTCAGAGAAACCCAAAATCTCAGTAAAATTTTTAGGTCCTTTGAGCAGCTGACTCAACTTGTCTGTAGCTGTAGATCTAGTGGTGACTAGGAGGAAGGACTCTGACAAGATGTGACCCCTCAACAGGGCACAAAGAGTGACTTCAGCTGGAGCTTTCTGAATCACATTCGTGTGAGGAGACATGTAATAAATGTCTTGTGTGATTCTGAGCTCATCAAATCCATCAATAATGAAAAGCATCTTCTCTGGTGACTGCTGTAGTATCTGTGAGATCTCATCTGATGTTAAACTGCAGCTGTAGCTCAAGATCTCCACCAAACTCTTTCTGCCAGGGATGCGGTTTATTTCTTTACACTTTAGGTGGAACACAATATCAAACCACTCTTTGTAGAGTTTATCAGATGCCCAGTCCAGCATGATCTTCTGCACAGTTAAGGTCTTTCCATTCCCTGAATTTCCTTGCAGTATAACAGCACTAGGACTGATCCCATGGCCATCTGGGTTGAACAGAGAGTTCAGATGGACAGATTCATCACTGCTCTTGGAGCTGAGGACCTGCTGGAAGTCCTCTCCACTGGAGCGGAGCTCTTTTTCTCTTTCTTTTTGATCTCTATGTCTCTGAAGGATCAGTGGTTGTGTGAAGCGCTCAGACAGCAGCACTTGTTCACCAGGCAGAGAGTTATACTCAGTCACATACTGATACTCAGAACAGATCCGTGTCTTATGTTTGAAAATAAATGATCTTGTTGCTTCAGAAATAAAACAACCAATATTCAAAGGGTTAATGCCTTTTAGAACAAATTCTGATTCTGTTACATTGTTGCTTATTAATCATTGCTAAATTAATAGGTAGAAGGAAAAATATTCAACACATATTAGACTTATCTATTACCTGACGTTTGTGTTGTTTTAGAGTGTGGGCGATCACAAGTGTAACCTGCAGAAAAGTAGAAACTTATTCTGAATGTTAATTAATTATAAATTATTAGATTGTTAACGGCTAGATTTAGGACACATAACATTAAAATAACTTTATTAGTAGATATTTGATACGTATCTCTTTTTTTACTAATCCAACAATGCACATATTTTAGCATATGACGATACATACAGTGGTGGCCAAAATTATTAGAACACTAGTATTTTCACCAGCTAAAAAAATGGTTTTAAGTCAGTTATTTCTATCTTTTGCTGTAGTGTGTCAGTAGGAAATATAAGTTTACATATCCAAACATTCATTTTGCCAATAATTGTAATAATCCAGTGAGATTTTTGTTTGCACAAGGAGTTTGACAACAGCCAGTGCTGCACACAGAGATCTGATCTCACCATCATCATCATTATTAGCATCTATTAATGTACAACGTATTTTCTTACCAGGTGCTTTATGTA
Organism: Labeo catla; assembly: GCA_012976165.1. Classification (NCBI taxonomy): domain Eukaryota; kingdom Metazoa; phylum Chordata; class Actinopteri; order Cypriniformes; family Cyprinidae; genus Labeo; species Labeo catla. Next base: position 1,123,678 of record VONZ01000042.1, read on the forward strand.
TGATGTGGACATTGCCTGCTATTGTATTGTTAGTGAGTGCAGGCACTGTAATATTCCTTCCATGCCATGCTGCAGCGCTAACATTTGTCCCAGCACGAGATCTGGAAAAGTTCTTGTTACTGTGAAACTCTAGATGATAAGAGACAATGTTTAGGCACCCTATAACTACTGCCTTTAGCCTGAAATATCACTTATTCACTTATTCAGTACGATAATACAAGCTTTACAGCTGAGTAACAGAGAAAAAATTTTACTTAAAAGTACTTTTAGTCAACATAACAGAATAAAAATAATACATTTAAGTAAGATTATCACAAGTTCTAGCCACCTTATTTTTCACGTAAGAGTGGGCACAGCCATTTGTACGTTTTATGGGTGTGACTTCTGGTCTCATCCACGTCCAGCTATTTTTAGCTATACAAAACAGCTAATTTTGCTGCTTGATATCGCAAATGTATGTGTCTTACCATATTGTTTTAATGTATTATCTTAATTATGAGCACATTGATTTGTAGTGCAAATAGTTTTTACTTGCCCCTAGGCTTACTTCTGCCTTGAAGAATAAGGTGGATAGTTTTAACTGATGACATCATGTTACAACCAAAACCATGAGAAAATGTTTAGAAAATGCCTGGTTCAAAATACTGTCAAAAGAGTCCATTTCAGTTCATTCTCTGGGAAAAAAAGAGAAAAAAAAAAACATATTAAATACATAAATCTAATAACATCTAGAATGAATTTCAACTTGTATACAGCATAATGTTATAAGTTTTGCAGCATTACCTTATTTTCATAAAGAAGAAAGCGAGAATGACGCAGGTTGAATAGACGACAGACTGGTGCTTCTGTGAACATGCAGGTTCAAGATTCTTGAAACAATGGCATATTGAACAAGATGTCAGAAAGAGAAATGTGTGTGACAAACATATAGTCAAACTTCTTGACCAACCTGAAATACAGCAATCCTAAACATGTCTAGTTCTTGACCCCTTCTCTTCTTCACCTTTCAGAAAAAAATTAATAGCACTTGACACAATGCAATTCATAATAGTTTAGCATAATTTAAGTAGTTTAAGTTATATTACCACACAATATAATTTATATACAGTTACACCCGCCACTATGCAGTAAAAGCAAAAAAACACATTACATTACATGAACCTGAACATGAATATAGACAATATAGTCATATTATGTATCGTAGTGCAATACCTTAAATACGAATCACACAAATCAAACTCTACTGGAAGTGAAAGAAACACTTAATACTTAGCAGAAATAATTGTGAATATCTTCACACAATTGTATGCTTATATTCAGTAAATATAACAGATAACAGTATGATTGGAAAAATAAGTAATTATGTTAGCACAATAATGTAAGCATTAGCAGAATTCAGAATATATAGAGAATGACACAGGTTAGACAGACGACAGACTGGTGCTGATAATGGAAGTTTGAGTTTCACAACAATGACGAACTGATGTCAGAAAGAGAACTGTGTGTGACAAACATATCTCATATCTCTTGACCAACCTGAAATACAGCAATCCTAAACATGTCTGGTACTAGATCCATCCTCTCCTCCAGCTTTCAGAAAAAAATAAATAGTACTTGAAACGAATAGGATTCATAATAGTTTAGTAGAATTTAAAGATTTTTCAGTAATTTGTTTAGTAATTACAGTGGGTACGGAAAGTATTCAGACTCCCTTAATTTTTTCACTCTGTTATATTGCAGCCATTTGCTAAAATCATTTAAGTTCATTTTTTTTTCCTCATTAATGTACACACAGCACCCCATATTGACAGAAAAACACAGAATTGTTGACATTTTTGCAGATTTATTAAAAAAGAAATACTGAAATATCACAAGTATTCACACCCTTTGCTCAGTATTTAGTAGAAGCACCCTTTTGATCTAATACAGCCATGAGTCTTTTTGGGAAAGATGCACCAGGTTTTTACACCTGGATTTGGGGATCCTCTGCCATTCCTCCTTGCAGATCCTCTCCAGTTCTGTCAGGTTGGATGGTAAACGTTGGTGGACAGCCATTTTTAGGTCTCTCCAGAGATGCTCAATTGGGTTTAAGTCAGGGCTCTGGTTGGGCCATTCAAGAACAGTCACAGAGTTGTTGTGAAGCCACTCCTTCGTTATTTTAGCTGTGTGCTTGGGGTCATTGTCTTGTTGGAAGGTAAACCTTCAGCCCAGTCTGAGGTCCTGAGCACTCTGGAGAAGGTTTTCGTCCAGGATATCCCTGTACTTGGCCGCATTCATCTTTCCCTCGATTGCAACGTCCCTGTCGTCCTGTCCCTGCAGCTGAAAAACACCCCCACAGCATGATGCTGCCACCACCATGCTTCACTGTTGGGACTGTATTGGACAGGTGATGAGCAGTGCCTGGTTTTCTCCACACATACCGCTTAGAATTAAGGCCAAAAAGTTCTATCTTGGTCTCATCAGACCAGAGAATCTTATTTATCACCATCTTGGAGTCCTTCAGGTGTTTTTTAGCAAACTCCATGCCGGCTTTCATGTGTCTTGCACTGAGGAGAGGCTTCCGTCGGGCCACTCTGCCATAAAGCCCCGACTGGTGGAGGGCTGCAGTGATGTTTGACTTTCTACAACTTTCTCCCATCTCCCGACTGCATCTCTAGAGCTCAGCCACAGTGATCTTTGGGTTCTTCTTTACCTCTCTCACCAAGGCTCTTCTCTCCCAATAGCTCAGTTTGGCCAGACGGCCAGCTCTAGGAAGGGTTCTGGTCATCCCAAACGTCTACCATTTAAGGATTATGGAGGCCACTGTGCTCTTAGGAACCTTAAGTGCAGCAGAAATTTGTTTGTAACCTTGGCCAGATCTGTGCCTTGCCATAATTCTGTCTCTGAGCTCTTCAGGCAGTTCCTTTGACCTCATGATTCTCATTTGCTCTGACATGCACTGTGAGCTGTAAGGTCTTATATAGACAGGTGTGTGGCTTTCCTAATCAAGTCAATCACTATAATCAAACACAGCTGGACTCAAATGAAGATGTAGAACCATCTCAAGGATGATCAGAAGAAATGGACAGAGAGTCCTGGACCTGAGTTAAATATATGAGTGTCACAGCAAAGGGTCTGAATACTTAGGACCATGTGATATTTCAGTTTTTCTTTTTTAATAAATCTGCAAAAATGTCAACAATTCTGTTTTTCTGTCAATATGGGGTGCTGTGTGTACATTAATGAGGGGAAAAAAATTAACTTAAATGATTTTAGCAAATGGCTGCAATATAACAAAGAGTGAAAAATTTAAGGGGGTCTGAATACTTTCCTTACCCACTGTAATTACATTTGCTCTTCAGCTGTACATTAACGTTTTGCTTAAATTTAAGTTAAGCCAAATCTTTGTGTTCTTCAGCTGTAGACAATGGTTATTTTTCTCGTACTTTTACTTCACATAAAAAAATGTTAAAGATTAAGTTCTCTAGTTCTGACTCATAAAATCATGTTACCCAAAACCATGAGGGAAAATGTTTAGAAAAAGTTATACATACTGCCAAAAAAGTCCATTTTAGTTCACTGTCTGCAAGAATAGAAATACACGCATTAAATAGGCCACGTTCTAAAATAAAATCACATAGTAAGTCCAACTTTAAAGAAAATGCATAAAGACGCCACAAGGAATTTTAAAATGAAATTGAAGCTGTGATGGATCTTTACAATGGCACGCACTGATACGTAACTTTTTTTTTTACCCTGAAAAGACTCTTTAAGCAACAGTAACGTTAGCCTAAAACATCTATCCCTCACAGCTTCGTTTTCATTACTGTCAATTACAATTACATATAGTGCTACCCTGACTAAGGTCTATTAAATTTACCAGCAGAATGCATTTTAGAATAAGTTTTGGGACGTTACCTTACTTTCACAGGGAATAAAGTGAGAATGAAGTAGTGATGGGTCGTTCTTGAACGATTCGTTCATTTTGAACGAATCTTTAATGTGACTCGGGACGAACGAGTCGTCTCGGCGAGTGATTCGTTCAGTCGCGCATGCGCAACATCCTATTAGGTCCTGTACTGGAATTAGTTCAACTGTTTTAGAGTCGTTCGTTCACCTTATGGGGCTGTCACGTGATGAACGAACGACTCAAACCCGAGGACTCGGGAAATGAACTAATCAATTCTCTTTCCGGCTCAGACTGCATAGGTTAACATTACGGGGATGTCACGTGATGAACGAACGACTCAAACCCGAGGACTCGAGAAATGAACTAATCAATTCTCTTTCCGGCTCAGGCTGCATAGGTTAACATTACGGGGATGTCACGTGATGAACGAACGACTCAAACCCGAGGACTCGAGAAATGAACTAATCAATTCTCTTTCCGGCTCAGGCTGCATAGGTTAACGTTACAGGGCTGTCACGTGATGAACGAACGACTCGAACCCGAAAACTTGTCAGATAAGAGGCGAGGTGAGCAAATCATAGACTAAAGACCCAGGTAAACAATGAATTAATATTTTCTGTTTCTTATAGCATTATAGTTTTGTTTTGTTTGTAGTGTGATCAACGTTTGTGTAAGCAGTAGATGTGTTAGGGAAGTAAAAGGTAACATTTTAATTATATTTTGCTAAAATGAACAAAATGAACGAAATGACTCGAAAAAAGATTCGTTCATTTTGCTGAACGAGACTCAAAGGACCGAGTCGGTAAAATGATCCGAACTTCCCATCACTAGAATGAAGCAGACTGAATAATCTAACTTTGCTTCCGTGATCATGCAGGTTTGAGGGGCGTATCCCATAGTGACGTAGCGAACGTATGTCAGAATGAGAACTGTACACTGATGTGTTTTCGTAGGACAGATGATGGCAGCATAATACAATATAATAATACTGAATCAAAACAATAAGCTTAAAAACATGAACATCTTTTTGTTCTGTTCACGAAATGACTCTCAGCTGAGCAGAAGGGCTGGAGTTAAACAGGAAGAGGCCAGTGAGTCGTGAGTATGAATCCTTATAATACAGATCATTTGAACAAAATCTCCTGTTTTCCTAGGAGTAAATAGGTCTGCAATTGATCAGCCGTGTTGTTCTAGCTAACAGACACACAAAGATATATTATAATTACAATCAGACATATTGTATGATTTTTTTTTACCAAAAACAAAACAAAACAAACAAGCGTTCACACACTTCCTCTCAATCGAGGTGTCCCCTTCAGGAGCTATGCATCATAGCGACTTCCGCTCCACTCAAGCCATTTTTTTAAATTAATTTTTTTGCTGCATTTGTATGATTTATGAGTCTTTTTTTGTTCTGGAATCTGAGAGGCCCTTTTCATTTGCGGTTTTTGAAAATCAAATGGGTTTATTTTTATTACATTTAATTGCAAAAAAAACCTATGTTGCTTAAACTATGCTGTCATATGGTTTCAGAAGGTTAAATAATGCCACACATATGGAAGATTTTTTTTTTTCTTTTTCATTTTTGGGCTTGACAGACTCAGCTCTCTTTCCAAATATGTAATAAAGAATATTCTTTTATAAAATAATTATTTGTGAACCACAAACAAAAGAGCCATTTTTGGGTAAGATGTTCCTTGAAGCGGTAATTAATGTAAATCAATAAACATCTACAGACACTTTCACATTCATGTTTTATTAAACATTCATATAAACTTGTAGGCAAAACCAAACTATACCAAACATTATATTTTGAATGTATATTCAGAGGAAAACTGGCCCCCTGGTTTCTACCAAGGTTTTCTTCTCAATTATCCAATGTCAGATTAATCTTCTGTATCACAACATAATTAGGCTAATAACTCCAACTTAAAATTACAAGTATCCAGTTTTTTTTTTTTTTTTGTATATAAACAGTACACTCTCATAGTCACACAATATATACAATGTAGCAAATCTCAACTGCTTGATTGTTTGTATCCTCAAATGTGAACTATTATCACCAGCTCTAAACTACCAAAATTAAGCATTAACATTATGAAACTCTAAAGCTGATTTGAAATGATACATATTGTGAAAAGAGTTCTACAAATAATTTGACTCAACAACTACTACAATGCAACACCTGACCTAACTGCATTTTATATACATAGGCTTATGTTGTCATCTCCATCCACAGCTCTAGGTAAAGATGCTGCTTTTGCAGTTTTCTCCTACTTATGCTGTACAAGCTGTACCATTAATTCTGAAACAAAGGCCTTAAAAATGGAGAGAGAAAAGAGACAAAACACATGATAAAACAGTGTTGGTGTCATCTTACAGTTCTCATTGTTATTGATGCATTCATTTGTGTTAATCATAGTCTTAACTTACTTTCGTAAACTCTCCATAGAAAAGCCCCTGGAACTCAAATGAATTATCACCTCCTGGCTGCAGTTAAGTTGAGAGTTCTCCTTACGTGTGCATTTTTGAGACTGTTTATTGCATATGAACCTTCATAACCAGAAAGCACAAACCAGAGCATCACTGCAGAGTCAACAACAAATCTGGCATCTGCTTTATAGAATTTGAGTTAGAAACAGACCAAAATGTATTCTTGGCTAATAAACTAATTTCTGAATAACAATTCTGAAACTTATGGTTTGTTCCACATAAAGTATTATGTGACTTCATAAGACTTAAAATATACTGCAGAAGTCACATAGACATCTTTCATGGTGTTTTTGAATTTTGAAGCTTATAAACTCTAGTCTTGATTAAACTGCATGTGGAAAAGACAGACCAGCACATTTACTGATGCAAAAAGTATGATGATAAACCAATACATACCCCTTAATTTTCATACTACAGGCTGGTCTTGTGCATGACCTCTGCAAGATCTTGATTCCCTCCTCCAGTAAAAAGTCAGCATCTCCCCTAGTTTTACAGATAACACAATCTAGATTTTAGAAACTGATACACTTAATGTTTTACTACTCACACATTAATTTGAACAATTCCATAACAATTTAAATGGATGTTACCAAGAATATAATCTTCTGAGGTGTTCCACAGAAGAAAGTTACACAGGTTTGGAATATGACCTCAAAATATGACCAACACAATAGTTCCTAACAACAGACAAATTTATACAGACACAGGACAGAAGTTGATTTCAGATCTTTTCCTTACTTGAGTTCTGTTAGACTGGGGCATTTCTGGATGATTTGGAGGGTCCAAACAGTCCATCTCTTTGTCAAGCAGTCTACTCTTATTTCCATCTTTTTCAGTTTATAGAAATAGAGAATATACATTAATGCATCTAAATCCTTTTGATGAATTATCTGGAAAAGTTTGGTCCAGTCGATGTTGATGAGCCCTGAGCGTGGCAAAGTGAGACTGAGTGATCGCAAAGATGCTGCAGGGTCTTCAGACCATGAAGTTTCTATGCGGATACTATAAAATAATAAAATACAATTGGTATCAATAAAGCAATAAAGATGTGCACTGAATCCGAATATATTGTCATGTGTCTATAAATAAACAAGTAATAGAACTGGGCTGCGTTTCCCGAAACCTTCTTAACGCTACGTCATTCTTAACGCTACGTTATACCTTAAGCTGTACCCTATCCTTAATACGTGTTTCCTTAAACGTTCTTAGTTAAGTTTATCTTCTGTAAGTTTTACTTACATAAGGTTGTCTGGTTGTCTCTTCGCTATGCCTTATCACTATTGACAGTTCACAATTCTTTACATCTCAGTTTATATTAAATATAATTCTTAAGTTGTAATACGCCCAGTGTTGAATTGGGCTAACTGAAGTGTTTTAATGCAAATATATATATATATATATATCCTCAATCAGTCAATCAATAGCCTGCCACAGCAGCAAACTCAGCATGCTTTTAGATCTTATTGGTCCAACTTTGTTGAGACAAACTCGACACTACTTTACCTCCTCAGTCCCAAAATTCAGCTGCTGTTTTCTGTCCACTCTCTCTTTCTCTGCATAGTAGCTGTTGATTATTTGTTACACGTGTTGCGCTTTTATCGAGTAGCTCAATTGCATAAATGCAATTTCAACTAATTCGGAAGTGCTTTTTGTTGGAAATGTTTGTTTCCCCTTGTATTTTATGTGGTGCCCAGGGCATATATTTTTCTTTCTTAGTTTCTTCCCTGACATGATGTTAGGTTGCAAAGCGATAGTAAAAGTTTCATGCATGTTCCCTGCGTTATAGAACAGAGTGCCATGTATTTATTTAAAATCAACATTTATTTTATAAAGAATACCGTTTTCTTACATAACGCACTGAAGCAGACCCTGCTTAAAGTGAATAATCAATTTTTGAGCCATCGATATAAACCAATTCAGCACCACAACCATGGACAGCACCCAGTAACGTTGCACGTAAGAAGGTACGTCTTAAGCAACCTCCTAAGGTATAGTATGGGGAACATACCTAGAAAAGTTACACCTGTAGTTGTGATATACTTTTAGAGTCTTCGTAGCACGCTAAGAGACAGCGATATCGGGAAGCGCAGCCCTGTTACACTGTAAAAAATAAAAAACACAATTTGTAGAGTCAGCTTAAAATAATTTGTTACCCTGCTGCCTTAAAATTTTAAGTTCAGTCTACTAATATAAGTTTATTCAACTTGAAATGTTAAGTTGTACCAAGTAACAACTTAAATATTTGTGTTTGCTAAACTTAACACATGGGTAAATAACCCAGCTGCCTTAAAATTTTAAGTTGATTCAACTCAAATATCTAAGTTGTATAATTTAACATTTCAAGTTGAATAAACTTTTTTTTTATTTGACTGAACTTAATTTATTTTAAGTTGACTCAACAAATTATTTTTTACAGTGTATGATTAACTGATGGTCTGTTGGGAAGCAGTAATTATTTGTATCATTAATAGTAAAAAAAATACTTCATTGTTTGACCTGTTTTGAGTTGCTAATTTAGTTGCATTACATTTACCAAAACAATAATTTGAAGGTGTTAGATTGGAGAACAAACAATAGCTTATATCTACATGTGAACAGGTAAAACTAGTGTGACGAGCGTCCCGAGTATGCGTCAGCGTTACCTGGGAGACAAACTCACCGCACCTGGAAATCCTCATCACGGGCCGATCGGACACGGCTGCTCACAATCAGACCCAGCCCATATAAGTGCCATCTGACAGAGAGGAGGTGAGAAATGTCTCCAAAGCTAAGAGAAACTAATCGTGTTTGTCCTTACCTTTGCAGAGAGCAGCTCGTAGCCCGGTCGGCCCTCACCTGGAGTTCACCCCCCCGCGCATGAAGCACTTACCCGGAAGACGCCGAAGCATTCACCCACTTGCACCGCTACTTTTGTTTATCACTGCAACCTGTGAATAAAATCCACCCTCCGGGGCTCTCTTCTCACTATATCCGAGTTGTGTGCTTCTTCATCCGCTACACTATATACTATTATAGTTACTGTTACTGAAGGTAATTATATAATTGGATATCCAAAATATAATAACCAGAAAACAAAAATATGGCTATCATGAGAAAAGGCTATCTGATGCACAGGAAAAACTAAAACAATTAATTTTTTTTCAAACCTGGATAGCTGTTCAGTGATTGACAGACCAAATGAACAGACAGAACAATTCCTGATATTTCTAATCCAGGATGAGACTTGAAAACTGCAAAGCACAGAAAAAAATGTCAAAAAAAAGTCCACTGAGGAATGATAGCACAAGTGCATAAAATACATTAAATGTATAAAATATATTTTCAGTGAGTAGTATTTAAAAAATATATTACTTCTGTGAGTTAAGGATCTGTCTTTTCCTGAGGGCACACAGCAGTTTAACAAGAACGTTGTGATCATCTAGAGTCAAACTTCAAAATCAAATCCAGAATTACATTACTGTACAGACTAAATAAACAAGTTAAACTTTCAATAATAACGTAACAACACATTTAATGTATAAAATATGTGTATGCAATAAAAGTACACATATGTTACACTAGAAATACTGGAAAAACAGATGGTTGTATCACAAAAAACTGTAGGACCGACAGGTTAAGAGACTCATTGCAGTGTCATTGTAGGATTTGTTTTGCACCAAAGCACTTACTGCAATTTCGTAACCTTGTGGAATGCAGGCAGAATCAGCATCAACTTTTCAGATGTTAAAATGCAGTCACTGAAATTCAGTTCTTTGATGCTCTGACAGCACTGAGAGCAGTACAGCAGGGCCCAGCAGTCTGTTCTTCTTAGGAATGCACCATATGTATCAATCATATTCAAGGTTTTCATAGCTTCTTTCACAAAGTCCTCTTCATGGAGTTCATAGAGACAATGAAGATAAAAAAGTCCTCTACTAGAATACAAAATGCCATTATGAAACGCTTTCCAAATCCATTCTTTCAGATGCGCCTGTGTGTTTGGTTGAACAAACAAACCATGTTTCTTCATAAGTGTGTGTCTCACAGACTTATTTAAGAGACCAAATGAAAATTGCAACACAGCTGGAAAACGTGGTGGCCAAGGATCGCTATGATTGGAAAATTCCTCTATAAGTTTTCTCAGGGACTCTTCTTTATCCAGAATGACATAGTGCAAAGCAGTGAAGAACTCCTGAAAGCTGAGATGAAAGAAACTGAACATGGTCTCCTGATGGATTTTTCTCTTAAAGAGGAACTTGCATAGGAATGGATTGGCAGCAGGGTCTGAAATTGTTTTAAAAACAGTTTTCTCATCCAACAAGACTTGTTCTTCAAGCATCCCTCTCTCTGCCAGCTGACCCAGACTCCTTAGCAAGGTCGGGACAGACTGACTCAAACCCTGGCAGTGATGCTCCAGTAGAGTGAACACAAAGTCAACATAGATAGAGGTGGTTGTTTCCAGTCCACTTGTTACATCTGCACCAATTCTGAAACGTTCCTTTAAAGTTGTGCAGATGATCCAGCAAATGACAGGGATAGAGCAGGTGGTGAAAAGGTTTTCATTTGTCTTCACAAATGTATAAGCCCTCCTGAAGAGTTCATCATTCTGAAAGAACTTCTGGAAGTACTCCTCCACCCCCTTCTCAGAGAAACCCATAATCTCAGTAAAATGTTTAGGTCCTTTGAGCAGCTGACTCAACTTGTCTGTAGCTGTAGATCTGGTGGTGACCAAGAGAAAGGATTCTGCCAAGATGTGACCCCTCAACAGGGCACAAAGTGTGACCTCAGCTAGAGCTTTCTGAATCACATCAGTGTGAGAAGACATGTCATAAACGCCCTGTGTGAGTTTCAACTCATCAAATCCATCTATGATAAAAAGCACCTTCTCTGGTGACTGCTGTAGTGTCTGTGAGATCTGATCTGATGTTAAACTGCAGCTGTAGCTCAAGATCTCCACCAAACTCTTTCTGCCAGGAATGCGGTTTATTTCTTTACACTTTAGGTGGAACACAATATCAAACTGCTCTTTGTAGAGTTTATCAGATGCCCAGTCCAGCATGATCTTCTGTACAGTTAAGGTCTTCCCATTCCCTGAATTTCCTTGCAGTATGACAGCACTAGGACTGATCCCATGGCCATCTCGGTTGAACAGAGAGTTCAGATGAACAGATTCATCACTGCTCCTAGAGCTGAGGACCTGCTGGAAGTCCTCACCAATGGAGCGGAGCTCTTCTTCTCTTTCTTTTTGATCTCTATGTCTCTGAAGGATCAGTGGTTGTGTGAAGCGCTCAGACAGCAGCACTTGTTCACCAGGTAGTGAGTTATACTCAGTCACATACTGATACTCAGAACAGATCCGTGTCTTATGTTTGAAAATCAATGATCTTGTTGCTTCAGAAATAAAACAACCAATATTCAGAGGGTTAATGCCTTTTAGAACAAATTCTGATTCCGCTACGTTGTTGCTTATTAATCATTGCTGAATTAATAGGTAGAAAGAAAAATATTTAACACATATCAGACTTATCTATTACCTGATGTTCGTGTTGTTTCAGAATGTGGGCAATCACAAGTGTAACCTGCAGAAAAGTAGAAACTTACTTTGAATGTCAATTAATTATAAATTATAGATTGTTAACAGCTAGATTTAGGACATATACACACCTGAACAAAATCTTAAGACCAGGGGAAACAGTAGAAGTATTCGCATTTCGCGTTGGTGGGTTGTAACCAGGTTGTACTGGTACTGAACTGTACAAGTACTGTACTGCTTCAAAATGGCAAGAGAACAAACAGGAGCAAGAGCTAAAAAATAGAGAGTAGGCAATTTATAGAAAACTGAACAGCTGTTCATCAGCTGATAAAAAGTTTAAGACCATAGCCCTAAAAAGTTAAAATCTGTCAAAAAATATGGCTTTCATGTCATTGTCCTTCAGTCAGTCACACTGTCATGACCTCCTGATGGCAAAGGAAAAAAGGCTTTCTGTCTTTGAATGTGGCAGGACTGTTGAGCTGCACACGCAACGCCTCGCACAATGCACCATTGGGGCCGAGATTGGGCACCGAAGGGTTATGGGACAAAAAAAGTCAAGTGGTAGACCCAAAAAATACGAATCTGCACTGAGCTGGAGGATTTGACGTGCTGTCTATGAAGACACAGACCGATCCTCGACCCAAATTAAGGGCCTCACTGATGCTGACTGCAGCTCAATAACCATAAGACGGCATCTGTGAGGTAAGGCTTCAAGAACAAAAAGGCCACATCTCCTCCCACGCCACAAACTTGCCCGTTTGAAATTTGCAAGGGAGCACCAAACATAGGACATTGGACGGTGGAAGAAAGTTTTGTTCTCTGACAAGAAAAATTTAACCTGGATGGTCCTGATGGCTTCCAATGTTATTAGCATGACGTGGAGATCCCACGGGAGATCTTTTCTATGCGACACAGTGGAAGAATCTCCATCATGATCTGGGGAAGCTTTTCCTTCAGTGGGAAAATGGAGCTGCAGGTTGTGCAAGGGCGTCAAACGGCCGCTGGCTATGTGGACAGGTTTCATTGGGCATCCCTCTTGAGTGAGGGCCGTCGTCTGTGCGATAATGACTGGGTCCTTCAACAGGACAATGCTGCAGTTCACAACGCCCGCCTGACGAAGGGGAGTAACGCCGCTCTTTTGGACCATCCTGCGTGTTCCCCAATCTAAATCGCATTGAGAACTTTTGGGGATGGGTGGCAAGGGAAGTTTACAAAAACTGACATCAGTTTCAGACTGTGGATGCCCTTCGTGAAGCCATCTTCACCACATGGACCACACATTCCCACCAGCCTCCTGGAAACAGTCGCATCAAGCATGCAGAAACGAATGTTTGAAGTAATTAACAAGAACAGTGGGACTACTCACTACTGAGTCCTTTTTTGACACTTTTAGTTCTGTTGTGGGGGTTTTTTGGGCTATGGACTTTTGATCAGCTGATGAACAGCTGTTCAGTTTTCTAAAAATTGTCTACTCTTCTATTTTTTGGCACTTGCTCCTGTTTCTTCTTTTGCCATTTTGAAGCAGTACTTACAACCTGTTTATGATCTACCAGCTCGAAAATGTGAATACTTGTAACGTTTCCCCTGGTCTTAAGAGTTTGTTCAGGAGTATATAGCATTAATATAACTTTATTAGTAGATATTTGATACATATGTCTTTTTATTAATTCAACAATGCACATATTTAAGCATATGACAAAATAAACAGTGGTGGCCAAAATTATTGGAACACTAGTATTTTCACCAGCTAAAAAAATGGTTTTAAGTCAGTTATTTCTATCTTTTGCTGTAGTGTGTCAGTAGGAAATAGAAGTTTACATTCATTTTGCCATTAATTGTAATAATCCAGTGAGATTTTTGTTTGCACAAGGAGTCTGACAACAGCCATTGCTCCACACAGAGATCTGATCTCACCATCATCCAGTCTGTCTGGAATGACATGAAGAAACAGAACAAACTGAGGCAGACTGAATCCAGATGAACTGTGGCAACATCTCCAAGATGCTTCAAGGGACCTACCTGCAAAACTACCTGAAAAACTATGCACAAGCCAAGTGCACCTAGGGCAAAAGCTGTTTTAAACGCAAAGAATGGTCACACTAATTTTAAATTAGTTAACAGAAGTTATTTGATAAAGAAAATCTATTTATCACATTATTTTTGACAGCATCCTCATTTTACAGCATTTTTATTCAAGTGCCTAAAACTTTTAACAGTACTGTAGCTTTGCAGGTAGACTTCTTGGAGCATCTTGGTGATGTTGCCACAGTTCTTCTGGACTTAGTCTGTCTCAGTTTGTTCTGTTTCTTCATGTCATTCCAGACAGACTGGATGATGATGAGATCAGATCTCTGTGTGGAGCACTGGCTGTCATCAGACACCTTGTGCAAACAAAAATCTCCCTGGATAATTACAATGGTAAAAAATGAGTATTTGGAAACGTAAACTGACATTTCCTACTGACACACTACAGCAAAAGATAATAATAATAATAATAAAAAAAAAACCATAAGCCATAAATAAACCATTTTTTAGCTGGTGAAAATACTAGTGTTTTAAGAATTTTGGCCACCACTGTATGTATCAAGTCAACAAAACAAAACAGAAATCATCAGAAATATTTGCAGAAATTATCAGAAACATTATTCAAAATATTTGCAGCATCTGCGAAGTACAACACATTTTACTTACCAGGTGCATTATGTAGGAAATGGACATTGCCTGTTATTGTATTGTTAGTGAATACAGGAGCTATAACATGACTTGCACTCTGAGCTGCAGCGCTGACATTTGGCCCAGTGTGAGGTCTGAAACTGCCTATATGACAAAAGCATATTCAGTACAGTAATACAAGCTTTGTAAAGAGCTAAGGATCAGAATAAAAATTGACACAAGCTTTAACTTAAATGTTCTTTTATTTTACAGAATAAAACTGTATAAACTTAAAAGATTCTAAACGTTAAAGTTTTTTTAGTCTTGAGTGACGAAATCATATCATGAGAGAAAATGCTTAGTTTTACATACTGAAGAAATTGCCCATTTCAGTTCATATTCAGCTAGAATAGAAACACAAACATAAAACACACACACACACACACACACACACACACACACATACAGGGTGAGTACATATTTTATACAGTCCGGTTTCAGTTTAGATTATTATAACAGTATTTAAGAATATTACATATTACACGGAAACGAAAATTTCCACTTTAGAATAACTTTTAGTTAGCATAAGTTTTGCAACGCTACCTTATTTTCACTGGTGCTTCCGTGATCATGCAGGTTTGAAAAGCGGATGACAGTGGCAAATCGAACGGAAGTCAAAAAGAGAACAGTTTGTGACAAACATCTAGTCAAGTCTTATGACCAACGTAAAATACAGCGATGTTAAATCAAACCTTAAAAGACCGTATCATATTTCTATAAGCCTGTATCATGTTACTGAATTAAAATAATAGGCTTAAAACATGGATAACATATTTTCCTTTTCGTGATTTGTTTTTCTGTGTTGAAATCTGTTTGATTAGTTTACTGCTCAAATGTGAAAATGAAATGAACAGTTTAGATTATGAAAAAAGCTGATGTAAGGCTACATTTCTCTAAATCTGTTCCAACGAACAAACCTATCTACCTATCTACTCTATCTTGGATAGCCTGAGGTCAGTACATTTTCAGCATAATTACATTTTTGTTTTAACTACTCCATTAATACCAGCAAAAGGGGACAAATTAATATATTTGAGTATTAAGTCCTTGTAACAGATAATTTTAACAAATTTATTTAAAAACGTTAAGAACCAAAACACAGAAGCACCATTAAAGGTGGTGAACGTGATGACAAAGTTTATTTGTTTAAAACCAATAAACTCTATTATAGGAATAAAGCTTTTTTTTCTTAAAAAATAAATATATCTGGAAGGGGCTATGCCAGAGTGAGACAGATATTTGAATAAAATGTAAAAAAAAAAATGACAGATAATTCAAAATAAAAGTCTACAGGCAGGAGTAACTAATAATAGTTAACAACATCTGAAGTTCATTCTTTTCCTCTTCATACATCCTCCAGAGATTTATTACATGCTGTCTTTGTAGCTGCACCAAAAAACAGGTTCAGTTAACATCAGGTAGTTCAAGTTTAGACCTGGGAAGCAATGGGAAAGATGAGAGAAATTTACAATGCTGTACTTAAGAGATTCTTTATACTACATCATAAAAACAACAAAGGCCATATTGCATAAGCTTCTTAAAGACTTTCAGTATAAAAATATCCTAATAATTTACTCACCCTCATTTTCTCTCTTCAGTCAAAAAGAAATTAAGTTTTTTGAGGAAAACATTCCAGGATTTTTCTCCATATAGTGGACGTTAAAGGAGAAGTCCACTTCCAAAACAAAAATTGACATAATGTACTCACCCCCTTGTCATTCAAGATGTTCATGTCTTTCTTTCTTCAGTCGTAAAGAAATTATGTTTTTTGAGGAAAACATTTCTGCATTTTTCTCCATATAATGGACTGATATGGTGCCCCGATTTTGAACTTCCAAAAGGCAGTTTAATTGCGGCTTCAAATGATCCAAAATGGAGTTGTAAATGATCCCAGCTGAGGAAGAAGAACCGAAACGATCGGTTATTTTCATTATTTTCATTAAAAAAAACAATTTAAATACTTTTTAATCTCAAACGCTCATCTTGTCTTTCTCTCCCTGAACTCTGTGTATTCTGGTTCAAGACAGTTAGGGTATGTCGAAAAACTCCAATTTTTTCCCTCAACTTCAAAAGTCATTTCAAAATCATCCTACATCGCTGCTGAAGTACCGACCCAGTCTTTGCAAAGTGAGCATGCAAAGATCAAACACCCTTAACAAAAAAGGTAAAACAGCGATATAGGACGATTTTAAAGTTGAGGGAGAACATGATGGGAGTTTTTCTACATACCCTAACTGTCATGAACCAGAAAAAAACAGTCCAGGCAGAGTATGACAAGATGAGCGTTTGACATTAAAAAGTATATAAATTGTAATATTTTTATTAAATTAACCGATTGTTGCGCTAGATAAGACCCTTTTTTCTTGGCAGCATTTAAACTACATTTTGGAAGTTCAAAATCGGGGCACCATATCAGTCCATTATATGGAGAAAAATGCTAAAACGTTTTCCTCAAAAAACATAATTTCTTTGTGACTGAAGAAAGAAAGACATGAACATCTTGGATGACAAGAGGGTGAGTACATAATATGTGAATCTTTGTTTTGGAAGTGGACTTCTCCTTTAATGGTGCTCAATGAATTGAAGGTTAAAAATACAGTTTTAGTGCAGCTTCAAAGGGCTCTTAACAATCGCAGTTGAGGAATAAGGGTCTTATCTAGCGAAACGATCAGTCATTTTCTTTAAATAATTAATATTTACACACTTATTAACCATAAATGCTCGTCCTGTCTAGCTCTGTGATGTGCATGCATACTCTGTGCACTCTGGTTCATGACAGTTAGGGTATGTCAAAAAACTGCCATCTCATTTTCTCCTCCAACTTCAAAACTGTCCTACATCGCTGTTTTACCTTTTTGTATAAAGGGCGTTTGATTCTCCTTGCACCTTCACTTTGTAAGCACTGGGTCTGAACTTCTGCAGCGATGCAGGACAATTTTGAAGTTGGAGGAGAAAATGAGATTGGAGTTTTTCAACATACTCTAACTGTAGTGAAGCGGAGTGCACATGTGCATCACAGAGCCAGACAAGACGAGCGTTTGAGGTTAAAATGTATATAAATTGTACATTTATTTTTAGAAAATAATCAATTGTTTCGCTGGATAAGACCCTTATTCCTCAGCTGGAATCGTGTAGAGCCCTTTGAAGCTGCAACTGAAACCACATTTTTAACCTTCAATCTGTTGAGAAGTCCACTATATGAGGAAAAATCCTGGAATGTTTTCCTCAAAACATGTAATTTCTGTGCGACTGAAGAAAGAAAGACATGAACATCTTGGATGACATGGGGGTGAGTAAATTATCAGAAAATATTTATTTTGGAAGTGGAGTCATCCTTTAATTGTTCCTGACTAATCTCACTTTATGTCTTCAGTGCATTTCTCTCCACAGAATTCAATGGTCACTCTCTGGTTGCAGCTGAGCTCCTCAATCTGCTTGGTGTGATGAGTGCAGCGCTCAGAGGATTTACTGCACCTGAACCTTCACACAGACACATAACAGCAGCACACATTCAATACAGCATAAACACATTTATTTTTTAAAAGACATGGATAATAGATTTCATTAAAAGATTATTTGAAAGAATCTGTTATATTTGGTGAAGTCAGTCACAAAGGCTGCTGGATGCCTTAAATGTGTGTGATCACAGCACGTATATGTAAATGTGAAAGATCATCAGAGAATATGCATATTTCATGTAAAAATACATATTTCACATTAATCAAGCACTCATCTACAGCTGTCCACACCACTAGTAGATTAATTAGAATTAACATATGACAAATAAACACATATGCAAAGATAACTGTGACCATGAATACAAAACCAGTCATTTGAGATTTATACCTCATCTGAAACCTGAATGAATAAGCTTTCAATTGATGATTTGTTAAAATAGGACAATACTTAATTGAGATACAGCTATTTGAAAATCTGGAATCTGAGGGTGCTAAAAAAAAGAAAAATATTGAGAAAAACCATCTTTAAAGTTGTCCAAATTAAGTTCCTAGTAATGCACATTACTAATCAAAATTAAGTTTTAATATATTTACAGTAGGAAATGTACAAAATATCTTCATGGAACATGATCTTTACTTAATATTCTAATGATTTTTGGCATAAAAGAAAAATCAGTAATTTTGACTCATACAATGTATTTTTGGCTATTGCTACAAATATACCCATGCAACTTAAGACTGGTTTTGTGGTCCAGGGTCACAATTTATATTACAAACCCTCTAATGTTCACAGTGCACTCGGGATGTTTTGCGGATTCCTTCAGTAACTTGATTCCCTCCTCCATTAAAAGACCAGGGAGCCACTCAGCACCGTCAGAGCCCTTTGAACCAGCATTAAAACTACAAAACAGATTTTACTGTGAGAATCATAAGACAAGGCTGACATGTTTGATTCTACACTACCTGTTACAAAGCAGCTGAGAAAATGTGAAAAACAGTTTAAAAATGGCATTTCACTTTTATTCTTTCAGTATTACAGCTTACAGTCACAACATGTGAAAAAAAGTGAACATTTAATTTGTTAAATTGCTTATTCTATTGCCATTCTTTATTTTTTATTCACTTCTGTAGAATTTCTTGGACAATAATCGCAACACTTACTGTATAATAACCCATTTATAATGCACTAATACACACAAACCAAATGGACAACACAGAGCTAATTACTCTTACCTGATCACAGCAAGTCTAGGACAAGACTCGACGAGGAAGAGGATTCTGGAAGCCCAAGCCTCCGTCATTACGGGAACGGAAAGATTTATTGCACTCAAACCCGACACAGATGGCAGCTGAGACAGCAGAGCATCGACCTGTCTATCAAAATCTGCACTTCTATAGACATAGAGTAAGAGTTACAGACAGAGCAATCTCTATACATAAAGAGCATGACAGGAAGGTAAGGGGTGGTTTTGAAAACACACTCTTCTGTTGTAGAGTTTACACTGTGGAAGGCCTGCAAGAAACTCTTGACATTAATACTGGATGCCTTTGAATGTGGACATTTGAGAATGATTTCTGACAGTGATGGTTCATTCTGTGGGCTTGAACACCATCTCACCACATTCAACCTGTCAACAAGAAACACATTTCCTCATACATCTGAATCATGGTGAAGTGTACTTGTCCAATAAGTCTGAATGCAAAGTCTTCCAAAAGAAGTTGCACAACATTAATTATTCATTCATAACAAATAGGAGTCATAAAACACAGATCAGTCCAGTTGTGTGGAAAAAAATCCTTACACAAGCTTTCCTTCAAAGCTGAAGAGCCATAGAGACGAACAGAGACTTTCTGAATTGTCAGTCCTTAAACTGTCAACCAGAGCATATAAACAGTCATTACATTAACATCTAAAATTAAAAGCATGGAGTTTGGCTCTTAGCTAAGTTAAATTTGCATGCAAATGTCAGAAAATGTTCTTGAGATACCTGATCTCTTCCCATTTCCCTTTGCTCTGTAGGAAGTCTGTGAGGATGTGGGCAGTGTCAGCTGAGATGCTCTTCACTGCAATCTGAAGTCCACCCACGATCTTCTGTTTGTGCAGAGCATTAAGAACCTGCTGCACACTTTCATCTGACAGACAGCTGCTGTTCAGTCTGTAAAAGAGATTTATCAGTCACAAGTGTGACACTGGACCACAAAACCGGTCTTAAGTAGCATGGGTATATTTGTAGCAATAGCCAAAAATACATAGTATGGGTCAAAATTATTGATTTTTCTTTTATTCCAAAAATCATTAGGATATTAAGTAAAGATCATGTTTCATGAAGATATTTTGTAAACTTCCTACAGTATTTCCTTCTTGATTAGTAATATGCATTGCTAAGAAGTTCATTTGGACAACTTTAAAGGTGATTTTCTCAATATTTAGATTTTTTGAACCCTCAGATTCCAGATTTTCATATAGTTGTATCCTAACAAACCATACATCAATGGAAAGTTTATTTATTCAGCTTTCAGATGTATAAATTTAATTTCTCAATTCTTAATTCTCAATTTCAAAAAATTGCCCCTTATGACTGATTTTGTGAAATATGATCAGCAGCTCTGTGCTGATCAGAAAAGTCGCAGATCTTTACCTCAGTTCTCGAAGCCACTTTCCTTCTCCAACAGCTGAGAGCAGATCAGTGACATCTGTGTCTGAAACGTTTTGCACCGTCAACCTAAAAACAAAAAAATCACTTAACTTTGGAAACAATCAGATATACTATGTAAGTCTGCATTTCTCACAATTATGCATATACACACTTTAAAATTTGTGACATTCATTTGACAATGTTGTTTACATTTCATAATCAGCCTCATTTTAAAATGGCATCTAACAATTCTGAATTTATATTTCAAGTATAATGTTTTTTTTAAGAGACAGATCACCCAAAAATAAAAAATCCAGTTATTAATTACTTTGACCTTCGTTCATCTTCAGAACACAAACTAAGATATTTTTGATGAAATCCGAGAGCTTTCTGACCCTTCATAGACAGCAACACAACTGACACGTTCAAGGCCCAGAAAGGTAGTAAGGACATTGTTAAAATAAAATAGTGAAATCAGTGGCTCAACCTTAATTTTATGAAGCTACGAGAATATTTTTTGTGCGCAAAGAAAACAAAAATGACTTTATTCAACAATTTCTTCTCTGTCAGACTTCAACGCACATACGCAACATGAGGGTAAGTTATTAATGACAGAGTTTTCATTTTTGGGTGAACTATTGTTTTACATTTTCTCACAATTAAGGCTGGAATACACTACACAACGTTTGCCTGGATTTTTGCCCCAATTTAGATGAATAGATGCTAGTTGCTGAAAGTCAGAAACAGTTTGAATGTTTTAAGTAGTAGAAGTACATTGTTAATTCTATATGTGGACCCTGGACAACAAAACCAGTCTTAAGTCGCTGGGGTATATCTGTAGCAATAGCCAACAATACATTGTGTGGGTCAAAATTATTGATTTTTATTTTATGCCAAAAATCATTAGGAAATTAAGTAAAGATCATGTTCCATGAAGATATTTTGTAAATTTCCTACTGTAAATATATACAAATTTAATTTTTGATTAGTAATATGCATTGTTAAGAACTTAATTTGGACAACTTTAAAGATGATTTTCTAAATATTTAGATTTTTTTTGCAGCCTCAGATTCCAGATATTCAAATAGTTGTATCTCAGCCAAATATTGTCCTATTCTAACACACCATACAACAATGGAAATCTTATTTATTCATCTTATTAATCTGTATTAATCTCAATTTTGAAAAATTGACCCTTATGACTGGTTTTGTGGTCCAGGTTCACATATGGCATCAGATATTGATGCTTTTGTTTCTCATTCAACAAGTTCAAACCTAACTACAGTGGTTTACAATGTCACATATTAGAGACCATAAATTAAAAACAACTGTTCTGCATTGGTGCATCACTAGATTTGCACACTTACTCTAGTTCTGGGGTCCTGCACAATACAGGCTGAAGCATCTTCAGCTCCTCAGCTGCAAAGTTGAGCTTCAGGTTTCTGAAGTGAGGACAGCACTCCAGACAGTACAACAACGCCCAGCAGTCCGTCCTCCTCAGCTGATCCCAGGACATGTCTAACTCCTGCCAAGCTTCCATTGCTTTCTGCACGAACTCCTTCTCGTGGAGCTCATAGAGACAGTGGAGAATGAAGGGCAAGAAATTGTAATCTCTATTTGAGCTAACATGGAGGATCCATTCTTCCAGCTGTGCTTGTACAAAGGAAGGGACAGACAGATTGTGCGTCTCTTCGAGTGAGCTGCTCACTTCTTTATTGGAGAGACCACAGAGAAACTGAATCACAGGCAGGAAATGAGATTCAGGACATCCATACTTCAGTGGAAACTTCTCATCCAAATATAGAGCAAGATAGCTTTGCATTTGAGAGTGGAACCGCTCCGTTAGTTTATCCAGAAAGTCTCTTTCAGCCAGTGAGATGAAGTACAGAGCGGTGAAGAACTCCTGAAAGCTGAGATGCATGAAACTAAACATCATCTCCTGGCGGATTCTCCTCTTGAAGAGGAACTTGCACAGGAACGGACCAGCAGGGTCTGGAACAGTTTCACACACCTTTTTCTCTTCAAACAGCACTTGCTTTTCCAGCATCCCTCTCTCTGCCAGCTGACCAAGACTCCTCAGCAGGATCATGACAGACTGACTCAAGCCCTGGCTGTGATGCTCCAGAAGAGTGGACACAAAGTCAGCGTAGATGGAGGTGGTGGTTTCCAGTCCGCTTGTTACATCTGCACCATCACTGAACCTCTCTCGCATAACCGTGCAGATGATCCAGCAGATGACAGGGATGGAGCAGGCGGTGATGAGGGTTTCATTCGCCTTTACGCACTCAAATGCTTTCCTGGAGAGTTCTTCATTCTGAAAGAACCTCTGGAAGTACTCCTCCACCTCCTTCTCGGAGAAGCCGATAATCTCGGTGAAACGCTGAGGGTGTTTGAGCAGACCTCCTAGGGTTTTTGTAGCTGTAGATCTGGTGGTGACCAGCAGGAAGGACTCAGACAAGATGTGGCCCTTTAACAGGGCCTTCATAGAAGCCTCAAGTGGAGCTTTTTCAGAAACATGGCTGAGTTTGGGCATACTTGAGGTGTCACTATATGAAAACCTGAGCTCATCAAATCCATCAATGAGAATGAGAACTTTCTCCGGTGACTTCTGCAGGATCTGTGAGACCTGGTCTGATGCTAAATTAGAGTTGTGACTTAAAAGCTCTGCCAAGCTTTGCTCTCCAGATATGAGGTTCAGTTCTTTGCATTTCAAGTGGAACAGACAATCAAATTCCTCTCTGCGAATGTTTCCAGATGCATAATCCAGCATGATCTTTTGAGCGGTGAAGGATTTGCCATTCCCAGAGTTTCCTTGGAGAATGACAGAACGAGGACTGATTCCATTATTATCATCACTGAAAAGCGCATCCAGGATGGAGCTGTCCTTGTCTGCGTTATTCCTGGAGATAAGGAGCTGCTGGAAACTCCCTCCCACAGAGCACATCTCTTCTTCTTGCTCTCTCTTCTCTCTGTGTTTCATGGTGATCAGAGGTTGCGTGTAGCGTTCGGACAGCAGCACATATTCACCAGGCAAAGAGTTCAGTCACATATTGATATTCCCTCTGGATCCACTTCTTATATTTGTCTGTGCATAATTCAATTATAAGCTCATTAGTGGGAAACGACATATCAGCTTGTAAGCATTGTTGCATAACATAAAATGCAGCCACTGAAGCATCTTGAACTTCACTTCAAAGGGATAATTAATCAAATAAATTACAATTGTGTTGATTTACTAACACTCATCTTGTTTTTGCATCTATTTTCCATTGATAGAAAAAAGCATCATAAAGTGGTCTGTGCAACTTGTTTGAAGTTATGCAATAGCTTTATGTGAGGCACTGACCAAAATCAAACCAATACTCATTCATAATCATCCCATCTGAAGCTCTAAAATGCCTACGAAAGAAGTATGGCCTACAAAAACAGAGCGTCAAGCAGAATTGGAACAACATGAGGGTGAGTAAATTATAAAATTTGGATCTTTGTTTGAACTAAGCTCAAACATTTTGCATATTTTTTATTTGTTTAAATAGACCTAAGAATCAGTCGAATGACACTTCAAATCAAGTAAACAAGATGAAAAAATGATATACTCACTCAAGCTTTCTATAAGAGCTTCTGTGGTTTGTGCAATGCTACCTGTAAAGGTACACATATTAATAGTACAGAGTTCACATGCATATAGTATACAGATCAAAATTAGTGTGGTCTTACCCAAGGCTTCAAACAGACATGGCTCCTGCTTTACCAGTTGAGAATAAAAGGCAGATTTGACCTTGTCTCCA
This sequence comes from Labeo catla, assembly GCA_012976165.1. Lineage (NCBI taxonomy): Eukaryota > Metazoa > Chordata > Actinopteri > Cypriniformes > Cyprinidae > Labeo > Labeo catla. Next base: position 1,148,166 of record VONZ01000042.1, read on the forward strand.
CCAGAGTTCAGCACTTTATAAAGCTCTCTCATTTTCTCCTGGTCAGTATCTGCTGCTCTGATCTCACAGTATGGCTCCCATGCCAGCATGCCACCTGACTGCAGCTCATCTGCTATCGGCATCACCGTGATAACTTTCTGGACAAGTGTTGCCCAGTGGGCATCCACAAACCGAGCACCTGGTGGAGAGATGATAAAATGATAATTGGCCACATGGAAGGACGTCCACATGAGATTTTAGACATTCAATAGGTTTAAACATTAAAGAGTAATTTGGACATTTAAGTCACACTTAAAGATCAGTTCCACTGCAGTATTTTTTTTATCATTTGTTCTCAACCTTTATGATCTGAAAGCTTCCCACTGTCTAATAAAACACGGTTTCCCAAACAGTGGTTCGTTAATTTTTCATTAATTAAATTCTATTTAAATAATCACATTTTAAAAAATAAATAATTATAAATAAAAAAAATCTAAGTCTGAAATGTGTAATGAAGTAGTGTTTATGAGCGCAGTTGTGGAAACAGATCTATTTCTGCTGTTCCATAAGCGCCACCTGCTGTCAGATAGTGGATTTATGCTTTTATCCAGTCTGTCTGCTGTTTTTGTTCAGATACATGTGGACCAAACTTTGGTTCTGAATCTTCACAGGTGGATAGAAAGTGAAGAGAACTTGGTTTTCATAAAACATGACAAAATGATTTCAGTGTGTGTTTGAGTACTTTTTGAACATTTCCAACACATTTTAACAATACTGTGATAATATTGATAACTGTGATCATTTTGGACACTATAATCCTGATACGAAATTTTCATGCTGTTTTATCTCTAATAACAATATGTAAAATAATTCTGATAATTATTATTATTATAAATTATTGAAACACTTACTTAAAATCTCAGGGGGTACTTCAAGTAAATAATTATTTAATTAATTATTTAAATTAATATTTATATAATTAAAACAAATATTTAAAGCCCCTACATATATAATATTAACAGATTATAATAATATAATATATAATAATATTACAACATATTATTATCAGAAACTGGGAGTGTCCATATTGGTAAATTAACTGCTTTTTTCCTTGATTCCAGAGGTTTCAAAACTGTTATTCAATAAAAAGTAGTTAAAATAATAGTAATAATAATAATCTAAAATATGAAACATTAATAACATTTATTATATTATAATATTAGATTAATTACTAATATATCACAGTATTATATTATGTTAAAATAATCATAATTTCATGGCATCCTGTGGCCCTCTTGGAAGTTTGATGAAGCCCCCTAGTGACATCTATTCAATACTGTTTTTCATAAAATAACCACTAGATAAAGTCAAGATACATTTGTTGTAACTATGCTGACAAGAGTGATGTGAAAGTAGTCTTACAGACCCGAAACAGGGATGACGTTTTTTTATGGGCAGTTCAAGTGGCAGTCTGTGGAGCCATGGAATAAAAGAATAAAAAAAGTAAATTAGATTTTATACTTCAAAATGCTGACTTTATTTTCGCAATTCAGAGATTATATCCCATAACTCTAGAGGAAAAACAACTCGTCATTCCCTCTTTTCCCCTCCGCTCACAGTTTATATCCCACACTTCTGGCTTTTTCCCCCCTCAGAATTAATAAACTCACTAGTTTTGTTAAATCGAGTTATAAAGTCCGAATTAGGAGATACAAACTTGCATTTGTGAGAAAAAAAGTCCGAATTGTGAGATAAAATAAAAAAATGTTTTACCCGTTTACCTCCACTTGTGGGGCAAAACGCTCCACTGGTACATATTTAATTTTTGATAAAAATCGAATAAATCTAAAAAACGCTGGACATTTTTCATACTTGGTTAATAATTTATGTTATTGTCACTGAAACATAACTATTCTGGACACATTGTTTCACAGAAAAAATGACACAGTTCTTTGGGGGGCGTTTTCTCCACTCTAACCCAAGTGCAGCAAATGCTTACGGGCCATTTCACTTTTAATCAGTGTAACACAGACTAGTTTGCATATGACTTTGTCTTCTTTTTATGTCGTAACATTACTTACGCTCCGAGTCTTGGTCCATGGTGTCTCATAGGTGTTTGTGACATGTCCAGCTGGAGAGAGCTGTCTTAAGTTGTCCTCTATAAGAAGCGAAACAAAGGTAAAACTAATTTTGTGACACACTGTTAAAGATTTACGGTAAACGAAGTGTAATGTAGAAACATTACTTTGAAGTGCACTTTAGCATTTAAGTGCAATAAATCCAAGTATGTCTTTATCTGAATATACAGTAACACACATTGTACAGATACAGAAGGTGCGTGAACTTCAACACAAAACAGCGATATCACACAGAATCTCACCTGGTTTTTCAGGGACGTGTTTTGAAGCAACGCGCTTGCAACATTTTAAGTTGTTTTATTATCGACATGCCTACTTCTTATGTCCGAAAAACGCATAACGGGCCATTAACCCAACATGAACCGGATGAGTTTTAATTTACAACCCCGCCCATTCTGTAGGCAAGACGGGAAATATTTCAGAAACTGTATTTTGACCTAGACATAAAATATTGTTTTTTAGTTGGAATAAGTAATACGTTAACATTTAAACTCTTATCCAGCTCTAACTGACTGTTTTGTTCAGACTGTTGTCGACTGCTGGTCTTACAATCGTTTTATGCTCAACATAGCTATTAACCTTAAAACCTACTGTACCATATGTGACCCTGGACCACAAAACCAAGTAACAGCACAGGTATATTTGTAGCAATAGCCAAAAATACACTGTATGGGTCAAAATTATAGATTTTTCTTTTGTGCCAAAAATCATTAGGCTATTAAGATTAATGTACCATGAATATATTTTTTCAATTCCCTACTATAAATATATCAAAACTTAATTTTTGATTAGTAAAATACATTGCTAAGAACTTCATTTGGATATTTGATTTTTTTTGCACCCTCAGATTCCAGATTTTCAAATAGTTGTATCTCGGCCAAATATTATCATATCCTAACAAACCATACATCAATTATTTATTCAGTTTTCAGATGATGTATATATTTCTAAGGCCTCTAAATGATCAAAATCATCAAATCTTTGCTGAAAAGCCTGTTGCACATAATCAACAAACCTTCAGCCCTCTGATCATTTTTTAAATTAAGTAAAATAAAGTAAAAGTAATAAGTTAAAGCAAAGATAAAAGCCTTTTAGGTTCATTTAAATGTAAGAATAACTTGCATTATATTATATAATATATGAACATTTACTGGACTGAAGCAACTTTCATATTGACTGATATACATGGTAAATGATGATACTTCAGCAAATACTATGGTATTATTATCGAACATGTTAAAACATTATTAAAAAATACATTGTAGTGTTATGATCTATTGATCTGTATATTATCAAGTCTTTTAAAACACAAAAACACACTCACACACAAGCTATATAAATACATCCAGTTAAATATGTCCTCTTGAGTTATACATTAAGGGAGTATGAGGAGTCCTGTGTGAGCTGGATGGCCTCAGGTAGGACGCCCTGTGACGTAGCCACCATCCTGATGCTGTTGCTGTGGGTGAGTTTCTTCTCATACTGAAGCAGTTGTCTCCAGAAGCCCGCGTTTGGCCGGATGAAGGGCCGTGCTGCCAGAACCCGCTGATGAGCCTGAAGCAGCGAGAGTCCTTCATACCGTATAAGATACGCCATGATAAGAGACGGAGACCTGCTTCTCCCGGCCGAGCAGAACACCAGCGAGCTTCCAGTGTGGTTCTGCTGGATCTGCTCAGCCACGCTGTCAAAGTGCTGATCCAGAGGAGCGTGAGGACGGTCCTCCACCGGCACCCAAATGCATTTCACTCCCTGATACTCAGGACAGGAGTATTCAGCGCAGGCGTTCACCAGCAAAGTCACGCCTCTGTGCTCCAGCGCTAACCGATTCACAGCCTCCACTCCACACAGGTATAGATTCGGGGTGATCTGAGAGATCATCACTGTGACCTTAAAGAAATAAGTGATAATAGATTAAAGGTAATTAAAAACTAATCTGAAATAAATACATTTATATGATCCAAAATACAGCAAAAGCAGAAATATTGTGAAGTATTTTTACTATTTAAAATAACTGCTTTCTATTTGAATATATTTTAAAATGTAATTTATTCCTGTGATTAAATCTAAATTTTCAGCATTATTACTCCAGTCTTCAGTCACATGATCCTTCAGAAACCAATGTAATATGCTGATTTGCTGTTCAAGAAACATTTATTATCATTATTATTATTATTATTATTAATATTTAAAACACATTTTTTTCAGGATTCTTTGATGAATAGAAAGATATTCTAAAGCTATATATATATTTTTTTTTTCTGAGAAATTACAGAAATTAATACATTAAGACATTTACAATGTTACAAAAGATTTCTATTTCAGATAAATGCTGTTCTGAATTTTCTATTCATCAAAGAAACCTGTAAAAATTCTACTCAGCTGTTTTTAACATAATAATAAATGTTTTTTTTAACAAGCAACTCAGAATATTAGAATGATTTCTGAAGGCTCATGTGACTGGAGTTATGATCTGAAAATTCAGCTTTGAAATGACAGGAATAAATTTGAAAATATTTTCAAATAGAAATCAGTTATTTTAAATAGTAAAAAAATATATTTCTAAATTTTACTGTTTTGCTGTACTTTGGATCAATTAAATACAGGCTTGGTGAGCAGAAGAGACTTCTTTAAAAAACATTTTAAAAAAATCTTACTGTTCAAAAACTGGTAGTGTAAAAGCATATTTCTCATGCAAATCCTTACAATTAATTAAAAGTGAAAAGTATATTTCATATAGAATCTTAATGTGAGCTCATACAAATTATACAAGAATGAGAAAACTTTTTTAACAAGAACAAGTAGGAGTTTTCAAACAAGTGGGTGCTAGAAAAATATATATATATATTTTTACCAGTACTAAATGTATTTCTTGGGTTGTCAAAGTTCACTTCTGCACTCAGGATACTGATAAACCAAACTTGATAAGTAAGCTGGTCAGAAAACATTTGAGAAAATAAACATGCTTTGTTAAAAACAATGTTTGTGTTGATCTGGAATAATTAGATATGCTATCAATTTATTAAGGTAAATATAAATATATATATATATACAGTACATATATATATATATATATATATATATATATATATTATTTAAAAGTACAATGACAATATAAAAGCAAGTGTATTAATTTGGGAAGCATTTACTTAATTTGGCTCTCTTTATAATACAACATTTATTATTACTTTCTTTCCAGTATAAATATTCCCACAGTATTTATATATGCAGCCTATAATAGGCTACATGAATCATGTCAACTATCAACTATCAGAGTAACAAAATTGCCTGAATGGATTGATGCTCTAACTAACGGCAGACAATTTTAACCACGCAAACTGTAGTTTAGCTTAGAGTTTGGAGGACTGCGATATAACACTTCCATTCAGTCTTTCCTTTGGCTTTGGTGTGTTTGTCTAATACAAGCAGCTTGACTTTGGAGCAGCAGCATTATAAAGAACAGAAGCACCAGCACGGAACAATAACAATATCACAGTTTTAGTAGAGCAGTTCTTTAGCCTTAAGACACCTGGTATTGCTACTTTACAAATATTTCTCACTGAATTTGAATAATCCGTCGGTAACATGCGTAATCTTCGCCATTACCTGTCAAGCAGCGGCAGCCGACAAAACGGGAGCCCCCGGTGGCCGCATTTTGGTACTGCAGGAGTTTTTCTTAAAGGGATAGTTCATTCAAAAATAAACCTTGACTGAACATTAACCCATCACATCTTTCAAGTTCACTTACACTGTCAGGGACAGTGACAAACCAATTCTTCACATATATCCTTTATAACCTTTTTCTTCAACGCAGAAGTAAGCCTATGGGTGAGACTTCTGATTCACAATCTGATATAGGGAAATAATGAGAAGCACTATAAACCAGTGTGCTCATAATTAAAATACTATGGTAAGACACACCAATTTGCAATATCAAGCAGCAAAATGAGCGGTTTTGTACAGCTAAAAATGGCTGGATCAAATTTACAGTCCATTACTGAAAGGAGTAAAATAATAAAAATGGTGAATGGCAAAATAAATCAATCAATAAATAAAATAATTGTCATTTACATTAAAAGCAAGATCACTATACTTTAGGCTTAAGTCATTATGCAATTAAAATAAGTCAATAAATCATACGCAGCAAATCAGCAACAAAAACGAGACATTATGTTTCAGAATATTGTTTTAATCACACAAACATGCAGTTCATCCAGAAAAAAAGTGTCATCAGTAATTTCATCCCCTCTCACTCTTTTCCTTCCACCAGAATCTTCCAAAAACACCTTGTACTGTTGGAATGATCCAGTGCCTTTGTCCATTGGTGGAACTGTCTGTCAATAAGTCATGGAGTTACTATTACACAGTAATAAAAAAATTAGCTAGTTTTTATTTTGTTTCATTAAATGTGTGGCATTCCCCATGAACGTCAATTAATTATCCTTCATGCACTGAAAAGGGAAGAATTTAGGGCTAATAACACAACTGCGCTCTTACTGGTCCTTGTGACATCGCTTAATGGTACAAAACACCTAGAAAGCGAGACATCTGAAAAGGCTGTCATGTCCTGTAATTCACAATTCATAAGCATTCCTTTAACAATATCAGGAGTGTAAAGTCTAAACAAAATATTTAAGGCTACCTTAAATAATAATAATAATCCAAATTAGAAAAAAAACCCACCCACACCATCATTCTGCTAAACTGATTGGCTGATCAGTAACAGTGGCAGAGCAAGCAAGCCAATGATATCACATGAGAATTTCTACAGTTGTCAGCTGACCACTTAGACATACAAATCCAAATATAAAGTCATGTATTAGTGATGAAACGGGCAGAAAAAGTATTAAATACACACAGGCATCTTAAATAGACATTAATAACTATTAAAAGAAGATTTTGGATCTTTGAACTGTGTGAAAAGCAGGACAGGACAACCTTTAATTGTTTGTTTAAACGAAAAAACGAACCATTAGCCTTTGCAACCGTTTAAACCGTTGCAAAGTTTACAGTGAGACGCTTACAGCATTAGCCTGCTGTGTAAGGCCTGGTTACTTGTGTCTACAATCCTCTCCACCCTCACCTTTAGAACCATTAGTTACTACAGAAAGTAAAACCCATCGTGTTTCAGATCTGAATCTGTTCAGAGTACTGTCGCACAGGAATATTGGAGTTTGTAGTGATACAGGTGATCCACTGCTGAGCACGCTTGGATATTCTCTATTCAGGGATTTTTCTATTCAAGCTTGCTGCAGTCTAGACGCTGACCCGAGCCAGGAGCGAGGTCTTTTGCACAGTTATCAGGCAGTAGTTTAATCAGAGGTTACAGATGTGCAGAGAGCAGCTGACGGCTGATTAGAGCTGATTGCACTAGCGTCTGTGTCAATTGTTCACTTTGCTTACATTTATTTCTTGATTTCCTTTTTATATCATGTTTGGTGCATGTGTGAGAGTGCAATATTCATAAAATAATTTGCTTTGGAGGAAGAAAAAAAAAAAAAAAAAGATGGGGAGTGGAACTGTACAGCCATGAATATTTCGATTCGGATGTCCTCCCATGTGCACCAGCAGGAGGGATTATGTTAATGGAATGACAGGTTTCCATGAAGACTTCTTGCATTCTTGCAGCTTCGGTAGTGAGGGAAAAAAAAAATCATCTTCAGCTAAAAAAAAAAAAAAAAAAAAAAAACAAACAAAAAAAAAAAAAGAACGAACGAAAGAAAGAAAGAGAAGACAAGGTAGTGAGAATTCTGGAAGTTCTACTTAGCAAACCAAAACATTTTTATACTCCAGTATCCCTCTCAGCCCATGAGAATGACTCAAAATAGGGATGCACAATACCGATATCAGATAATGGTTTTAAATGCAAATGTCTGAATTGGACCAATATGAAAAATTATGCTGATATGTCTTGCCGATAAGAGAAATAGCAGATAGGAGAAATATCACATCAGCAGTGTGACTCATTCTTGGAGCGAAGTTTTTGTTAAGGAGTTTTAATTTTGTAGGGGCGCTGTAGGCCTACTCCTAATAAAAACTGATTTAAAGGTCAGAAGCTATAGCTTACATTAATAATAAGAAGAAGAAAAAAAAAAAAAATTGATTGATATATAGTTTATTTATAGTTATTTTCAAAGCTTCAATCTACTGTCATTATAAAAGAACTTCATTGTTTATTTATTCAGATTCTTAAGATCTAATTAAAAACTAACCAAAATTAAAAATAATTTGCTTATCATTTTTGCACAGGAGACACACAGTGTTGTTTCCAAACAAAAAGAACTATATCAGTTTCAGCATCAGTTATCGGCCAAAATGAGTTGAAAAATATCTGCATATCAGATATCCAATATTGTGCATCCCTAGCTCAAAACTAGCCAACAGAGGACAGTAAAAAAAGCAAATAAGGTGACAGAAATTGTGCTGGCTTTATGGCCAAAAGCCATTGTTTCTTTCTTAAAAACTGTACAAACCTTTTCTCTTGTTTGGCGCCACCTCCTCTGATAGGCATAGGTTGGCTGTTCTGGTAGAGCACGCCACCGCCTCCGCGCACCACGGTAGGGTGTGTAGGAGAAGCTACGGGTTGCTGTCCAGGCCTGATAGGTTTAGCTACAACCAGAAAATACAAGCAAATCATTAGAGAAGTGATCATTGACTTTCTTGTTTGTCTGTTGGGTTAATTTGAATCAAGGTGATTGCGTTTATGTAAGCGTTTAGTTACCTATCTGTGCGGAGTGTCCTCTGCGGGCCATGTTTTTGGCTCTCACGGCCTCTTTGATGCGGTCCACCTCTTGCTGGTAGCGCTTGCGGTCACGGGCCGCGTTCTCTTTGGCCTCTTTGAGCGCCGACTCTAGAGCCTTCACGCGCTCCGCCGTTGCCCGCAGACGCTTCTCCAGTTTAGGAAGCTCACAGCGCAGGTCAGCATTATCACGGACCAGCTAAAGAAAGAAAGACACCAATCAGTAAGAGAGAGAATCATTTGTTTCTTTGTCAATTACAAAGGGAAATCTGGGTATTAAGACTTGTATGGCTTAATATAACGTAAATAATGACTTTTACTGAAATATGTAGTAGAAAACCCATGAAATATTTACGTTTTATCGTTTTATACCACAACACAACTCAGAAAATAAAATACAGATACGATGACCACAGGTACAGAAAGAGCTTACAGGTGGCGATGGATATAAGCGTAGGCTTAAACCAAATGTTGTACCATCGATTTTCCCCACAAAGTGTCTAAACACCCCTGGATATAGTGGCTGCGGCATCATGACATGCATCGGCATGTTTACATCATTTGTAAGCTCTTCCAATAGCTGTGGTCTACTAAAAGCCTCAAAGTCATCAGGGCTAAAGTGGAGAGAACAAAGACAGGGATCTTTCAGTAGTTTTATTTGTCCAGAGGCATCTTCCCATTCTTTTCTCCTCTTCTTATCACTAGAAAAGCAGTGAAGACCTACATCGCTTCTCTTTTTGCCCTTCGACTGAAAATTACAACCAAAAGCCACACAATGGCAATATAAAGTAAGAGGAAAAACTTTAAGAGGACTTTTCTGGTTTGGATTTACCTGCTTGTGGACCTTGGTGAGTTGTTCTAGATTGTTCTCCAAGAAAGAGATCTTCTGCTTCTGAGCAGCACTGCCACCAGTTTCATCGGAGTCCATCTCTGCACTCTACACATAGACACAGACAAAAAAAATAAACATTTTAATTAAATAGTCAGCATATGGATTTACATTGACCTAAATGGCAGAATTAAGTTTGCTTTTACAGAATCCACCTTTTTCCTCAATGTGGAAGCAAACCTATAGGTGAGACTTCAGTTTCATTAGATGCTATAAGGAAATAACAAGAAGGGTGCAGTAAACAGTAAAACTGTTTGCTCTACAAACCAGTGTGTTCATAATTAAAGTAATACATTAAAATATTATGGTAAGACACACCAATTTGCAATATCAAGCAGCAAAACAAGTTGTTTTGTACAGCTAAAAATAGCTGGATGCGGATAAGACCAGAAGCCAGACCCATAAAATTTACACATGGCCGTGCCCACTTTTACAGGAAGAAAAAGGTGGATAGATATAAAAACTAAAGGAAGATGCACAACAGAACTCATACCTTCTTCACACGAGTCGCCAGATCCTGAACAAACAATTTCCTGAGGTTGTGTAGAGTCTGCAGCTCTTTGGCCTTAAATAGTTAAAAAAAAAAAATATATATATATATATATATATATATAACGGTATTTGAATATACACAAAACATGATGTGAATCAACCTGTCAACTGTCACCCCTAGTGTTGAGATGAGGAATTGCACTCACCACAGTCTCCTCCAAGCCTTTCAGATCCTGTCTGGCCTGTTCTCTGCGGTCCTGCATCATACTGTAATGTGCACACAAATCTATTAACATTAGCTCACCACTACAGACATCTGTAATTTATTATACATTTAATATGCAGGTGTGTATTCATGCCTCATGTAAAAATGCTCGGCTCGGTTCACAGAAACCAGGGAAATTTGGGACCCTGTTCCTGGAGATCTACCTTCAGTTCAGTTCAGTTCCAACCCTGATCAAACACACCTGAACCAACTAATTAGGATCTGAAGGAGCACTTGATAATTATGGACAGGTGTGTTTGATCAGGGTTGGAGCTTAACTCTGCAGGAAGGTAGATCTCCAGGAACAGGGTTGGGCACCCCTGATAAAGAGAATCATAAATGTTTCTAGCAGTTCGACTGATACAATAAGAGAGATGAATAGAACCGACTGTGCAATACATACGTGAGCTCGTGTAGTTTGCGGCTCTTCTCCTGGTCGGTGGATTTGAGTTTCTCATGTTCCACTCTCAAACGCTCCTGCTCCAACAAGATCTTCTGATTCAGACTATAGAGAGAAGGAGAGAATTTATTAGCTATTGCTGTTTTAGGATTACCAAGTCTCAAGTTTAACTTTGATGTGATGTTATAAATCAGTTATGACTGTATTTTACTTCTGAAAATCAGTCAATACATTTACACACACTTATGTACACACTACAAGTTTAATTTCTGACTGAAATTGCTTTATGTCAACTGAAATGTGTGTATCGTACTCTTGTAGGTCTGTAATGAGCTTCTCTTTGGTTTCCAGTTCATCTCTCAGGCTGCTGATCTGTTTCTGATGGGCCTCCCTGTGACTGTGGATCTGCTTTTCAACTGCCTCCTAAACACACAAACATACAAACACATTAAAATAAAACAAAAATCTAAATTGAACAAGCCTATTTGTATGTGTGCATACACATTTCTTACCTTAACCTCATTGGCACTCTGAATCTCACTCTCTTTCTCCATTGCATGAACTTTCTCTGTAGCCACAAACACACAAACCAAACATTAGAAGCAGAAACAACTACTTCATGATTTTGAAATTGCATATATACATGCATAATCTGTTTTTGAATATGATCCTGTGTGTACCCTGTGCACTGATTTTGACCAGTTCCTCATTGAGAGAGTCCACATCCTCCTCCAGCTGTCTCTTCTTCTGCTCTACATTCTGCAGATACTCCGTCAGAGATTTAATTTTCGCCTCATGCTGCAAAACAAACACTAATTTTTTAATATAAAATATTTATTTATTCATACCATTAAGGTTTAGTACATTATAATGCAAGGATTGCAAGGTACCTGAGAGATGCGTAACTGGCATGCAGCAAGCTCCTTCTCAGATTCATCCATCTTTTTGTTGCTCTCAGACTGAGTGTTTTCCAGCTGCTTGCAACGTTTAACCATTGATTTGACTTCTGACTTCATCTTACTGATGTAGAGTCTGGCGACAGTAAACTCTTCGTCTATAAGACCACTGCCTTCATGCTGCTGCAGAGAGAAAGACAGATTTCTCAGTATTGCTCAGTTTTAACTGTTAATTGTTTCATTTTTTCAGTTTGACTTAGCATTTAAGCTTCATCCCCAAATCAATTTTGTACCGTAATTTTACCATATTTTCCTACTGTAAATATATCAAAACATCATTTTAAATTAGTAATATGCATAATAAGAACTTCATTTGGACAACTTTGAAGACGATTTTCTTAATATTTTGATTTTTTTGCACCTTCAGATTCCAGATTTTCAAATACGGTCCTATCCTAACAAACCACACATCATTAAAAAGCTTATTTATTCCAGATGATATATACATCTCAATTTCAAAAAAACTGACCCTTATGACTGGTTTTGTGGTCCAGGGTCACATACGTGTTCCGCTCACCTTGATATCATTGTTGCCCACAGCAATGCCAATCTCAGTCAGATCTTTGAGGAGTGATGACATCATCTCAGTTACCCTTTTTTTCTGGTGATTGGCCATTTCTTTGAGTTTCTGCAGCTCTGAGTCAATAGACGCCAGGGTGCTCTGATACAGAGAATGTTTTAAAGTCACGTTTAGTGTCACTCTTTGTAGACTGATATATAATTAGCCCTTCTGGTACTTACAGATTTCTGACTAAGTTCTTCACTGAGGGCTTCAAACTCCTTGGTTTTATCCTCCACCTCTTGACTTTTCTGGTCGTAGTTGACGGCGAGCTCCTCCAGGGCCTGGAGCACCTCCTTCACCTCCTCTTTAGATGCCTCGTTCTCCATTTGTAAACGAGTCAGCTCTGCCTGCAGGTTATCATGGTCTCTTCGTGACGAGGCCAGCAACTGCAAAACACATGCAAAACATCCACAAGAATGAATATACAATGTTTACTTGTTAATAATCTCTTAGGCCTATTTCACATGTGCACATTAGAGTTTACTAACCTCTTCCTGGTCCAGCATCTGCTGCTTGAGCTTCTCCACCAGCTGAGACTGCTGATTAATCTCTTCATCCTGGAGAGAGATGAGACGCAAAACACAAAAATCAAGCTCTCATTCAAGTTCAATCACCTACTTTTACTCTTCTAACAATGACTGTGGCAACTAGGGGGGTTTTGAGGAAATTTTGTAGATTCATATATATTTATTAGGGATGCAACGATATCAAAATCTCATGATACTATAATATCTTGATATTTAGAATTTGGACTGCAGGAACTTTACCCACTTAAACCGCTAGCTGTCAGCAATTTGTACTGCACTTTTAAGCTTTTATTGTGACTTAAACTCAAGCTTCAGCTACAAATCTAGTGAAACGCTGTAATTATCTGCTGTGAAAATAAAGCATAACTGGTAGCACTAAACAAGTTCACTGTGAACAGAACCGTTTTGAGGTGCGGAAAACACTGGATCATGAGCTGATCGCCTGAACGATGCAGAGCGTGCATCGAAAACAGACTTGATGAAGGGATTAAGCCATATTGTGCTTTGGTTATGGTTCATTTGACAGATACTATGCCAAAGCATAATGGCCCAAAACACAACGTTAAAGACCTATTATGTTAGAATTGATTTAAAAACTACACTTTTTGCCCGGAAGACCTATCGTGGTAATTTCAGATCATCATGATATCATGACAGTTTTGCTATTGCGATACCACGATATTGATAATACCGTTACATCCCTAATATTTATTAAAGAAATTGTGAGTGTATGAGTATGTGTGTACCTTGTCATCAAGCTGCTTGTAAAGTTTGGCGAGTTCAACCTCACATTTTTCCTTCTCGACATCGGTAAGTCGGGCCCCAAGCATCCCTGGCATGGGCGGCATGCTTGGTGTAGATGCAAATTTATCATTATTAATTGTGTTATCCAACGCCATCACTTCAGCATTAATCTTCTCCTTATCGTACTGCTCCTCTGCAGGTACCGTTTCACCTGCGGGACACAAACAGAAGACTCTGAGGAATTGCAAATGTGTACTTTTAAAAGTTTAAACCTAAATCTAATATTTTAGGACTTTAAAAGATGCTAAAAAATAGTTATAATGTACAATGAATCATATCAATCATTTAAGAGCCAAAACAGAAGCATTTCACCAAGTGGTTTCACACTTTTGGACAGCACTGCATAATAAACATGTTAATAATGTTTTGAATGCATTGACAAGAAAACTGTGTTACAAATGTAAAAATCTAATATAATATATGTGACCCTGGACCACAAAACCATTTATAATGGTCAATTTTATGAAAATGAGATTTATGCATCTGAAAGCTGAATAAATAACCTTTCCATTGATGTATGGAATTTGGTCGAGATACAACTATTTGAAAACTATTTGAAAGCATTGAGAAAATCACTTTTAAAGTTGTCCAAATTAAGTTCTTAGCAATGCATATTACTAATCAAAAATTAAACTTTGATATATTTACGACAGGAAATTTACAAAATGTCTTTATGGAACATGGTCTTTACTTAATATCCTAATGATTTTTGGCACAAAAGAAAAAAAAATAATTCTGACCCATACAATGTATTTTTGGCTATTGCTACAAATATACCTGTGCTACTTAAGACTGGTTTTGTGGTGCAGGGTCATATATAAAATGTTGTTATCAAAATGGGCATCTGACCATTCCTCCAGCGGTTGAGTTCATTCTCCAGCCATGTGATGGTGTTTCGAAGGCTCTTGTTTCGTTCTTTCTCTCTTTCATATTTCTTCTTCCATTGCTCTGCTGTCAGCTCTACATTCAAAGTCACTGTGTTCTTAATAGTCTTGGCTCTGCAAACACAAACCCAGTCACAGCTGTAAAGCTCTCTTGTCTTTATCTTCACACCTTCTTTGCATAAATACACAAAGCTGTAATTATTCTTTCATACGTGCATAACAAAAAAGTGAGACCAGTGACACCTTTATTATAAACGCTGAGAACAGACAAAGTGACAGAGCTGAATAAGTATGAATTCGTCTGCTCAGTCCTCACCTCTGTCCAAACATTAGGGTGGATTTGGTCTCGGCCTCGTTGAATGAGGAAGGAGAACAGCAGATGACGATGGTGGTCCTGCAGTTTCCACCCAATGAATCCTGCAAGATCCTTGTCATTTTACTGTCTCTGTATGGAACATATGTCTGGGAAAGAGATGAAGAGAGATTCAGGATAGAATTAGATCACTAAACACAGTACCGTTTACTCCCCATCCCCACACTTGACAATCGCCAAGCGCTAATTAAACGCCACTGTTTTGGACAATTTTTTTTGGCCCTACAAAACTGCTTCACCCGAAACTGAATTATACTAAATTATACTGTATTATCTTAAATTATATTAAATTGTATTAAATGATCCACTAATTATATTATATTGTATTATCCTTTGGTTATACACAAATAACATTACTGGTCATACCAATAAAGAACATCAAAACTGAACTGAACAAAGCTAAAGTGAATATCTGAACACAACTCATACAGGCTAGCCTCACAGCTCCAGGCACAAAACGCTACAAAACAAAGAGTGCACAGAACTAATCGAAAGCCTGTGAGCATTTGTGCATGTGTGTGTGACTTACCGAGCCCTCGGCTAGGGCCGATATCACGTTGCCCAGAGAAGACAGAGACTTGTTGATGTTTTTGGCTTCATCCAGTACGGCGCCTTCAGCTCCTGTTTTACTGACCTGTGAGACGACACAAGAGTTTAACACACTCAGCTCATGTTTTACTGCACTACAAGGCAAAAGTTTAACACAAACATAGACACCTTCTCGCTGCCTGCCAAGTCGACCAGGTAGAGTTTCCCGCTGAGCTTCTGTTCTGTCTGCGTATTCTCCTGCTTCACATTGATCAGGAAGATGCTGTGACTCCTGGAGCTGTGCTCATTCATGTCTGAGATAAACACAAAGACATTATTACAACTAAATTCAAAGAATGTTGTTTACAAGCATCAGCTCAAATGAAGGATGCAAATGTTACAGTTTCCTCGTAGGATCTGGCTTAGTCTTGTTTATTATATTTTATTTAGAGCTGTCAAACGATTATTCGCGATTAATTGCATACAAAATAAAAGTTTTAGTTTGCGTAATACATGTGTGTGTAATTATTTTGTATATATAAATACAAGCACATTCATGTATATAATTAAGAAATATTTACAAGTATATGTATTTATTATATTTTTATAGAATTTATATATATATATATATATATATATATATATATATGTAAACATATTTTTTACATATATAACATTTCTCTTAAATATATACATTAATTTGTGTGTATTTATATATACATAATTACACACAGTACACACACATCTATTAGGCAAACTCAAACTTTTATTTTATCTGCGATTAATTGCTTGCCAGCCCTAATTTTGATCTCTTTACTGAAAATATTTATTCTCTATTTTTGTCTGTGCATTCATACTTGTCACAGCTACATGTCTGTTGGATTTGCCCTCGTCAATAGTGTCCATCACTTCGTCTGGACTGCAAACAAATCGCTCAGTGCAGCCCTAAAACCAGGAAGACAACAATTATAATAAACAACCTAAATTCTTTAAAGGGAACCCCAGGTATTGGCTTAATATAACATAAATGATGTCTCTTACTGAAGTACATAGTAGAAAACCCACGAAAGACTTATTATTATTTTTAAAAATCCACATTGTTTTATGCATATTTTGTACTATGGGGGGAGCCATTATTTCAGTGACATGAAATGGCTGTACTGTGAGCTACTGGCACAACTTGAAACTTGATATTTTTACCGCAACACAACTCGGAAAATAAAATACTGATACAATGCCACATTATGCTTTTTTAGTTGTATTTTTCAGTCGAATGGCAAAAAGAGAAACAATGCAAGTCTTCACTGCTTTTCCTAGTGATAAGAAGAGGAGAAAATAATGGGAAGAAGCCTGTGAATAAATAAAACTTCCTAAAGACCTGTGTCTTTGTTCTCTCCACTTCAGCCCTGGATCCACTGAGGCTTTTAGTAGCTACTTAGCTACTGAAAGAGCTTACAAACGGTAGAGACAAGAAACGTTAAATACCATTCTGGCAGGATGTAAATATGCTGAAGCTTGTCATGACGTCACAGCCTCTGAAGGAGTTTCTCAGCATAGATTTCACTCAATATCCAGGGGCATTTAGACTCATTGAGGGAACAACTGATGGTACGGCATTTGGCTTAAACCTACGCCTATATCCATCACCACCTGTAAGCTCTTTCAGTAGCTGAGGTCATCGTATCAGTATTTTATTTTCCAAGCTGTGTATTCTGAGTTATGTTGCGGTAAAAATAGCAACAGGTCGCGCCAGTAGCTCACCGACTGCAACCAGTTCACGTCACCAAAATAATGGTGTGTAATAATGGTTCTAGATTGTGTGAAGAATTTAATGGGACAATGATGGGACATCAGGTTTCAGGAACTCACCTTGACATAAGGAACCCTGTTTTTGTCTTCATGTACAGATAAATTAGTCTTTGAAACTACAAGACACAGGAAAGAGAGAGAGATTACATCACTACAACTTTCACAATTCTACTACCCTAGATCATCTTGAAAGCATTTCTAAAATGTTCAGATCAAATGACTAAAACAGAAAAATGACTCAAAGGCTTAAAACAGCCCCACACTCACCATCCAACAGGTCCCGAATCTTATCCAGATAAATCTCAAAGTATGACACCTGCCAAAAAGTAAAAACACCATCAAGAAAGCAGATACAAATATTAAGCAATATATCAAGCTTTTAAAGAATAAGAAGAAAGACTGTTAATAAAACAGTGTTTGAAAACAAAGACTTACTTTAATGTGAAACTCCAGGTTTTCATCCATAGAGTAAATGTAGTTAAAGATGTCTTGCACTATTCTGGGAATGATTCCCATTCCATCTGTGTCATGGAGATTTCCCTAAAGAACAACCACAATCTCTCATTCATAAAAGTAGTATAAATGCTGTGTAAAGACTGCTCCATTATAATGTTCACACTACGGCTCAAGAGTTTGGGGTCAGTAAAATTTATTATGATTCTGAAAAGACAGTAATTCATTTGATCACAAATAGTCAAAAACTGTAATACTGTAATGTACACTGTAACTGCTGTTTTAGGATTCTTTGACAAACAGAAAATTCAAAGAATAGCATTATTTTTCTTCTTTTGTAACATTATATAATGTCCTTAATGTCACTTATCAGTTTCATGCATCCTTGCTGAATAAAGGTATCAAATAAAAGAAAAATCCAAGCAAGGTATGGGGAAAATATTAATATTTACATGTGATTAGGTAAAATGTTTTCACCTCAGCACAGACATTTCAACTTTATTTCTTGCTCACCTCCATTGTGTGCGTTTTGCCCGAGGATGTCTGACCATAGGCAAAAATAGTTCCGTTATAGCCACCGAGTACATCTGTGGAAACATGATCATCAAAACTTAATCCATGTTCTGCCGTTTGATTCAGAAGTCAATCAAGTGAGTTGCTTTCACCTTTGACAATTTGTTGAGCGCAGGCCGTGTACACTTGCTCCTGAGATGTGTTGGACTGGAAAACTCTGTCAAACACATACGGCTTACCCTGTGGAAAGAGAAGAATTTATATAAAATTAAGCACATTTAGGACAAGTGCAATTAGATCATTAAATATATAAATTTTTTAGGTTTTATAGAGTTATTATGACAAAACATGCAACAGCCTGAACTGTTACAGAATAAACTGATTTGACTGATTGATGAGTTAACAAGAGTGAAAAAGATTTGGACAACTAATCAAAAAAAACAAAACAAAAAAAAAAATTTACCAGCATGATGATCTGACATATCTATGATGTAAATGAAATACTGCTGTATCAAAGGTATCAAATGAACGTGGTACTAGTACTCGGGTCATACCACCACAATTACAATGTAATGATAAAACCATTTACTGGCTCCAAGTTTTAAGTCATAACCTTTAAGTCATCAACCTTTGAGTTCTCTACACTGTTTTAGTAGATAGCTTTGACAATTCTCAATATAAACAAGTGCATACATTGCACCTATACAGACTGCATTAGCAGGCAGCAAATACTACTTGCCAAACAACAAATTCATGATCACAGAAAGCACAACTTAAAGTAAGTACTACTGCACCTCCTGAAGAACTGCCATGTTGGCCTTTTTTTTAGGCTGCTCTATGCAAGAAAATAACTATTTATAAATTCTATATAGGTATATCTAAACAACAAATATATTTAAAAGCCAAAGCAAAATAATTTAATTGAACAATTGTTGAAAATTACACTGTTGAGTACTACTAATAAAAATAATCATTATTAATTTTAATAGAACAACTTACTATTACTAAAACGTAGCATTTAGGTTTACCGGGATTAAAAACACTTATTATGCCATTTAAAATTATGCCTAGATATTACTAAGTATGCCAGACTATGATTAAATGCATTTATTTAGCAGAAACTTCTATCCAAAGCAACTTTACAAATTAGGTGAAATGAAAAACACAAATGATTCTTCTTAAGGCTACATTTTTTACAAGTAAAATTTCAAATCTTATATGAATAAATTACTTGTGCAAGTTTGTAAAACAAGACAAGTAACCTCAGAATGATTATTTTTATGACAAATTTTCCAGCTGATGTGATAGTAGCTTGAAGGTTAAGGATCTGTGCTGCCAACAAAATACTGCAGATTCAGCTTCTGGTAAAGTGCAAAGTGGCCAAGAGAGGTTGCCAACTCTTCGGCTGCAAACTATATGCTCTTCTATGGAGCTTTTGCACAAGGAAAGACCACTAAGGCCTTTGTAACATAATACTGTTTCAGAGACCTCTGATTAATTTATACACATATAAACAAATATGCACCACAAAAGTACAAACACATGATGACTTAAGATCCTTAAATCAGGAATAGTCAGGAGCAGTAATGGAACAAATAAGCACTGCACTCCTCCAGTCATCATACTGTGCGAACAGTCATAATGACACAGCTACATTAAAATCTACATTAATTCTCTCATCTGATCTATTAAGTTTAATCTCTGACGACAGTGCTAACTTGTTTTATCAGAGCAATGTCAAACCATAACGTTGCTCTATTATTGCACAGTAAGGACTGGATCACATAATTAATGATAGATTCATCATATTTTTTTTTTAAAAGTGATGAATACTTTATCAACTAAATTAGCCTAGACTAAACAAGATGCAAAACCCAGTGGAATAAGCAACTCAGTGTTATTATTTGCAACCAATATGCTAAAGTATGGCAAAAATTAGGAACTCTTTTGATAAATCTGGGCAAATGACTTAAGATGATCAAAGTCTAGAGGAAATGACAGTGGAAATGTAATGTTTAACAGCGTTTCACGAGCATGACACCGGTTTACGGTCTGTAATGTTTTTGCTGTAGCTGCAAGTCTCTAAAATGTGTAGATTTTGAATATTGACAAAGGAGTCAGTAAAGACTAGTTTATACAATTGTTAATGTACTTAAGAAAAGCTGCTTTATCTAATAAAAGTATTGGGACAAACATATTTTCATATTTACTCTACCAGTCAAAAGTTTTTGGACATTAAGATGTTTTTTAATAAGTCTCTTCTGCTCACAAAGCCTGCATTTATTTAATCCAAAGTACGGCAAATAAGTAAAATTTTGATATATTTTTACTATTTAAAATAACTGTTTTCTATTGGAATATATTTTAAAATATAATTTATTGCTGTAATTTCAAAGCTGAATTTTTAGCTTCTTTACTCCAGTCACACGATCCTTCAGAAATCTTTTTTCAGGTTTATTTGATAAATATAGAAAGTTCAGAAGAACAGCACATCTGAAACATTATAAATGTCTTTATCATCACTTTTGATCAATTTAAAGCATACTTACTAAATAAAAGTATTAATGTCTATAATTTCTAAAGATAAATGCTGATCTTTGGATCTTTCTGTTCATCAAAGAATCCAGAAAAGAAATTACTCAACTGTTTTAAATAATGATAATAATAATAATTGGCATATTAGAATGGTTTCTGAGGGATCATGTGACACTGTAGACTGGCGTAATGATGCTGAAAATTTAGCTTTGATCACAGGAATAAATTACATTTTAAAATGTATTCAAACAGAAAGCTATAAAATATTTCACAGTATTACTACTTTTGCTGTATTTTGGATCAAATAAATGCAGGCTTGGTGAGCAGAAGAGAAAAACATTAACAAACTTTTGAATGGTAGTGTATTTTAATAACTGATAATGATGTAGAAAATGTCGCCAATCTGAGAAATCCATTTCAACCTACAATCCACATCACGATATGCTTACGCTCAAACTGGATACTGACACAAAACCAGGCCAGTCTCCTGCGAGAAAAGAAAAATTTCCCAGAGTTCTAAACGAGGCACTTTCTTACCTAACTATTTTCTCATCTCGCTTAGAGTCCCAGGGGCTGCGCAGGGTGGAGCGCTCTCTATTTCCAATGCATTATCTCACCTTCCTTCTAGTGCACACACACACTCTTTTTACTCTTTTCAAATTACTGTGGATAAGCCTGAAGGAGTCTCCAGTTCCTGGGCTTTCTCTTACGTTATCTTAACACACACACACACAAGAGGACTATTAAGAGAGCGAGCACTGAGCAAAAACAAACATATCCGTTTCAAAGCCGGTCTTTCAAGAACGTGCACACATTGTAGCCAGACAGGAATACCTGACCCTTAACAACATCATAAAAGATTTGTGAAATTGAAGTGGATGTACAAGAAAAACATGATATTGTCATTTATATTTAAAGGGATGGTGGTCACCTGTATGAGTCAGCTTGCCACATGGCATATTTGCTTTCAAATGTCATTCATCATGCCATAGTTTAGTCAGCCTTCAGAGTTTATTACATATAGACTTTCATGTTTGAACTGGGTTTATAGATAATCAGAGTACAGTGACAATGATTAATCAATTCCCCACCCACAAATACACGTAGATGCCACTGCAGTTCTTGAGTTTCTGCACATACGGATAATAGTGGGAACATCACCATCTCTACTTTGTCCTTTTAATTGGGATGTTACATCCAAGCCTTTGGTTCAATAGAAGCCTAGTTATATGTTAATAGGTATATGTACTAGAAAAAGAGGTTTAACTGATCTTTTGTTCCCAGTTTACCTAATAAACAACTTCATGCCGAATTTCACCTGTCATTCACACACTTATGCTGATATTACAAAGAGCAGGAGTTTTCAAACTAGGTTCCAAAAAAACTTCCACGGGTGGTGTGTGGGAAAACAATCACAAAAGTTCAAAAGTTTTTAAACTGTAAGAAGTCTCTTCTGCTTACCAAGCCTGCATTTATTTTATCCAATGTAATATTTTTACTATTTAAAATAACTTTTTTTCTAGTTTAAAATATTTTGAAAATGTAATTTATTCCTGTGATCAAAGCTAAATTTTCAGCATCAGTCTTCAGCATTACATGATCCTTAAGAAACTATTCTAATATGCTTTTTGCTGGTTTTTTTTTACTATTATTACCATCATCAATACTTGAGTACATTTTTTTCAGGATTATTCGATGAATAGAAAGATCCAAGGATCACCATTTAACTGAAATAAAGCTTTTTGAGGGGTAAGAAGTTATACAAACTGAATACTTTTATTTAGCAAGGATGCCTTAAATTGATCAAAAGTGATGATAAAGACATTTATGACGTTACAAAAGATTTCCATTTGAGATAAATGCTGTTCTTCTCAACTTTCTATTCGTCAAAGAAACCTGAAAAAAAAATCTACTCAGCTGTTTTCAACATAATAAAAATAAATCTTTTTAGCAAATCATAATATTAAAATGATTTCTGAAGGATCATGTGACTGAAGTAATGATGCTAAAATTTCCAGGACAAATTCTAGGAAAAATTACATTTTAAAATATATTAAAATAAAAAGCAATTATTTTAAACAGTAAAAATATTTCAAAATTGTACTGTTTTTGCTATACTTTGGATCAAATAAATGCAGGCTTTGTGAGCAGAAGAAAAAGTCTTCTGTCCAAAGTAAGAGTTTTGAGTGGTAGTGTATACCTTTAAAAAAAATTTGTTTCTGTAAAATCATATAGATAATATTGTATCTACTAAAAGTAAATGTTTTCCAAAATTTCTGTAATAATTTGCTTAGGTTTTCATACAGTAACAACATAAAATTAAATTAATTTACCAAATAACAAAATCACACACATACACCCTAAATTTGTATTTATGAATGACAAAATGTAGCTTCATTATAGTAAGAAAGACTTTAGCGATGGGAACATATTTGGTGGTGCTTGATATCGAAACGTTTGAAAACAAACGCCCACAAATATGAACAGTTTCCGGCTCATTCAACATATCTCCAAACTTACAGTTACAGGTTTAAAATAATAATCTAAACCTACAATGTGCAACCAACACATATCATAAACTAAATAAATGAATTAAATAAGTTTTTGCTGCCCTGAAAGTGTCAAACTAACTGTGTTTCCGCGTTGAATGTGCAGGGCTGGCTAACACGGTTAGCATGAAGCTCATGAGGAAACGCAAATTAAATCAACTAAATTAACATTTATGTCCGAATTAAACGGTCAGTTTCGGGTGTCACTGGACCGGATGCAGAGGCTGGCGTCGGTGTCAAATAATCAGATTAGCAGGACGTGGCAAATTCTGGTTCTGACTGACTGCGGTCATTAGCATTAGCCGCTCGAGCGAGACCTACCGAAAAATAAACGATACAAAATAACTGCGTCCCTAAATATCACTCACCCCGATCACGACGCTGTCCTCTCCTTGAAATTTGGGGATGTATTTGTCCCCCCTTGTCACCTCCGAGCTATTCAGTGGCCTAAAACGGCACATGACTTTAATGGTGCACTCCGCCGGGTCCGCCATCTTCCCCCGGTTACCGAATCACGAGAGCACCGGCCAGAACACACGCACACAGACGGATACAGACACGGACGGAGGGGTGGGGACACCGCCTCGCTCCAAAATCCCGGCCTGGGCTGTTGTTTCCCAGCCCGTGTGACTACACAGAAAGAGCCGCGTTGGAGGATCACCCGGCCTCCGGTTCGGTGACGTCACTTCGCACTCGTCACCGTCACGGAGGTTAATAGAAAAAATTGTTTTCATGTGTATTATTGTAGTCCTAACTGTACTTTTACTGTATTTATTGAAGTTCTTAATTAATTAAAATAAAGGTTAACAGAAAAATAACATTGACAGCAAAATGACTGTTGAAGTCAAACGTTTACATCTGCAAAGTGTTAATTATTTTACCAAATTATTTTTTAGTACTGACCTGAATAAGATATTTCACATAACAGACGTTTACATATAGTCCACAAGAGAAAATAATAGTTGAATTAATAAAAAAAAAATTACATACACTTGATTCTTAATACTGTGTTGTTGCCTGAATGATCCACAGCTTTTTCTTTTTTCTGATAGTTGCTCATGAGTCCCTTGTTTGTCCTGAACAGTTAAACTGCCTGCTGTTCTTCACAAAAAAAATTCTTCAGGTCCCACAAATTCTTTCGTCTTTGAGCATTTTGGTGTTATTAAATCCATTTGAACAGAATGAAGATGATTGTGTACATTTTTCTTATTTTGCTTAAATATCATATTGTTTCATTAAGCACTGCCATTCAGAACCTACAAAAGATACTTACATGTTTCCCAGAAAACAAAATAAGTTGGAAAGGCTTCAAATATGCTGTAAAACTGAAGAATTTGTAGGACCTGAAGGTTTTTATATTTATTTATTATTTATTTTTTTAAGAACAGGGGGCAGTTTAACTGTTCAGGACAAACAAGGGACTCATTAACAACTATCGCTAAACAAACAAACAAAAAAAAAAAAACAGCTGTGGATCATTCAGGTAACAACACAGTATTAAGAATCAAGTGTATGCAAACTTTTGAACAGGGTCATTTTTATAAATTCAACTATTATTTTCTCTTGTCGACTATAAATGTAAATGCCTTTTATGTAAAATATCTTATTCAGGACACTAATAAAAAATAACATGTATTTTGTATGATCCCTCTTATTTTGGTAAAATAATTAATTGTGTATGTAAACTTTTGCCTTCAACTGTATGTGGTAGACTCGAAATGTATAATTATCTAATAACTTAAAATTCACAGCAAAAAATACAATTAAAATACTTTAAACATTACTAAATTATTTTGCTAGTTAATTTTTATTAGTAAGAATATAGGTTTATGCTGTTTTTGTTAAAGTATATATATATTTTTTTTAAAGTATTCATTTTTTTTTTAATTTTTACTACCTATCTTTAGTCTTTGCAACTTCTCTTCAGCAAAAATGTAATACAAACAAGAAAAGCTAACCTTTCTCTGCTTTTATGTTCATTTCAGTAAAATCTGAGTTCATATTTAAATAGAATGAACAATGACATCTTCAGTTACAAGTTTGTAAATTCATAACTGTGATGTGATATGTGATATTCAGATTTAAAAGGCCTAAATAAATGACATGATTTTCTTTTGTTCTCTCATATTTCTTATTTACAGCATACATTAGTGAGACTATAAATCTTATTTGTGCCATTAGTAACACTGAGAATTGTTGTTATTCTTTCACCCTTACATTACAAGCATTATTAGATAAATGTTTTTACTTCTATTTTATTGATAATGTTACATATATGACTTTGTATCATCTATTTTGTGATATCACACATTTTCACTGATCCATAAACTCTAAACCCTGCATAGAGAGGCTGAGTGAACGTGGTCTGGACTCTGTGAATGAGGGTCCTCGTGTCAGAAACGCTGTAGAAGGACAGAGTTCCTGCACCGTGATCCACATACACTCCTATTCTAGAGGAGCTGGAGACCTCAGGGAGCTCAGTCTCTTTGCAATTGTGACAGAATGAGAATTTGCAGTAACTGGAGGGAAAGCGATACAAACTCCAGGACTGATCATTATATCCAAATGCACATTCATCACCCCGTCCCTTCCTGCTGATGCTCTTATATGACACTGATATACCCACTCCTCTCCCACTCCACTCAACCTCCCAGTAACAGCGTCCACACACACTCTCTCTACACAACACCTGAGTCAAACTATCAAATCTGTCTGGATGATCAGGATATGACTGCTCTGTGTTAGTTTCAGTAATCATTCTGTTCTCCTCAGACAAACAGAGGCATTTATGCACTGTGTTTTCATCCAGCGTGAGCCGACGGGAATCTGAAAGAGATAAAACACATAAACTGCGTCTAAATTTAATATAAGATGGCAAGATTTTCACAAGTGCAAATTTTTCCTTTTATCTCTTACTTACATTGTAGAAACTCCTCCATTTTCT
This sequence comes from Labeo catla, assembly GCA_012976165.1. Taxonomy (NCBI): domain Eukaryota; kingdom Metazoa; phylum Chordata; class Actinopteri; order Cypriniformes; family Cyprinidae; genus Labeo; species Labeo catla. The sequence goes on from VONZ01000042.1 coordinate 1,174,502, forward strand.
TAGGTTCAGGAGTGGATATAGGCTCAATGCATTTTACTATGAAAACCAACACATTTGATGTTTAATATTAAAGAAAAGAGAACATAGAACGTATGTATTGCATATATACTTTATGTATGCATGTTCTTGCGTAATGCTTGACATATTTCTGAGAGGATTCAGTGCATTACCCGTATCAGATATCTTTTCTATCTCCTCTCTGCAGAAATGCTCCAGTTTCTCTCTTAGATGAGACACAGATTTACCAACATCATCAAAAGAGTTTAGAGAGCTGACAGTGATTCTGGGTGAGTCTGTAGATCCAGGAAGAACAAAGAGAGACTGGAAACTCTACACAGACACAAAGACACAACAGAAACACCAGCTAAAGACACAGAAACATTTTATAGAAACACAATCTCTGTACAACACTGTCCTGTTTGTCAGATCTCTGTTACCTGGAGGAAATGGATGTGATCATCTGTATGTGAAAGCTTCTCTAGCTCAGCATTTCTCCTCCTCAGATCTTCAATCTCCTGCTCCAGTCGCTCCATCTGTTCTTCGGCTTGACTCACTGCAGCCTTTTCCTGATCTCTGATCAGTTGTGTCACCTCAGAGCGGCTTCTCTCAATGGAGCGGATCAGCTCAGTAAAGATCCTCTCACTGTCCTCCACTGCTGCCTGTGCAGAGCGCTGTTAGGACACACAGAGAGAAGCATTAGAATCAGTCCATTCACTCAAATCTTACTGATACCTCACACAGTCTGTTCCCCACAGTGAGCTTCAGTGGGACTGAAAGAGCTCCAGCACTGGCTCCTCACTGACTGACTGGAGGAGAGTCCTAACTGTGTCTGAAACAGCTCTTCAGGAGCCAGCAGTTGTTCTTCTGCTCAAAACTCACCTTGTGAGACTCTACAGTCTCTCTCAGCTCCTTAAGCTCCTTCTGTCTCTCCTGGATTTTATGGTGGAATTTTCTCTGTGTCTCTTTCAGCTGCCTCTGTTAGGAAAATTTGTTGTTCAGCATGTGTCTGTTAACCAATATGTTTTAAAATTTAAACAGATTTTAGAAATAGCTGTATTTATGTTGTTTGTTAATCTCACAAATCAATTTAAGAATTTAAGTTTTAGTGTAGCTGCTAACTGCTGTTGCTAACTATTATTTAGATTTTACTTAAATATGTACATTTCCCATAGTGCATGATAAACAAAAACCTTTTTATAAAATATTTTTCAATTTATCATGCTGAAACTGTTATGTTTGCATTAGAGTAACATTCATACCTGTTTCTCAGTCCTCTCTGCTGCAGCTGATACAGTCTCATGGTTTTTGTGTTCATCCATTGTACACAGATAACATATGCACTGCTTATCAGTGAGACAGAAAATCTCCAGCAGTTTCTCATGTTTAGGGCAGATCATCTCCTGCAGACGTCCTGTGGCATCCAATAGATTGTGTCTCTTACCTTTGAAGAGATTCTCATGTTGTTCAAGATGATTTTGACAGTAGGAGTTCAGACACACCAGACAGGACTTGATGGCTTTATATTTTCTTCCAGTACAGACGTCACACTCCACATCTCCAGGTTCAGCATAACACTGAGCAGGACAAGCAGCGTGTAGTTCTGTCGCTTTGAGTTTCTTCAACACTTCAGCCAGCATGGTGTTTTTACCTAAAACAGGTCTTGGAGTGAAGGTCCGTCTGCACTGGGGGCACCTGAAGACTCCCTTCTGATCATCCTGATCCCAGCAGTCTGTAATACAGCTCATACAGTAACTGTGTCCACAGGGAATGGTCACTGGATCTTTCAGTAGATCCAGACAAACTGAACAGGTGAACTCATCCTGAGCCAAAGAAATACTGGATTCTGCCATTTTACTGTAAAATCAATAACTCACACAGTCCTTAAACAGAAACACCAACAACAGCACAAAACTGCTGAATCCCACACCCAGCCTAAGGAAGTAATGATGAGTTTCACTTTCAATGAATTGAAAGTAGGAGTGGCCAAAAGAGAGACAAGAGGGAAATCGGGAGAGAGAGAGAGAGAGAGAGAGAGAGCTGGGATCAAGGTTTTAACTTGTCTGTTACACATATAATATTGTTCCAGCATTCTGTTGAAACTTGAAAGTGTGTTAGTAATAATAGTTGACTGCTGATGTAACGTTGCAATCTAACGCTCTGCTGCCCTCTACTGACCACAAATACTAATGTTTCCTTTCATTGTTTAGTAACTGTCCCTACAATGAGTCTATCTATTGCATGTCAATTTATTAAGTTATGTTTAATATGCAAATCATAAATAATTGTAGAATAGTTTGTTGCTTCTGCATGATTGTCATATGATAGCTTTGTTAATGTCCATGATAAATTTAACATTCATGTTTTGTTACTGTCTTTTCAATTGGAAAGAGTTTAAAAAACATTCAGGATAGTTGGTAGTGTAAACCAGTGAGAGTTATGAAAGAAGAATGGAACAATGGTGACACAAACTTACATTTCAAAGTAAATAAACGATCTAAAATCATGTTCAGGTAGAGTATGAACACAGTGGGTTTACGGTTAAGTATACTTATTTAACACAGAGAACAGCGCAACTGTGTTACCATTGTGCTCTTAAGCAGCACTCTTTATGGCAGGCTGATAGAGCAGGACTGACCCTGTCTGTTACTGGTCAAAGTCACTGAGGTTAAAATAAATGATGATTTGCCTTAATGTAAATCTGTTGAGGCAAAATGAGAAGATGAGATGCAATGACAGAAATAACAATATGAGACTCAATTGTCACAATTATTTTTGGTAAACATTGTTCATATTTGTATTTAGTAAAAGTCTCTGTGAAGTGTCATTGTTGAAACCACCGCTGTGTAATAAACGTATAATATTTAAGACAAAGAGGAACCTGTAAATCCACTCAATGAATGAATACATATTAGTGAAAGAAACACAACAAAATGCCTCTCATGCTTCTAATTTGTTTTATTTACATTTAGCAAGCAAGTAAATTAAGTTACAAGTATTATTTCTACTGTTGATGTCATAGATGATATTTCCACATTCCACACATCTACAAACATCAATTCATCTAATTAAAGTAAGATTTACACAATAATAACATTTTATGCTACTTCAGATAATATATTCATTTATTAATCTGGAACTAAAGACTCCATTCAGTATTCACTGATCCTGCTTTAACACTGACCTCAAACATGATTCTCTGTACCTTTAATACAGTTCAATTCACACAGTTTTACTTTTGAAATGCATGATCCATGTAAGAAATAAACTCTAAAACCAGCATAGAGCAGCTGAGTGAATGTGCTCTTGACTCTGTGAATGAGGGTCATTGTGTCAGAGATGCTGTAGAAGGACAGAGTTCCTGCACTGTGATCCACATACACTCCTATTCTAGAGGAGCTGGAGACTCTAGGGAGTTTAGTCCTTTTATCATTGTGCCAGAGTGAGCAGCTGGAGTCAGAGCAGTACAAACTCCAGGACTGATCATTACAGCCAAACAGGCACTTCTTTCCTTGTCCCTTCCTGCTGATGCTCTTATATGACACTGATATATCCACCCAACCACTCCACTCAACCTCCCAGTAACAGCGTCCACACACACTCTCTCTACACAACACCTGCTTCCAACAGTCAAATCTGTCTGGATGATCTGGATACGGCTGTTCTTCAGGAGTGTATTCAATCACTCTATTCCCATCAGACAGATGGAGCTTTTTACTCACTGTGTTTAAATCCAGAGTGAGCTGATGATAATCTAATGGAGAGAGAACATATAATCAACATGTAAATCAGCAAATTGCCCTTATTAAAATAATGGTTTAATTTAAAAGTTTTGCTTTTAGCTTTTTATGGACAGTAACACTGTTAAAGTGAAGGTAACAAAGAGCAGGTACTTCACAAATCACCTCACTACAGTGTCACTGTTACTGACATCATAAAACTGTGTTTTTGTATACAATGAATTGTCACAGTATTTCTTTGGTTGCACAGTAGAAATTATATTTTTTGTTTTGATTTATCATATTTCTCAAAATGCTTTAATAGAAGGATGTAAGCTGGTAGATGTTCAGTGCAGTATGACTGCTGTTGCATTACCCACCCTCTCACAATGTACAGTAAAAGCACTTTGAGTATATGACTGTAATTCTGAGCTCATAAAAAAGATTCAATAAGTAAGGTTTATAACTGATTTGAATAATTTTTCTTGTAAAATTATATCTTGGTTGATTAACTGATATTTGTGTTCATAGTTCTGACTTTTTATGGAGTTTATTCTGCAATTTTATTATGGAGTGTGTTAAAACTTGTACGGTTTCGGTTCAAGCGCAGTTTGTTAACAGAGACTTACATTGAAGGAACTCCTCCCTGCTTTTGGGCTCAGAGGTAGGAATGATCTCAATGTATGTTACTATGGAAATCAACAGATTTTTATTATAATTTCACATACTGTGTAAAGAGAAACTATAAAAACCATGTTACATTTAGATATTGCATATAGGTCAGGATGGGTTAGTGTTTTACCTTTACCAGATATCATTTTAATCTCTTCTCTGCAGAAATTTTCTAGTTTCTCTCTCAGATTAGAAACAGATACATCAACATCATTAAAAGAGAGACGAGAACTGACAGTGATGCTGGGTGAGTCTGAAGATCCAGGAGGAACAGAGAGAGACTGGAAACTCTACACAGACACAAAGATACAACAGACACACCAGATAAAGACACAGAAACATTTGATAGAAACACAATCTCTGTACAGCATGCTCTTCCCTTCCTAAAGACCACGGTCCTGTTTGTCAGATCTCTGTTACCTGGAGGAAATAGATGTGATCATCTGTTTGTGAAAGCTGCTCCAGCTCAGCGTCTCTCCGCCTCAGATTTTCAATCTCCTGCTCCAGTTGCTCCATCCGTTCTTCAGCTCTACTCACTGCAGCCTTTTCCTGATCTCGGATCAGCTGTGTCACCTCAGAGCGGCTTCTCTCAATGGAGCAGATCAGCTCAGTAAAGATCCTCTCACTGTCCTCCACTGCTGCCTGTGCAGAGCGCTGTTAGGACACAGAGAGAGAGAAGCATTAGAATCAGTCCATTCACTCAGATCTTACTGCTGCCTCACACAGCCTGTTCCCCACAGTGGGCTTCAGTGGGACTGAAAGAGCTCCAGCACTGGCTCCTCACTGACTGAGTGGAGGAGAGTCCTAACTGAGTCTGAAACAGCTCTTTAGCAGCCAGCAGTTTTTCTTCTGCTTTAAACTCACCTTGTGAGACTCTACAGCATCTCTCAGCTCCTCAAGCTCCTTCTGTCTCTCCTGGATTTTCTGGCGGAATTTTCTCTGGGTTTCCTCCAACTGTCTCTGTTAGGAAAGTTTATTGTTCAAAATATATGTTCAGTAATCCAATCATTTTTAAAATTACAATATATTTTACTGGTTTATCTATTTTGTTTGATTATTAATTTTACAAATTAGTTTAAGAATTTAAGTGTATTACAAAACTTTTTTCATATCAGCCATTACTATTTAGATAGCCTAATAATTAAATATTATCTTAATTTTCCAAGTTGTAGATGTTTACTAGAAAACACATGGCACTGCATGGTAAATGAAAACCGTTTAGTATAATATATTTTTTAATTTATTACACTGCAGATGTTAATATTTGCATTGGCGCTCTAATATCAGTTCATACCTGTTTCTCAATCCTCTCTGCTGTAGCTGATACAGTCTCATGGCTTTTGTGTTCATCCATTGTACACAGATAACATATGCACTGCTGATCAGTACGACAGAAAATCTCTAGTAGTTTCTCATGTTGAGAGCAGATCATCTGCTGTAGTCGTCCGGTGGCATCCATTAGATTGTGTCTCTTACCTTTGAAAAAAATCTCATGTTGTTCAAGATGATTTTGACAGTAAGAGTTCAGACACACCAGACAGGACTTGATGGCTTTGTTTTTTTCCCCAGTACAGACGTCACACTCCACATCTCCAGGTTCAGCGTAACATTGTTCAGGACAAGCAGCTTGTAGTTTGGTCTTCTTGAGTTTCTCCACCACTTCAGCCAGGATGGTGTTTTTACCTAAAACAGGTCTTGGAGTGAAGGTCTGTCTGCACTGAGGGCAGCTGTAGACTCTCTTCTGATCATCCTGATCCCAGCAGTCTGTAATACAGCTCATACAGTAACTGTGTCCACAGGGAATGGCCACTGGATCCTTCAGTAGATCCAAACAGATTGAACATCTGAACTGATCATGAGCCAAAGAAACACTAGATACTGCCATTTTACTGCACAAACAATAACTCACAGACAGTCCTTAGAAACAGGTGAAGAAACCCCACAAAACGGCTGAATTCCACACGCAGACTAAACAGGAAGTAGTGATGAGTTTTACTTTCACTGAACTGAAAGTAGGAGTGGCCAAGAGAGGGAGGAAGAGAGGGAAGGCGCAGGAGAGAGCTAGTGAGATGAAGGTTTCAAATCAGTATATCTGTATAAAATTATTCGTACATTCTGTTGAAAATATGTTTGTGTTAATAGTTGATTTCTCATGTAACGTTGCAATCTAACGCTCTGCTGCCCTCTACTGACCACAAAAGTTTGTTCATTTGATGTTGATCATCAAAATATCTCCAATATTTCCTCTCAGTTTACTGCCTGTCCTTAAAATGATTCAGTTGTATTATCACATCTGTCGCATGACAATTTATAAAATTATATTTAATATGCAAATCATAAATAATTGAAAAAAGTTTGTTACTTTTATAACTGCTGCATGGGATAATTCTATCAAATAATGTCCATGATATATTTAAAATTCTTGTCCCATCACATAGTATTTACTGTCTTGTCATTTAGAGAGAGTTTAAAAAACATTCACCAACAGTGAGAATTATGAGAGAAGAATGGAACAGTGGTGACACAAACTTGCATTTAAATGTAAATAAAATCATGTCTAGGTAGAGTATGAACACCCAGTGGGTTCAGTGTGAAGTATCCTCATTAACACAGTGAACAGAGCGAGTGTGTTAAGTACTCTGAACAGCAGGCCGATAGAGCAGGACTGACTCTGTTGCTGGTCAAAGTCATTGTGGTTAAAATAAATGATTAATGGCTTACTGTAAACCTGCTAAAACAAAATGAGAAGATCCAGAAGTGCAGTGACAGAAGCAACAATATGAGACTCAATTGTCACAACTATTTCTGGAAAACATTATAAATATTGGTATCTTCATTCAAGTACAAATCTTTCTAAAGTGTGATTGTTGAATCCACCACTGTTTTATAAACATTTAATATTTTAAGATAAGGAGGAACCTGCAAATCCACACAACGAATACGTATCAATGTATGAGTTAAAGGACACACAACAAAATGCATATCATGCTTATAATTTGTTTTATTTATATTTTACAAGTAAGTAAATTAAGTCCACATTACAAGTATTTATTTACAATCTCATGTTATTTTTTTTACTGAATTAAGTTTAGATAGAACATTGATTAATCAAACAGTTAATCAAAGAAACGACTCCAAAATCAGCATTTCACTGATACTGATCACTGACCACTGACCTCAAACATGATTCTCTTTCCCATCAATACAGTTTTACTTTTGAAATGCGTGATCTCAATAATGAATAAACTCTAAAACCTGGATAGAGAGGCTGAGTGAATGTGGTCTGGACTCTGTGAATGAGGGTCATTGTGTCAGAGACGCTGTAGAAGGACAGAGTTCCTGCACTGTGATCCACATACACTCCTATTCTAGAGGAGCTGGAGACCTCAGGGAGTTTAGTGTGTTTGTTATTGTGCCAGAAGGAGCAGCTGGAGTCAGAGCAGAACAAACTCCAGGACTGATCATTACAACCAAACTCACACGCCTTTCTGTGTCCCTTTCTGCTGATGCTCTTATATGCCACTGATATATCCACCTGACCACTCCACTCAACCTCCCAGTAACAGCGCCCACACATTTCTTTACACAACACCTGATTCAAGCCATCAAATCTGTCTAGATGATTGGGATATAGCCGGGCTGTGTCAGTGTATGTTATCACTCTGTTCCCTTCAGACAGACAAATGTTTTTATTTACTGTGTTTATATCCAGAGTGAACTGATTAGAATCTGAAGGAAATAAACATAATCTGCATTAGGAAATACAAATTTAAATATTAATATACAACAACTGCTGGATATTAGTGTTTTAAACATATCATATCAACATCAATTCAGGTATTAAAAAAGTTTTGACTGCATGTTAGTGTTATTCTGATTTATTAGAGGGTACTGTAAATCTTGTAGTTTTACATTAAGTGTAAAAAATGTGAGTGTGGGCATGTTTGTATAGTGACTTACATTGTAGAAACTCCTCTTTGGTCTTGGGCTCAGAAATCACAAAGATCTCAATGCATGTTACTATGGAATAATAAATTCAAGTACAGAGACCATAATTGTACATACTGTAATTAGCATATATGCAATTCTATATTCATTTTTTCTCTTTGCATATTTACATTATATTTCATGATGCATCGCTTAATTCTGAGAGTACATGAATGATCCAGTACTTACGTTTACCAGATATCTTTTCTATCTCCTCTCTGCAAAAATGCTCCAGTTTCTCTCTCAGATGAAAAACAGATTTACCAGCATCATCAAAAGAGAGACGAGAACTGACAGTGATGCTGGGTGAGTCTGTAGATTCAGGAGGGACAGAGAGAGACTGGAAACTCTACACAGACACAAAGACACAAGACAAACACCAGCTAAAGACACAGAAACATTTGATAGAAACACAATTTGTTTGTCAACTGTTTGTCAGATCTCTGTTACCTGGAGGAAATGGATGTGATCATCTGTATGTAAAAGCTGTTCCAGCTCAGCGTCTCTCTTCCTCAGATTATCAATCTCCTGCTCCAGTCGCTCCATCTGTTCTTCAGCTTGACTCACTGCAGCCTTTTCCTGATCTCTGATCAGCTGTGTTACCTCAGAGCGGCTTCTCTCAATGGAGCAGATCAGCTCAGTAAAGATCCTCTCACTGTCCTTCACTGCTGCCTGTGCAGAGCGCTGTTAGGACACACAGAGAGAGAAGCATTAGAATCAGTCCATTCACTCAGATCTTACTGCTACCTCACACAGCCTGTTCCCCACAGTGAGCTTCAGTGGGACTGAAAGAGCTCCAGCACTGGCTCCTCACTGACTGACTGGAGGAGAGTCCTAACTGAGTCTAAAATAGGTTTTCAGCAGCCAGCAGTTTTTCTTCTGTTTGAAACTCACCTTGTGAGACTCTACAGCCTCTTTCAGCTCCTCAAACTCCTTCTGTCTCTCCTGGATTCTCTCCTGGAATTTTCTCTGGGTTTCCTCCAACTGTCTCTGTTGAGAAAATGTGTTGTTCAATATATGTGTTTGTTATCCAATAACCTTTACACTTAAAATATATTTTAGGAGTTTATACCAGGAGTTAGGAGTTTACCTTTTGTTTTGTTTTTTGATTGTTAATCTTCCAAATCAAAGTCTTAGTGATACAACCCACTTTTTAGATATCATTTAGATCAGTGGTTCTCAATCCTGGTCCTGGGGGCCCCCTGCTCTGCACATTTTGCATGTCTCCCTTATTTCACACACCTGATTGAGATCATCAACTCATTAGGAGAGAGATCCATGAACTGAACTAATGAGCTGATGATCTCAATCAGGTGTGTTAAATAAGGGAGACATGCAAAATGTGCAGAGCAGGGGGCCCCCAGGACCAGGATTGAGAACCACTGATTTAGATATATTTTCAAATTTATTGGAGCTCTAATATCAGTTCATACCTGTTTCTCAGTCCTCTCTGCTGCAGCTGATACAGTCTCATGTTTTTTGTGTTCATCCATTATACAAGGATAACATATACACTGTTGATCAGTACGACAGAAAATTTCTAGCAGTTTCTCATGTTGAGGGCAGATCATCTTCTGCAGTTGTCCAGTGGCGTATATTAGATTGTGTCTCTTACCTTTGAAGAAAGTCTCATGTTGTTCAAGATGATTTTGACAGTAAGAGTTCAGACACACCAGACAGGACTTGATGGCTTTGTTTTTGTCCCCAGTACAGACGTCACACTCCACATCTCCAGGTTTATCATAACACTGAGCAGGACAGGCTTGTAGTTTTGTCTTCTTGAGTTTCTCCACCACTTCAGCCAACATGGTGTTTTTACCTAAAACAGGTCTTGGAGTGAAGGTCTGTCTGCACTGAGGGCAGCTGTAGACTCCCTTCTGATCATCCTGATCCCAGCAGTCTGTAATACAGCTCATACAGTAACTGTGTCCACAGGTGAGGGTCACTGGATCCTTCAGTAAATCCAGACAGATTGAACAGCTGAACTGATCCTGAGCCACTGAAATACTGGATACGGCCATTTTAACGCACAGAATAGTAGCTGACAAACAGTGTAGTCTTTAGAAATGGAAGGAGTAAAACCCAAAGAAAGCAGATTCCCACAACAAGAAAAAGCAGGAAGTAAGAGTAAGTTTCACTTTTCACTAAACTAAATGTAGGAGTGGCTAACAGAGAGAAAAGAGAAGTGACTCATTTTAACCCAGTCTTTTGAACAACATCAGATACACATCCACCTGTAAATTTGTAATGCAAACATTACAAATTTACTGAAAGGACACGCCACGTCCTTTCCTTCCTTTCCTTTTGTGTCAGTGCAATGCTTTGCTGCCATCTTTGGTGCACAAGGTCATCTCCTTTTACAACAACGCGCTTCTTAATGGCTACGGCTGCTTGTTTATTCTGTTAACTTCTGATTCTGAATACATTTATGTTCACACAGCCATTGTTTGGGACTGATAAACATATTTAATAACAGGAGTTGCTATCGCTCATGCAACAGATTACAGTAGCTACTCTAGCGACTGAACAAATATATGTCACTGCCCTTTTTTTCACGCGATAACAGTGAATATCATCTGTAAACGTGTGAATGTAAAATAATAAATATTAAAGATGGCGACCTTGATATCACTGAAAAATCTTAGACTGCCTCCTCCAGGAGAAAACCGTAAGATTAGATTAAAAATGCATGTCAAAGAAAGTTATTAGGAGGCCATATTGGTATTTCCTAGTATTCCCATATATTCGAATAAAATGAATGGGAAATGGTACAATTTTAATGAGAAAACATTACCTAACGAGCCACTGATTTTATATCTTAACTCTCCTTTCTTACAAACATCAGCATGTAAATGGTTATTTCGTTCTACTTAAAAAAACACACATTTAATTCAGCTTGTTACCTGCCATTTCCTTGCAATTATTAATGAAATTTACAAGCTGTTTATGAGTGATTTTTTTAATACACCTACTGTTTTTCAGTGTGCATTTACAGTTCAGGGAACAGAATTTCAGACATGATGAACCATGTATACCAAACACACAGAAAAGTTTATAGTCTGATAGTTTTTTAGTTGGTTTGCCATCTTCAGTGTCCAGTTCTCCTATATTTTTCACAACATCCATGTCATATTTGACAAAGTCAAATGCAATGTGCATGAGGTACACCACAGTTTGATGTCTTGTTAAAGTCCCTCAGCTACGGACATCTGAGAAGAGCCGACCTGTGATATGCGACTCTGGAAGTCTGTAAAAAACTCTGTTTCAGAGGAGCTGGAGACTACAGGGAGATCAGTCTCCTTTAGATTATGCCAGCTGAGCAACTGGATTCAGAGCAGAACAAACATCAGGACAGATCATTATATCCAAATTAACCCTCATTTCCCACTTCTGTCCTACAGATGCTCTTATATGACACTGATTTACCCACTTCACCAAACCTTTAATAGCATCCACACACACTCTCTCTACATAACATCTGCCCCCAATATTCAATAGTCTGAATGATCGGTTGTTCTATTTTCTGTATGTATATCCAGAGTGATGAGAATCTAAAGGAAGTAAGCACATAATCTGCATTATTAAATATGAATTTAAGTATTCAAATTAAACATACTGGACACACAATTTATTATTGTGTCTGAACATGTGTTTGTATAGTAACTTACATTGCCTGGTCTGAAGAGTGAGAAATATCTCAATGCATGTTACTATGGAATAAAAAAATCCAAGAATAGAGCCATTTTATTATGTAAATCTATTCCATCCATGTTAATTTCTGTAATTTTTAAATATCCAAATTACATTTTATGATGCATTGCTTAATTCTGAGAGCACTTGAATGATCCAGTACTTATGTTTAACAGATATCTTCTCCTATCTCATAAATGCTCCAGTTACTCTCTCAGATCAGACACAGATTTACCAACATCATCAAAAGAGAGGTGAGAACTAACAGTGATGCTGGGTGAGTCTGTAGATTCAGGAGGGACAGAGAGATGCTATTTGTCTCTTCATTCAAGTAAATGACTCTCTAAACTGTTACTGTTGAACCCACTGTTGTTTAATAAATGTTTAATATTTTAAGAGAAAGAGGAACATCTAAATACACTCAGTGAATATGACTGATGGAAACACAGCCAAATGCCTCTTATGCATTTATTTGTTTTATTTAGATACAAGTAAGTAAATTAAGTCCACATTACAAGTACTATTTCTACTGTTGGTGTCCTAACGTTTACTAACATAACATTTATCTTTTTATTCAAGTGTATCTTTTTAAACATTAAACTGATTAATTATGATTTCCACACTTATAAAAATTTCATGTTATTTCACTGACAGAAGTTCAGATAGTATATTGATTTACTGATCTCGTAATAAAAAAATAGTTTATTGAAACTGATTTACCATTGACCTCAAACATGAGTCTCTGTACCATCAATACAGTTAAATACATTTGGACTACTGGCCTCAGAGCGCTGTTAGGACACACAGAGAGAGAAGCATTAGAATCAGTCCATTCACTCAGCACTTACTGCTACCTCACACAGCCTATTACCCACAGTGGACTTCAGTGGGACTGAAAGAGCTCCAGCACTGGCTCCTCACTGACTGACTGGAGGAGAGTCCTAAGTCTGAAACAGCTCTTCAGCAGCCAGCAGTTGTTCTTCTGCTCAAAACTCACCTTGTGAGACTCCACAGCCTCTTTCAGCTCCTCAAGCTCCTTCTGTCTCTCCTGGATTCTCTGCTGGTTTTTTCTTTGCATCTCACTGCTCCCCGGGCGCCGCAGCGATAGCAATATGGCTGCCCACTGCTCCGGGTGTGTGTTCACGGTGTGTGTGTGTTTGATCACTTCTCACTACTGTGTGTGTGCACTTGGATGGGTTAAATGCAGAGCACAAATTCTGAGTATGGGTCACCATACTTGGCCACACGTCATGTCCTTTCCTTCCTTTCCTTTCCTTTCCTTTCCTTTCCTTTCCTTTCCTTTCCTTTCCTTTCCTTCCTTTCCTTGTTTCTGTGGGAATAAAAAATAATCATGAATCTGAATCATGAAAAATACTGTGTGCTAAAAATAAATAATTAGATATGGGATAAATATCAGTTTATTTACCTGTTTCTTAGTTCTCTCTGCTGCAGCTGATACAGTATTGTGGTTTTTGTGTTCATCCACCATACACAGTAAACAAATACATTTCTGTTCACTACAGCAGAAGACCTCTAGTAGTTTTTCATGTTGAGGGCAGATCATCTCCTGCAGTTGTCCAGTGGCGTCCATTAGATTGTGTCTTTTACCTTTGAAGAAAGTGTTGTTCAAGATGATTTTGACAGTAGGAGTTCAGACACACCAGACAGGACTTGATGGCTTTGTTTATCTCCCCAGTGCAGACGTCACACTCCACGCAGCGTAACAGTGATCAGGACAAGCAGCTTGTAGTTTGGTCTTCTTGAGTTTCTCCACCACTTCAGCCAGCATGGTGTTTTTACCTAAAACAGGTCTTGGAGTAAAGGTCTGTCTGCACTGAGGGCAGCTATAGACTCCCTTCTGATCATCCTGATCCCAGCAGCCTGTAATACAGCTCATACAGTAACTGTGTCCACAGGTGAGGGTCACTGGATCCTTTAGTAAATCCAGACAAACTGAACAGCTGAACTGATCCTGAGCCACTGAAATACTGGATTCTGCCATTTTACAAAAAACAGAGATAGCAGTTCTTCACCAGAAACAGTGAAGCACAATGAAACGTATATGACAAAACGTCACTGCCAGACTGAACAGGAAGTAAATACATTAGTATTTTATGACAGTAAATTAGACGTGCTGGATGGTATAAAGTTCAAACAGGAAGAAATTTAAGAGCAACCTTTGCTCTTTCAGATTATTTGTGAGCAGTCTTTGAAGAAGAAACTCAGTTAATGTACTGATTATAATACAGATTCTCTGTGGAGTTCTCTGATTATAAAAGTTTTAACTATTAATTACAAATATATATTACTGCATAAAATTAAGATTACTCACAAACACCAATAAAGGGATGTTTGTATTGTTTTATTGCATTGTTTTCTGTCTCAATTTATCTTTTGTTCTTCGTATAGTAGCCTACATTATGATATGTGATCCTGGACCACAAAACCAGTCTTAAGTAGCACAGGTATATTTGTAGCAACAGCCAAAAATACATTGTATGGGTCAAAATTATCGATTTTTCTTTTATGCCAAAAAAATCATTAGGATAAGTAAAGATCATGTTCCATGAAGATATCTTATAGTAATATGCATTGCCAGGAACTTCATTTGGACAACTTTAAAGGCGATTTTCACAATATTTCGATTTTGTTGAACCCTTAGATTCCAGATTTTCAAGTAGTCGTATCTCAGCCAAATATTGTCCTATCCTAACAAAGCATTTATTCACCTTTCAGATGATGTATAAATGTCAATAAAAAAACCCTGACCCTTAAGACTGGTTTTGTGGTCCAGGGTCACATAGTTTTATTTAGCACTGGTAATCCAGTGTATGTGTGTGTGTGTGAATGTATGAAGTCATTTCCTATCAAGATCACACAGATGCCCTAGCAGAATAATAGGTATAGTGTATTCCATTATCTATAACATTAACTACCAACAACCAGACAGTATCCAAATACCTCCCATCTTAATTTTGAACAATATATCTATTGTTTTACAATTTAGAACCTATAATGTTTTTCATTTTTTCCCAGAAAATTATTCTTGTACTGCCTTTTTTAAAAATATAAAAATAGACGGCACTTATTTTGATAATTTGGTATCTAATCCGATGAAATCACCGATACAGAACATAATTTACTACACATAATCTAATAAATGTTGAAGTTGTTGAACTATAGCCGCACGGTGGCGTCATTTTACCGTCAAACGGCCCTCCACAATCCAAGTGAAGTTCACAGGCACCGGCCCGTCAGGAGCGGCGGGAGTGCGCTCGTGGGGAAAGTGGGCGCGAGCGTGCCGGAGGAGTTCGCTCGCGCCGCGGCTCAGGAACAAGGAACTAAGACGCTCAACTGCCCCGCAAGACCAATGAACGTCAAATTCATCATGTTTCTTTCGTCCTAACCCAAGAAACACCTGGAATATCTCGTCAGGTACGTTCATCTGTCGGTAACCTATGGAAATACATACAATTATAGGTGTTTCATCGGGTTTTACAGATTTTGTAAACGTGTTAGCTGGTTAGCAGGTAGGAATGAGAGCGAACCTGTTTCCTCAGGTCTAACTTACCTTTTCCCAGCGGAGAAAACCTTGTTACAGACTTTAACGTAAAAACTGAATTTCCTGAGAAAAGAATTAAATTTGAAAGTTTAATTTGATAGGTTTACCTGTCACACAGGTGAGTTTTAAAGCGTGACCCTTACCTGAGGAAAGAAATTTCACCTCAGATTATTTAAAATCTTCCATTTAGCGTCATGCTGTTTTTGCTGTTTTCTTGGTAATATATTTATTTTGGATTTTGTATCGTCAGTTTATTAGAATATGTTTGACCCGGAAAGCTAATTTCGTGACATTTGACATTGATGTGTCATTGTTTGAAATGTGTTTATGACATACTGATACACATTTATGTCATACACGGAGGTAAAATGACAAGGAAATTACAAACTTTATGTCATACGTGTGGAAATGCTGATTGTCAATAGCAGATTGTGAAACGGTAACGTCAGTTTATATATTACCAGTTTCTGGTAGTCATTCTAATATGCTGATTTTTGTTCAATAAACATTTTTTAAAATTATTATTATCATCAACATTTGAGTACATTTTCAGGATCCTTTGATGAATAGAAAGATCAGCTTTTATCTGAAGTAAAAAGATTTTGTAACATACACTATATATCATTCAAAAGCTTGGAGTCAGTTTATATATTTATTTCTGAATGATCATGTGACTGGAGTAATGATGCTAAAAATTCAGCTTTGAAATCACAGGAATAAATTACATTTAAAAATATATGAGCAGAAGAGACTTTATAAAAAACATTAAAAATATTACTGATCAAAAGCTTTTGATGTAATCAATTTAAATGGCCTTACAAGTCTAAATCCTGGATTAAAAACTATATGACAGCACTTTAAACTGTCATGTTGACAAGGAGGGCAGTATGTCTATGTGAGTGATTGTGTTGGAGATATGAGGTTTTTCTCTCTCTCTCTCTCTCTCTCTGTCTCTCTCTCTGTGTGTGTGGGTGTAGCTTCTGTCACATTCTTTGCTCTTACATTATCTTGTTAGGCTTTTTGTGCAATATTTATTTATTCAATTAAATGAAACACTGGCTTTGTTCTCACTGACATTCCTGTTATTCATTAAAAGTTTCCCATGATGAATAAAAATACCTTGTGAATAAAATTTGGTTGGTATTCTAGTCCAGAAACATCAAAGAAAGCTTTGATCTTTCTCCAGCTTTCCCAAGGTCATGGGAAACTAGGAAAAGTCATGTGGAAATGAACAAAATGTATTTAAAAATTGTTTTCTTATAAAATTCTGTTTAAAGGGGTCATCGGATGCCCATTTTCCAAGTTGATATGATTTTTTAGGGTCTTAATGAAAAGCCTATAATATACTTTGGTTAAAAATTCTCAATGAATGTGTAAAACAACACCCTTTTTACCTTGTCAAAATGAGCTCTGCAAAAATCAACCCTTTCTGAGGGGATTGCTCCTTTAAATGCAAATTAGCTCTGCTCGCCCCGCCCCCCTATTCTCGCTGTGGATTGACAAGCCTGTTTACTTTAGCTGCGTTTACCTGTTAAACTTGCTAACTAGCACATTATTAGGAAAGGCGATCGCAAAGATTCAAAGATTAAAAAAAACCCTTGTACTGACTTCTGCTGTAAGTGTAGCTAGATCACGTATGATTTGCGCGAACATAGACGCATATATGTAGATCGGGAGGCGCATTCCCTTCACAAACAAACGTCACCACTGCATCTTCAGTGGCTCAGATGTCGGGACTAAATGACGACCACTATGTCCATTATTACATCCAGCAACACAACACCTCAATCGGTCAATTGGAGATATTCTTGTCTAACTTACATCCCTGCTCCGGCATCGAAACAATGGAGGTTGGACTGTGACAGCTGGTCTGAGGTAAGACGCTCATGTCAATCACCTATCGTGGGAGCGGCCTCTGTCAGTGTGACGCCACACCGACGGGCATCTGAGAATGGCTCGACTTGAAAAAGGGGATATTATTTGTACAGATTAATTAAAAACCACTGCACGGATTTTTATCATTGTAGGGTAGTTGATTGACATAAGCATCTTACCTCAGACCCGCCTTAAATCAGCTGTAAGAGTCCGACCTCCATTGTTTTGATGCTGGAGCAGGGATGTAAGTTAGACAAGAATATCTCTGATTGACAAATCATTTGTGATCAAGCTTCACCTACAGCAGAAGTGAGTATAAGGGTTTTTTATGAATCTCTGCAATCACCTTTCCTAATAATGTGCTAGTTAGCAAGTTTTGCGGTTAAACGTGCTAAATGCGGACAAAATTTAAAGGAACAATCCATTAGAATAGGATGATTTTTTTAGAGCTCATTTTGATGAGGTAAAAAGGGTGTTGTTTTACACTACCATTGAGAATTTTTAATTTTTGTGTTTATTAAGATCCTAAAGAATCATATGGACTTGTGGAAAATGGACATCTGATGACCCCTTTAAAAATCCTTATACAGTAACCATAAATTACTAGAAAGTCTTACAAAATGTAATGGAAATTAATTGTTTAAAAGATGAAGGAACGTTTTATTTTTTCTTTCTTTTTTGTTGTCTATCTCTTTGTATCCCAAAATCCTTTTCTCAGACACTTCACCGCAGGATTTACTTTTTCTGATGTCATCCCTCATTGGATCAGGCTTGTGTTTAAGTTGCTGAGTTCAGCTGTCTCTGGTTAAGCAGCATGCCTGCATGGGGTATCAGAGATTTCTTTTGATGTTGTGCTTTAGTTATGTGGACGGAAACACACCTGCACCTTCAGATGTCCACAGAAAGTTCAGCGAATTTTATTAATAGACTTTTATCATTGTTTTCTAGACATAAAATTAGATATATTTTAAAGTTGGCTATTGTCAACAAGCATTTCCTTTAGTATATGACACAAAATGTGCCATGTCCTGTTTAGTCTCTGGTGCTGAAGGAAAATCATATGTAAAGTCAGTTGGAGAGTTAAATTATACATTAATATGGTATTCAGTAATGTCATGCTTAAGTGCCTACATTAAAAACTTTTGGCCTTGCAGATATGAATAGTACTTTTGACAGATGTTTTGTGCAATATTGTCATGTTTAGCATAGTTGAATGTGTTTGGATGTGTGTTTAAATGTGTCCTGTAGAAAATCACTAAAAATGTCACTGAATTTGCTTTGTATATTTTTTGTGAACTCATAGTTGTGTCTCAGTCAGGATGAGTTGCTCAAGTCAAAGACATCTAAGTGCTGGTGTTTGCTGTGTGCTGAAGTTCATATACCCTGAAGCAAATTCCTCTTTGTTTCAAAATCCTGGTTTCTCCATAGGGGTGAATGTTTTGAGCTACCAGGAAGGTTTTTTTGCTGCATGTTTTTATTTGTGCAGCTTACACATAATATTGTGTGTTACAGTATTGCTAGGTGAGAAGATGAGAAATTAGAGGCTAAATTTGCATGTTTATATAGAAAAGTAGTCATGCAGATGGTCATAAAATAGATATATGGGCCATTCTACAGAATTGGTGCAAA
This sequence comes from Labeo catla, assembly GCA_012976165.1. Taxonomy (NCBI): domain Eukaryota; kingdom Metazoa; phylum Chordata; class Actinopteri; order Cypriniformes; family Cyprinidae; genus Labeo; species Labeo catla. The sequence goes on from VONZ01000042.1 coordinate 1,193,633, forward strand.
CTGCTGTACCAAAAAAACACATTTAAAAAGTGTTTTTACTTTCGGTAGTGACATCTTTGTTTTTTGGGTTTTATCCCGTAAAATTGTCACTACCATGTCATCATTATTATGGGAACACATAATCCCCATATTCGGGGCAAATTTTTCTATAGTTATGCAATTTTTTTGGACAAATATTTCAAATCTTTTTGTAAATATGAAAATTAACTACACAATTGCTAGAAATGTGTACCTTGAATATTATACAATTTGCATGCATACAATGTATTTATTTATTTATTTTTTTAAAAAGACACATTTTCTTTAAAGACGTTTCCAACTCTGATTTTGAACCAATTCTGTAGAATGGCCCATATATCTTAATGTATGGGCCAAAATATTGAAGTCTAATTGTTTGTTTGTTTACATAATTTGATTATTAGCTTTTCTGTGTTATTGGCCAGAATTTTTTTTGTCACAATTTTTTTTTTGTCTTTTATTTGGTAATTATATTTTAATTTATTTATTTATTTGTTTATTTGTTAGTTTTGTTTTCCATTCTGTTAGTCTATTGGATTATCAATTAAATTAACATAACCAGTTCTTTAATGAAATCACATTACGGGAAGTGACATTATTTTTGGTTAAAAAAAACAACAAGGAAACCAAATTTCACACACTGATACAGACATCAGTCGTCAATGCATTTTTGCTAAATTGTCTTCCGTCTCTCTTTCTCCTTTAGCTGATTCCATATCAACCCAACACACCTCACTATGCTCCTCTCCTCATGCTATTGACCTTTGACCTCTGACAGGGATGGCGGACCGCTCGGTGGCTCCGGGTCAGACGTTCATAGAGGTGGAATACGACTATGAGTACAAATCGAAAGACCGTATAATCACCATTAAACAGGGGGAAAGATACCTGCTTGTTAAGAAGACCAATGAAGACTGGTGGCAGGTGCGCAAGGACGAGGCCACTAAACCCTTCTACGTCCCAGCGCAGTATGTGCGGGAGGTGCGACGGGCTCTCATGCCCCCTCCTAAACCCCTCAGTGCAGCAGGCCGAGGGGGGACCGGACCCATTCGACCGTCTGGCCTGGACATTCAGCAGCAAGATGACAACAAAAAGAGCCCATGTCCCTCTCCCTGCGGCACTGCTTTATTGCCACCCAGGGATGACAGAGGCAGCCCGGGCAGCCCGACGGCGCTCCTCCCCCCCACACAAATGAACAATTCACCTGGCACACTTCCACGTTCCAGAGCCGAGTCCCCAACTTGCAAAGAAGAGATTCATGAAGAGTTTGCTGGAGAAGGAGGCTGCTCGGATAAAAACCGAAATGATTCAGAATCCGGGGATGATCTCAGCAGCGGTTCAACTGATAACCTACAGGTGGGAATCACTTTTATACCCACTCATTAAAAGTGAAATTATTCAAAAGTGAAATTATTGTGTTACGGTCATCACGCCCTTTCGTGCCTCATGACATCTTGCTATTTTACCTGTGGCCTGACAGTAAAGCGCTAACGTGCGGCAAAACTTGACTTTAAAGGGGACCCATGATATTAAAGGAGAAGTCCACTTTCAAAACAAAGATTGACATATAATGTACTCACCTTCTTGTCATCCAAGATGTTCATGTCTTTCTTTCGTCAGTCGTAAAGACTGAATGTTTTTTGAGGAAAACAATTCTGCATTATTCTCCATATAATGGACTGGTATCGTGCCCCGATTTTGAACTTCCAAAAGGCAGTTTAAATGTGGCTTCAAACGATCCCAAATGAGGTTGTAAACAATCCCAGCCGAGTCTTATCTAGCAAAACGATCGGTTATTTTCATAAAAAAAGATACAATTTAAATACTTCTTCATCTCAAATGCTCGTCTTGCCTTTCTCTCCCTGAACTCTGTGTATTCTTACTCAAGACAGTTAGGGTATGTCGAAAACTTAAATCGTATTTTTTCCCTCGACTTCAAAAATCATCCTGCATCGCTGCAGAAGTTCCGACCCAGTCTTTGCAAAGTGAACATGCAAAGAAGATCAAACAACCTTAACAAAAAAGGTAAAACAGCGATATAGGGCGATTTTGAAGTTGAGGGAGAACATGAGATGGGAGTTTTTTGAAATTCCCTAACTGTCATGAACTGGAACAAAAACAGTCCAGGCAGAGTAACGAGCGTTTGGCATTAAAAAGTATATAAATTGTATTTTTTTTTCATGAAAATAACTGATTGTTGTGCTAGATAAGACCTTTCTTTCTTGGCTGGGATCGTTTGAAGCCACATTTAAACTGAATTTTGGAAGTTCAAAATCGGGGGACCATATTAGTCCATTATATAAGAAAGAGTTTCTCTGTGTGAAAAACAAGTTTTTTTTTAACGTAGATATTTCATGAGTTTACTGCTACATATTTTGGTAAGAGACGTCAGTTGTGTTATATTAAGCCATACATGTCTTAATACCTGGGGTTCCCTTTAACTTAACCATTGAGAGGAAGCTCTGCAAGTTCAGTGTCTCAATTAAAAGCGAAATACTCTATCAAATTCTTCCATCACGTGTCTAACTCTGTGTAGTCTTTAGATTTTTGCTTGCATTTCTGCAACCAAATCAACATTTTTCCCATGTATTGCATTAGTTATGTTGCCATGCTGGCTAAACACTGTCTGGCTCAGCCTGCTACAGTAGACACGCCCCAAACTCTCGCTATTGGTTGATCTGAAAAGTGATTGATGGATCTTAGTAGGCCACTCTAAATGTTTTAATGTTGCCTGGGAGGCTCAGTGTTTACACTCTTAGGAGAAATAAAATCCATGAATGGCATATTTATAGTAGTCAGTGAACGATAAACTGAGTGAAAAGAATGTGTTTTGACCTAAAAAATCATACAAATTCAGATGAGTTTAATTGACAAATTTTCTGGTGCTTTAAAAGAGATTTAAGAAAATTTGACACACTTAAGATCTGTTTGAAATATGGCACTGATGTATGGCACTGTTTTGGACTCTTGTTTCGCTATAGTTACCCATCTGTTTTTTTTTTTTTTTAAGTCCTCACTCTCGTTTCCTTCTCTCTTTATTTCTCTCTCTCACAGTCACACTCCCTCCTTTCCCTGAAGCTCTTATTTTCGTCATCTCCTCCCAGTGTTTTTCTGTTGTTTCCTTCTGCTGTGTCATCACAGCATTTCTGCTAAACAGCAAATATTTGCTGTTGTGTCATCATGGCATGTGTAGGATGGCGTGAATGCTTTGTTTTGAATGCTCACTCACACAGATACACTATCGTTCAAAAAACTTTTAATCGACAAGGGTGCGTTCAACTGATTAAAAAGTGACAGTAAAGACATTTCAAATAAATGCTGCACTTTCAAACGTTATATTCATCAGAGAAGCCCGAAAAAAAAAATATCTCAAGGTTTTCCAAAAAAATATTAAGCAGCAAAACTGTTTTCAGCATTGATAATAATAAATGTTTCTTAAGCAGCAAATCAGCATATTAGAATAATTTCTGAAGAATCATTGACACTGAAGACTGGAGTAATGATGCTGAAAATTTAGCTTCACGTCACAGGAATAAATTACTTTTAAAAATATATTTAAAAAGTAAGGAGTTGTTTTAAATGGTAAAAATATTTCACAATATGACTTTTTTTATTGCATTTTTTAATTAATTAAGTGCAGCCCTAGTGAGCATAAGAGATTTATTTGAAAACATTAAAATATTACCAATCCCAAACCTTTAAACAGTGGTGTAGGTTTGCTGCGTATGTACACTACCAGTCAAAAGATATTGAAAGTCTCTTCTGCTCGCCAAGCCTGCATTTATTTGATCCAAAGTACAGCAAAAAAACATAAAATTTTGAAATATTTTAAATAAGTACTTTCTATGTGAGTGTATTTTAAAATCTAATTTATTTCTGTGATTTCAGTAGAATATTTTCAGGTTTCTTTGCTAAATAGAATCTAATATAGAAATGTTTTGTAGCATTATAAATGTTTTGTATAGTGCATAATGTTACAAAAGATTTTTATTTCAGATAAATGCTGATCTTTGGATCTTTCTATTCATCAAAGAATCCTAAAAAAAATGTACTCAACTGTTTTAAATATTGATGGTAATAATAATAAAAATGTTTCTTGAACAGCAAATCAGCATATTAGAATGATTTCTGAAGGATCATGTGACACTGAAGACTAGAGTAGTGATTCTAAAAATGTAGCTTTGATCACAGGAATAAGTTACATTTTAAAATATGTTCAAATAGAAAGCAGTTATTTTAAATGGCAAAAATATTTCACAATATTACTGCTTTTGCTGTATTTTGGATTAAATAATTGCAGGCTTGGTGAGCAGGAGAGACTTTAAAAAAAAAAAACATTAAAAATCATACTGTCCAAAACCATTTGACTGGTATTGTACCTCATCTTAACTTGTTTGGGATTTGTCCCCCTCTGTTCTTACCTGTTTTATTTATTTATTTATTTTTTGTAAATGAGATGTAAAAATCATAGGTGATAGATGATTAAATATATCTTCTGTGGTATAAATGGTATAGCAAAATCTCTCAACCAATTCAAATTTCATATTTTAAGTCACACTGTAAATATTGTTTAAATGCCAACCTGTTTCCATCCCCTCATGTTTGGCTGCCTGTAAACATCAAAAGTCCTCAAACCAAAATAAGGGTCTTGGCATCACCATTTAATTTGTCTTCAGTATGCCATAGGTAAAGATTCTTTGAAACTGAGCAAGGCGTGTTCTGTTTGTGCAAATGTGTCTGTTAATGTTCATGACCAAAGGTCACCTGCAGGAAGGTGGATGACATACTAGTAGATCTCACCCTCCTGAGAGAGAGAGAGAGAGACTGAAAACTCTTAGTTTGTAGTTCCTTCCATCATCTGTGCGTGTGAACAGAAGGATTATCTTTACGTTCATATGAAGATTTGCTTAATCTCTCTAAGAACAGAGGGAGAGCAGGAGAGAGTTCGGATCGGGATGTTCAGCATGACATGACAGTGTTAGATGGGAGGGGGTGAGGAGAGTGTTGCTCTGTGTTTGTGTGCATGTATTAGTGCTCTGCACTGGCTCTAGCATCCTGCATCCAGCGCAGTTCAGAGTTGCTTGCTGCTGCATCTCCCATTATAGGATATTCTGCACTGAGCAGCACTGCGGAGACACCATGTACCCAGAGGAGCCGGTAAGAAAAGGACACGCACACATGTCTCCATTTACACCATGCATGGCAGTGTACAAATACACTTACACACACACAATTTCTGCATTTGCCACAACTATGCATATGCACTTCTTTCTTTTCTTCCTTACGCATAGATTTAAAGGGATAGTCTACCCAGACATGATGATTCTGTTGTTGTTTACTCACCCTTGTGTGTTTTTGGACCTGTATGACTTTGATTCTAATGAGGAGGATATTTAAAAAAATGTGTATTTTTTTCCAAACAGTGAAAGGATATAGAGTCCAGTGTCAGATTATATTTCAAAATCTCTTCTTTTGTGTTCCACTGAAGAAGAAAGTTGTAGAATTGTCATTTTTGGTGAACTATCCCTTTAATTATTAGCACACAGACAACTTATGTTTATGATGGACTTCTACATAGTTAGGCAAATACAGTTAAGCTTGCATGTGCAACACAAACGATCACAGTGCTGGAACATGGTGTACTTGTATTATTGTCTTGAGTTCCTGTGACATGCTGATGTGACCAGGATGTGCATTGCTGTATTACATAAGCTCTGCTACATAACAGTTCAGTGGACAGCTGGCCTGAGAAACCCACACACACTGCTTCAAAAATGCACACAATTTAAGAAAGCATGCACTCAACATAAAAATCTCTGCACAAATAAGCTAAAACGCACAGCTTTTCCAAGCTTTGGTACTCGCTTGTGTTTTGTCCTTGCTTTTTTACACAGCTGTAATGATGTGATTGTAAAAAACTGATTTCTGATTCCTCTGCCCTGATGCAGATGAAACGCATAAGCTGTTTTAATCTGTTTGCTCTGTCGACCGAATCTCAGTGTTCGACTGCTCCATGGGCCTATTGCTTTGTAGCTTACATAATACTGTAATGCTAATACTGTACAGTAGCTACTGTTAATACACTTCACTGTAAGCACGGATCATTGTCACTGCTGCAGCAGCTTTGTTTAACCTTGTTGTGAAAGTTTTTTTTAATGTAATTTTCCCATGACATGAGTGTACAAATAGACAGCATTCTAATGCTAATTCCTATTCTCCTTTTAGAAGGCCGCTGTGAGCTCAAGGTTTAACCTGCCTTAGGCTTTGTGTATCTCTGGACAGGAATGATTTTGTGTACTGAAACATTGTGACACAGATGAGTGGAGTCAGTGGTTGATTTGCATGCTGAGTTTCTGATAACTGGTGTTTTATCAGTTTTGAGATGGGATTTTTGCAGTGTCAGACACAGATTTGATCTCAGCTGATGCATTGCAGAAAAAATGGCAAGAATTTGATTGGCTGGGTCTATGCAGCTTCAAGGAGTCAGGGTGCACAGGTTTTCATCGGTCTGACATTTTTTTTTTTTTTTTAAACAGTAATATTGTGAAATATCATATTTTAAAATAACTGTTAAAATGTAATTTATTTTTGTGATGGTAAAGCTGAATTTTCAGCAGCCATTATTCGAGTCTTCACTGTCACTTGATTTTTCAGAAATAATTCTATAATGCTGATTTGTTGCACAAGAAACATGTTTTTTTTTTTATTAATGATGAAAGCTGCTTAATGTGACCCTGGACCATGTGAATGTCCATGTAAATGATACATTATCTGAAAGCTAAATAAACTAGCTTTCCATTGATGTATGGTTCGTTAGGATAGGACAATAGGCCAAGAGACGACTATTTGAAAATCTGGAGTTGAGGTGCAAAAAATCTAAATATTGAAGAAAGAAAAAAAAAGCCTTTAAACTTGTCAGAATGAAATTCTTAGCAATGCATATTACTAATAAAAATTACGTTTTTATGTATTTACAGTAGGAGGGAAGGAAAAAAATAGTAGTGTTATTTGAGGATAAGTAACATTTGAGGATAAGTAACATAAGCAACATTTATAGTGCCATTGCTAATTTGATTGTATTACCGAAATTAGTGAAATTACTGAAAGAAAGTCTAGCAACTAGTTTTTGAGATTGTATTTTCCCATTGAATTAGATATGAGCTGTACTTGCATGACTGAAAATAGCTACCTGAGTGTGTTTCTAACCTGACCACTAAGTGAGCTGACTTGCCTTGAAAGGGACTTAGCATTTAATATTGGATGAAAACACTAAATTTGACCACAAATCAAAAGTTGATTTCTTGACTGTTGTCTGTGCAGCTGTTCACCTAGACTGCACAAGCACGTTATATTAACTTCAGATGGCCAGAATAAAAATTTTGTTTGTCTATATCCACTTTGCACTCCTTGTTTTTGTGGCAAAAGGGTGTGTTTTATGATGTCATCACGTATTTGTACACCTGGCCGAAGGGTTTTTCACAACCCTAACCCTAACCCTAACCCTAACCGCACCCTGGGCTATATTTTCAGTACATTCTCTTTCTCATTTTAACCTGACCTAGAAGTGACAGTACTTGTGCTCATGTTCAGAGCAAACTTACATACTCAAGTACTGGTTAAGTTCAAAGGTCACTTTCTTGTTCTCTGAGTGCTGGTTAGCTTCAAGGGTCACTCTAAGGAGAATTGCACAGCGTAATCTATGTCCCATCATTCTTGGCACAGAGGACACACACACATGCAGGATTACTCTTCATAAGGCGAAGAGCTTTCTAGGGTTGGTCAGTAGTAAATGAGTGGATTATAGTTTAGTCATGAAGTGTGTGTGGTCTAGAAATGATCCTGGTGTGTTTATTTATGTATATATGAAACTCAGAAGAAAACTTTTGTTTGTAACCCAGAGAGGGTTTATCTGACAAAACGAAAGGAGCAACTCAAGACGTTATTAGATTAATAGATTATGTCTTCACCTCCTGCTGATGCATGCTGGGGTGCTTTGGTTTGCACTATGAATAAATGGGATTTAGACTTTGGTTTACTGTATTTTGAGGGTGTTATTCAAATGCTTTTCTTCCATCCTTCCTCTCACGCTTTTTATTTTTCACTCTCGATTATAATTGCTTTTTCTTCTTTTGAACATCTTTCTTTCATTCCCTCAGTCTTCTGTGTTGTGCGTGCGTGCCTATGAGAGACCGGCACAGAAACACACACGTCTGTGTCTTTAGGGCATGTTGGCACACAGTGTTCTACTGATTTGAGGTGTGAAGTCTCCTCATGTCAGAAACAGCCGTGGAAATGATGTCAGTGTGAAGCTTAAAGATTGGAAGATAAGATTTATTCTCTTTTATATGTTCATTTCTACCAGGGTTTCTCAACTCTTTGCCCTTCTTGTCAGTCACTATGTATGTAATATATTATGTATTTTTCTGTTTGTACTAATTAAATTCTGTTTTGTTTTTTCAGCTTAGCTGCAAATGCTTTAGTGGTACAAATGTACAAATATTTGTAATAGCAATAAGAATTAGAATAAGGTTAGAAAGCCTAAGTGAGGGGGTTACAGAGGTTATCAAAAGAGAAACAGGGAATTTCTCCCTTATATAGAGAAAGAAAAAGAAATGGGGGATACGAGATGTAGATAGAGGTAAAAAGAAGGACAAAAAGGTAACTTTGCTCTCTTCTGGTTTCAAGGGATTCTGTTCTGACATGCTGCGACTTCACATATGCTTCCTCATTCCTGCAATCTTCCACTCGCGCACACTCGCATACACATAAAGGTGCATATTTGTGCTGGGTAGATGTCTTTCTGTAGTCAACACAGCACAATTCACTGATGTATCCTCTTCTGTTTTGTTTTAGATTATAAGTAAATCATAAAATGTTCACTTAAAGCTACTAAGTCTAAAAAATTGAATTATTCCAGAGTTTGCAGTAAGAATTTAATGTGTAAAGATGGAGCCATAAAATACTACAAAGATAATACATGTGATTTCTTTGCTGTTGCATGTAAAATCAAACCTGCATTTCCATTTTTTTTTTTTTTTTCTTTCTTCAATTAATGATCAAATATGTGCAAGGTGTGCATTAATGATCAAATATGTCCACCTTCACATTGATGAAACCTCAGCCAGACAAAAGCACAGATCAGCTGTGGAAATTTCAGCAAATCAGTGGTGGGCAAATTTTAGGAAGACATAATCAAATGTTTAAGTAATGTAAGACCCATTGATTGGCATGATGGGTGAGATGTTTGACATGTCATCTGAAGGCCTAGTCCCCTGCCCTTAATCTTGAGGATCCACACACATACAGGGTCAGTTATGCGCCACCTGCTGGCTCTATCTACATGTTTTTCAACATGACTAATATCTAATAGTGTTTTGAATTTGAATTGTGTTTTGAATTGAAATTTAGCATGATTTCACTCGCTCAACAAAGAATCCTCTGTAGTGAATGGGTGCTGTCAGAATGAGAGTTAAAACAGCTGATATACATCACAATAATCCTTATTACTCCATTTAATCAGTTATGAAATCAAAAGCTTGGATCTGTGCGTATTTCTCTCCTGATTCAGATAGCAGATAGGAGAAAACAATATTATGGATACAGGACTAACTATTACTAAATAACTATTTCTTTAAAGTTTAAACAACAGTTTGGTTCTCTCCTGATATGTTATTCTTTGTTTTTGCAATCATTTGTGTTCATACGTCGCTTGTTTTGTTTGGGTTTCTATTGTTGTCATTGTTATATTGTTATTTTTTGTCTCCTGATTGTTATACAGCTTTACTGTTGAGTTTCCATTGTGGAAACTAGTTGTATGTTTTTTTTTTTTTTTTTGCTGCAGGCTCCTTATGTTTCACTCATTTGGACTCAAACACATTCAGTGGTTTGTTTCCACAAACAAGAACATTATTTGTCCACATTTTGTCCTTTTAAAAATGTTTTCTCTGCCTCAGGGCTCAGGCACATGAGAAATGGCGTAATTGGTTTGGTTTTAGGAAGCGATCTGCTACTAGCAGTATCAGCAGATGTCCTCAGATGTGTGGCATTGTTAGCATTCATTATTACTTGAATGGTTTTTTTTTGTAGTTATGGAACTGTTACTTCTTATATTAGCATACATTACACTTGATTATTCATAAAAACAGCAAGGAGACTGTGTTAACATTTTAATAATTTATTGATAAACTAGCGCTTTCTTTGTTTTCGTTTTAAGAGATGAAGTTGGTGATACTGACTCGTCATCTCAGCAGTAGTGATGCGCCTCTATACACGCTTCATATGGATTACATGATCTGAGAATGTTTGTTTTCTATTTGAATTGGTTCATTTGAAAGCAGACATTTCACTCTCTATAGATATATTTTTCATGTCTGTAAGGCCTCTACATGGAGTTTTGTGCTCAAGTTCACAGAGATGGCAGAAAGTGTATCCTGTTTGCTTTCATTATTTTACAAAAGCGTTTCATTGTTATGAAGTCTTTACAGATTCAAAAGATGTATTACTTTTATCTGTATGACTAAAAATGACAGCAAGTGACTGCACCGGCGCCTCCATCTGTCATTCAGCATCCTCACTCTGCACGACACTTGAATAGTGCACAATTAACATTAGATTGAGCGGCTGTGTAAGGTTGTTACTACGTACATATTTTAGATGATAAGCCATATTTGAGGTCGAGGAATAATAGGTGAGTGTTTGGATGTCCTGCACAATGTACTATATTATCACATAGACCAACCGTTAAAGGAAAAGTCCACTTCCAAAATGCAGTTTAATGCAGCTTCAAACGATCCCAAATACGGTTGTAAACGATCCCAGCCGAGGAAGAAGGGTCTTATCTAGTGAAACGATCGGTTATTTTCATTAAAAGAATACAATTTAAAAATACAATTTTAAATCTCAAACGCTCTTCTTGTCTCCCTGAACTCTGTGTATTCTGGCTCAAGACAGTTAGGGTATGTCGAAAAACTCATTTCAAAATCATCCTACATTGCTGCAGAAATTCTGATGCAGTCTTTGCAAAGTGAACAAGCAAAGAAGATCAAACACCCTGAACAAAATACTATAACTTTCTTGAGCCAGAATACACAGAGTTCAGGGAGAGCAAGACAAGATTAGTGTTTGACATTTAAAAGTATATAAATTTTATAATTTTTAGAAAAATAACTGATCGCTTAGCTACGTAAGAACCTTCTTCCTTCCGCATTTGGGATCGTTTGAAGCCGCATTTAAACTGCATTTTAGAAGTTCAAACTCGGGGCACCATACCAGTCCATTATATGGAGGAAAAATGCTGAAATGTTTCCCTCAAAAAAACATAATTTATTGACAACTGAAGAAGGAAAGACATGAACATCTTGTTTAAGGATGACAAGGATGTGAGTACATTATCTGTAAATTGTTGTTCTGGAAGTGGACTTCTCCTTTAACGATCTGTCTGTCACAGACTGTGTGACTTCGCCGCTTCCTGTTGATTATTTTTTTTTATTTTTTTTCCTGCGACTAATAAGAATTTGGTCGACCACGCTTGTTCTCGTTGGTTAGTCGACTATTAGGGAGCAGCCCTAGTGCACATTAGTATTAATTAAAGAGCCACAGATAATTAAAAGAGGGATTTTGTGGTGTTGTCCTGGTCAGTACGTCATCACCGCTATGAGCCTGTTGTGAGCAGCCTGAAATTAGTGTTTGTGATTGTTTACTGTTGCATGCACACTATGCATGACTTTCTCTTTGACACAAACTGCCGTTAATTTAATTTGCATTCCTGAATTTGGGGATATCAGGTGTAGGTTCTCCATGTTTCTACCTCTCTCGTTGACCTTAAAAGTCTGAGTTTGATCACACCATTAGCTTGTGTTTGTGCGCTTTAGCCTGGATCTCTAATCTGCTGACATTATCCTCTGTGGCTTAAATTGTTAAGTGCCATCCAGGTTCATCATGCACACATTCATGTGAGCTCATTACCTTGTTTCCGACGGTGCAGTGATGCATGCTGGGATTCTTTGGCTTTGGAAGCTAGGACTAGACTGGATCACTTCACATGCATTATAATTTGATAAAAATAGAGAGCTTTCTCTCTCACACATTTACTCTAAAGTGCTTAGTCATAATTAAATTACCGATGAAGCTGTTGTGTAACAATTTTGTTTGAATGACAAGCCCTAGAGTTTTCCCCTAGAGAAACCAGAGGTTTCTCATTGTATTTAGTGCTTTTTGCTGTATGGTGTTCCTCATTATTCCTCAGATTATTTTGTTTTAATGCCTTTAATCTAATCTTGTCGAGAGGCCTGCTTGTAAAGTAAGCGTGAGTTCAGGTGTGTGTTGTAAGGGTCTGGAATGTGGTTGTGCAGGTTCTTCCATAAATAAGTTTCAGGTATGAAGTCTCGCTCGCTCTCTCTCTAATCTGTCCTCTCTGTTTCCCTGTCTGACTGTGACTCTCTCTATTGTTCTAGGCTCATAATGTCCCTTTTGACGAAGATACTGTTCTAATCAGTTCCTGTAAGCAGTAGGGATGCATCAAAACTTTGGCTGCCACAGATGCCATAAAACAACATTTTCGGTTTTCGTTCAAACGAGAAAATATGTCAAAAATCTGGAAAAACTGAAACTTTAACAGGTTGGAAATCAGGAACTTTGACATGGAGAAAAATCAGTTTGCATGTGATATATCTTGTGTAATACATGTATTATAGAAGTGTGTGACATGCAGTTTTGTATGTCTGAATCTGTAAGCAGTAGAATAATGTTTTTAAAGAAGTCTCTTCTGCTTACCAACCGCGCATTTATTTGATACAAAGTACAGCAAAAACAGTAAAATTCTGAAATATTTTTACTATTTAAAGTAACTGTTTGAATATATAAATGATAGAAATTAATACTTTTATTTAGCAAGAATGCTTTAAATTGATCAAAAGTAATGATAAACATTTATAGTGTTTATAAAATATTTTCATTTCCGATCAATGCTGTTCTTCTGAACTTTCTATTCATCAAAGAAACCTGAAAAATTCAAATTTTATAGTTTTTGCAGTACTTTGAATCAAATGAATGCAGACTTGATAAGCAGAAGAGACGTCTTTAAAAAACATTGAAAATCTTACTGTTCAAAAACTTTTGACTGGTAGTGTGTGTCATACTGTGCTACTAAAGGGTGGAATAATAAAGTAAATGTGGCCAGATGCAAATGTTTTACAGCCTAATATGATTTTATTTATATTATTTTTCAAAACAACATTGCTAGGTTCTCCAATTAAACCGCCAACCGTCATTTTTTATTTTTATTTTTATTTGCTCCTTATTCCCGATCAGGTAAAATCCTGGTTAAAAACTCTTCCTCAGCACACAAAACCCTTGTGTTGTTGCACTGCATTAAATTTGTAAAGTAACCTATAGTATTAGATATTTTTGAAAACTTTAAAATTACCCTGTACTTGTAAAAATAACATGGCACATGCAAACTTTTCACGATTTCAGTTGTACTTCAATTATCTGTGGTATTAAACATCAAACATTTCTAATGAGGATTTTCTCTCTCTTCTAATGCAGACTTTAGGTTCAGGGCAGGGCAGGCCTGACTCTCCTGTCTACACAAACCTGCAGGAGCTGAAGATCTCTCAGTCCTCCACCCCTCCATTGCCATCTTCCTCTCCACTCCACACCAATGGCGAGTGGGAAACTCACAAAGATCACAATGGCAGACACTTCTACTACAACCGCAGCACGCAGGAGAGGACCTGGAAACCCCCACGGGCACGGGACAGCCTCAACAGGAAAGAGGAAAAACAAGACATGACTGACACTGAGGTACACACACAACAGATTAGGCACAACACAACAAACGGTGATGCATGCACGCACAAACAAACGCACGTGTATTGTCATGCTTATATGTCAAATGTGGCTTACAATGGGTAAGAACAACTTCGTAAGGGACAAAATATCCATTGTGGTTGTGGGGAATTCATGGTTGGATAGCTAAACTCTCTCTCAACCTGAGCTGTGTATTTATATGCATGCAAAGCATTCTGGGTAATTGATTTTTCCAGGTGAAGGGCTATTTGTGACTGACTGGTGGTTTATTTCTCATCTCTCTCTCTTTTTCCTTGACTGCCTCTCTGAATTAACTCTTTTTCTCTCTGTATTTCTTTCTTCTTGTCTTGCTTTTGGGTGATTTGGCTGGGTGAAGGGTCTTTCGTCTGAGGAAAACTGTCTGAGCAGCCAATCAGACAGCCAGTACGGTTCGCCCCCTAGAGGCTGGTCTGAGGAAATGGATGAGCATGGACACACTCTCTATGTATCTGACTATACTAATGAGAAGGTACAAAATCAAACTCAGTGTGTTAGTGCATGGTTGACAATTTTTGTCTTACTAATCTCACAAATGGAGAAAGTACTAACTTTTTTCTTCAACAACAGGCTTGTTTACTGTTTTTATTTTATGGCCACTTGTTTTTCCACATTTGTATGGTATGACCTATTATAACCATTGATTCTGTGTATCTAGACTTTCCACAGTGGTTGAAAAGTCAACAAGTCAGCTTTTTAAAAAAAAAAGCTTTTTGCTTTATTTGGTGCTTGCAATAAGCGTGAATTAGTTGTTAGTGATTTTATTTTTTATTTATTTATTTTTTTTTTGCATTCTGTCTTGCTGTTTTTGAACATGCTTTTGAGCCACCTTTTTACTGTCTCCGACAAATAACAGATTAGAAGTCATTCATGCCTAATGAGGAGTAGTACGCGAGCTGTGTGAAAGATGTGTATGTTAGATTTCAGATCCAATTTGAGCGAATCATTTCTTGAATGTTGGAGATAGTGGAAGGGTGCATGTGTTTCTTTTTTTTGTTTTTTTTTTTAAGTACTGACCTGAATAAGATATTTCACTTAAAAGATGTTTACATATAGTCCACAAGAGAAAATAATAGTTTAATTAATTAGTTCAATTTATAAAAATGACCCTGTTGAAAAATTTACATACACTTCTTAAAAAAAATTACATACACTAATTTACATACAGGTTCTTATTACTCTGTTCTTACCTGAATGATCACAGGTGTGTTGTTTTTCATGCTGCTCTTCAGAAAAATCCTTCAGGTCCAACAATTTTTTTTTTTTTTTTTTTAATAGTATTTTTGCGTACTTGAACGCAAAATGAGTCCCTCAGTTGTCCTCAGTGTGAAATGATGGATCTCAGAATCATACAGTCATTGTTGGAAATGGTTCAAATACACAAAAATGCTGAAAAAACAAAGAAGTTGTGGGACCTTAAGGATTTTTCTGAGGAACAGCGGCTAGTTTAACTGTTCATGACCAACAAGGGACTCATAAGCAAGTAATCACTAAACAAAAGCTGTGGATCATTCAGGTAACAACACAGTATTAAGAAGCAAGCATATGTTAACTTTTGAACGGGGTAACTTTTATAAATTCAACTGTTATTTTCTTGTCTCTTGACTATATGTATGTCTTTTATGTGAAATATCTTATTCAGGTCAGTACTACATAAAAAATAACATGCATTTTGTATGATCTCTCTTATTTTGGTAAAAAAAAAAACTAACATTTTGCAGATTCTGCAAGGAATGCGTCTGATTAGAGTTTGGTGAATCCGAAACCTGCCTAACAGGGCTTTCTTGAGATCAATCTAGTTGTTTTAGGCATCTAGTTGGTTTGGAATTTATTTTGCAAATAGTGTCTGTGTGTGTTTTGTATGTGCATATAGTGGTTGAAACACACAGACGAGCGAGGCCGGCTGTATTACTACAGTGCAGATGGCTCCAGATCTGAGTGGGAGCTTCCTAAAATTGGTCTCAAATCACAGGTGAGACTGACAACAGATTCCGGTCCTTATCAGCATGAAAAATATTTAGTCAGGAAGTCCCAGAAATCCCTTTCAATTTGGTTTATTAAAACCTACTAATCCTGGTTTCAGTGCCCTATGAAGTGCTTAATTGAAAGTGTGCGTCTGTGTGTGCATGTACACGTTGTGAGACTATTTCAGTTTGTTTCCCTGACAAGCTTCATTACCAGTCCTAATAATCTTGCCTCTTCTTGTTCCACCTATTTTAGTCTAACCACACACCTCTGCTACCAGGAGATGCACAGAAAACGCGTAGTCTTGACCGGAGACTACCCGATTCCATTCCTATCAGGCCGAGGCACAGTAGTGTATATTTACACGAGTCCAATGACAAGGTACAAATGCATATACATACAGATGAAGAGAGAAATAAGGGACATCATACTACTACACAGGAGATAATGACAACATGTGTGATAAAACTAATCAAATTCAATACTAACGGCAAGCTTAATCAAAACAAATAATCAAAAACATTGTTTTAAGATGGTTTTGTCTTCACTTAGAGACTAAACTTCTTATGATTTGTTTTACCCAATACTTAAGCTGATATTTTAATTTATCTAACTGCTGCTACTTCTACAGGTTTCTGTACAAGTTACTCTAAGCGTCTAACTTCAATATAGTTCTGCTGGTAATATCAGTATATATTTGTATTATTTATGTAATAATTTAAAGCTGCAGTCTGTTCAAAATGTGCAAATTTTATATAATAAGCGATTACATCATGAAGCCATTTTCCAGTCTGTGTTTTTGGCTTATCCTGAATCACTATGGGTCACCTATAATAGGTTTTTTTTATTTTTTTATTATTATTTTTTTTTTAATATATTCTGACTATTTTAGACTGGTTCTGGTAGGAACTGCTGCGGAGTAGCATCACGAAGTGCCTGCGTGATTCATCATAAACAGAGAGAAGTAGCTTTGGCTACAATGTTCTTCTGCAAGACGCATGCAGTTCTGTTAACCGCTGAATTGATGCTGGAGTGCCAGAAGTTACGGACTGCAGCTTTAAATGCATTAAAATGTTGACTATATAGATTATGATTTAAATAATTCATAACATATTGTGTCATCATTAAACTGCTTAGAGGTGAATATGTTTACAAGCACTGTCAAATGCTGATCTGATTGAGCACAGTTCTTTTGCTTTTAGTGGTGTAAATGACTATCCTGATTTGGGTAATGATGTTTACATGTGCTTTATGTTTGACTAAAGTTAAAACAGAAATCCATCAAGGACCGGCGAACCTTACTCCCGCAACGCAAAAGCACCTTCCGCTCTCACCCTTATTGGCTACAAGTCAGTGTTGCCCCACCCCTATATCCCACCAACCAATCACGTCGTCTGAGATAATGCATGCATTGCACACCCTTACCACTGCCACTCATTTCAGTATATACAGTGATTTCTGCACAAATCCTGTACCAAAATATGTGTTCGAACTGCATGAGAAAGTGCACATGAATATATCATGCTTTAAAGTAATCGTTCACCATTAAATTTTAACTGTCATCATGTACCCACTTATGTTGCTCGCAACCTTTGAATTTTTTTTTTTTTTTTTGTCCTCAGTGGGTGATTTAGAGCAGCATAAAGCTGATAAAAGAATTTATATTTTTTAATGAACTCCTTAATGATTCGAGAAAAGCTTTACACTTGTGTAATTAATCACATGCCTTGATTAAATGATCAGTAAGTTCTGTCTGGTTTTAGAATGGGTGATTTTTACTTTAAGACTTCAAGCAAAGACAGAATGTCCTGTCTGACTCTGAAATGGAGATTTATAGTGTATATGTGACCCTGGACCACAAAACCAGTTGTAAGGGTAAATTTTTTTAAAATTGGAATTTATACATCATCTGGAAGTTGAGGGAAAAATCTGAAATCTGAGGGTGAAAAAAAAAAGTCAATATTGAGAAAATCGCCTTTAAAGTTGTCCAAATGAAGCTCTTAGCAATGCATATTACTAATCCAAAATTTAGTTTTGATTTATTTACAGTAGGAAATTTACAAAATATCTTCATGGAACATGATCTTTAATTAATGTCCTAATGATTTTTGGCATAAAAGAAAAATGAATAATTTTGACCCATACAATGTATTGTTGGCTATTGCTACAAATATACCTGTGTGACTTATGACTGTTTTTGTGGTCCAGGGTTACATATAATGTTGTCTGATTGACACATTGCCCATTATTGAATTAATAGATGCAAAGATTTTTGACATCTGTGGATTTGTTTGGTGATTATTATCAGTTTGATAAAATTGTACGCAAGTTTGAATTATGTGGTTTGTTGTTTTCCTATGTAGGATACCAAAACTGGCTCACCTGACTCTGACTCCTCCTGTCCCTCCTCTCCCAAACCCCCACTCTCTGTTAGTATCAGCATCATCCCCCTGGTCCTCCTTTATGTTTGTCTTTGTTGCCCTGCCCTGTCTCAACTCCTCCCTTATGCTGAGCTCTGACTATTCTGTGTGCTTGTGGTGTGGGTTTATAATAAATCAATAAGCCTTGAGAACCTGAGCGTTAAGGGTTTAAGGGGTGTTGGATAGGCTCAATGTGAAGTGGAGTGCTTTAATGCTTATGGATGGTTAAATCACTGGATGACCTCTTATGCATCAATGCATTTAGAAAGCCACAGCAATATGACAAGAAAGTGATGTTTAATAAGTGATTACATACTTTAGCAGTGATGCTAAAAATAAAGTCAGTTTATTGATACAGAAGTAACTGATGTGCGATCACAGGTGTGTGTACATTTGCATTCGCATGTGCTTCAAATGCAGCTTTTCCAATTTGATTTTAGAACTGTTCATTTTATAAGCTTGATTTGCTGTGCACATATGTCATTTCTCTCTTATGGTGGTTCAACCTCTGTTTCTGAACAAAGTTAGGTTTTTTTTCTCACTATGTTCTGGGTTGATTCTGTGGCTGCTTGCTGTTCATTACTTTCACTGTAGATTATTTAGGTTTGTCATCTTAATCTCTTCTCACATCTGCTTCTCTTTACTAGCCGTCGGAGAAATGTGGCACTTTAAACATGACTAAAATCACTGAACATGGAAAGAAGGTCCGGTAAGTAAAAACAAACAAGGAGAAAATGCTCTTATTCATTTGACAGACCGAACAAATGCTTATAACTGTACTGTGCTGATTTTGTATTTGTTTGCATTTTGTCACGTCCACAGGAAGAACTGGACCTCATATTGGACAGTTTTGCAGGGTTCTGCACTATTATTTAATAAGGGTCAAGGGAGTGGTACTGGTTGGGTGAGTGATAGTTCAGTGCTGAGTGAAAATCATCTCATGTATGTCTTATATGTCTGGTGTGTATGTTCATGTGTTGCTTTATTAACAGTTTGGAAGAGACCAGAAGCTGGAGTTCAGTGTGGAACTCAAAGGAGGTTCAGTGGACTGGGCATCTAAAGACAAATCAAGCAAGAAACACGTTCTAGAGGTAAAGAGCTGGTTGGGAGCAGCTGGTATGAATTTTGAACTGTTATGATGGTCATGCAGTGGATATTGTGAACCGCTTGATGTCTAAACATGGTTGATTGTGTGACAGATATTTCTGTTTGATTTGTTGTGTTCATAGCTGAAGACCCGACCGAACATGGAGCTTCTCTTGCAGTCAGATAACGAGAGCCTCATCAATGAGTGGCACAAGGCTTTGAGTGATGCCATACACACATATGTAAGATCACTCTTCTGTATGTCTTTGCTTACATTGCCTCGCCCCTTTAATTATTTTGAATTCCTGTATAGAGTGTTTTCACGACGGGTCATCAATCGGCCATATTGGTGGCACTGAACGTAAACAATTCCACCGAATGAAACTTGAATATTTTGCTGATTATTGCTCTTGAAAATGGTCAGTTATTGTCATTTTTTGGGTTGTAGTAATTGGTCAGATCGGGGAAAACATTTGGAGTAATCATGACAACATTTGTGTTTGTACTTATTTCCGGTCAGTATCTTAATTAATACTGCTCGCACATATCTTTACCACCTATTAACTTTAGATTGTCAAATAAAAGTTAATTTTGCACCTTTCTCTATATGATTTAGCAGCTTCCACACGTTTTTCTGTGGTTTAGACAGCATAAATTAGCAGAGCAATGTATTCAGTAGTAGATTAACCATACAATCCATGCTGCTGGTTACATCCGAGTATCACCAATATGGCTGCGCATCCGGGTAACTGACCAAATCGTGACGTAAGTGCGAACCCTCTATTGATCTTAATGTGCGTTTCGCGTTGCAGGCATGGGAGTCTGACGAGGCCATTGAAGAAGACATGCCAGAATCTCCTGAAAATGAGAAACATGACAAGGAAAAAGAACAAAGAAACTCCAAGAAGGGCAGAGGTGTGTGTGTCCATGTGAATGATTTTGTAGACCCGTTTTAAAACCTTGGCAGCTGTCTATTGTATTAAGTTAACAAACGCAATACTCTATTAAGAAGTCAGCGGTGGGTGATTTAATTGATTTATAAAACAGCCCACTCATATATTCAGCCCAGTGCACCTGGAGTTGTATAACATTTTTTAAACAGACTTCACTTCCAATGATGCTTTAGATATTAAGAAATCCGTAAGCATGGATAATGCAGAACAGAAGAAGAAGACCAAGCTGATGAAGCTCCTTACAGGCAGACCCACTTTACAGGCCGTCAAAGACAAGGGCTACATTAAAGGTACCGTGTACACACACAGGACTGGGTGGACATAGAGTTATCTGTAAAATTCAAAGACTGTTTTATTGTTTGTTTGTTTCTCTCTCTCTGTAGATCAGGTGTTTGGCTCCAGTTTGAGCAGTCTTTGTCAGAGAGAGAGTACCACCATCCCTCACTTTGTCTCGATGTGCATTGAGCAGGTGGAGAAAAACGGTACTTCCCTGATCAGCCCATGTGCAGCTGAATATTGACTCTCTAAATCCCATTTTTACAATCACCCCAGCTTAAATGTTTATGCTTAATAAACTTGAAATGCTATTTTCAACTCTTGTCATTGACGAAGGTTACATGCACATCAAATTCCATGTAAGCATCTTAAAGGTTTAGTTCATGCAGAAATTAAAATTATGTCGTTCCAAACCTGTAAGACCTTCGTTCATTTTCGGAGCACATATTAAAATATTTTTGATGATATCCAAGAGCTTTCTGACCCTGCCTATTGAAGGACATCGATAAAATAGTCTATGTGACATCTGTGGTTCAACCGTAATTTTGTGAAGCTACGAGAATACTTTTTGAGCACAAAGAAAACAAAAATAATGACTATTCAACAATTTATTCTGAAGATGAATGGTCTTGTGGGTTTGGAACAACATGAGGGTGATTAATTAATGACAAAATTTTAGTTTTGGGTGAACTATCTCTTTAATATTCTTGTGTACATGGTTGTAGTTGCAGGTCTGTACATATAATGCTTCCTTTCCCACTGTTATTTCCTGGCTAATTTAGTGCTGTCACTAATTATACAGTATGCCCATTTATTATTAGTTGTATTACTTTTTTTTACCATATTTTAATTAGGCCTTAAATATTTCTTACCTTAAAAAATGCCAACACTGCCACAAAATGGAAAAGGTTGTACAGCCAATAATAATAATAATAATAATAATAATAATAATAATAATAATAAATAATAATAATAATTATTATTATTATTATTACTGTTATTGTTATTATTAAGTTATCATAGTTATCATAGTTACCTAAAACTAAAACAATTAACATTTTACTCAAAATAAAATAAACATTAACTGAAATAAAATAATATATTAAAAATAATAAACTTGTATTATTCTAGATATTATCAAGGCATCTTTATTAGAATTATTTCTATAGAATCATGTGACTGGAGTAATGATGCTAAAAATTCAGCTTTGAAATCATAGGAATAAAATACATTTTAAAATATATTCAAATAGAAAACAGTTATTTTAAATAGAAAAAAATATTTCAAAATTGTAGTTTCTAATTATGTTAGAAAAGCAAACAAAAGCTAAAATAGTGCATTAATGATACTAAAATGACTCTGCTTAATATCACAATATTGATGTGCATGCAAACTGGATGAGTTAATACTTGTTGCTGCGAGATGCATCCTAACATGCATTCTGATATTTGATATATAATACTTGTCATGTCTCTTTCTTTCTTTATTCAGGGTTAGGTGTGGATGGTTTGTACAGAGTCAGTGGAAATTTGGCCATTATACAAAAACTGAGATTTGCTGTTAACCACGGTACGTCCTGCCACCCATACTGATTTAAACGTAACAAATTACTGATGTGCATTAAAAAAAACAAAAACAAACAGATCACTTATATTTATATAAATACAGATGAGAAAGTGGATTTAGGGGACAGTAAATGGGAGGACATTCACGTGACCACTGGAGCTCTGAAGATGTTTTTCCGTGAGCTACCAGAACCACTATTCCCCTATGCTTTCTTCAACAACTTCATCTCCGCAATCAGTGAGTAGAGATCAGTATTTGACCATAGCATTTAAAAGAAGATGTTTCGCACTCATGTAACCGTTGTGTGTGTTTCTGTATAGAAATGTCAGATTATAAGCAGAAAGTTCAGGCGGTTAAGGATCTGATGAAGCAGCTGCCACGGCCCAACCACGACACCATACAAGCGCTCTTCAGACACCTGAAGAAGTAAGTAGAAAAGGAGAAAACATCTATGTCGTATCAGCTGCCCTTTTTTGTTTACAAACACTCTTTTTTTTTTTTTTCTTCTTCTTCTTTGTAGAGTGATCCAGCATGTTGACGAGAACAGGATGACCACGCAGAGTGTAGCCATTGTGTTCGGCCCGACGCTCCTACGCCCGGAGGTAGAGACAGCAAATATGGCCGTGCACATGGTCTACCAGAATCAGATCGTGGAGCTCATTCTTATAGAATGTGAGACAATATTCGGCAGGTAGGTCACATGCACAGGAACCTCTTAACCAAAGCCGACGGAACAGTCACTGGTGAAGACCGAACAGCAGAATGATTGCCAGTCTTAACACTGAACATACCTTTGGTACGTTTACAGAAGAACACCTGTACTAAAAAAGAAAAACACCACTCTGGCTTCAACATAAACAGTCAAATCCTTTCTCATAGTTTTATTGGAGTATTTTTTATTTTTTTTCTTGGCTGGATGATGTGTTATTTTTACATACCCAAATCCAGACTGTCATTTGTGGATTAATTTGGAGCAACAAGGGCCTGAAATATGAACATTTTCTGACTGAAAACTGTGTTGCGTATGGTAGAAATCTGATGCTTCATTTTAGTTTTCCGTTCACTACAAATACTACATTTTGCGTCACGTTTTTCCGTGGTGATACTGTAATATGGTTTGGAACAACGCATCAGCCGACTGATATAAGACATGGATTTTTATTCTTTCCTAAAAACTCATTTCCATGGGAATGGATTGCATTCTGTTTTGGCCTGCTGGAATTAACCCCTGAGATGACCACTGCTGGGAAACACTGGAGTTATTGTGTAGACTCTGACAATTTGGATACATAATCTTTTGTTTGAGTCTCAGCCTCAATTTTCTGATTATCAATCCACTATCAAAGTATGTACAATATCTTGCACTGAAAATATACGTCAGGTATATTTCAAGCTGTGTGAGTGCATTTTTCCCTTTCAGTCATTAGACACTGAAATGAAATGTGTGCAGGACACATTTAACCCTTTGAGGATATTAGACTACTGTTCCTGACCCCATTCAAGCACTGAAAACTCCCACAGTCTATTTAATATATGAGTACAGTATGCTGTAGACAAAATAACATGTGAAGATCTTGTATTAGAGTGAGGGGAGAAGATGTGAGTGGATAAAACTTGATCGCTCTTTCTAAAGATGTCTGATGGACATACTATGTGTGTGATGAGTAAAAAGAGAACATGGAGCTTAGGACACCACAGTTGTATTAATATAGAGACAGGTTTATTAAAATGTTTTAATAAGAATTAATTCAGATATGGTTATTTGGTTAATGGCTGTTGAATGTAATTCGTCAAATGTTCTGCTGTAGAAGCAGAGCTTTGTCTTGATCAAAATAAAATTGACAAGGCAAATTGGTCCAGTCACCTTATTAAGTGTTGCTATTCCCGTCCACCAGGGGGCAGCAAACATCACAATAATATTGGTTTTGTTTTTATGCTGCTCTAACAAGTTCTCAAATGTGACCCTGGACCACAAAACCAGTCATAAGGGTCCATTTTTTTAAATTGAGATTTATACACCACCTGAAAGCTGAATAAAGAAGCTTTCCATTTATGTTAGGATAGGACAATATTTGGGCGAGATACAACTATTTGAAAATCTGGAATCTGAGGGTGCAAAAAAATGTTATATATTGAGAAAATCACCTGTCCAAATGAAGTTCTTAGCAATGCATAATACTAATCAAAAATTAAGTTTTGATATATTTGATCTTTACTTTTTTGGCATTTTGTTGGCAATCCACTTTTTTGGGTTTTTGGCATAAAAGAAAAATCTTTAATTTTGACCCATACAATGTATTTTTGGCTAATGCTACAAATAAACCAGTGCGACTTATGACTCTTTTTTTTGGTCCAGGGACACAAATGTAATTTAACTGTGGGAATACAACCCCTGCGTCTGTATTTTATATGATTTTAATCAAAACGCAGCAACTGTATAAAGCAATGTTTGGTTCAGACTTCTGTTGTAAGTTTTACTGTATATACTGTTTTGGTTTGGAACAGTGTTTTAATGCGGTTAAAACAGTACGACAGTTAATATTTTTATAGATGAAGATTAACATTTCACATTTTAAGAGTAAAAAAGATGAAAGGAAACAATACCAGTCAAAAATTTTTGGACAGTAAGATTTTTAATGATTTTAATTAAGTCTCTTCTGCCATTTATTTGATCCAAAGTACAGCAAAACTAAAATTTTGAAACATTTTTAGTGTTTAAAAGAACTTTTCTATTTGAATATATTTTAAAATGTAATTTATTGCTGTGATTTCAAAGCCAAATTTTTAACATCATTATTCCAGTCAGAAATCATTCTAATATTCTGATTTGCTGCTCAAAAAACATTTTTTAATTATGTTAAAAACAGTTGAGTAGAATTGGAAATTGTGGAAATTAACAAAATGAATTGTGGAAAAGTGGAGATTTCCTCTTCGTCCTACTGGAAGCATTTTCTTTTTTCCAAAACAAAATATTATTCCTGCAAGTTTTCCAGTGTTTTTCTGCATTTTCAGATAGAAAACCTCACAAACAGTGGATATTATGCCACTCAACACACCTGAAAATGTACTCCCATCTGCTTTTTACGGGTTAAGTATTAGAAACTTTCATTTCTTTCTTTCTATTTCATTTCTTACAATTCTTTAAATCAAATGCTAAACATCTTCCTGGAGACCCACTGTCATCCAAAAAATGATTAAATATTGGCACGTGTTTGCTCAATTTGTTTGAGAATGAATAAGCAAATTAGAAATGACTTGGTGCTTCACTTCATTTTATTTTATGGGGCATCATAAAAGGAAACAAAGGAAGAAAAATCCTACAAATAAGTTCATCACCTCGTGGAAAATGTGACGTTTACACACACACAATGCAAAGTTGGCACAAATAAAAACAGACAAAATGGGTTGACTACTTTTGGTTCCAAAATGGCAATTTCAACACCAGTACAACATGAATCCATGCTCTTCATCACAGGTTTAAGGGTCATTTACTATTACCGTGAAGCTGTTGGAAAAGGTTCAGGGTTTGGGAAAAACCAAAGCAATGGGTGCAAATGTCTGCCTGATTGACTTTCTGTGGTAGCAATAAAAAATAACTTGAAGTTATAAAACTAATACTGTTAAGTTCGGATTTATATACTATATGTCAGGGTTAAACCTCCTTCGTGGCACTGAGATTAATTCTAAAATACGTTGTGTTAAACTACAGTGTTGTGTATATTACACACGCAATAAATAAAGCAATACAAAAATAAGACGTATATAAAAAGGTTCTACAAATGAAACATTTGTCAATGACAATAATACTGATGGTATTACACAATATACACATGCATAAACACAAAATGAATAAACAATTCGAAATACATTGAAATTAATAATACTGTAAGGTCTGCTCAGACACAATCAACTAAAACATTTCTAATCCTATGCGCCTCTTCCAAAGTGCTGCTTCCATCGTGCACTTCACAGTCATATTACATACTTCGTATTTGCCTTCTGCATGACTTTGCGATACTAGATTTAGTTTCATTTACATGGCCGTGCACATTGGAAATCTTCCTAACAGAGAGAACACTTGCTGATGAATATGTGTTGGAGGTCTTGCGCTCTCCTATACAATCCTATGCTTTATACATTTCATCAAATAATCCTTAACCTGCTTCTAACTGTTTTGTGTTTATTACTTGGTTTGGCTATTTGTTTTAGGTTCTACATATGCAGGGCTACATATCTTTTTTTTCCTCATAGTAAAGTTAAACTAGCAACCAAAGTGGGCTAAGAGAGAGAAAACAACTTTTCTAAACACTGAAAACCAGCATGAGCTATAACAGCTTGACAGTGTGCCATTTGATTACAACTGAGGGCAGTGTTACAAACTTTAATACTTTTGTGAATTTGTCAAATCTGTTGGGTCCTTGAGCAGTTTGGACATTTTTATACACTACCAGTCAAAAGTTTTTGAACAGTGAACAAACTCTTTTGCTCACCAAGCCTGCATTTATTTGATCCAAAATACAGCAAAAGCAGTAATATTGTGAAATATTTTTATTTTTTGTTTAAAATAACTGCTTTCTATTTTAATATATTTTAAAATGTAATTTATTCCTGTGATCAAAGCTAAATTTTCAACAACATTACTCCAGTCTTCAGTGTCTGAAGACATTATAGAAATTAATACTTTTATTTAGCAAGGATGCTTTAAATTGATCAAAAGTGATGATAAAGACATTTATAATTTTACAAAAGATTTCTATTTCAGATAAATGCTGTTCTGAAAAAAATCTACTTTTTGCTGCTGTTTTCAACATATTAATAATAATGTATTTTGAATAGCAAATCAGCATATTAGAATGATTTCTGAAGGATCATGTGACTGGAGTAATGATGCTAAAAATGTATCTTTGAAATCACAGAAATAAATTACATTTTTAAATATATTAAAATAGAAATCAGCTATTTTAAACTGTAAAAATATTTCAAAATTTCACTTTTTGCTGTACTGTCAATCAAATAAATGCAGGCCTGTTGAGCAGAAGAGCCTTCTTTAAAAAAACATTAAAAATCCTACTGTTCAAAAACTTTTGACTGGCAGTGCATATGATTAAATTCTTGGTGAGTTGACCAAAGTCTAGATTGTCCGGCGTGACTGTGGAGCACTGTGTTAATGTTTATGAATGGCACTTACAGCTTGGCGGTCTTGCATAAGGCTGTGGGTGTGCAGTTCCTTAGAGCATCTCCTATGAACACAGACTGATACATTACAACGTAAAGCCACACAAAGACGAATGTAACAACAGGTGAAACTGCCTTTTGAGGTTGACACTTTTTTTTTTTCCTGAAGTTATGGCGTCATGATCGTGAAAAGTATGTTTTCAAAACATTTACAATTAACAACAAATATTTTGGAGTGCTTATTACAAAACATATTCTTTTTTTGTCAGTAGAATTCAAATAGAGATTTTATTATTCAGTTTAGTTCATTACAATTCTATCAAAGCAATTTGATTTTTTTTTTTTTTTTTAAAATGATAATAAGCATTCCTATGAATGTTTCCATTATTAATGATTCATTTGATTTAAATTTTCTTCTTTTTATAAATGAGCTCTTAATAGTGAAGTGCAATTTAATTTCCTTCATAAGGCAGACAAACAATCAGATGGGGAAAAACGAGGCAATGCTAACAACAGCTTGCCTGATTAACACGACAAAAATACTGAATGGTATCTTAAACTTGAGGCATTAAGTATCTGTGGTTAAACTCACAAAGAAATGCCCAGGTCATATTTCACCCCAAAAAAATCAAGTTAAAAAAAAATTATTTTGCATTCAGAAATAGTCTAATGTGAAGATTAAAAATACCAGAATACATAATGAAAACCATTCTGTCTGAACACTTTTTTATTAAATTAAAATCAGCCTGAATTAAAGGAGAAGTCCACTTCCAGAACAACAGTTGAGAGATAATGTACTCTCCTCCAAGATGTTCATGTATTTCTTTCTTCAGCCCTAAAGAAATTATGATTTTTGAAGAAAACATTTCAGGATTTTTTTTTTTCCATATAGTGGACATTTACGTTCAAATACGCCTCGTATTTGAACTTCCAAAATGCAGTTTAAATGCAGCTTCAAACGATCCCAGGCGAGGAAGAAGGGTCTTATCTAGCGAAACGATTGCTTATTTTCATAAAAATAATACAATTTATATACTTTTTAATGTCAAACGCTTATCTTGTCTCGCTCTGCCTAAACTGTTTTTTTTTCCCGGTTCATGACAGTTAGGAAATGTCGCAAAATTCCCATCTCATGTTCTCCCTCAACTTCAAAATCGTCCTATATCGCTGTTTTATCTTTTTTTTAAGGATGTTTGATGATCTTTGCATGTTCACTTTGCAAAGACTGTGTCTGTACTTTTGCAGTGATGTAGGATGATTTTGAAATGATTTTTGAAGTTGAGGGAGAAAATACGATTGGAGTTTTTCCACATACTGTCTTGAGCCAGAATACATTAGGTTCAGGGAGAGCAAGACGAGCGTTTGAGATTTAAAAATCTTTAAATTGTATTTTTTTTTTAATGAAAATAACCGATCCTTTCGTTAGATAAGACCCTTTTTTCTCAGTTGGGATCGTTTACAACCACATTTGGGATCGTTTGAAGCTGCATTTTAACTGCATTTTGGAAGTTCAAAATAGGGGCACCATATCAGTCCATTATATGGAGAAAAATCCTGAAATGTTTCCCTCAAAAAACAATTTCTTTACGGCTGAAAAAAAAAAAAAAAGACATGAACATCTTGCATGACAATGTGAGTACATTATCTGTACATTTTTGTTCTAGAAGTGGACTTTAAACTGTATGGCATGATTTAAAATCAACGTATATATAATATCATTCTTAAATGTTTCAGACAATTAAAATGTGTTCATTAAAAAGGCTTCACCGTCGTCATGCAAAATATAATTTCTTATTTTTTCTCTTTTGATTTTTCAAGTGAAATATGACCCTTCTTGACAGTTTTCATGAGAATCACCCCCGTAAGTAAACCAGTTATACCTGCAGTGCAGAATTTAGTTTTGTTTCTCAAAACTTTAAAATACTGATTTTCGTAAACTTCATTGGCAAATATAAAGGTATAGAAATCTGACTGTACAGAGCAACAAAAACACGTGAACACTGATAAATCGACATACCAGGGGGGCGGTTCAGTAACGGAACAAAGCCAAACAACTGAAACTTTGAAGTCCTACGAAGTCTAGTTGAGTTGGAGTTTCTGTTTCTCCTTTTTTAAACAAGGAAATATTGTTTTGCAAATCAGGCACACCTGGGTTTTATACACAGTAAAGAGCTGAGACACAGTTTCAATAGCAACCGACGATTGTAAGTTTATGATGAAGAGCTCGTCACCTTTCATTAGTCCCACATAAGTGACCGAAGAGCGTTCATTTTTCAGTCCTCGGTTGCCATTTCTGTGTTTTCGTCATTATTTCTGAGAACTGCGTCCTCCTGCGTCTCCATAGCATTCTCCGTTTCCACCGTTTCCTCCTCCAAAGTGTCAGTATCTCCAAGCTCCACTTCCATCACCATTCCTCCTTCCTCTGTCTCTTGCTCCTCGTGTCCTTGTTCCTGCTCTTCCTCTCCGCCGCTCTCCTCTTCATCCTCGTAATCGTCTCCCACCTGCACCACTCTGATATCACTCATGTCCAGAGCGGTTAAATCCTCTTCTTCCTCTCCGTCACTCTCTCTCTCATCCGAGTCGAGTTGAGAGGGAGGAGTGGAGGTGCTGACCTGCTCTGGCAGCTCATGAGTGTCTCTCTTGCAGTAGGAGTATCGATGGTTCATGTGCTGAGAATACGAGCCAGAGTGAGAGAAGCGTTTCCCACACTTGTCACACTGGTAAGGCTTCTCTCCGGAGTGTAGTCGTGTGTGCTCAATCAGGTGGTGCTTGTGTTTGAAAGCCTTATTACAGATGCCGCACTCGTGAGGCCGCTTACCTGGAATGATAATAATGCAATACAGTGAGGTTAGCACAAAGGTTTTCAGACGTATGAATGACACTGCATCAGGGGTTTCAAACTTTAGAATATAATATACAATTAGTGCTGATTGGTTGTCGTTTTTTTTCTTTCCACCTTTCTTTTCCTGATGGTTTTACAGTTTTTTGTTTTTTTTTTTTACAGTTGCAGAAATCCTGCATTTTAATCACGATCCAAACAAACAATATATGGTCCATTCTACAAAACTGGTGCAAAGTGCTGTTCCACAAACAAAAAACACATTTAAAAAGCATTTAAGTATTGAAATAAATCTTAGACGTTTCAATACTTAAATGCTTCCTATTTTATTATCTGTTGAAACCCACAATAGTATTTAAAATATCAGTAACCTTAATATATATATAAAATCATCATTTATTTGGTATTTTTTGGTATTTGGGAGGTGGCTGTCCTGAACCCTAACCCCTAAATTTTAACTTCTGAAAATATTGAAATATTTTTTGAATTTTATTCCAGTGTTGTTCTTACAAATATCTTTTTTATTTTATTTTTATTTTTATTTTTTTTTAAGTTAAAAAACAAAAAAAAAAACCCGTATTTTATATATTTTTTGTAAACTATGAAACTACGTAAAAAACAGAAACCGTGTATGTTTTAGCCTACTGGCTGAGACTGAATTTAACTACAACCCTACAAGTCTGAAAACTCTGTGTATCTTAAAGGAACGTCACTACCAAACACCTTTTTTTTCTATCATTTTCATATCATTTAGTTTTTATATGTGTACAACTGTTCAAGACTGTGCTAGCTAACCATGTGCTGATTAGCATCTTTGATCTAGGTTCAAAAGTATCTAAAATGGTCACTATCATAACAGTCACGACCGAAACGTCATTGTTTTAGTAGTAACAAAAGAGAACACATAATCCTTTATTTGGGGGAAATAAACAACATTTTTACAGTTATGCAAATTGTTAGTATTTTAGTGTCTTTTACCTCTGAATGCTTTTTAATAAAATAGTAAAAAATATATTTACAGGTAGATGTATGGAAAATCTTAATAGGTCAAAGTAACCCTTCTTATTAAATTATATATTACTGTGTTTTAAAGTAGTGACAAATTTGGGAAGAGGGAAAATATTCCGAAACATTCTGAAAATACAATATGAGAAATAACTGTACAATTACCTGTGTACCTTGGATATATTATACAGTTTGCATACGTACAAAATTTGTGGAAAAATACTTTTTTTTCCCCAGGATGTTTCAAACTCTGACTTTGCACAAATTCTGGCCCATATAGACAGATATAATTTATTTCTTTATTTTCCCCAAAATACTGTTCCTTCAAAAGATTATAAAATTGTTCCAAAAAGTTATGAAATTAAGAAAATTCTGTTTTACATATTCAGATTCCTGTTTGAAATCCCTGTCATTAAATGCCAATATCTAACCCAGTTGCATTGGCAAGCAAATGTTATGTGTAACCAGGAGGTGGTGCTGTTGCACCATGTGTTTCCTGTTTTTCTTTCTACCTTTCTTAATTGCAAACAGGTGTTGCTTGCTATACTGATACTGGTGTTACATGACCAGAACAGGATAAAAGCTTCTACAGACTTTCTTCTCCTACATAAATGCTACATAAATGTTTTAATTATAAATATGTTGATTATAGAGAGCTTTGTATGGAGCTGGTGATTGTTATTTGGTTTCTTTGTGTTCGGTCAAAGGAGGACGCAAGGTTTTGTCTTTTTTTTTTTTAGTAAGTTAGGAAAAGCTAACTTAGTTTAGTATTATTATGAGTTTTTATTAATATTAGTTTTTATTTTATTTAAATATTTGTTATCTGAGGGCATGCCCCTCTCCTTTTTTATTTATTGCATTTATTTTGTTTTGTTTTCTTTTTAAAATAGTATTAATAATAATATTTTTAATAATAATATTTTATTTTTTGTTATGTGAGCGCCTGTCCCTCTCCTGGTGAATTAAATTACTCCCCTGGTTTATCTTAAACTTATTTTTTAATTATTTTTACATTTATGTAAAAAAATTTTAATATCAGCATGTGTTTTCTTTGGAAATCAAACCCAAGACCTTGGCTTTGCAAGAACCACCAGCTGAGGTGATTACAAGTATGTTTTGGTTTCTAATATTATCTAAACATGAACACATTTTGAAGTGTCCAGTTACTGTAAATCGTATTATTCACAAGCGTTTTTTCCATACCTGTGTGTTCATACTTGTGTCGCAGCAGTGAGCTGCTCTTCTGGAAGATTTTGTCACACAGATCGCAGGCGTACAGGCCACCGACAGTCTTCCTTTTTTTCTTCATTAGTGGTGAATCTTCATCGTTCTGGTCCTCTGACACGCAATCTGAAGCCGTGTCTGCCACCTTCTGAGGGAAAGAAAGGCGAAGTGAATGAGTCAGGAATGACGTCATCATGAAAGATAACGTTTGTGTGTGTTTGTTGTGCTTACCGGACAGTTGTTGAGTATCACCGTCCCCTTTGTTTCTGTCAAGGCATTGTCAGGCGTTTTGATGCTGGGGTTGGTGGTGTAGGTGTAGGTGAGCTGAGGGATGAGTATGGTTCGTTTGTTACCGGATATTGCCGTGCCTATGCACGGAACACCGCCTGGTTCTGCTATGGCAACCAGAGTTGGCAATGGCGTTGTCACAATGTTTAATGGACCTGTTCCGCCCTGCGTCACATAGATGGTGTTGCCTGGCAACGGTTGCTTCTTGAGGCAGGTGAGGTTGAGCGGTTCCTTTTGGGTGGAGACCGGCAGCTTAGTGGTGGTGCTGGCTTGAGCGGAGCTGGACTTTGGGAGCGAGAGATCCAGAGGTTCACACTGCAGCTCCTCCTCTACGTCTTCTGTCTTGACGATGACGAGATCATCGGTGGAGACGCTGGCTAGAGGGGAGGCAGGTGAAGCGGCGCTTCCATTTTGGGTGTCCGCTGATGTGCCTTCAGGGGGTGGAGTGGGAGTGCAGGTGGCTTGAGTTGAGTTCATTCCTTCAGGTGCAGCAGATGGTGTAGTTTTCTTGGTCAAAGAAGCAAGACATTATTACTATGTTTAGGAAAACTCATTCATTTTCAATGACAACTTTAAAGGATTAGTTCACTTCCAGAATAAAAATTTCCTGATAATTTACTCAGCCCATGTCATCCAAGATGTTCATGTCTTTCTTTGTTTAGTCAAAAAGAAATTAAGGTTTTTGAGGAAAACATTCCGGGATTTTTCTCCATGTAGTGGACTTCAATGGGGATCAGCGGGTTGAAGGTCCAAATTGCAGTTTCAATGCAGCTTTCAAGGGTTAAAGTGGGTAAAAACTATATAAATTCGTATTTTTTAGTAAACTACAGATTGTTTTGCTAGGTAAGACCCTTATTCCTCGGCTGGAATCGTATGGAGCTCTTTGAAGCTGCAATGAAACTGCAACTTGTACCTTCAACCCGTTGGCTCCCACTGAAGTCCACTATATGGAGAAAAATTTTGGAGTGTTTTCCTCAAAAACCTTAATTTCTTTTTGACTGAAGAAAGAAAGACATGAACATCTTGGATGATATGGGGTGGGTAAATTATCAGGAAATTTTCATTCTGGAAGTGAACCAATCCTTTAAGAAAATGACTTATTATTACATTATTATTACATAAATGCTTGTGATTATTTAATCTGATGATCTGTGATTTAACATGTAACTTTACAAAAACAATATTTGTAATGAAATTGCATTTTGCCATCCAAATTTTTTAGAAGTGAATATTGGAGTGCTATAAGAAGTGAAAATATGAAAATAATTATTATATTATATTATATTATATTATTGTTTTAAATATGTGAAAATATATTAGTACTTCTTAAACATGGACAACCAGTAAAAAGTGTCAAAAATAGGGTAAAAACAGTCAGATTGCGAAATATTATTACAATTGGAAAAAACTGTTTATATTTCAATATATTTCAAAATTTGGCTATTATCAACACTGAAAATATTGTGGCTTAATACTTTTGTGGAAACTTAAAAAACAGCATTTATTTGAAATCTTTTTGTAGCAGCATAGATGTCTTTACTTTCACTTAATAAATTCAATGTGTCTTTGTGAAATAAAAATATAAATTTAAAAAATTACTTTTAAATGGTTGTGTGTACACAGTCTGCACATACACAATATATTGAATATATACATATTATAAATATTTAAATTAACTATATGTTTATATATGGTTATTCTTTAATGTAAATATTTTATTTAGAATATACAGAATATACCTAACTTTTCAGAGGTTATCATATCCGCTTATTTTATCATGAATTCGGGATAAATAAGTGTAAATTGTGTATCTCTGTTAAAGGAATAGTTCACCCAAAAAATAAAAATTTTGTCATTAATTACTTGCCCTCATGTTGATCCAAACCCTCAAGACCTTTGTTGATCTTCAGAACACAAATTAAGATAATTTTGAGGAAATCTGAGAGCTTTCTGACCCTCCATAGACAGCAACGCAACTACCACATTTAAGAAGGTAGTAAGGACATCATTAAAATAGTCCGTATGACATCAGTGGTTCAACCGTAATGTCATGAAGCTACAAAAATAGTTTTTGTGCACAATAGTATTGCAAACAAGGCTGGTACGGTCATGAACACATGGCGAAGACTGACATGGAAGAAATTGTTGAATAAAGTTGTCATTTTCGTTTTCTTTGCGCACAAAAATTATTCTCATAGCTTTATAAAATGTCACATTTTATTGATGTCCTTAACTATCTTTCTGGGCCTTGAACATGGTAGTTGTGTTGCTGTCTGTGCAGGGTCAGAAAACTCTTGGATTTCATCCAAAAAAGACTTATTTCTGAAGATGAACATAGGTCTTATGGATTTGGAACAACATGAGGGTGAGTAATTATTAACAGAATTTTCATTTTTTTTCTTGAACTATCCCTCAATTATGCAATGATTTGTATTTATATTGTATTTATTCAGATTTCACAGTCAAATCAAGTGTTTTGTATTTACCTCTTGGTTCTTTTTCTGGTTGCCTGCAGCCTGGAGCAATATCTTCTTGGAGCGCATCTTCTGGTACCACTTGCTGACTGCCTCTAGAGGTAACTTCACTGTCTTGGCCACCTGAGACAGCTGCTCCTCAGTAGGCTCTGGGTTCTGACTATAGGCCTTGAGAAGAGGAAGTAGGCGTTCTGCTGCTCCACTCTTATCCTTATCCAGTAGAGAGGAGAGAGAAATAGTTGTGGGCGACCCTTTGGCATCACCATCTTGACTGTCCGAAGGCTTACGTTTGCTCGGGGAGCTGTCGCAAAGCAGACACGTCGCATAGTTATGAAAGTTATCTCCACAGGCGACGCCGCTGTGAACTGTTCCAGAGTGTTCGACTGGCTCAGTTATCGCTGTTGTTTGTTTCCCTCCTTCTTGATTTTCATCTGTCTGCATCTCTTTGTCCTCTTCACTCTGCTCGATCTTGGACGGAGAGGCTGGTTCAGTTTTGATTTTGATTTCTGGTGGGGCGGTGAGGTTTTGTTTTTCACATTTATCCTCCAGTGAACCTGTACTTTCTGTTGTCTCAGTTGTGGTGTTCTCTGCTGGAGGAGTGGTTGTTGTCTTATTCGGGGTTGATTTTGTCTCTGTGCTTTGCGTGTTGGAATTAGCAACAGGTATTTGTCGAACAACAAGGCTCTGAGTCCCATCTGCCCGTCTCACCAGCAGCAAAGTTTGCTGGGTGAGCTTTGGTTGTGCCGCCCGAGCTTGAACCAACCTGGCGGCCTGTGCAGGCGTTATTTTGATGATAGACGGCGGTTTGCTGAGGTTTCCTGTTTGGACTGGTTTAATGATGTTTACTTGTGTAGGTTTCGGTGTCCCTGATGTTTGGGTTTCAGTCGAGCTGGAGTGTACCGACTGAAGCTGCACCACGTTTGCCTGTGTAGATTTTGCCTGCGCTATACTGGTTTGTGTCGCTGTGGGTTGCGTTGGGTTCACTTTCACAGCCTTGAGTTGTGATTCCAGCTGTGGGTTGTAGTTGATGATAATTTTGGCATTTCCATCCTGTCCCACAACTGGCAAAGAGATGGCAGAGATCACCTGCGGCTGTGCCTGCTGCGGCTGCAACACGACCGCTTGCGCCTGCGGCTGCGCTGGCATTTGACCTACGATTTTAGCACTCGTTCCATTTGCATTTGTGCTGGTCAACACCTGCCTGATGACATTACCGTCCATCGCTGCATTCAGCGCGTTCTGTAAGTCACTTAGGTTGATGCTGATTGGCTGGACAAGCCCGACAGTGGGCAGGACCAATGTTTGGACGACGCCTTGCGGAGCCATGACTCCATTGGTAGTGGTGGTGGCGGCTATCGTGGGAGTTGCTGACACAGGTTTGGGTTGCTGTTCGACAGGCTCCTGTTTGATCTGTTTCAGGGGGAGCTGCTCTTGCAGAGGCTTGTTGGTAATGTCCGCCTTCTCCCTTAGAAGGATGTGCGTGGAGCGTGAAACCGTAAGAGCTGTTTTCACTCCAGGTGTGCGAGGCAGGCCGTTGACCGCAGGGGTCACGCTCGCACACTTCTTACTGCTGATGTGAGAGCTGTAGGACCCCGAGTGAGAGAAACGCTTCCGACAATTAGAGCACTCATATGGCTTTTCACCTGGATAAATGGAGATAAAGAAGCTTATCAATTAGAGAAGTGCTTGTAGTTCAAAATTTAGGGGTCATTGAAAATGTTGATCTTTATTTCAAATAAATGCTGTTCTTTTGAACTTTCTATTCATCAAAATTCATTTCAGTTTCCAAAAAAAATATTAAGCACTGTTTCAACTGTTTTCAATGTTAAGAGTTTTTCCTTGAGCAGCAAATCAGCATATTAGAATAATTTCTGAAGGATCATGTGACACTGAAGACTGGAGTAATGACTGCTGAAAATTCAGCTTTGCCATTTCAAGAATAAATCCTATTTTAATATAAATTACAATTCACAACCATTATTTTAAATTGTATAAATATTTCACATTTTTTGTTTTTACTGTATTTTTGATCAAATAAAAGCAGACTTAGTGAGCATTAGAGACTTCTTTCAAAACCATTAAAAAAATCTTACAGACCCCCAAATTTGTATGGTTGTGTATATATTTAATATTATAAAGTGCTTAGTGCTTACAAATAAATTAAGGAAAGTTCAAATATTATTTGGTTAAAGCTGATCAAACTTGTTATACTCTTCAAACTTTAACAATAAACCACTGTAAATATAACAATATATTGTTAATATAATAAAAACTATAAGTAGTTTAGGTTTTGAAATTTCACGCTGTACATTTGTAAACATTAAGGTTTTTATAGAAGCCTCTTTCCACTTCAAAAATAAAAGGGAAATTTTATATCTGAAAATTTATCGTACAGTGTAACTGAAATATGTGAAAATGGACCACAAATCCAGTCATAAGGGTCAATTTTGAGATTTATACATAAATAAGCTTTCCATTGATGTATGGTTTGTTAGGATAGGACAATATTTGGCTGAGATACAACAATTTGAAAATATGGAATCTGAGTGTGCAAAAAAAAATCTAAATATTAAGAAAATCTCCTTTAAAGTTGTCCAAATGAAGTTCTTAGCAATGCATATTACTAATCAAAAATTAAGTTTTGATATATTTACAGTAGGAGATTTACAAAATATCTAAATGGAACATGATCTCTATTTAATATCCTAATGATTTTTGGCATAAAATTAAAATCAATCATTTTGACCTATACAGTGGCTATTGCTACAAATATACCCGTGCAACTCATGTCTGGTTTTGTGGTCCAGGGTCATATATTTTATGTATATATATATATAAAACATTTGCCATTCAACATTTTTAGGTGTTTTTAAGACGCTAAAATGAAAAATATTGTGAATATGTCTGCTACTGTACGAAGCTCATCAACATTTAATGAAGTAAGTATTGTTTAGTTTATGACTGGTGGTCTGTTGCTTAAAAGTTCTTGTTTACTGTATAAAATTGGCAAAAAGCAAAACTAATCTTTCTGTAGGGTTTCATAGCCTCTGGTTACAAAGTGTGTTAAAAATGAAGCCTAACCCAAAGTTAAAAATGGCCTTAAAGGGATAGTTCACCCAAAAATGAAAATTGTCATCATTTACTCACCCTCAAGTTGTACCAAACTTTTATACGTTTCTTTCTTCTGCTGAACACCAAAGAATATATTTTGAAGAATGTTGGTAACCATATAGTTGCTGCTAGTATGAAAAAAAAATACTATGGAAGTGAATGGGGACCAAAAAATTTCGCTACAAATATTGTTTCAATGATTTTTTTTTTTGCCTTTAACAGATGAAAGACATACATACAAGTTTGGAACAGCTTGAGGGTGAGTAAATAATGACAGAATTTTCATTTTTGGGTAAACCATCTCTTTAACCTGAGTTTACAAAGTCATTAACTAAAGT
The DNA here is from genome assembly GCA_012976165.1 of Labeo catla. Taxonomy (NCBI): domain Eukaryota; kingdom Metazoa; phylum Chordata; class Actinopteri; order Cypriniformes; family Cyprinidae; genus Labeo; species Labeo catla. Next base: position 1,232,216 of record VONZ01000042.1, read on the forward strand.
TATATCCACTCCCAGAATAATCTCTGTACTTCACTGACCGCTGTGTATGCGTAGGTGCTCCTTCAAGTGATGTTTGTATTTGAAGGCCTTGGAGCATTCTGTACACTTGAACTTTCTGTTTCCGCCCGACTGCGAAATACTCCGCTGAGAAAAGAGCGAGAGACAGGAAAAGGCAATTGTTTGAAAGTGTCTGTGTCAACATGTGACTGTGAACAAAAGCTCTGTGTGATTTCCTCCACAGAGGTGTGAACATCACGAAGGTGTGAGTGCAGCGCTGTACCTGCTCCCGGACGTGTCTGTGCGCGGTCATATGACGGACGAGCTGTGTGCGGTAAGTGAAGGTGTAGCTACAGAGAGAGCAGCAGTAGTTGTCCTCGCTCTTTTCATGGCGTAGTTTAATGTGCTCCTTCAGCGACGTGTGACGCTTGTAACCGCGGGAACAGTGCGGACAGGTGTGCAGCTGCGAAAATGCGTCAGGAGTACCTGACAGACAGATGCATAGTTAAATAAACTGTGGAGAAAAAAGCTGATAGCAACCGCAGGAAAGGCAAAAAAAGCTGTGGCTACCGTTCTCATCGTGAACCCCTCGCTCTGGCGTTCTCTGTTGCTCATCTGGGGCGTCTGAGTAAATATGCTCTGTTTCCGTCTGCTTTTCCTCACCGGCCACCTCATCATCAGCACCATCTTCCTCATCAGTGACACACTCCTCTTTCAAACACACACAGGCAAATTAGAACACAGGCAAATTTTCTCAGCTTCTGCTCCAGCATGAAATACAGGTGTTGGTCAAAATAATGTGAACACCTGGGAAATAGCCAATGTTTCGTTATTTGTCTTTAATCCAGATTCCAACTGTCTTAGAACAGATTCATACAATGACTGAATAGCCTACAATCTGTCAGTTGCTTTAGAGATTGAAGGAGGCAATCTGCTTCTTATTCTTTTCTCCAAATCAGCTCACAGTGGTGATATAATTTTAAAGTCAGGTGACTGTCAGGTTATTTTTGTCTGGTTAGGGAAGAAGCTGAAGATCATCTTGGTGCTCTAACTGTTCAAGCTTTATGATTATGACTTCTTTTTAGGGCCTTAGGATTTCCGTGATGCGGAAAACATGGATAGAATTGCGGAATCATTAAACTGGAATTACTGTATAACGTGGAATGTCACAGAATTTTGGATTAATAAATCAAAAGTGGGTCAGTACATTTAGATTAAAACATAATATGGGCTAGTGTCTGAGAATACTAAGCCACAAAATATTATGTAAATATGAATCCTTCATGTTCTGTGTGTCTCTGTGTGAATGAATGGAGCAGACGTGTGGTTTCATACTGGTTTCAGCTTCTGCCACCTCAATATATGAATACATGAACACACAATCATAATCTATAGAATTGCGCTAAACATGAAGGATAATTTTTTCTTCTAAGTATTTCATATTTAAATTAAAAAAAATTTGCCCTTATATTCACAGACACTAGTACATACCATGTTTTAATCTAAGTGTAGTAACATACGTTTAATTTACTCATCCAAAATTCCATGTCATTCCATGCTGTTTCACTTGAAAAAACAGTGACAGAAATATATTACTTAATGTAATTATAGTACTAATACTAATAATTAAATTATTTATAAAAAATTATTTTAAAAGGAATATGATTTACAAGACTTTATTGACCAGACAAAATGTTAACACACAAAACAGCAGGGAAAAAAAGACGGAATTTAAATAAAATTGTTGAGAGATGCTTTTGATTATTATAATTTAATGAAAAACAGAATTTGGTAAAAATAAAACTAAGTTTGAAAAAAAAAAAAAAAAAAAATTCATAGGGCCTTAATTTTGTTAAACTCATAAAACATTGCTGTTAAATTGTCTAAGTTTCATGATCTCAATTAAAACTGTCTAGAAAAATGAAAACTTTTGCAATTACAGCTGTCGTAGATGTTGGCTTTGTGAAGTTCTCTGTGGTTGCTTTTTGTAAACTTCAAGGTGCTGTTACTTTGCTGCAGTAGTTTTATGTTGTTTGGACAGTCCCTACCATTCACTTCCTTTTTTACCCACTATACTTATTCACTGATGAAGTCTTGCTTTGTGTACACAGTCAGAATTGTAATGACTGTGTTGTTCTTAAAACACCAAACAACTGGACTCTTAAGGTTACTGGGACTCCTAATAAAACAGGCTTCCATGATTTCTCCTTTTTGGAAGTCTGACAAGTCACCCATTTCATCTTTGGCTTATACTAAACAGTGTTGAACTCAACTTATAATACACTGATATTAGGGATGCACCATACTGGATTTTGCAGATATTCGACATGTCGATATTTTTCAACTAATTTTGGTCGATTGCCAAAACCAATATATATTCCTTTTGTTTGGAAAAAAAAAAGTCTTTCCTCTGCGGAAATTATGAGAAAATTATTTTTTATTTTGGAACTTATTTGTTAGAATTAAATAAGCAATAATTAAGTTCTTTTATAATGACAGTACATTGAAGCTTTGAAAATTGCTATACATAACTATACCTCAATTGCTGCAATTTTTTTCCAGAAAAATGCAGTGGTAACCTTAAATTTTTATTTTAAAATTTAACATTTGTAGATGGTCTAAAGCCAAAGAGTTGTAAAAATTCTGAAAATCTTTTAGAGCTCATAATTTGTTTAAAAATGTATTTATATTGATGTAAGCTATAGCTTCTGACCTTTAAATCAAACCATGCTCATGATTTTATGAGATCAGTTACTGTTTTGAAATTTTGAAATACAGTGACAGAAACAGTCTAATGTTATTTGTGTATTTTACTTTTACTTTATTAGAACTAGGCCAACAGAGCCCCCTACAGAATTAAAACTTCTTACCAAATGGAACTTAGGACCCGGGGGAGGCTGTCGCTGCTGCGACTGCACGTACTATTACTGTTGACTGTATCACAGACCGAACATGTCATTCTGTACGTGCATTCTCGGATTAAATGCAGTGATCCAAAACATTGAATCTAATCACTACTGAGGCAAAACTTTGCTTCAAGAATGAGCCACACTGCTGGCGTGATCCAATTGCTAGCACACCCTGAGCATGTGAGTTATTCCTCTTATCATCTAGACATACTGGCATTATTTTTCATATCGGGCCGATATTTACATTCGAAGTCATTATCAGCCAATTCCAATATCGGTCCGATAATATTGTGCATTGTGCAATACTTGTTGCCTGTCCAGCCCCTGTGTATTTGCCTTTTGGGTTGAAACATGCACATACTGATATTAAAAAAAAAACAACAACCTGACTGCAGCCTCATTTAGCCTCATACTTTGGGTTTAACCAAAATGGAATAACATACACACACATACACCGAATATGTGGGTTGGATGTAATCTAGCAGTCTTATAAAACTTCAGCGTAATTATATTTGACCGGGAAGTGGGCCAGTATGGCCTACGCATGTGTGCTATGGAGGCCCGTAAGGACCAGGTGACGCATTACGAATGAATAACGACCTGAGAGAGAGGAATGAGCTCACACACACCTGATCTAGCCATCCTACCCTAACACACTCTCACAGACATGTCAGTCCAACTATTTTTCCCTTTACCAAAGTAATTTCAAGCTCTTTCCATGACAAGCATGGAAGAAGCCAAGCCTTCCCTAGTTCTCAGGAACCTGAGTTTGAAAGTGAAAACTTGTGTGTTACATCCAAAACTCCCTGTTGTTTTCTGTTCTATGTCTGAATATCCTGTCTTAAGTCAGAATGCAGTACATGACTTATAAAATCAGAACAGATTTTAAAGCACGAGGCATTATACACATGCCGACTTCTGCAGACTCTCTGATTTTTAACAATTAGTGTTGACCATCTCAGAGTGCAAATAAGGGCAAAAATCTATGCAAAACTTGTGTAGTGTAGTCCATACTTTATACTGGTAAAAGCCTATGAACATAAATACGTTTAAAGGAAAAGTCCACTTCCAGAACAAAAATTTACAAATAATGTACTCACCCCCTTGTCATCCAAGATGTTCATGTCTGTCTGTCTTCAGTTGTGAAGAAATTGTTTTTTTAAGAAAACATTTCAGGATTTTTCTCCATATAATGGACTGATATGGTGCCCCGGGTTTGAACATTCAAAATGCAGTTTAAATGCGGCTTCAAACGATCCCAAATGTGGTTTTAAACGATCCCAGCCGAGGAAGAATGGTCTTATCTAGCAAAACGATTGGTTATTTTTTTAAATACTTTTTAATCTCAAACGCTCTTCTTGTCTTGCTCTGCCTGAACTCTGTGTATTCTGGCTCAAAAAAGTTAGGGTATGTCGAAAAACTCCAATCGTATTTTCTCCTTCAGCATCAAAAATCATTTCAAAATCATTCTACATCACTGCAGAAGTACCGACACAGTCTTTGCAAAGTGAACATGCAAAAAAGATCAAACGCCCTTAACAAAAAAGGTAAAACAGCGATATAGGACGATTTTGAAGTTGAGGGAGAACATGAGATGGGGAATTTTCTGACATATCCTAACTGTCATGAACCGGAAAAAAACAGTTCAGGCAGAGTGAGATAAGATGAGTGTTTGACATTTAAAAAGTATATAAATTGAATTATTTTTATGAAAAAAAAACAATAGTTTCGCTCGATAAGACCCGTCTTTCTTGGCTGGGATCATTTACAACCGCATTTGGGATCGTTTGAAGCCGTATTTAAACTGCATTTTGGAATTTCAAACTCCATAGAAGTCCACTATATTGAAAATATCCTGAAATGTTTGCCTCAAAAAACATAATTTCTTTACGACTGAAGAAAGAAAGACATGAACATCTTGGATGACAAGGGGGTGAGTAAATTATCTGTAAATTTTTGTCCTGGAAGTGGACTTCTCCTTTAAATGAAGCAAGTAAGTGTTGCACTCAACTGACCTTTGACCCTTATTTCTTGTATTAAAGCATCTGGCCCCAGGCTGCCATCTGTTAAAAGAAAAAAAATTACTTCAATGTATTGTTGATAAATTAAAATTGGATATGACATCAAATTTTGTCATAAATTTTGCTCCAATTGTTCTTTTGTCGTTTTTTGTGGGGATTAGAAACAGTTCAAGAGACGAACGTAATAGAAATGATTTCTAATGCTGATGACCAGTTATCATTATTATTTTGCTCTGATCATGAAACCAAAGCATTTTTATTACAACAAACTTTCAGAAATGCCACTTCCTGTTGCCTCAATCCTGCACTCTTATGAGGGCGAAAGTTCACTTATCTAGTGATGGGTGCGGCGATTGTACTAGATTTGGAACCACAAAAACCATGCTGTGGTAATATGTGTTATGCCAAACATCTGTCATTTTTATTCTTGCAACTTTGTCTATTACACAAATGATTACATGGCTCAAAGCTTTACAGCTTCTGCTCAGAACTAACTAAAATTGATTCATTAAATGCATTAAGTTAATACTCTTTTACTGTTTTACTCACCATCCTGTGTGCATGTTTCAGAGAGCTGCCGTGCTGCTTTGAGCTGGAATACTGAGGACTTTTGGTCGGGATCGTCAGCAATACTGTCCTCCTCTACAATGTGCAGTTTGTCTTCATCATCTGAATCTGAGGTCGCCTCCGGCACACTGCTAAAACTCCTCACTTCATGAGAGACAGAGAGAGAATGACCTGTTAAGCTTATGATCACAGATGTTCCCAAATTGGGAGATATCCATATTCTTTTTGCACTAATGGCCATGTTTGATTCTGTGTTTGCAAACAGAACACTTGTTTGTTCTGTTCAAGCGGTGGCATTTCTGTAATCAGTAACAGCTGTGATTTGTGGCATAACAGAGGGTTCAAACATGTAAACACACACACACTCACATGCAGAAATATGAGCGCACATACAATAAAAGATAGAATCTATGCCCTGAAGACAGGAAGTGAAATTCGGCTAATTTTAGATCAGTTTCCTGCAGCCCAGGAAAGCCTTTTACCTGCTGTATGACATCATCAGAAACAAAAATGGCAAGCAAAAGGACAATTTACAAATGTTTTTATTAGTATGTTATCACACATGCACAGATTTTGAAATGGATTCTTTCTCTAAATCTAGAGCCCTAATTTTTTTAAAATGTCTTTCAATTGTGAGCAAGTATATGAGGTACTGGAAAACTCATCTCTGACGTATGCGTGTGTGCACACATGTCAGAATATAAAGAATACTTCCAGATGTGCATGTCACATTAGTGTTTTTTAATACATACCAATTTAAACATGTTTGGTTTCTATGGAGCTCATCCAGTTTCTTCTGCTGGCAGAATTAGAGGATGTCAACAGGAAGTGATGTTAAATGTGATCCGATTATGTAAAAAAAAGTAGTTCCTGTTTAAGGTTTCTGTTCCTTGAAATGACTTGCGCAAAGTCATTTTAGAGACCTGTGCATGCCAGAACTGAAAATTATAAATTTCTGCCATACAGATGAAACCTTCTATGTTCTTACAGATGATTCAAATCGCTGCTGAATATCTGGCCCATCCCGTGGACAGCTGAAATCACAGTATTTAGCTATTTAACAGGTGTGTAGTAATCAGAGATGCTTTTACCCCAATAGAAATACATTTAAATTGCATCTAAATTAATTTCATTCATTGTTCCAGCCACAGGAGCAGTTGTCTCTTAATCAGTATGCTGGATCTTGTCATGAAAAAATGAAGACTAATTCTTCCTAGACTGCTTGAACTTTCATGGTCAAGATAACAGGTAAATTTTAGTTATTTATCCACCTTTTTCTTCCCGTAAGAGCGGGCACAGCCATTTATAAATTGTATGGGTCAGGCTTCCGGTCTCATCCGCATCTAGCGATTTTTAGCTGTACAAAACTTGTTTTGCTGCTTGATATTGCAAATTGGTGTGTCTTACCATATTATTTAATGTATTAATTTCATTATGATCACACTGGTTTGTAGTGCAAACAGTTTTACCATTTACTGCACGTTGTTATTCTTCTCATTATTTCCATATAGCTGCTAATGAACGGAAAATCTCACCCATAGGCTTACTTCCGTGTTAAAGAAAAAGGTGGATACCATAGTTTTAAGTACTTAATTCACAAAAACACTGTCCATATAAGACATATTACAGCTAATTTCCATCTGTTCTTCACACAAAGCTACTGTATCGCAAGCACATGAATTACTGTCATGGCCAAAAAACAAAGAAGAAAAGTAAAATCTGATACAATTCCACACAGAACCCAAAAAATGCACTGGATGAAATTATTGGCACCCTTAACTTAATATTTGGTTGCACCCCATTTGGAAAAAAAAATAACTGAAATCAATCGCTTCCTGTAACCATGAATGAGTTTCTTACACCTCTCTACTGGAATTTTGGACCACTCTTTTTTTGCAAACTGCTCCAGGTCATTCAGATTTGAAGGATGCCTTCTCCCAGCTGCTGTTTTGAGATCTCTCCACAGGTGTTCTATGGGATTCAGATCTGGACTCATTGCTGGCCATTTCAGAACTCTGCAGCGCATTGTTTGTAACCATTTCTGAATGCTTTTTGAAGTGTGTTTCGGGTCATTGTCCTGCTGGAAGACCCATGACCTTTGGTGGAGACGCAGCTTTCTGACACTGGCCACTATGTTGCACCCCAAAATTCTTTGGTAATCATCAGATTTCATGATACCGTTCACACAGTCAAGGCATTCAGTGCCAGAACCGCAAAGCAACCCCAAAACATCTTTGAACCTCCACCATGTTTGACTGTAGGGACTGTGTTCTTTTCTTTGAAGGCCTCATTTCTTTATCTGTAAACAGTGCCATGATGTCCTTTACCAAAAACCTCTACTTTTGTCTCATCTGCCCACAGCACGTTCTTCCAGAAGGATTGTGGTTTTGTCATAAGTTTTGGAAAACTCCAGTCTTGCTTTTTCTATGCCTTTGTGTCAGCAGTGGTGTCTGCCTGGGTCTCCTACCATAGCGTCCCTTTTCATTCAGATAGTGACGGATAGTGCGAGCTGACACTGTTGTACCCTGTGTCTGCAGATCAGCTTGAATTTGTTTGGAAGTTAATTGTGGTTCTTTATCCACCATTCGAACAATCCTTCGTTGTAATTTTTCATTAATTTTGCTCTTCCATCCACGTCCAGGGAGGTTAGCTACAGTGCCATGGGCTGTAAACCTTTTGATGATATTGCACACAGTGGACACAGGAACATTAAAATCTCTGGAGATGGACTTGTAGCCTTGAGATTGTCCATGTTTTTCCACAATTTTTTCTCTCAAATCCACAGACAACTTTCTTTCCTCCATGCTCAGTGTGACACACAACACAAAGGTTGAGTCAACTTTTTTCCATTTTAACTGGTTGCAAGTGAAATTACTATATTGCCCACACCTGTTACTTGCCACAGGTGTGTCTAAATACAAATTACAGGAGCATCACATGCTTGAAAAGCAATCATTTATTACAATTTTGACAAGGTGCCAATAATTTTGTCCAGTCCATTTTTGAGTTCTGTGTGAAATTTTATCAAATTTGACTTTTCTTCTCTGTCTTTTTGTGTTGTCGCAGTGCAAACAAAAACAATAAGCATGTGAATACCAAAACATTTGCAATTGGAACAATTTTCTGAGAGTACTGTTGCATTTTCTGACAGAATTGCAAGTGTGCTGATATTTTTGGCCATGACTGTATATACTGCTTTTTGTCTTTTGGAGCCTGACAGCTTCTGGACACCTTATACTTTCATTCTACGACTGTATGGAAACAAGCAGCATAAACGTTCTTCTGAACATCTCATTTTGTGTTCTACAGAATGAAAGTCATACAGGTTTTGAACAACATGAGGGTAAGTAAATGATGGCAAGTTGTTTTATAAAGGACACACACTTGTGCCATCTTTATAGGTGTGTTTATAGTGCCGCACCTGAGCGGCAGACAGTGCTGGCAGGTAGAACTGTTCCAGTGTGACCTCATAATCAACACAATCAGGTCACCATGGCAACCTCTATTTCATGTGACATTTCCTGGGATGAGGTGATTTGGCTTGTTATACAGTGCACCTGCCACCATATGCACACATACACATACACACACACACACACAAACTCTTTATGCAAGATAATACAGTTTATAAAATAGAAACACCTGGTATTCTGAAGGATAAGCAACTAAAAACACAGATAAACCACTGAATGCATAGATTGCGTAGAGGAGCATGAACCTTTGAGAATTTGTCTTTATTTATTTATTTTTTTAAAGCAAGATATGACATAATGGCCCAAGAAACGTGTCTGTTTATACAGGCAGTTAGTTTTAACTTTCTATTCAGTCAGTTTCCACAAAAATATTAATCAGCACAACTGTTTTCTGTTTTCACTGTTTTCTGTTTTCTGTTTTTGTTTTCACACTGATAATAATCAGAAATGTTTTTCTTGAGCACCAAATCAACATATTAGAAGAATTTCTGAAGGATCACGTGACACTTAAGCCTGGAGTAATGATGCTGAAAATTCAGCTTTGCAACTGATACCAGATGATTTTTTCAAAAAAATTTATATGTACGTGTATGTGTTTATACATGGTTGAGTGCATAAATTTGCGTGCCTTTTTTGCCTCGTAAGTTCAAAAATTCCTTTCAGAATTTATATAAATATTAGTGCTGTCAATCAATTAATCGCATCCAAAATAAAAGAATAAAAAATAAACCAATTTTCTTAAATACATACATGCATGTGTGTGTATTTATATATACATAATAAATATACACAGTACAAGCACACATTATGTAAACAAAAACTTTTATTTTGGATTTGATTAATTGTGATTTAATTGTTTGACAGCACTAATAAATATATATACAAGATAAAACACTTTTAATTAAATACTGCTCTTTAGAAGATTGTAAGATTTCTGTCTGTCACAAACAACAAATAATTGAAGAAACAAATTCTGTGTGCCATTTGCCCAGAAAATTCAAAATAACTGACTTTCTGTTGGGTTTTGGATTTTGCTGTAGGAGACCTTTTTTTTTTTACCGAATTTCGTACATGTAAGAGAAATGTAGTTTAAGTGGCACTTCATTGAAAGTGTATAGGTGGCGCTATTGAGCCATTTTGCCAAATCTATTTCTAAAACCTAAATCAGACGTACATTTTTGCCACATCTGACGTGTGTGCAAAGTTTCATGTCTTTTTCAAGCATGTTTAGGCCCTCAAAATGCAATTCATTTTGAAGAGCGTCCTCACACCGCGGTGCTTGGGCCCTAATTATGTTAAATGGCTTACTCTTCTTTTTGTGTGTGTGTGTGTGTGTGTGTGTGTGTGTGTGATTTAATTTTCTGATAAAAAAATCTTGCACATTCATGCAAACGTATGCACTCAACTGCATAAATGTATTTTATTGTGTATGTTTGTGTACAGTATATAGAGAGAAAGAGGAATAGATGACAGTCACTATGTCATGTAATGTTGTGTGTGTTTTGGGACATAATCAATTTAGAATATCTTGGGAGCAGCGGTCACCTGAGATGTCTGTTTCTCCCAGCTCTTTTGGTTAATAAGGGCCCTCATGTACACACACTGCATCAGCCACGTGAGACCAATTAAACACACTGCACCATCTACCGGTGCATTTTCTTTCTCTCGTCCATGTAAACTCATTCACCGACATATTTTTGCTTCGTTCGATCACACAGACACATGTCCCTCCCAACCCTCCCCCACCCTAAAAAAAGAAAGAGAAAGGCCCTCCCCTTTACCCTGAGAAACTTTCCCCCTGCCGTACAAAGAGGCGGCAAACCACCGGGAGAGATTAGCATGCAAAAAGAGATGCTCAGCAGTCACAAGCCCCCCCACAAACACCGAGTGAAATGTGAAAAGCTCTTTAATGCCCTCACATATCCCTTTTCCATCAACAGGGAAGTGTGAGAAGAGCTCAGTGCTACAGGTGTTCGTTTTGTCTTTGCTTGTCACACGCATACATGCATTCACACCATACCTTTACAACACATTAACTCACGCATTACAATATACTTGATTGTTATAAATGTAAATTGACATTTAGGGCCTTTTTTTAGGGTATCGTTTGAAAAATTTAATTCACCTCAACTCTTAAGACATATTAGATATTCTACTTTATCAGAAATATAATAATTCAATATAATAATAATAATATTATAATTCAAACAATATTTTTGAACAGTAAGATTTTTGTTTTTTAAAAAGTCTCCTTTGCTCACCAGGCCTGCATTTATTTGGTCCAAAGTACAGCAAAAATGGCAAAATTCTGAAATATTTTTACTACTTGAAATAACTGTATTCTATTTTAATATATTTTAAAATGTAATTTATTCCTGTGATTTCAAAGCTGAATTTTTAGCATCATTACACCAGTCACATGATCCTTCAGAAATCATTCTAATATTCAGATTTTCTGCTAAAAAAACAAAACAAAAACATTTATTATTATGTTGAAAACAGCTGAGTAGAATTTTTTCAGGTTTGTTTGATGAATAGAAAGAACAGCATTTATCTGAAATAAATCTCATATATATATATATATATATATATATATATACACACACACACACACACACACACACAAATGTATACTCTACAAACCATTTTTTATATTGCCCTACACCTAAACCAAGCCCTCACAGGAAACTGCACATTTTTACTTTCTCCAAAAAACTCATTCTGTATGATTTAGAAGACTTTTGAATTATGGGGACACTCAGAATGTCCTCATAATTCACCTTCTCCTTGTAATACCTACGTAATACCCATGTTATTATACAAATATGTGTCCTCATATGTCACAAAAACACGCACACTCACACACATACACTCACACACACTTAGCCCTTAAGAAAATAAAATAAGAATATAAAACAGACGGCAAATTCCTCAAACAGGAGAATCATCCTGACCTGACAGAAATTATAAATGTTAACATGTGTGGCTTTAAAGGTCAAAGGTTGACTGAGGGTCAGGAAGAACCAGCCAGGGAAAAAAACAAAGTGACCCCATTTAAAACATAACCTTACTGTCGTCTTGTGAAAATACCACAGCTACCAATACCAAAAAACCTCAAAGCAACTACTAAGTGGCTGTCATTTTTTTTTTCTCTATTTCTTTTTGTATCTCACTTCTGCATGTTAGTATACAATGCAAAATACACATTTGTAATCCCATGTGCTTCCTACCAGCATTCACTCACACAATCTACAAGACTGATAAGACACACACGCACACAGAAACACATGACATCTGATGCTACAGTACTGGTACATATCTCTACAAACATGAGGCTAAGTAACTGAACCAATGAAAACGAGTCTCGAATGCACCGTGTGACCTCATTTCCGTGCTGTAACGCCCTAAGATATTCAGGTCTCGAGAACATGTCAAGAACCAGCGGCGCGAGGAATGAAAATAAAAGTCACGGCAGCATCACTGCTCCTCCTAGTGATGACGTCACACCAGCCGTTCATCACACAATGCATCCGTCCGCGCCAAAACCCCCCCCTGCTCGCTGTGTATTCTTATAATATTTAATAAGCATGTCATATCAGATGAAACAACCGGAAGAGACCTCAACACGTTTAACCCAGGCAAACCTGAGAGAATTTGCTCGGTAGCAACGGACACAGTGAATCAGCGCCTATGTAGACCTGAATACTACCTTTGTTTCCGTACAAAGAATATGTGCTGTAAAAGATTACTCTGTATAAAGCAGCTTAAATCGCGTTTATGTATTATAGCACAGTTCCCCAAAATGTCAATGAAAGCACCTATGTAGGTGTTTCATCACCTATCCTACCTGGCTCGTCTCCGACACACGAGAGCAGCCGCCCCGCCCTCACTGCAGCAAATAACGGTCCACACCGCCATTACATAAATACCTTACGGAAAAAACGACCTGTTTGACTTCTGAGCTGTAAAACGACGGAAAGCAGCACTAACAACCACCTTATGCACTATATCTTTCGTTCGCAACCACTTTACCCCTGCTGAAACTGGACTCCTGCGCGAAAATAAAAATATAAACAAAACAACCGGTGTTCTAGCAACTAGCGCACAGCGAAATATCACTCAATATTGGACGAAAGCCAAATAAAAGGTAATCGGTTATCACTGTGAGCGATGCGGACGACATGCACGTCTGCAATCAAACACCATCTTCTTTCTCTCTCTACCTGCACAAGTTGCCATTTGCCGTAGCGTGTGCTGGGCGCCTCTCTCTCGCTTCGCTCGGGCAGATCGCGTTTCACACACCGATTCCTTTCCACCGTCTGGGCAATCACTGCTGTGGACACGCGAAGAGAGTGATGAACGGTAAAAGAGGACATTGGCTCGCTCCGTTGTCTCCTCACCGTTCAGGTAAACACGTTGACGGCTCCTGAGCGTGTTACGTCGCAAGCGGATCCGCGCTCGTTGTCACACGCACGCACAGGAAAAGGTAGCACGGTGCTCATAACTGCACGGCGGACTATATTACCGGATTACCGGAAAGGTTATTTAAAGAGAAAGCAACGTCAAATCAGAAGTCGGCAGCATCTGTTCAGTGTTGGACGTGGATGTTTAGATAAAAAGTGGCAATATGTACTTTTAAGATTACTGATGTAAGATAGCATAGATGAATTTGTAGGCAATTTCTTTGCAGACTGCAACACTTTTTGCTCTTATAAGGAAATGGCAAAAGCTATAGACTACAAGTCAAAAGTTTTTTAACAGTAAGATTTATAATGTTTTTAAAGAAGTCTCTTTTGCTCACCAAGCCTGCATTTATTTGATCCAAATACAGCCAAAGCAGTAAAATTGTGAAATATTTTTACTATTTACAATAACTGTTGTAAGTATAAATTTTAGAACGTATTTTTTTCCTGTGCTGATTTGTAACGCTGATTTGCTGCTCAAGAAACATTTATTATTATCATCATCATCATCATCATCATCATCAATATTTAAAACAGTTCAGTACTTTTTTTAATGTAGGATTCAATTAATAAAAAGATCCAAAAATCAGCTTTTAAATGTATTTATTTATTGATTTATTTATTTGTATAAATAAATAACATTTTAAAATATATTCACATAGAAAACAGTTATTTTAAATAATAAAAATATTTCAGAATTTTACTGTTTTTGCCGTATTTTGAATCTACTCAGTATAGGCTTGTGAGCAGAAGAGAATTGTTTAAAAAAACATTAAAAATGTTACTTTTGGCTGGTAGCGTATGTTTATTTATAAAATAATTTTTTTTAAATAATATTATCGCAACGTGTTGTTTGCTAATAATTAGATCAAAACATTATCCAGTAAATAACATTCAGCTAAAGATGGCTCGCTTTCTGGACGCTCTTAAAGGGATAGTTCACCCAAAAATGAATATTCTGCCTTAGTCACCATTCAGTTCTATTACATAGTTTGCAATGAGAGTGAATGGTGACTGGGACTGTCATTTTGCTGAACATTTCCTAGACATGCAGGTTTGAAACAACATGTTAAAAGATAACATTTTGGGGGATGAACTGTCCTTTTAAGTATTTTTTTAGACTTGTGAGCAAATGTTGACGGCTTTATGGCACCACCAACTGTCAAGAATACCAGCGACGTCATTTGATTGCAATAAAAGTTTATGCTATAGCATTGTATCTATATTCCAGTTTTGAATGAGTTGATTCACTCTACGGTACAAGTTTTTGATCAGACAAACTCTAATTGTGTCTTGAATCTAAGTAGTTTAACGCACACGCAGCCAGTGCGTCCTTCCGTATAACGGTCCGGGCAGACTCAGGTATAACGGTGCAGCACACTGGGACAGCCCAGCCCGCTCCCATAGTACACAACTTCACAAGTCGTCATTAAACTATTCCAAAGATGGAAAAAACAACTGGAGGAATTCTAAAACAACTTTTCTGCCTTTCGTTCTTGGTTGTGCGATCTGATTTCAGCTTGTGGGACTCACCGTTGTTGCGTCGTGGCTGTGTCTGTTTTCTGCGCTGGCACCTGGGGCCATCCGCCATGATTTTTGCACTGTGTCTGAACGCTGCCTCGCGGACTGAGCCCCCTCTCCCCCCTCGGTTACCCCCTCCCCATAACGGGCCCCTCTCCGCACCTGGTTTACGACATTCTGCTTTACGACATAACCTTTTTATGCAGTGAGAACACACCTTCTCTGACGCCCCACCCTCTGTGGGCAGCTGTCCACTTCCTTCATATCTGGGGCAACAATCTACATGTGTATTAAGCATTTATTACATTAAGTAGCTAGCAGACGAAAATAGTTTAGATGGATATTTACGGGGAATTTGGTTATTGTGATATCGGGAGCGCCCCCGACAGGCTGGGAAGTCTGATGACGTAGTTTGATTAACTCTTTAAATTCAGTTTAAATTCAATTTAGTATATTGAAAGTAGTGCACAGAATTTGTTGTTTTCTGTCTTTCATGAGCAAAGATACTAGGGTTGGTTGGATGCTGTGAGGCAGCAAAACATTACGTGATAAAACCATTTTAAAAGATTATGATAATAGTCAGGATTATTTACGTATCATAAATTTTATTAAAATATGATTATCAGGCAAACGTGTGGTATAGTGTGGTTCTTGCATTTTCTGTTAGTTAACATGTTGGTCCACAGCAAAACCTTGTTCATAAATTCTACTAGTTCATCTAAAGCCTAGTTTACTCGGAAAGTGGACTGTGCTGTCCTCTGCTGGAGGAAGTAGTCTAGTGCATGTATGTCATCTCATAATAATTATTACGTAGTATGCCACGGTTTAAACTTTTTATGTCATAATAATTTACAAAAGCATGACTTTTTTACCTAAGTGGCAAAAATGTGCTTCAATACATAAGAGAGTTACAAAATACCATAAATTATCATTAATAAAATCAGTAATAAATAAATAAAAAAATAAAAAAATAATTACAGTCGGCAGCCAGGTGAGGTCGTTTTTAGAACGCTTCCGCAATGTAATAACGATCATCCTTTGCCTTCTTGCCCGTTAAATACTGTACGGTAAACAGCGGTAATTTTCTATGGAAACTATGGAAAATGTTCTAACGTGATTTTTCGAATTTCCTGAAAATTCTCGTTGAGTTCAAACAGCGCCGTATAGAGATGGAGGTGCCTGAGGGTGAGTAGAAAAGTTAAAATGTAATACATTTTGAAGCTTCCTGCTGAGGTTTTGTCCCGCTCAATCTCGCTGCCACAAGAAACTGGGCTACTTCTTTGCCGATTTGAGAACTTGCAGTCTGAATCAAATGCGATGAGATTAAAAAATATATAATTAAAAGAAGCTATTTCTATTGATGATGCTAAAACATATGGCAAGGGGTAATATCTGCACCTGCTACGCAGACGTGGCACCGGTCCGGCACATTTATGGAAGTCGCTATAACATCTCGATTGATTTTGACAAATTTTTGGTTCAGATTTTAATTTTAGTGACCGTGCGGAAGATGTTCCTGAACCCAAGAGGCGGAGAAAATATCCAGAACTCCATAAGCCTACTGATGGTATTGACTCTTGTTTTTACTTATGCAATGATTTAAATTGAGCGTTGTCTTTGCTACAATCCATCTGACAATAAAAGTTTTCAATTCTATTATTATTTTCCACCTATACTGTAAATGCGATCACTTTAATCATACTTTAATCACGTACTGCTCTGTACTTCTGAATCCTAAGTTTTTTTGACATGATCTCTGACATGAACTTGCCTAATTCTTTTTCAGGGCAGGAAGAACACCTAGCATTGTTTTCACCTACACTCCAATTTACAGTAAGGATTGTATTTTCTGACCATTCCTCAATGCAGAAATACTTTCTGTGTAATATTAGTGGTTTTTCTTGCATGTGCAACCTGTTTCCCGTGGGGTTTCTTCCTTGCTAAACTCCTATGTAGAGCAGATTTATGTTCTGATTGCATATGATTCTATTTATTAGTGCACCTGATTCTAATTTTAGATGCCTACAAATGTAATTTTTCCACTCTGGAAATTTCTGTTTTTGTTTTTCTTAATAATGACTGTTGCTTCTTTTGCTGCGGAAAAAGTACATTGTAAGTAATTTGGTAAATGATATATGTTGCCTTTAATCTTTTAAAATTGGAGAAATGACCATCCAGTATCTCTCTACATACATGTTGTAATAAACTCTTAACTTTTCAAGGTTTGCACTAACATTTTCGCAACACTGCTATCCGTTTCTTTCTTTCATTTTCTTTTTCTTTTTTTTCTTTTTTTTTTTTTTGAAGATTGCTCATGGCTTTAAAAAAATCTTGCCAACATTGGAAGAGACTCCACACAGCCTGTCTGGGATGACAGGTAGGTCCATATTTTCACTTTAAAAAGCTGTTTTATCAGTACTGTCATGAATTCACACACTACGTTGTGATTTAATACAAAAAACTTGAAACTGAAGATGCTACCCTCTCCTCATTACCTGAGTTGTTGGCCGTTGTTTCAACATGACAATGGTGATATGCATTCTTCCAATGTAAAAATCTTTCAGTGGACATGTATTTTACCCAATCTTAACATTCTTGAGCAGCTAAGAAGGATTCTGTAAAGACGAGCTGAGCAGAACTTCCCATTAAATATCAGGGCATTTAAGGAGGTAGTCCTCCGGGAGTTAAACAGGACAGATGTGACAGTTTGTCATAAACTTGTATGCTCAGTGTCAAGAAGGGTCAGAGAGGACATACTAAGTACTAGAATATTATACATTTGCCAAATTTAATCTAGGTTGTACTCATTTTTGCAATCCTTCATTTAAACAAAATTGGCTTTTTTTTTTTCAGAGCTTATCACACAAAGATCAGATGACTCCTCTAAAGTAAAATATAAGAGGAAGAGACACAGAGAATTCTATGAGAAACAAGACTTTGGTATGGACACCTCTTGTACTTGATCTGCTTAACACAATTTTCATTTTTTTTTTAAATAAATAGTAAACATAAATGATAAATAATAAGTGTACTTGTACTGTTGGTGAATCAATTGGTTGTTGGTTGATTGTCCCTTAGGAGCTCAGGATATTGTCCAGCAGTATAAGCTATCAGTCAAAAGGAAGTATGAGAGTGTGTTGAGGTTCCTGTGTGGTGAACAAGAGTCATTTTCTGCCCTGTATACTGAACCAGTGTTCATGCAAAAAAATGCGAATGGAACTTTTAAGAAAACCTGTGTGTCTGAGTTGCTTCAGTTCGATGATCTGGCAACTGTCATTCTTCGAGGGGACTCTGGCAGTGGTAAATCCATCATAGCTCAGAAGACTATGTTGGACTGGGCATTTGATGCAGTTTCTGTCAGACAGTTTGATTTAGTTTTCTATCTGAGGTGTGAAGAACTGATGTGTATTTCTGAAGAGATGAACTTATTTGAGCTCTTGAGCTGCAATTGCAATTTAACATCAGATGAGATTTCACAGATACTACAGCAGTCACCAGAGACACTTTTCATCATTGATGGATTTGATGAGCTGAGACTCACACAAGACATTTATGACATGTCAGCACACATTCATCCGTTACAAAAAGCTCCACCTGATGTCATTCTTTGTGGCCTTTTGAGAGGTATCCTGCCAGAGTCGTTCCTGCTGGTCACCACCAAAACTAATGACACAGTGAACAAGCTGGTGAAAGGACAAAAGCGTTTCATTGAGATCATGGGCTTTTATGTGATGGAGGTGGTGAAGTACTTCATTAAACCATATTATTCTGTAACGGCAAATGAATCCCTTTTCATTGCCTGTTCCATTCCCGTTATCTGCCGGATCATCAGTGAGAGGGTCAAATTAGGTGCAGTAACAAGTGGACTGGAAACCACCACCTCCATCTATGTTGACTTTGTGTCCACTCTACTGGAGCATCACTGCCAGGATTTGAATCAGTCTGTCCTGAGCCTGCTGAAGAGTCTGGGTCAACTGGCAGAGAGAGGGATGCTGGAACAAGAAGTCATGTTTAATGAGAAAAGCTTGTATAAATTGGATTTAGACCCTGCTGGCAGTCCATTCCTGTGCAGGTTCCTCTTTAAGAGAAGAATCCGCCAGGAGACGATGTTCAGTTTCATGCATCTCAGCTTTCAGGAGTTCTTCACTGCTCTGTACTATGTTCTTCTGGATGAAAAAGAGTCTCAGAGGAAAATGAGGGAGCTGCTTCGCACTGTACAGAGAGGATGGGCTTTGTCATCTTGGTCTCATAAAGACTTTTCAGTGGCCGATGTAGAAATAACACGTGCAAAGCTGCTGCAGCCTGTCATTCTGTTTCTCTGTGGTTTCTGTAAGAAGGAATGGATCTCATCATTCTTTCAAAAGCACAATATGGCTGTCTCTATCAGCATAGAAACCCAGCTTAAGGAGTGGATCAATCAGTGTGCATGGAGATATCAAAATGAACACATGCTGTTCATCCTCCATTGTCTTTATGAGCTCCATGAGAAGAGCTTCATTGCAAAAGTTTTGGAAGGCTTGGTTGTGATAGATCTGTCTAATACACCACTAAAAATGACAGACTGTTGGGTGTTGAAGCACTGTCTACAGTGCTGTGAACAAATTGGAAATCTGAAACTCCATGTAACACCTGATAACCTGAAGATTCTCCAGCCTGAACTGTGCCGCTGTAAAGAGCTGTGGTGAGTGAAAGTCCAGACATTGTTTGCCTTAAGTACCGTCATCTCATGATTTTGCAATGATGTAAATCTTTTTTACATGCCTTAAAGGAGAAAGTCCACTTCCAAATAGTAAAACTTAACATTTCACGTTGACTAAACTTAAAATTTTAAGGCAGCACGAACACTTACTTCTTAAAGTTAAAACAAAGTTTTTAAGTTGTTGTTGTTGTTGTTGTTGTTGTTTTTTTACAGTGCATAAGGAGTATTAAATACCTGATATACTGTTTTCTTTCTACTTAAAAAGGTTAACGATGGATCGCATTTCAGAAGATGTCGTTTGTTTGATAACAGCTGCTGGTGAAGGAAAGTTTCTGCATAAACTGATGTAAAGTATTTTTAATTTGAATTTAATTTCTGAATAACACTGAACAAAAGAAATGAGTTACTGCTGTATTTAATGTAATTTGTATATTTCACACATTTTATGTTATGTGCATGTATAATGTCATTACCAACTGCAGTAATGCACTTTATATACCTTTAATTGCCAGAATAAAGATGCTTGAAAACAGTGGAAGTCCATTCTGCCCAGAGACTGTGTCAGTCAGAGATAATGACATCAAGTAAGAAGCACCATCATTATCTCACTTGTTACATAATGAAGTGTAGTCTGATGCTTAGAATAAACCTACACTAATGTTTGTTCATATCTCTTGCTGCTTCAGGTTGTCTGTTTGCTCATCAGTGATCACAGAAACAACAGAATTAACTCTAACATGTCCACACTCATTAATTAAGACCATCATGTGGGTAAAATCGCAGAACAATCGGGCAATGAACAATTACAGACATTTGTGAGTGGAAGCTTCGTTCATTCTTTTTAACCCATAAGAATTGCTGTCATTTCCATCATGCACAGAATTTTAGAAAACAGTTCAATTTTTTCCAAAAGGTTATTTGGTTCATTTAATTGAATTGAATTGATAGGGGAACATCTTTGCCAAAGCAAAGTGACAGGTGGTTTGGCAGTCTGTGAATAAATTTATTTGGTCTTTATTAGAGAAAATCAGTTCATGTCTTTTTTTATTCTTACGTAGATGTAGATCTTTAATTTTTATGCTTGAGAACCAGCATGTCACAAATATAATTTATTTTGTTGTTGTTGTTGTTTAGTGGTCTTGAGGAAGAGGAAGTTCGTCTGCTGAGGTTCCTGGAATCTGTGTCTGGTTTAAAAAAAGTCTGTCTGCAGCTTTCAAATCTGACTAACACACTGGCAGATCAAGTTCTGTCCCTCATTCAGGCCTGTCCCAGTCTGATTGAATTCAGGTAACTCAACAATCTGCCCAATTATGTAGGTTTTATGTAGTTTTTTTTATCACTGTGAAAATTTTACTTCTAAAATAACAATACATCACATTGCCCATGTGAACCAGAAGCTCTAGCAGTTTCAAATTATATGCAGTAAATTTGTTAAAATATATTTCAGCTTAAATATCAGAAAAAAAAGCCTTGTGAAAATCCAGTACCTGACGCAACCATTGAAAAAGATGGGTTTGACTCTGACTGTGTAAGTTTTTATTAAATATATTATTATGATATGGACATTATTTTCCTGTAGAGAATAATTAATAATTTTGCAGGATAGTCATCATCCATGTTGCATGTTATTCTAATTAGCTGGAGGACATCCCTGTTTATTCAGTCAGATGTGAAGGGATTCAAAAAGGAGCAGTTTAAGACAAAGAGAGAAAAGACTGAGAGTAAAAGTAAGTTTAACAGTTTTGTTGTTGTTTTAATAATTCAGACTTCTGTCCATTGTCCTAAAAATTAAAAGATTCACAAGTGGTTGCACATGTTTTCTGTGGTAGCTGTTATTTGAGTCTGTGGGATTTACTGTTCTGTTTAAATTTACCTTTTTAGTTCCTAATGAAGTTATTGGCCAAGTGGCAAGTAACCGTGTTTTATTAACCTTTATTTATGTTCAGTTTAATTAAATGATTTATTTAAGAAAATCCTGTTTTTACTCTTAATTTTCACTCTGGTGTGTTTTAATTTCACGACTAAAAATGCAAATATCATCTCAGTGTAATATTTAGTTTTGAGTTTTTAGTCCAGGCATAGTATTAAAGGCAGATAATGATCAGTTTTCATTTTAAAAATTAAAAGCCACTTTTTTAAGCCACTGACTCATTTCTAACAACCATTCTGGACATGAGCATCGGTGCAGTATTGTACCAGACATACGATCTGATCTGATTTACTTTAAACTTGTTGATGTTTGTCCTTTGTTCTTAAATGTCTTCAAAGTGTTTGAATTGTGTTTTGTCTGACAGTAGGAGAGAGATTAGATTCTGTGCCTTGCTCATCAATAAAAGTCGAATCAGCATCTCAACAATCAGTGAGTAGCACCTGTGCCATTGAGGATTTCTTTCTTTCTTTTTTTTTTTCTTTCTTTTTTTAAACCATCTCCAGGTGCACAATTCATCACACACAAATGTCAGACTGAACTGCAGAAATTAAACCGTAAATCTTTTCAATAATAGTATTTTGAGGATAAACTATTCCCTTCTTCTTTTCTATACTTCAGGCTTCAGAAGATGCTAAAGTGTTCACACCTGAACTTATTCAGAGGGGTGATGAGGACAAACACAAGAATACATACAGGTATTGATATAAACACTTTTCAGTTTCATCTTGTTTATGTGTCAAATCGAGTTAGATTGTGTTTTGTTTTGTTTTTTCTTTCTTTCTTTTCTTTTTTTTTTGCATAATAAAAGATGCAGGTAGTTATGACTTATTATGAAAATGGTTATTCTCTCCTCCAGGTTTCTGTGTCCACATGCTGGTCAGTTTCGTTGCAGTCTGACCAACCTTGTGTTTGTGATGGAGAATGAAGGAAAGGTGCTGTATAACATTGTCTCGTGGGATTCTTGTGTGTTAGATGGTTTGGGTCAGATGCAGCCTGCAGGACCCTTGTACAACATTGACTGTGCCGGGGGTTCAGTCTCACAACTGCACCTTCCACATTGTGAAATACTCTCTGGTATGTTTATTTCTACATATTAAATGTATTATTAATGTTTTTCACAGTGGTTTACAACTGTATAGAATTCATGCAACAGCCAATTTATTTGAAACTGCAGTTATTTGTCGATATCCATGTAAAAAATCAGCAAGGAGTGAGATGAAAGATCTTAATTATCAAATAATACGCACTTAATGTACAAAGGTCATGAATTTTACCAAATAAGATAAACATTTTTAACAAAATTCTTAAATGTATTTTTCAGAGAAAAATAAGGACGGTTTGGCTGTAGCACATTTCACTGGCGGCAATATAGAAATGATACAGCCATTCAATGTGACTAAAACACATGTGATCATAGACATCAAAGACCTCTCCATATATGGACTTATAAAAAAGATATTTCCTGGTTTCCCCATTGTTGCTCAAGTGTTGCTGTTCCTTCGACCTGTAACTGTCGAGCAGAAACAGAAAATACTTAATGTCCATTTGCTTCCAGGGAATGTTCCATTATCAGAGGTACTGCTGTCTGAACGTATTGTTTCTTTGTGCTTTGTCTTTTTGCCATTCACTTTGTTTAACAAGTATTCTATCAAAACCTGTATCTTTCAAAGCTCCTTTAACAAACTTTTTTTTTGTGTATATCTGTACTACTTCAGTATAGCTTTGACACATTCATGAGAATAGAAGGGTCCTTTCAGAAGAACACTAGATCTAAACACAGACAATAGAATGCAACATTGCATACCACCAATCATCTCTTAAAATAGTTTGCATTCAGTCCTGCTCAATTAGCTGCATTTGTACAGCATAACTCAACCACTGTAGTTTAGACACCACTTTAAAATGACTACACAGTGCATTTGGATGTTCTAACACTTTTTCATTTTATTAAAGTCTGTGTAAAGCAAAATTTATTATGTGTTCTGAGTTTGTCACATCACTGAAAAATGTGTTATTAACCACCCAGCCAATTATGAATGATTAAAAAACACTGCCAAGTAAATAAAATAAGTTATCAAAATCTTGAAAAAATAAGCAGTGTTCTCTGCTCTCAAATGCCCCCAGCCCCAATGTCTATATATAATAAAATTCTGTAAATATGATGCCAGTTTTTTGTGCTGAAATGCATTGTGAATGTAACTGTTTAAATTAACATTTGATTCATATTTACCCTTTTTTGTCCCCTCAAACCCTCCCCCCTTTACTCAAGGTTCAGCACTGGCACCAGGATAAAACATACATCGAGACAAGTTCACAATGTCATCTGTTCCCTGGCAGAAAATACAGTCTGTGTTGTCAGCCAGAAGATTGTGAAGTGCAACCAATGGTAACATAGTATTTAATCAAGAATACGTCATACATAGGTTGCACATAAATTATATAGCTTAATTCAAGTGTGCTATTAGATAATTAGCACACTAACATTAGAGAGTTGATGTACATTAGGGATGGATATTGACACAGATTTCATGAATTCCAATTCAGAAGCTCATGATTGAGTTGAGATTGTGATCTTGATTTGATTTGATTCAATGGATATTAGTTTTCCTAAGGAAATAAATATTCTCATTTGGTACATTATTATATTATAGGTTAAAATTAACAATACAAATACTACATTTAATTGCTATTTATTTTCAGATGTGATAGTCAACACTCAAAAAAATCATCCAGTTCTACCCTTGACTATAAGGCGATGTTAATTTATTATAAACATTAACCATAAGATTTTCTGTAAAGCTGCTTTGAAACGGTATGTTGTAAACGTGAAACTTCAGAAAAGTTAGAATTAACCACTTCATGTTGGTGTTCTTTTTTTCAGAGCGAGGTGTTTGAGTGTAATAAATTTAGCCAAAACTATCATCCCATGTTTGAAGTGTTTCTGAATGTCCACATTGAGGAGATCAGATTGGGTGTTTTGGACAAAACTAAAGATGGGAAGGAAGTGTGGAACAGAAGGCGAATCCTTCTTACAGGTAGTCATGAAACTCGCTCTGATGAAATAATTTTTTTTTTTTAGAAATAGCTACACAAGCTACTAACAAAGTAGCCAACTATGCTTTAAAGAAGCAATACATTGTCTAAATATATAAAAGTCGGATTGTGCATTTATTTTGTGATCAGCAATATTATAAAATCTGGCATGATCTTTGTTACAGTGGCATCATTAAACAGGTAATCTTACACTAAATGGATAAATTCAAACCAAACACAACTAATAAAACTAGAACAATGTCCATAATGAAGAAGTTGTGGTTCATATTTTTTTTGTTACTGGTTAATTTGCATGAACAGCCCAAATGTTACATCCCAGCATTTACACTTGAAATGGATTGTAGGCTTGCACCTAGCAACAGAATTTAAGTCATAACTTTAAAATGTGAATATGACAGGTATTTCTCAGTGGTCTCATTTGTCTTTTTTATTTTTAGCACCAAGTCAAGGTGTAGAACCTCATGTTCAAAGAAGGCTCGCAGGTTTGACTTAAATGCATTAAAATTCACAACATTTCATTTGGAGTTTTATTCTTCTGATTCTTTCAAGGGTTTCTGTGGGTCTTAAAATGTCTGAATTTGCTCTAACACAAATATAAAAAAGTATTCAGCATATGATGCATGCACTCCAAAAAAGAACGCCTTCCACAGTATTTTTGTCTTGTGTTAAAGGCTTGTTTTCTGAAAGACTGAGCAAAGTTAAGTGAGTTTATGCTTAAAACAAGAACAAATGTCACTGAGGTATGAAAACATCTCCCTTTGAGTTAAGTTGATTTTTCTGAGCCTGTTAAAAGTTAATACAACAAATATATATTTACATTTAGAGAACCTATGATGTGTTGTGTTCCTTTAATTTTTTTTTACTTGGTCTTAAAAAGATCTTTAAAAAACGTTTAAATTTACCTTCATAAAACCTGCAGGAACCCTGTCTCTCACACACAAGCGTAACTTGAAGTAACATGAAAGAGTTCCTTCTCTTTAAATCATCTTTTGTTTTCCATCAGAATCTGAATTTGTGAATAAACACAGAGAGGAACTCATTCAGAGAGTTTCATCAGTGATGGCGATTGCTGACTGTCTGAAGAGAAAAAACATGATTAGTAGTGAAATGTACAGTAAAGTTCATGCTGCAGAACCACGGCAGGAGAAAATGAGACTCTTGTTGGATGTTCTTGACTCTGGAGGAGCTGCTGTAAAAGCAGAATTTTACAGACTGCTGAAGGAGAACGAACCTCATCTAGTAGATGACCTGGAGTCTGGACTCAGTAGACCACACTAAGAGACTGTTTGTCTATATTCCAAACGTGGGGAAAAAAACTGTTTTACAAAGCCTACCCAAGTGTCTAAATTGTTAGGTGTAGGACATTGATCAGCACAAGCCAAGCTCAGAGCTTGGGGGGAGAGAATCGGATGAAGCAAGAGATGTCATTTTATTCATCTTTGAGTTTCTGGAGGAGCTGGACACATTCATATCAAATTGTCTTGATGAACAAGGCCTCATGCCATGTTCTGTGAACAGTCTTTCAGAACAAGGAATCTCTCTGTGTAGCCTATGTATGTATGTATGTGTACTGCATAACAAGAACTGTTTGTCTGATCATTCAACTGTTCATTCAACTGCTCAGACTTATGATATTTGGAACCTAATGTAGCCTAATGTAGTCAATGCAAGCGTATTACAGGCTGTCATGATGACGAAATCAGCTCCGTATATTAGACATATTAAATATATTTGATTTAAGTTGTGCCATTTTAGCCTAAACATCATTTACACAAATAAGAAAACGTGTATTAGTAAAACGAAGGACAATGGCCTATTATTTTATATAGATCCCCGAAACTACCGTAAGTTGCTTTGACATACTTCTGGGGTTTTTTTTGTTTTTGTTTTTTTTTTTAATTATTTTGCAATTATGTACATATTAATACAAATATATACATCTCACAACAGAAATAGAAAAAGGGTATACAGGGAGAATTAAAAAAAAAAAAAACACAAAAGAACAAGTGCATGTACAAGAGTAAAAAGGATCTATGCCAGGGATAAAAGAAAAATTAAAACATTTAATTAACCAAATTAAATTGACACAGTGCTTCTTAGACACAGTCTTTTTAGCTTTTCTGTTTCTAATATTTTGCAATGTAGTACCATATTGTTTAATTTCTTTAATAAAATGTTCACAATTTGGCTTAGCTTTAGTCCATATCTTTACATGAATGTGATATTTTCCAAGTAAAACAATTAGTTGCGTAAGAAAGGAAATTGTACTTTTAGAATCAATAGTATCTTGTACAAAAAAGAATACAACATCATACATTTCTGTTTGGATTAATGTACCAAACATTCTAGAAATGAAGTTAGAGACATCTACCCAAAATCATTTTGAGTATACACATTGAAACAAAAGATGAGTCACAGACTCTTTAACAACACCACAGGGTTTCCCCGTGATAGGGATTGGGGAAATCACAAGGTGACGTATTTGATATGATATCGGAAGTGGGCACTGGGCAGGGTTGTATAGGCGATGGGCGTGATGTCTGACGTCACGCGTGGATGTGGGGGGGCGTTGGTTGTTCACCGCAGGCTGCAGCGAGCCCTATATGTGGTCAAAACATGCACAACACTACCTTTTACTAATCAGTTGCAAATGCTTTATTGAAAATGTAGCCTGCTGTGTTGAATAAAATTAACGAATCATCTAATACGATTAAATATGTTGTCTGTACGTGTTAATTAATCTAATAAGTAATTGCAAATAACTGTATTCGGTTTATTCAAATATGTCATTAAAACGTCTACAAATCAGCGAAACCTTCACTTGACTTTGGCAGAAGCAGTTTGATACCTGCTCCGAATCATAGATTCGAAACAAATGATTCACAAATGTTTCGAAGTTTCACGAAGCGCGTTTCGAAAGTGCCCATCACTGATAGCAACATCCTGTTGCCGTCTACATCCGTTGACAACAATCATTGTCGCCTTCCAACAGACTTTGCTGTAATGTGTTAACCTTGTTTTCATATGCACTTTTGGATAATTCAGCTATATTTAGTTTAAACAACGCCCTAGAGATGGAGGGTCTGGACGCTGACAGTGAGTAGACAAGCTGGGATGTTCAGTACGAGCGCATTGTTTCAGTTGCGCTTGTTACCGCAGAATCTCCGGCCAACGAAATTGTATTTTACCCGAGTTGTGAGCCTGTAATCTGAATTAAATGTAATTGATTCAAACTTGTACTTAGAAGTAATGCCATAAAACCTATAATGAACCCAGTTTTGTTTATAAAAATAATGCAGGATAATATGGATTTGTTTAAACCATAAAACCATTGCTGTCAATAAAGAAAATGGGACATAACTGAGACGTCCCAAAATCTTTTGTAATTAATGCATTTTTAAGGCAATAAAAATACTTTTTTTTTTAACAAAATGGCTTCAGTATTGTAATGGATAAAATTAACAGTAAATGTAATTTAATTTTTTCTTTCAGAGTACATCAGGAAGACATCACACCCAAAAGCTATACCCGAGAGCCCGAGGGAGCCTAAATTACAATGTAAGTTCATTTAACACCCAAGTATAATAACCATCAGATTTTTCATAGAAGTAAGGATGTGTTTCTGTTTCTGCAGTAATAATGAACTTTTATTTATTTATTTTTTTTGCATTTTTTTTCATCATGCATGTACATCTGACATGAACTCTGATTCTTTTCAAGTACTAAATATCAAATTAATGACCCCTAAAGCTACGTCCACCGTGATAGTAAGAAGGACTGAAAGTGATGTAAGTGAAATGAAAGCGTAAATTTTCTGTCATGTGTGTTTGAGGACTTGAGACGTCTTTATTTTCAACAATTCAATTAATCTGTACACCTGAAGCCATTTAATGTTAAACGTAGGGGTCTACTAACTTTTTCCACACAGAAGATACTGTTTAAGCTGTACTAAATATACATTCCTATAATATACATTCCTATTGTCATCTGTTAAATTATATTGCCTTTTATCATTGACTTTAATAAAACTCTTACCTTTTTTTTGAAGCCTTGGAGTTCCTTTGCTGAATGTGGACGTTTACGCAGCTTGAGAGGTAGGTTCATATTTTTGCATTAAAAATGAGACCTCTGCTTTGACTACCAAAAATATAAAAATAAATAGCAATATTTTATATGCAAATTACCAGTTGAAGAACACAGAACACCTTAGGTCTCTTAATGCATACTTTGTGGAGGCCAAGAAACCACAGTGCAGAATGGGCTGTTAAGTTTAATGGTTTCTCGTGCACATGTAAAAGTCTGTATATTTTTTTTTATTTTTGCAAAGGTCCTTGAGGCTATCTAATATGGTACTAAGAATATTGCGAGAAGAAACCCAAAATGCTTATAACCTGCATTTTGCATAAACAAAAGGTACATATTTGACAATCATTAAAAAATAACTAAACAGCTGCCATGAAATCTCTTTCTTACAATCACAAAAGTTCTTACAATTTCTGTTATAAAAACTGAATATGGGCAAAAGTCTGGAAACACTCTGCTTTCTTTTTTCCATACTTTTCCAGACCCAGAAAATACTTAAATCAAATTTCATATTTTTCCAAACCCTGTAGGAAGCCTGAATAAAGTTTTTAAAATGTAGGCTAATGTCACTAAATAAACAAGTATATGTTCACATAATTGTCAGCATGTCTGCATCTAGTAAACAAATAGTGGATATGCATATAAATAGCCTTTTAATTAACAGAGTAGAATAATGGCTGATAGTTAGACGTGCAAGCGTAAAAGAAAATCAAACTGGACGCAAGAATGGCTGTTGCTTCTTGCCCAACTTGTACATTTTAGGATGATTTGTGATTTGGTTTTAATGACCTAGGAGTCCTCTTAGGAGTCCACTAACCTTTTACAGACGTAGGAGCTGATTTTAGCACTTTGTGAAGTACTCTTAAAGCAAAAATTTAGAAGTCCTAAAAAATTACCGCCGTTATTTTGAAGAGTTTCTCCTAAATCTGCAATTTGGAAGCTACTTTTACCCCCAAGATGGTTTGTGAATGCGACTCCAGATCTTTAGGACTGACACATCTCTATGCGAAAAGCAGTTGCTATAATGCATTATTAGCTTATTTATATGTTGATGCAGTGCAAACTCTTGTCAGTTAATCATCTGGTTTTCCTGTAGGAGTTTGGGAGACTGTACATCAGTACAAGTTGTCTGTCAAACAGAAGTATGAGAGTAAGTGGAGCTTTATGGCTGGTGAACAAGAGTCATTTTCTGCCCTCTATACTGAACCACTGATAATTCAGAAAAACAGAAACGGCAGTTTTAAGATCACCCGTGTGCATGAGTTTTTTCAGTTGTACAAGGCAGTGACTGTCATTCTTCAAGGTGACTCTGGCAGTGGCAAATCCTTTATAGCACAAAAGATCATGTTTGACTGGGCATCTGAAGAGTTTTCTGCTGGTCATTTTTATCTAGTTTTCTATCTGAGGTGTGAAGAGCTGATGTGTATTTCTGAAGAGATTAACTTAATTGAGGTCTTGAGCTGCAGCTGTAGTTTAACGTCAAATCAGATCTCACAGGTGTTACAACATTCACCGGAGATGGTGCTTTTCATCATTGATGGATTTGATGAGCTGAGACTCACACAGGACGTTTATGACATGTCAGCAAACACCGATCCGCTTCAAAAAGCACCACCTGAGGTTATTCTTTGTAGCCTTATGAGGAGATACCTCATTCCTGAGTCCAAACTGCTGATCACCACCAGAACTACGAACACGGTGAACAAGCTGCTGAATGGAGAAAAGTGTTTCACTGAGATCATGGGTATTTCTGAGAAGGTGGTGGAGACGTACTTCCAGAAGTTCTTCAAGAAAGAGTATGACTGTGTGAAAACAAATAAAACTCTCCTCACTGCCTGCTCCATTCCTGTTATCTGCCAGATCATCAGTGAGGTGTTCAAGGTTGGTGCAAACGTAACAAGCAAACTGCAAACCACCACCTCCATCTACGTTGACTTTGTGTCCACTCTACTGGAGCATCACTGCCAGGGTTTGAGTCAGTCCGTTTCGAGCCTGCTGAGGAGTCTGGGTCAGCTGGCAGAGAGAGGGATGCTGGAACAACAAGTGCTGTTTGATGAAAAAACTGTGAATGAAACCATTTCAGACCCTGATGGGAATCCATTCCTGTGCAAGTTCTTCTCTAAGAGAACAATCTATCAGGAGACAATGTTTAGTTTCATGCATCTCAGCTTTCAGGAGTTCTTCACCGCTCTCTACTATGTCCTTCTGGATGAAGAAGACTCCCAGAGGAATCTGAGGGAGCTGCTTCACACTGTAGAAAGAGGACTGGCTTTGTACGATTGGTCTGATAGGGAATTTTCAATGGCAGATGTAGAAGTAAGACATGCAAAGCTGCTGCAGCCTGTGATTCTGTTTCTCTGTGGTTTCTGTGAGAAAGAATGGATCCCATCATTCTTTGAAAAGCACAACATGGCCCTTTCTATCAGCATAAAAACCCAGCTTAAGGAATGGATCGATCAGTGTTCACATAGATATCAAAATGAACACATGCTGTTCATTCTCCATTGTCTCTATGAGCTCCATGAGAAGAGCTTCACTGAGAAAGTTTTGGAAGGTTTGGTTTTGATAGATCTGTCAAAAATGGCTCTGAAAAGAACAGACTGTTGGGTGTTGAAGTACTGTCTACAGTGCTGTGAACACATCAGAAACCTGAAACTCCATGTAACATCTGATAATTTGAAGATGCTCCAGCCTGAACTGTACTGCTGTAAAGAGCTGTGGTGAGTGAAAGACAACTGACACGTTCTTTGTTATTATTATTACTAATTGCACATTCGTACTGCAATCACAGTGTACTACACTCTTAAAAATAAAGGTTCTTTATTGGCATTGATGGTTCTACGAAGAACCTTGAACATCCATGGAACCTTTCAAAAGCAGAAAAGGTTCTTTATAGTCAAAATTTCTAGTTCTTTAGATTTTTAAAATGTTCTTCAAAATGGTTCTTTTAAGAACTGTTCACTGAAGGGTTATTTGGGGAACCAAAAATGGTTCTGCAGAAACAACCTTTTGAAACCTTTATTTTTAAGAGTGTAACTGATGTAAAATTTTAAAGCTTAAGCAATATCACACAAGCAAGTGATACAGTAGTAAATATGAACACAGCTGTGATTCAGCTTTGAAGATCTGTTCAAAAGTGCTCACATACTTCAGGCATTCAATATTAACTTTGGTCATTCAGAATTAGAATATGTATAAGGATTATTAAATCTGTTACCTGATGTACTGTGCTCTTTTTACTTTCAAAGGTTGATGATGGATTGCATTACAGATGATGTTGATGGTTTGATTTCATCTGCTGGTAAAGGAAAGATTCTGAATAAACTGATGTAATTCTGAAATTAAATTTACATTACATTATTCTGTATATTTCACAAGTTTTTTTGTAATAACTAATCGTTTAATCACTAAATGCACTAATGCGCTTACTAAATGATATGCCTTTATTTTAATTGCCAGTATAAAGGAGCTTGAAAACAGTGGAAGTCTGTTCTACCCAGAGATCACTGTGTCAGTCCGAGATGTAGACATCATGTAAGAAACTCAATCATTTATGTGTGTACAAAAGTGTCTCATCCTAACACTTGGTTTTTAGTATAAATTTATGAAAATTTTTATATCTCTGTCTGCTTTAGATTGTCTGTTAGCATGTCAAAGATAGAAACATCATTGAAGATCATTGAATTAACTCTATCCCGTCCAAGCTCAGTGGTTTCCATCATCAACTGGGTAAAATCACAGAACAAGCCAGCATTGTGCGCGTTTAATCTTTTGTAAGTGGAAGCTTCATTCTACAGTATACAGTATGTTTGCTGACATTTGCCATTGTTCAAGCATTTCAGAAGGTAATTAAAACAATAAAAAGTGTATATGTTATTGAGAGAAAATCAGTTTATTTCATTTTATTTTTGTTCTAAAAAATAAACCATGTTGATATTTAAACTTAGTGCTTGAGATTCAGCCTTTTACAAATATAAATTCATGTAGATTTTGTGTTTTTTGAAAAAGGGAAAAGGGACTGTTGACGTTCCTGCAATCAGTGCTTGATTTGAAGAAAGTCTGTGTGCAGGTTTCGGATCTGAATACATGCGGCCCTCAAATCCTGTCTCTCATTCAGGCCTGTCCCAGCCTCACTGAACTCCGGTAACAGCAATATCCGAACATTTTAGTAGGCTTTATTCTGTTTTCTAATGAAAATTTGACTTAAGCTTTTCCCAAGTGCTGATATTAATTATCATAATAACCTGGTGGTTTTAAATAAATATGTTTTTTCCTGAGCATTGAACACAAGTGAAGCAGAAGCTCTTGCTGTTTTAGAATAAATGTAGTTAATCTGAAATCTTTTCCAGTGTAATTTTTAGACCTCCGTTCATGATGCAAATCCAGTCCCTGAAGGAATCATTGAAGCAGATGGGTTGGACTCTGACTGTGTAAGCCTTATTTATTAGATAGTTAGCATTTTATTTCAGTTCACTGTGGAGATTATCTGTTTGTAGACAAACAGTAAACAACAGCTAATTTTGTTGCTTTAAGGATATTTAATAATTTTGCAGTGTTGAATGTTATTCTCATTAGCTGGGGGAAAACAGTATTGATTCAACAAGACAGAAGATTTACAGAGGAGGAGCCGAAGATTAATAAAGAAAAGACTGAGAGCATAAGTAAGCAAAATGTTTAATGTTTGTCTTCAGAACCCTCGCTGGATCTGTTCCTTCATTCCCTACGCACTTCATTGTAACTCATCCTGTATAAATTATTCAGAAAACTGACAACTTTAAGAAAAAAACCTTTTTAAAGTTTCCTGAAGGGTGTTTTTGCAGTGATGCCATAGAAGAACCATTTTTCGTTCCCCAAAAAACCATTTTGAAGAACATGTTAAAAACCTTTTCTGCATTTGAAAGTTTCCATGGATGTTCAAGGTTTTTCATGGAACAATCAACAGCAATAAAGAAAAATAACCTTTATTTTCAAGGGTTTACAAAGTGAAAAGGTACAAATATGTACCTTTAAGGTACTAATATGTACTGTTTAGGGGTAGGTAAGGTACAAACCTTCACCTTTTCACTTTTGTACCTTAGTGTACCACACCAGAAACATAACTGTACCTTTTTTTTTCTGAGAGTGTGATAGTTATGGACCCTGTTATCTGTTCATTTGAAAACTTTAGATGCCAGTACACACAGAATATTATTTCAGTTTAATGTCTAGTTTTGAGTTAAACATTTTTAAACTCAGAATTGTGTTTTGTCCAACAGTAGGAGAGAGTTCAGATTTTGGGAATTTAAAAGCTGAATCATCTACTGAACAATCAGTGAGTTATATCTGTCTTTTCTTTCTTTCTTTCTTTCTTTCTTTCTTTGAAATTAATTTCCTTAATTCCTTTTTTTGCTGATTTAATTTTTTTTTTTTTTTTTCCTCCTCGACATATAATTTTGCCCAAACCTTTAACACTATTGTTTAGTTCCCTGCAAACACTGGTATTTTATTTAAATATTCAGAATGTTTGCGAAAATGTATTTTTTTTCCCAACATAATTAATACTTTTCTCTTCATTCTTTTCTTTTCTTCAGTCCTCAGAAGATTCAGTTTTTACACCTGAACTACTTCAAGGAGATGATGACAAAGACAAGAAAACATACAGGTATTAAAAACCGAAAAAAATAATGTGTGTTTAAATAGATAAAATAAATAACAACAACAACAACAAAAATCTAATTTAATATATTACAAAATATCATTTTCAGAATTTTCAGCAGCCATTAATCTTCATTGCTATTCTTTAGTGTCACATGATCCTTTAGAAATCATTCTAATATGGTGATTTGGTGCTCAAGTAATATTAGTATTATCAATGCTAAAAATATTTGTGTAATGTATGTTTTAGGTGAGTTTTTGCACAGCAGGTCTCTTAACGAAGCAATTGGTTCAAATAAGTTTCAAAAACCTTAGTTTCTCCCATCACTACCATACCACACCTTTCATAATCAACAATAAACTTCAACAAAGTACAGTCCTTATAAACAATAAAACAGTTGCAGAAGATAGTTTCTGTAAACTTCAATTTAACTAATATTACGGGTCCTCAAATTAAACTACTGAATGTCTTCAGAAGACCTGGAATATAGTGCATGAAAATGTGTTGTTTTTATAATGCTTTTGTCTTTTGTGATCATAACAGTTACAACCATAATTCACATTTACTGTATTTTCGCCCGAAAATTATTTGTTGTGATTTGTTGACTTTAATTTTCTGTGCTAAACAGAGTCCTGCATGGATGTGTTTTTGTAGGCAAAAACACACTTAAGATATTTTTTATGCAGGACAATTTATTATGCAACAAAAAATACTTGTGGTTTATTGTAATTTTTTACTTGTCTCAAAAAAGGCAGTTGCTAACAAGTGGCTAAATGGCTCTATACAGAGGTTGTCACTGGACGCTGACAGTAGTACTTCTGGCTGGCCTACAAAAATCATCACTGCAGCACTCTATTGCTATTTACTAAAACCATGATCCACACCCCATAATACAAAATCCATACCGTGTCCTCCAGGTTTGTGTGTCCACACGCTGGTCAGTTTCAGTGCAGTCTGACCAGTCTTGTGTTTGTGATGGAGAGTGAAGGAGAGGTGCTGTATAGAGTCGTCTCATGGGATTCTGGTCTGTTAGATGGTTTGGGTCAGATGAAGCCTGCAGGACATTTGTACAGCATTGACTGTTTTAATGGTTCAGTCTCAGGACTGCACCTTCCACACTGTGAAATAATCTCTGGTAGGTTTATGTTACATATTAATTGTACATACTTATTGAATAAATGTTTAAATGTCAACAACAACTTAAACTGTATATGTTTTACAGAGGAAAATGAAAAGAGTTTGGCTGTAGCACATTTTACTGGCGGCAATGTAGAAATAATGAAGCCTCTTAAAGTGACTGACACTCACGTGATGATTGACATCAGAGATCTGTCCCTCTTTGGGCTCATAAAAAGGATGATCTTTTCTCCATCCCGTGTTGTTGCCCAAGTGCTTCTGTTTCTGCGACCAATAACTGCAAGACAGAGAGAAAACATACTGGATGTCCATTTGCTCCCATTGAATGTTTCAGTGTCAGAGGTATGGTTATACATTTATTACAATTTTTCAGTGTTATACAGTTGTCATGAATCTGGCCGGTGACCTTCGGTCCGCTCACCACCAGATGTCGCTCTCGCACTTTCACATCACACAGACTGTTGCACTACACCCCGGACTACGTCTCCCATCACCCATCGCGCTGATTGCGCCAACACCTGTAGCCAATCAGACGCGCTATATAAGCCCCGGACTTCCCCCCTGTTACTCACCGAGTATTGTGGAGAATTGTATTTGTTGTGTTTAGCGCTCTCTTAGTGGTAGCAGCCTGTGCTTTGTAGTTCCCTAGTTCCCAGTCCCCTGGTTCCCTGAGTTTAGCTTTCTCAACTGGTCTTCTCGTTTTGTCTGTCTTGTCACCTGCCTTTTGGACTTCTCCAAAAGGCAGATGACAACTGTGTTGACCCTGCATTGCGGTGCTAACCTTATGCAGTGTGAAACGATGTGTTGTTAGAAAGCTATGACTAGATGCTTAGCAGCTGACAGACAATCGTGTGCCTCACATTCATGGGTTTTAGACTGTCGCAGAAATCCTGTTGTGTCAACAACCATTCCGTAGTGAACAGTGTCAAATAATGATGAAAGATGTGTCAAGTGGAGTAAAGAAGAGACTGCTTTATTCTTATATTTAGGCCAGGAAGTCAATTTAGGAAAAACCTGATAGTACAGTTGGCAATATATGAGGATGCGCTTTGTGCAAAGAGATTGCGTGCTGTGTTCAATCAATGGCACTGACTCTGCAAATATGCAAATAAGAATATTAAAATATTAGAAGCATATTAAAATGATTTCTGAAGGATCATGTGACACTGAAGACTGGAGTAATGATGCTGAAAATTCAGCTTTTTTGCATCAGGAATAAATTACATTTTAAAATATATTCACTTAGAGAATAATTCTTTTACATTTAAAAATAATATTTTACAATATTGCTGTTTTTTTCTGGATTTTTGAACAAATAAATGCAGCCTTGATGAGCATAAGAAACGTCTTTTAAAAAACATTAAAAATCTTACTGATCCCAGACTTGTGAAGACTGTGGTGGTGTGGGTCAGTGCTAACTGCTAACTTTACAATGTTAAACTTTAAAATTTTAAAAACATGTTTTTTTTTTTTTAAACCATGTGTAAAAGTACATAATCTTCACTTAAGAGAACCATAAACTATTTACTAATTATATGAGGAAATCTTGTCATGGTGTTGCAAGGAAATGTTTTACTGTCAGTTACCTCTGTATTTTATATATGAAATTCACAGCCTCTTCCTCTCTAGGTCAGGTACCAGCACACGGAGAGTAAGCACATCAAAACCAGTTCGAAGTGTTTGCTTACTCCGGGAACAGAATACCATTTATGTTGTCAACCAGAGGAATCTACAGTGCAGCCAGAGGTAACATCATATGTGACTCTTGACCACAAAAACAGTCATAACGGTCAATTTTTATACAACATCTGAAAGCTGAATAATAAGATTTCCATTGATGTATGGTTTGTTTGGATAGGACAATATTTGGCTGAGATACAACTATATGAAAATCTGGCATCTGAGGGTGCAAAAAAATGTAAATACTGAGAAAATTGATTTTAAAGTTGTCTAAATGAAGTTCTTAGCAATGCATATTACTAAGAAAAATTAAGTTTGATATATTTACGGTAGGAAATTTAGAAAATATCTTCATGGAACATGATCTTTCCTTAATATCCTAATGATTTTTGGCATGAAAGAAAAATTTTGACACATACAATATCTTTTTGGCTATTAGTACAAATATACCCATGCTTCTTAAGACTGGTTTTGTGGTCCAGGGCCATAAATTTGACATAAGCATTATTAATTAAAATAAGCTACTTTGTTTCATGTAGGATTTATAATTATTTTCAGTAAAAAACAGTATAGATTTGGCTTATTTTTGTGATTTATGGATAACTGATGGAGTTTTTTGCTCAATTTGCAGCATGAGTAATCTGTGTAATGGATTAATACTGTAGGTTATTTTTCTCACACCTTCATTTTGCTATTCCTTGTTTCAGACGGAAACTTTTGAGCGTAATTATGGTCCGAACTATCATCCTACATTTGAAGTGTTTGTGGATTTGAACACTGAGGAAATCAGACTGAGTCTTTTGGATAAAACTAAAGGAATGGAGGTTTGGAAACCACGGAGAATCCTTCTCAGAGGTAACAAATGACATGAAGTGCAGATTTAACTAGTAACTAATCATACAAGAATTGATATCATAGCTGTAAAGTTGGGTGCCAAATTAACCCTAGTTATAAAATCATATGAAAACCATATTATTGGATCTTTAACAGTCTAATAAACATTTATAAAATGTATCAAATTCTCTCACGTATTAGGTGGTAAATACATTTTATAAAATTAATTAACCCATGTTAACCATATTGTCTACCCCATACTAAATTAATTTTTACATACATAATGAAGTTGTCACTTGTTAAGGTATTTAATACAGATTTTTTAGTCATCAAATCTCTTTATTTTGTTAATATCATCAGGGCAAGATGTAGAACCTCCTGCTCACCAAAGGCTCACAGGTACATGCAGTTACATTTCAGTTAGTGTATTCTTTCTATCACACACAAGCACAAAAGCCATTTTAATCTTTTTTTGTTTGGTTGTTTCAATCAGAATGTGAATTTGTGAAAAAACACAGAGATAAACTCATTCAGAGAGTTTCATCGGTGATGACAGTTGCTGATGGTCTGAGGGCCAAAGACATGATTTCAGGTGAAATGTACAGTAAAGTTCATGCTGCAGAAACACGTCAGGAGAAAACGAGACTCTTATTGGATGCTCTTGACTCAGGAGGAGCTGCTGTAAAAGCAGAATTCTACAGACTGCTGAAGAAGGAAGAATGTTGTCTAGTAGATGAACTGGAGTGAAACAGAAAGGTTCTTCAGATTTATTAAGGTTCTTTATGGAACCATATAGACTAAAAAGGTTCTTCTATGGCATTGTGAAGCACTGTTATTTTTAAGAGTGTACCTGCAAAACTACCTTAAAAAAAAACTATGCACCTAGGGCAAAAGCTGCTTTAAACACAAAGGATGGTCACACCAAATGTTGATTTAATTTAGAAGTTAATTGATAAAGAAAATCTATTTATGACATCATTTTTGACAGCATCCTCATTTTACAGCATTTTTACACAACTGCCTAAAACTTTTAACAATACTGTAGCTTTGTGGGTAGGTTTCTTGAAGTGTCTTGGAGACATTGACACAGTTCTTCTGGATGTAGTCTGTCTCAGTTTGTTCTGTTTCTTCATGTCATTCCAGACATTTCGCATCAACCAAAACTATGTTATCTTTTAGAGAGATAGAGGCCCTTCAATTAAGAACCATTTTTATGATCTGAAACTGTAAACATCTATCCATCCATCCGAAATTTGTTTTACTTTAATTTTACACCTTGGCTGTAATCTGTTATTTATTCAATTGTTGTTTAAAATAAACAAAAGTACTGTAATGCGATTGATGCAGACAGTTCTGTTTTTTTTTTTGTTTTTTTGTTTTTTTTTTTTACTGTTTTCTTTTCCATTTTCTTTTATTCTTAGCATAATCGTTATCATGTGTTCAAATGTGTTGATCGGTGCTCAATGATATCAAAAGATTAAGACGTTAAAAGCTCTGAGAAAGGTCAGCCTACTATTTTAAACAGCTGACTCTTAAAATATTACCTTTGTAATTTTCTCACTCAGTTATCAGTCCATTCATCCAGTTCAAAATTGTGTGGATGCTATAATAAAGACAGTAAACAAAGCATTCAAAGATAAGATAAACAAGCGATAAATCAATTCTAAAAGATTGTATACAGAATGAATTATATATCATTAATTATATTAATATTAATAGTAAACATTAAACATTAATCTTTAAACTCTTCTAGTAACAAACCCACAGATTTAGTCGTGAATTTAAAGTTGAAATGAAGTTAATTAAAAGCGTAGTTTAATCGTAAAGTGGCTTCCGCTGTCCTCTGCTGGTGGAAATAATCTAGCTAGTGAATCTATGTCACCACTTTAAAAAGGCAGGTGACAGAAGCTCTAAGCTCCAATGATTTAAATGTTGTACTGAGTGCGTCAAACTCATGTGTAAAGATTTCAAAGTTGGAACATTTTCTTTAACGTCAACTTTTTGTCTTTAACGTCAAGAGCTTGTTTGGCTTGAAGATGACTTTCGTCCGAATGACTCCTAAGTTACAGTAAAAACATTTCGAATGAGAGCAGGCCATGGACAGGACCACTGATGTTACTCCTTCCGTTATATATTTTATGCAGCCAGGTGAGGTCAGCCCACTGCGGTCAAAGCCAGCCGAGGTTCAGAAAAACACGGTCAAGCCCACCGCGATATAATTAGTGTGATATTACTATGATTACGGTAGTTTAAGGAACATTTTTTTTTTGAGATATGGGACATTATTATACTTTATAGGGCTATAAAGACCCCATTTCTAATAAGTAATAAAAAAATTGTCAGTTCTTATACAGGACATCCCATACTATATGCACACCTCACATGAAACTATTTTACTGCAGCATTTTTGAGATATGGGACATTTTTACACTTTACAGGTGTATAAAGACCCCCTTTCTAATAAGTAGAATTTAAAAATTTAGTCTTTATAGCCCTTTAAATTGTATTAATGTCTCATATCTCAGAAATGGCACAGTAAAATGGTTTTATATGTGCATATAGTATGGGACGTCCTGTATAAGAATTGGCCATTGTTTTTTCTACTTATTAAAATGGGGTCTTTACAGCCCTGTAAAGTGTACTAATGTCCCATATCTCCAAAAAGCTGCAGTAAAATGGTTTTATATGAGGTGTGCATGTGGTATGGGACATCCCATAAGCAAACTGACCATTGTTTTTTTCTACTTATTAGAAATGGGTCTATATACTAAATAATGTATAATGTCCCGTTTTTTATGAATCCTGCTAATTTGAAAGGTGATATTTAAATAATAATATAGTAACACACGAATAAATAATGCGGATATTAAAGCATAAATACAAAATCAGTCTCGAGAAATGTCATGTTATATTATCTATCAGTTTTAGGCGTCTAAAGAGAAAGCGCTCTGAAAGTGCGTCTCTGTGTTGTTCCTTAACTACCGTAATCATAGTAGTAGGCGCGCACACTAATTTCAATCGCGGCTGGCTTGACCGTGTTTTTCTGAACCACGGGTGGCTTTGACCGCAGTAACAGCCCGCTTCCGCGATGTGATGTTGTTACTCCTTACATCAGTTACTAATTATCGTTGCCTTCCAACTAATGACTTTATTGACAACTATTTTCTAACCTGATTTTCATAGGAACTTCCAGATAATTCTTCAAGGTGTTCTAAAAGCGCTCTAGACATGGAGGTTCCGGACACTAACAGTGAGTATAAGTTGTGAGTTATGCTATTTTAGACTAAACTATTTAACCCTTTCTCATAATGACATCCTTTTATAACACACAGCTCTTTTTGTTTACATTTTATTTGTTTTAGAATAAATATCCTACAGTAGGGTAGTGTAAATTATGACTTATTATGAATTACTATTGTTGTTGTTGTTGTTGTTGTTGTTATTACTATTGTGCTTGTGTGTGTAATATGCTGTGGCTGGTCCATAGGCGTTGTATGATTTTAGCTATTACATATGTATTGATTCTGGTTGGATGGATTGTGTAATTATGTATTTTGAAAATTGCATAAGAAATTAGTGCCCTTAAATAATCAATACGGGCTTTTGGACTTTTTTGTGGTTAGGTGTTAAGTAATGTATTTACAAACATGATTCACAAACAGGTTGTACCTAGTGTGAATTCCTCTAAAGTTTTTTTTTTTTTTTTTTTTTGCATTTCAGACTTCTGTGATGTCTATTACTATTATCATAGGCCTATAAATACTGTATATAGACAGAAAGAGTTAAATGCACAGACAGAATTCCTGACATTATGTATGATTGACCACAAGGTCAAACTTTACTGGTATTACTACAGTTGTGGGGACATTTGCTCCTCATAACATAGTAAATACCAGTACACACACACCTGCTGGTCAAAACTGTGTAAATGCAACCCCATTGCCAATGTTTTTATTGAAAGTATGATGTAATAAATGCAATTAACATAATTAGATACCTACTAATAATAAAATACTTACAGTGTCTGAAAATGTCATGAGTTTGTTTAATGGAGAGCTTGTCTAAACAGGCCAATACGAGACAATTAACTACTTTTCCTTTTAATTACAGAAATATCTCATTAAAAATGTCTACAAATTGATGAAACTGATCCAGCATCAGAAGTCAGTTGCATAAACAGCTTAGACTAGTCTTACAAAGTTAGGCTTTTTCTATGCACACTTTCACATTAGCATCTTCTCTCCGTGTGGTAAATTTGAATAGTAAACTTTGCATAGTATACTTTCCGGAAAAAAAGTATTTGCAAAAGTCTTTCTATGGTTGGTATGTTTTTCTTTCCAAGTTTTGTTTTGATCACGTGGACACAACAAAAATGTTGCTCTGTTTCTGCTCATCTCTATAGTCAGTTTGTGTCTAGGCCTGTTGCAATAATTACTAGTCATCTTATTGTGCGATCTACAGTATAGACATGACATCAATCTTTTTTTTTTTAACGACATATTGTATTTGCCATTTATTTTGTTAGTAGACTTATTAAAAACATCTCAGATTTTGGCCACAGCCTTATGATTCAGTCACATTAGTAACATTTATGTTAAATATAGTGTGCAAAAATAGCTAATAGGTGTTACTGTGACCTCATTTTTACTCTGAAGAGAATGATTGCACTGTTCTTCTCATTTTCCTGTGCTTCCTATAGATTGCATTGCAAGATAATGGCTCTGCTTTGAATTTTGTATGTGTTGAAAGAACATCAGATTTTCAGGTATCTTAGACCGCGTATAGGGCAAATTGTTTCTGCTAAATCAACTTCAAATCAAACTCCACTTCTGCCCTTATTCCAACTGACACAAGCTCTAACCAGTTCTTTTCAATCAGGGCCAGGCACAATGATGAAACCCCAGTCATATTGTCATGTAAGTGATTTGAATCTTTCTAATAAGACCTTGGTGAACTAAGAAGCACTTGAAAGCTCTTTATTTTCAACCAGTGTTGTTTTTGTGTCTGTTTATTTCATGTTCATGAACTGCTTAACCTTCATCATTCTTCCTTTATCAAGTGGTGCAGTTTCCCTCCATATGAAGAGCATGGGACTGAACGACTCCCTACGGCCCACAGTAGGTTCATGTTGTCTCTTTAAAACATGAGAACTCTGCTTTGATTGCTAATGAACAATGAGTCTGTGTTTGTGTCTGCACTAAGATCATGGTTCTTTACCAAAATAAAAAGCACTTTCTCTACTAAATCAACATCAAGTTAAATTGCATTCCAGCTTTTATTCCAGCTGATTTGAGCTCTAACCAGTTCTTTTCAATCAGGGGCAGGATTGATGATGAATCCTCAGTCATATTATCATGTAAGTGATGAAAGAATTTCCTACAATGTGTGTTTGATATAATCAGTGATGGGAATAATGCCGTTATAAATAAACGGCGTTATTTTTTTCAGTAACGAATAATCAAACAAATTACTGTTTTCCCTGTTACAATGTCATTACCGCTACTGACAAAAAATGCGGCTTTACTGTAATCTATTATTATAATTTTATTTTTCAGTTTATCAGCTGTATTTGACGAGCCGTAAACTTTAGTGTGAAGTCACACCAGCGGTCGTTACGTCTCATACACACGAAAAAAAAGATACAGAGCGAGAAAGTCTTATACCTCGCAGAATTGACGTGCACCATTTAAACGATATCCTTTGCTGTATTTTCCTGTCAAAATAACAGAGTTCCTTTGGAATTCTTCAGCTTTTAAAGGGGTCATCAGATGCTAAGTTGACTTTTTCATGTTGTTTGAACATTAATGTGTGTTGGCAGTGTATGTACAAATCTACCCTATAATGATAAAAATCAATGCAGTGGTTTTTAATTAATCTGTAAAAATAATATCCCCTTTTTCAAATCGAGCTGTTCTCAGATGCCTGTCCTTGTGCCGTCACACC
The DNA here is from genome assembly GCA_012976165.1 of Labeo catla. Classification (NCBI taxonomy): domain Eukaryota; kingdom Metazoa; phylum Chordata; class Actinopteri; order Cypriniformes; family Cyprinidae; genus Labeo; species Labeo catla. The sequence continues at coordinate 1,276,162 of VONZ01000042.1, forward strand.
GACAGAGGCCGCTCCCACAATAGTTGATTGACATGAGCTCTTACCTTAGACCAGCTGTCACAGTCCAGTAACTGTCCATGTTTTGATGCCAGAGCAGGAATGTAAATTAGACAAGAATATCTCCGATTGAGTGATTGTGTTGCTGGATGTAATAATGAACATAGTGGTCATCATTTACTCCCAACATGTGAGCTGCTGAACATGCAGTAGATTACGTTTGTTTGTGAAGGGAATGCGCCTCCTGATCTACATATATCTGTCCATGTTCATGCGAATCATTCATGATCCAGCTTCACTTACAGCAGAAGTGAGTATAAGCGTTTTTTTATTAATCTTTGCTATCGCCTTTCCTTATAACGTGGTAGTTACGAAGTTTAGTGGCTAAACGCGGTTAAATGCGGCTAATGTAAACAAGACCGTCTTTCCACAGCGAGAAGAGGGGGCGGGGCAAACAGGTCTCATTTGCATTTAAAGGAACAGCCCCTTAGAATGAGATGATTTTTGCAGAGCTGATTTTGGCAAGGTAAAAAGGGTGTTGTTTTACAAAACCATTGAGAATTTTGAATCAAAGTATATTAGAGACTTTTCATTAAGACCCTAAAGAATCATATCAACTTGTGGAAAATGGGCATCCGATGACCCCTTTAGAACTGCCTGTTTCTCCGGTAGTAGGCGGAACTATGTGCAAATGGCAATCTTATTGGCAGGCGCTCACCTATTATTGTCCTTGTTTTGATTTCAGCAAATCAGTTTGAGCGAACGCAGAAACATGATTAATATTCATAAACCCAGCAGCACATTAATCGTTAGTGCATTTTATATTGTTATTAGTACTAGAATTCGTAATAGTTTTATCTTATCAGTCTTATCAGCCTTTTCGTCCCCTTTTTTACAGAAACACGAAATTACAAACAATATCTTTAACACCACCACCAGTCTTAAGTTCAGTCAGCATGACAAATACGCATTCATACATGGTTATTCTAATTAGTAACTGTAACTGTACTGTACTAGTAACTAGTAACTGTAACTAATTACTTTATAATGAACCAAAAAGCATGTGGAAGCTCTTAATTTTCAACCAGTGTTGTGTCTGTTTACTTAATGTTCATGAACTTAAACACTCATCATTCTCTCTTTATCAAGTGGCGCAGTTTCCCTTCATATGGAGAGCATGACTGGACTGAGCAACTCCCTACAACCAACAGTAGGTTTATATTGTCTATTTTAAACACGAGAGCTCTAATTGCTGATGAATATTATAATTAGCTGCTGTATTTGTGTCTGCACTAAAAAACTAAAAGGACTTCAGATTATGAGATCTCTACCAGAATAATAGAATCAGATAACTGTTTTTACGAAATCAACATCAGATCAAATTGCACTCCTTATCTTATTCCAGCTGACATGAGCTCTGACCAGTTCATTTCAGTCAGGGCCAGACAAAAACCTCAGTTATTTTCATACATGGTAGACCCATATTATTTTCTGTTTTCCTCTAGTATTGCAGTATAAGGAGTCAATCAGATGGAAATATGAGTATAGGAATGAGAGCAGTTTCCTCTCTGGTGAAAGAGTTTCACCGGCTGCCCTGTACACTGAACCTGTGATTATTCAGAAAAATAAAAAAGGCGGTTTTCAGAATATCAGTGTGGAGGGGTTGTTTAATAAATCAGACATACATCTGTATTATCCGGCAACTGTCATTCTTCAAGGAAATTCTGGTAGTGGAAAATCTTTCATAGCACAAAAGATTATGTTGGACTGGGCATCTGAAAAATGTTACCTTAAAGACTTTGATCTAGCTTTCTACCTAAGGTGTGACGAGCTGAAGGGTATTTCAGAGGAGATGAACTTGATTGAGCTCCTGAGCTCGAATTGTAGTTTAACATCAGGTCAGATCTCAAGGATGTTACAGAACTCAGCACAAAGAGTGCTCTTTATCATAGATGGACTTGATAATCTTAAATTCATGCATCATGAATGTTGCATATCATCCAAATTCCAGAGAGTCCCACCTGAGGTTATGGTTTGCTCCATTCTTAGTAAACAAATCCTGCCTAGATCTGTCCGTCTGATCACTACTAGAACTGATGTTCCACAGGGAATGTTATTCAAAGGACCTCAGCGTTTCACTGAGATTATGGGTTTCTCTGAGAAGGGGGTGGAGGAGTACTTCCAGAAGTTCTTCCAGAATGAGGAACTCTTCAGGAAAGCATATGCATGTGTGAGATCAAATGAAACACTCATCACCACCTGCTCCACCCCTGTCATCTGCTGGATCATCTGCACCGTTATGCGAGAGAGGTTCAGTGATTGTGCAGATGTGATGAATGGATTGGACACCACCACCTCCATCTACGTTGACTTTGTGTCCACTCTACTGGAGCATCACTGCCAGGGTTTGAGTCAGTCTGTCCCGAGCATGTTAAGGAGTCTAGGTCAGCTGGCAGAGAGAGGGATGCTGGAAGAGCAAGTTCTGTTTGATGAGAAAACCGTCTATGGCACAGTTTCAGACCCTGTTGGGAATCCATTCCTGCGCAAGTTCCTCTCAAAGAAAAGAATCCGCAAGGAGACGATGTTTAGTTTCACGCATCTCAGCTTTCAGGAGTTCTTCACCGCTCTCTACTATGTCCTTCTGGATGAAGAAGAGTCTCAAAGCAAGGTGAAAGTGCTGCTTCACAATGTAGAGAGAGGGTGGGCTGTGACCTGTTGGTCTGATAGAGACTTTTCAAAGGCAGATGTAGAAGTAAGACACGCAAAGCTGCTGCAGCCTGTGATTTTGTTCCTTTGTGGTCTGTGTAAGAAAGAATGGATCTCCTCATTTTTTGAAAAGCATAACATGACCCTTTCAATCAACATAGAAGCCCAGCTTAAGGAATGGATCAATCAGTGTTCACAAAGATATCAAAATGAACACTTGCTGTTCATTCTCCATTGTCTCTATGAGCTCCATGAGAAGAGCTTTGTTGGGAAAGTTTCGGAACATTTGGTTTTGATACATCTGTCTAATATGGCTCTGAAAAGAACAGACTGTTGGGTGCTGAGGTACTGTTTAAAGTGCTTTGAACATGTCAGAAACGTGAAACTCCATGTAACATCTGATAATCCAAAGATGCTCCAGCCTGACCTGCTGCGGTGAGTGAATTTCAGACCCTATCACAGTTGGGACTCGAACTGTGTAAAAGTTATTTTTACATATTTTACTAGATATTTCTATTCTAAAAGATATTATACAGACTCTGCAGCATTAATCAGTGTTGAATGTCATTCTCATTAGCTTAGGGAAAACAGTATTGATTCAGCCAGCCGAGAAGAGTTTCACAGACGAGCTGAAGACGAAGAGAGAAAACAGTATAGTAACACATGATCTACTCATAACTGCATGCACCAGGGGGAAAAAGCCCTAATTATTTACAACAGTTGTTCTGTTTTTCTGACAGTTGGAAAGAGTTCAGATTCTTCAGCTTGTCAAGATTCTTTGTGCTTTCCTGATAATTCTTTAATTGCACATAAAGATGAATCATCTTCTGCACAATCAGTGAGTATAGCAACTGTGTGTAGTGGAAAAAATAATACTTGATACTTAATGAATTGCTAAACATCTGGATTAAATATTCAGTGATATATTGATACAATCATTAATAACAAAATAGCAACATACAGTCAGGATTAGAACTATTTAATCTACTAAGTAAATTCCTATAATTCGTTCTAACAGTTAAGAAATTGCCTGGAATATTTATGTAACGTAGTACTGTGAATCTGAAAGATATAACATTTTTAAAAAAGATAATGTATTGCAAATGCTTATGAACAGAATGTTTGTAATTGTTGGATAGAACCTCTTGATGTGTAACCCTTATTGAAGTGTCAGTGAATGATTAAGTATTAATAATTCAATTAATCATAATTTTTGCATGAACTGATCATGTAATACAGGAGTATTTATGAGGATAAACAATTCTTCTTCTTTTTTTTCTTTTTTTTCTTTTTTTTACACTTAAGTCCTCAGAAGATGCTGAAGTGTTCACACCTAAACGTGTTCAGGGAGATGATAAGGATAAACGCAAGAATAAATACAGCCATTGGACACTGAATTACACTGTGTGTTATACATAATAAAAGGCAGTTATAATTTTATAAACATGAATAATTTTATTTGTCCTCCAGGTTTGTGTGTGCACATGCTGGTCAGTTTCAGTGCAGTCTGACCAGTCTTGTGTTTGTGATGGAGGGTGAAGGAGAGGTGCTGTATAGAGTTGTCTCATGGGATCCTCGTCTGTTAGATGGTTTGGGTCAGATGCAGCCTGCAGGACCCTTGTACAACATTGACTGTTTTAATGGTTCAATCTCAGGACTGCACCTTCCACACTGTGAAATAATCTCTGGTAGGTTTATTTTTACATCCTAAATATGATAGATAAATGGATGATACAGTGATAATCTTGTATTTGTAGCCAGATATTTAAGGGTATATATGAGCTTTCAGTTTTAATGTGAAAACCTGTTCAGTAGATCTTAAAATGATAACAATAAAGATTGTATATTATATATGCTTTGCAGAGGAAAACAAAGACAGTTTGACTATAGCACGTTTCACTGGTGGTAATGTAGAAATAATGAAGCCTTTTAAAGTGAGTGAAACTCATGTGATGATAGACATCAGAGATCTCTCACACTTTGGGCTCTTAAAAAAGATGATCTTTCCTCCTTCTCCTGTCATTGCCCAAGTGCTCCTCTTTCTGCGACCAATAACTGTGAGACAGAGAGAAAACATACTGGATGTTCATTTGCTCCCATGGAACGTTCCACTGTCAAAGGTATCATTATACTGTGTGTGTGTGTGTGTGTGTGTATATATATATATATATATGTATATGTCTCCTCTCTCAAGGTGAAGGACCAGCACATGGAGAATATACAGATCAAAACCAGTTCAAAGTGTTCGCTTACTCCGGAATCAGAATACAGTCTGTGTTGTCAACCAGAAGGATCCACAGTGCAGCCAGAGGTTATATAATGATTGATTTAACATTTTATTCATCAAATCAAAAATTAAGTTTTGATATATTTACAGTAGGAATTTTACAAAATATCTTCATGGAACATGATCTTTACTTAATATCCTAATGATTTTTGGCATAAAAGAAAAACCTATAATTTTGACCCATACAATGTATTTTTGGCTATTGCTACAAATATACCCCAGCGACTTAAGACTGGTTTTGTGGTCCAGGGTCACATATGTATTCCCATGTTGACTGCACTGATGGTGGGACAGTGAATACCTGACTAATCTAATGAATATATATATATATATATATATATATATATATATATGAAAATGAAAGTATGAAAATAATTTCATTTTCAAATGAAAATACTGAGTTAAGCCAAAAACGCAACTGTTTCAAGTCAGTTTAGCACAATGCATTTGTTTAAATGGGAAACCTAACATGATGTTGAATGAAAATATTTTTTTTAATAAAGTTATTAGTAAAAATTATTTTTTGAGTGTACATTATTTTAATGTAGTCAGTCAAGAAGGCATGAAGGCATGAAACTCCAGGGCTAAAAATGAGTCCCACTATTGCACATGTCTGTTGATGTTCAGTAATATACTAATAGTATGTTTCTGTTGATGTACAGTAATACGCTTATTTACTTTGTGTACTATCAGACTGTCAGTACAAAGAATTACGGGCATATCCAACTGGAATCCGATCTAAATGACTGACTGTCCACATTGTGTATGGCAGGGCCGTCGCAAGGCGGTGTGAGGCCCTCTCTGACAGATAAATAAACCAAGGGTAAACCTTATCATTAAACTGAATGGTGCACATTCATTTAAGAAATAGCCTGGAAGAGTGTATTTCTTAAACTTCTGAGGTTATATCTATGGTTTGACCCATTTCAAAGGCGGCCAAACTTAGAATTTTTATAATGCAATGGGTAAACTGACATGAATGCGCAAGAAAATTGAAGTTCCCCACACATTTTAGACTGGCTCTACTTGTTTTCAACGCAAGGGTAAATATAAAAAATGGAATAAAATAAATAAAATAAAACGATTGCTGAACAATAATAACTTTAGCGATTATTTAACATACCTCTTATTCGTATCGCTTCTAAACTTGGTCTGTTCTGTTGACAAATACTGTACAGCCCTACTGGACGCATCAGGAACAACAGGGGCGTAAGACTGCCTGGATAATACTGCTACTGCTGGACCGGAAAGTTAACTTAAATTTAAATGTAATATTACATCTCTTAATGTAATTATGAAATTACGGGACTGACTTTGTTTTTGTTTCTGTTTCAGAGAAAGGACCGCGGGCGCTTAGGAGGCCACTAGAAGGCGTCTTAAGATTGTCTTATATTTGTAACAGTTTTTCATTTGCAGAGTCATGGCGTGTGGTGGGCTCATGTCCGCTCCAGTGTGTCTCATTGAAAACGATGAAAATGGGAAGCTGCGTGTGAGGAAAGAGGCAAAAGACATTCTGGATGGAATAAATCAGCCGGTTGTGGTGGTGTCTGTGGTGGGACTCTACCGTACGGGGAAATCTTACCTTATGAACCGCCTGGCAGGACAACAGTCCGGTGAGAGAAACAGTCTTTCTTCATGTGCAGTGCATGCTGCTGATATATATACATTTTCACCGTTGTTTCCACGACTAAATAATGACTGAGATAAGTTACCATACACATACGCAATATTTTCAATATTGCATTTTTTCAAATATTTTATATTCATTACTCAGTAATTAATTATACGGGGTTTTAGTTGAATAAAGTCGTACAAGCTCCAATCTATTCTTATTGGTTAAAATGGACGGAGACTATCTCGTGTTGAGACTATGTCAGGTGCTGAATATATGCAAAACAGTAGCATTAAAGGAGATGTCGACTTCCAAGATTCACATATAATGTACTCACCCCATTGTCATCCAAGATGTTCATGTCTTTCTTTTTTCAGTCGTAAAGAAATTATGTTTTTGAGGAAAATGTTTCAGAATTTTCTCCATATAATGGACTGATATGGTGCCCTGATTTTGAACTGCCAAAATGCAGTTTAAATGTAGCTTCAAACCATCCCAAATGCAGTTGTAAATGATCCCAGCCGAAAAAAGAAGGGTCTTATCTAGTTTAACAATCGGTTATTTTCATAAAAATAATACAATTTATATACTTTATAATGCCAAATGCTCGTCTTGTCTTACTCTGCCTGGACTGTTTTTGTTCCGGTTCATGACAGTTAGGGTATGTCGAAAAACTCACATCTCATGTTCTCCCTCAACTTCGAAATGAGGGGGAAAATACGATTGGAGTTTTTAGACATACCCTAACTGTCTTGAGACAGAATACACAGAGTTCAGGGAGAAAAAGGCAAGACGAGTGTTTGGGATTAAAAAGTATTTAAATTGTATATTTTTAAAGAAAATAACTGATCATTTCGCTAGATGAGACCCTTCTTCCTTGGCTGGGATCATTTACAACTGCATTTGGGATCGTTTGAAGCCGCATTTAAACTGCATTTTGGAAGTTCAAAATCAGGGCACCATATCAGTCCATTATATGGAGAAAAATACAGAAATGTTTTCCTCAAAAAACATAATTTCTTTACGACTGAAGAAAGAAAGACATGAACATTTTGGATGACAAGGGGGTGAGTACATTATATGTGATCTTTGTTTCGGAAGTGGACTACTTCTTTAAGATGGGACTGTTTCATACATGTAAACAATAATATAATAATAATACAGTTGATATATTACAGTAATAATAAAAATAATGCTCATTATAGTGTTCAGAACTAATTGATTAAAAAAAGCATTAAAATGAATTCATAAATTAAACAACTTCAAAGTGGTAGAACTGTCCTGTAGGGCTGGGCGATAAAACGATAACGATATGTATCGCGATAAACACGTGATCGATATCAATAAAAAATGTGTTGGATAAAACGTTCGATATTTTTTATTCTTCTGTGTCGGAAGAAAACAGAGGTTGCGAAGCAAGTTTGGTTGCATTGACAAAGGCACTCGCTCTCTGGTAACCTAGCAACGTAGGGAGTGACACGCTAACAGCCAATCATGTAACAGTATCAACTTTCGTTGCGCCATATGGTTGTCTCGTGCTGGTCTGCTGGATTCCTCTTCATAAACAGAAAATGAGTGCCGCAGCGAGCGAGGAAATTTTAAATAAAAGAGGAAAAGTCAGCTCGCCAGTATGGCAGTTTTTTGGATATTATAAGTCTGACCGTAGTCAGACCAATGTCGTCTGCAAATTATGCAAGACCGTCGTCCCCGCCAAGTAATACCACGAACTTGATGTACCACCTTAGCCGCGCTCACCAAGAATTTTGACTGATTAATACAATCAGTTAAACGGTTTAAAATGTCTTTTTTCAGCTATTTATCAAACTATTTTAAAACGTTTTTTGGATGGTTAAAGTAAAATGAAATTGCATTTTTGAGAGAAAAAAGATAAATCGCGTAGGCCTATAACGTTAAGTCGTATTTTATTATTTACATTCAGAAAGACACCAGGTCGCGAAATATTTACAGTACACTATAAACTAGGCTAGGCTAGTTTAGTTCCCCTCACTCCACAAAAATAATTTCAATTCAACAGTATTTAGAAAAGAACAAAAATGAAAAATATAAGAAGCTAGGGGACAAGCAAAAACGAAACCATTTAGGGTAAAGCGAAACTGAAACTAACACTGGGTCTCTCACACGACACAAATCCAATGTCTCTGTATTCAAGATGTATTTGAATGCTAAAATATTATTTATTATGTAAACCTGGTTTTGTACTTCTCGCATTACAATATCCACATTAAAAAATGTTTGGAATAATATCACGGCAGTACGTTGATAACGATTAAGCAGTGTGATTATTCTTTTTTTTTCCCCATATGTTTGGCTGATAGTGTGTGCGCGTGCGGCGCCGGCGCAATCACTTTATTTTTTTCCTTCTAACGGGGGAAACAACTCTTTACAGATAATCGAAACTGTAAACGGTTTGCTGTTTGTAAAATAAAGAAAAATAGGATGCCGCTTTCAGCCGTCTTCCTTTCGCGCAGCACAAAATGTACCAAAACTCTGCATGCTAGCTACTTGTTGCACTTTTTTTGTTTGTTTGTTTGTTTTTTTAAGTTAAAATATTTATCGTGTAGGCCTATTCATTCATTATATATAAATATAGCCTAGCTTTATAATGTTTTTCTCCATTCGCAGAGGCGCTGCAGGTGGTGCGACGTGTCCATGTGAATCCTCATGTTCTGCTGTTTGCTGCTGTTTGCTGCTTTTTGCGCATGTAAAATTAATCCCGGTAAACAAATGTTGGTATTTTAACGAGTCACAGACACTTATCCTTTCTAAAATAATTAAATTCTAATTTTAAAAAATCTTGTCGGTTAACGGTTAACAAGCGTCGGCTGTCGGTTAGACATTTCTGTCTTAATAACTGAGCGGATTATAATCAGAGGAAGGTTAAGTTTAAAATAAAAATGTTTAAATGTAATATTTTCTTCTCCTGGTCCTTATTTTAAATGGGTCATAAAAAATATCAATAATTATCGATATCGATCGATATGAAACACTGATATCGTGATACAGTTTTCAGCCATATCGCCCAGCCCTACTGTCCTGTGAATGTAAAGTAAAAAGTATAATTTAAAGAGTGCACTCAGTAATTTTTCCTTCATTACAAAATGTTTTACACATGAAGACATGTAGTACTTTGTATTTACAATCATGCTTTCTCACATGAGACTCCAGTCATAACAACTGTCCAGTAAAACCTATTTTATTTTATTTGGAGTGGTTGAGATCACATGGTCAGGTGAACAAAATTCGCTTGATCTCAGTAACCTCTCATTATCTGCAACTGCGACTCACAGAATAAACAGATAAAGATAGACTGAATTTAAAGCATTTCATCAACGGCACAGTTAACTAAAAACTGTTGATTTTAAATGATGCTGCATTCTCATTAACTTTAATAATATGTTTGTCTCAGGCTTTGCTCTAGGCAGCGCTAATGAATCAAAGACCAAAGGCATCTGGATGTGGTGCATCCCTCACCCCATAAAAGAAGGACACACTCTGGTGCTGCTGGACACAGAGGGACTTGGTGATGTGGCAAAGGTGAGGAGAAAGAGCACACAGCATCCATAGCAATGTTATCTCTATAGCAATAAAATGTACCATCAACAGATGAAAAGATACATTGCACATAGTAATTTGGGGCCGGTTGCACCAGCTGGACATACACCTAGTTGTAAGACTAGGCTGGACGTAAAATGCACTTTAAGTCATGCGTAGAATTGATACCTGTTGCACCATCTCGGCGTAGTGCTACATCTGAGACTAAATTTTACTTGAGCAATTCAGTTCTATATTAGTAGTTGTAGCCATTGCAGTGTGGATGGCGTCTCAGCTGTCACTGTGGGAGATTGTGTCAGCGTTGATGTACATCATCTATGCCGGGCGTAGTTGTGCCTGATCGTAATTTTAGCTGGTGCAACAGATGTAAATAGTTATCAGAAAGTTGGACGTTGCAAAGCCCAGTGTAGGGCTTACACCCTGTTTTTTTACGTCTAGCTGGTGCAACCGGCCATTGGACTTTACAAATCAGTTCTAGACTGGATGGCCTTTTGCTTTTAAATGTAAATTAGTGGTCACTTACTGGTGCTCACATACTTATTTCAGGGGGATGAGAAACATGACACATGGATCTTCTGTCTGGCTGTTCTACTCAGCAGTACTCTAGTGTACAACAGCTTAGGAGTCATTGACAACACAGCATTTGAAAACCTGCAGTATCCTTGTCACACACACATATATGATGTATTCAGAGTTAACAGTTAATAAATCGCAGTAGTGTTATTTCTCCTGAACAGTGCTGAATGTAGCTATGTTACAGAGCTGACGGAGAACATTTGTGTGAAGGCAGATGTGGGTCAACATGAGGACGAGTCGGCAGATTTCATGCGTGTTTTTCCATCGTTTGTCTGGACTGTTCGTGACTTTACTTTGGAACTGAAAAGGGGGGGTGAACTAATAACATCAGATGAGTATCTGGAGGGTGCACTGAAACTCAAACCAGGTGAGATAAAGAGCTGACATTAATTAACACACATACAGAATACACTCTTTCACTAACAGGCATAAATGCCATCACAGTCTATTTCTGTCATGTTGAAAAACATCTAAGTCACTAGTCATAGTTGCAGAAATAATGAATGTCTCTGACATATTTAGAAAAACTGTTTTCTTTCTTCAAACTAATGGAGCTGAGCCAATGCTGATAGATGAATTGCTAAAAGAAAATAGCAATGTTGAAAGTTGATTGGCAAAAGTGCAAATCAACCTAGAAATGGGCTACTAAAACGTATAAACTAACCCACTTTAAAATGGAATAGGATAATGCATTTTAACATTTCAAAAACAGCACCTAACAGTTTTAGTTTAACAGAAAAAGTATCCATTACATACGGTAAATTAGTAAGTATATATTATGTTTCCATAATTATTTTAGGTATTTCACATCGGATTGAGCAGTACAACCTGCCCCGTCATTGTCTGCGGCATTTCTTTGCGGTGAGGAAGTGCTTTGTGTTTCCTCGGCCTGCTAGTACACAAAATATGCAGAGAATGGAGCAGCTGACTGAAAAAGAACTCGATTCGGGGTTCCTTGAGCAGGCAGACAAATTCTGCAGTTACGTCTATGACAATTCAGAGCCAAAAACAGTCACTGGAGGCCGTACAATTACTGGAACAGGTGTGTGCCTTTACAAAATTCCTGAAAGAAAAATTTATGATGGTTGTGAATCTGTTTTGAGAACCAATGATCAGTGGACTGCATACAAAAGAACATACAATATACTGAACTATGGAGTTGTGTTTCCTGACAGCTCTGGGTAATCTTGCTGAGGTTTATGTAGAGGCGATCCGCAGCGGGAATGTTCTGTGTGTGGAGAACGCAGTCACGTGTCTAGCTAAGATCCAGAATGTCCATGCAGTAGAGGAGGCCCTGCAGTTTTACATGACTGAGATGCTCAGCATAGCTGAGCTTCCAAAGCGCCCAGAAGAGCTGTCTGACATCCACGAAACTGTAGAGAAGAAGGCTATTGAAGTTTTTTTGTCCATGTCCTTCAATGACAATGGCCAGATCTACCAGCAAGAGCTCATGGTAAAGTACCTGCTGTAACTGCTGGCCTACAGAAACAGATTAGGGACAAACAGGAAAACAGAGGCAGATATAAACATGGAGAAAATAACATGAAACAGGAACTATCTGAACTATACTGTGTCCTAATTTGTATACTTACACTATTCACTAAATGTGCTTACAGGTTACAGGTTACAGGTTCAAACCAAGTCAAGTGTAATATTGAATACTGAATTGACCATAGAAAATCTTTTACCTTTCCAAATAAAAAAAATAATAAATCTGTGGTAATCATCAGAAATCATGCCATCAAAACATTTTTGTATCCGTCAAATTGAAATCACACATTTAATTAAAAGAATTTAAATGCATGGACTTTTAAAACTTCAAAAACTTGGTGCTACACTTGTATTTATTATAGTAAATGTGCACAGTTTGAAGTAATGGAGATTTAATCCATGTTCAATCCAATATTCTCTCTTTATAACAAGTAGAAGTATAAGCAGTTTTGCTATCTCTCTCATTGCGTCTCTTGATTTAGAGGAAGATTCATGATGAATGTCAGCAGAGGTGCCAGCAGAATCAGGAAGCGTCTCGCATGCAGTGTGAGGACGTGCTGCGTGATGTGTTTGATAAGATGGAAAAAAGCATTTCTGATGGATCATACCTGAAACCTGGAGGATACCAACAGTACAGAGACACACTCACACAGCTGACCCGGGACTATAGAGCAAGAACAGACTCACAAATAATGGTACAGTTCACACATGCATGCTTTGCTTGTGTTTTGTTGTTCTGGATGGTCACAACAGCATGTAACAGCACTGATCAACATCTTTAAATCAATGCTGACATGATAATCATGAAACTGAAACACTTACTCTCAGATCTGAGATTCACAAATCTGGGTGCTCTTGTTACTTTCCTTAAAGCACAAAATTAGGTATTTTGAAGAATGTAGATTGTTACTTTTTATCCAAACAACAGTTTTAGTGATCAGAGATTTCAAGCCTGAAAAAGGGCAAAAGAAATTAATTAATAATGAACTGATGCATTTCAAATTATCTGTTGAAATTAAGTATGATATGTCATTGGGGCAACTTTTATAGTACTTTAATGGTTGTTTTCCTTTTGGCGCTTGACAGCCATGGTAACTACAAACTGTCATTGTATGGAGAATTACTCATGGAAAAATTAATGCCATGTTGGTTTGTCACAGTGTAATGGCAAGTAATTTATAATAACTTTTATGTACTTATGCGACCTCTTCCTCTAAGTATGATTTATTGCTGTCACAACAAAACTCCCATTTTTTAAAAACTGATAGTTTGAATGATTAGAAATGTGTTTTTTCCACAGAGAGAGGATGTGTTGATTAAATATTTGAGAGCAAAGGAAGAGATTGGAATTGGAATTCTACAAGCTGATCAATCCATGAATGCCACAGAACGGGAGAGCGAGGGTAAAATTAAAATCAGCTGTACACTTCTCTATCAATCAAAGCTCTCAGTTACTTAAATCAGAGCACTGTTTTAAAGCAGTAGTAGCTGACACTTTCATTACTAAATACCTTTATCATGTAGTTGTGTACTGCAGACATATGACTGCTAGACAGATTTGTTTAGCAGTTAGGTCAGAATACCAAACTTTCTCTTTCTCTTTACAGTGCATAGATTAAAGTGTGATATTTTGAAGATGGGGCAAAGAGCTGTAGAGGAACAGAAGTGGTTACATGAGCGGGTGTTTGAAGACATGCAGAGATCTCGTCAGGAGCATATGCGGCAGACCACTAGTCAGATGGAGAGAGAGCTGGAAAGATTCAGGAAAGACAATGAACGAGTCTTAGAAGCAAAACTGAAGGTAAAACAGGACACAAAATCTAAAAAAAAAAAGTGCCATGTTCAGTACTGTGGAGAATTTTATAGCTCGATATAAAGAAAATACACACAGATCACATTTTGATGCAAACTGATGCAAGAAACACATTTGTTTAAAATGAATTGTTTCAGTTGTTGTAATTGCCGTTTTATATAAAAATAAGTTACAGTTGAAGTTTACTTTTTTAAAATTATTTACTAAAGGTTTAACTGGTGCCTGTACATTAAGATGTTTACCTGAATTGTCTGCAGTAGTGCAATGATCAAGGTAAAGAATAATATGTTATATTATAATCAAATAATGTTGCTTGCAAGCACTGAATATGAACAAATAATTAAATTTAGCAGCATTTCAACACATTTATATACATTTATATTAAGTCATTATTGTTTATTTATTTAAGACTATTGGAGTATGTTTTAGAATAAAATTCCTTTACAAGAGATATTTCAGTCTTTTTATTGTACATTTAATTCCATGTGTCTGGTTCTTCTTTAATTGTTTCTGAATTTTACTAGCAATTTCTAAGTGAAAATTATTTCTACACCGTTTTTTTCCGTGTATACAAAATAAACAAATGTAAAAAGTAACATAAAATGTTTAAATGGAAAATACATAGAATACAGAAACAATCTGACTTGGAGATGTTGTTGGCATGCTTGATTAGATGATAAACTGTATTATATTGAGTTTACAAACAGCGTTACAGACTGTGCTTTTGAGGTTTACTAAATGTGCTCATGGTCAAGATTAGAATTAGACTTTTTCTGATTCAGATGCTGTTTGTGTTGTAGGAAAGAGAAGCTCTTCTACAGCAGAACTTTCAGCAGGAGGCTGCACGGATACAGGATGAGATTAACAGCCTGAAAGCAGATATGAATAAACAGGAAATGTCCCATCACTCCTTACAATACATCGATACTAAATGGCCTGGTGCTGGGCTTTCAAAACTTGTCTGGACAAAGGGTGCCCAATCTGATGAGTCTCAATTTCCGCTGCAACGTTCAGAGGGTAGGCTCAGAATTTGGTTTATAAAATGGATAGTTCCGGTCCTTGATTCTGATTGGTTGAGCTGCATTTGAAGCTGTTGTAAATTACTCTACAAACATACATCTTTGTTTACTTTTGTGTGTTGCTTGGCAACCACTTTGTTGCAGCCACAACTCTGAGGAACTACATTGTTTGGTGGAAGAATACTTTTTTTTTAATTAATTAGTTCCGACGTGAAGCGGATGGTGGTTGACTTTGCAAAGTGCATTTAAAATCCTTTAATACCCTGCAAACCATTGATTATCCCGCTTATTCCTTGGTCATTTGCAAATTTATAGACAAGTTAAAACTAGAAAACTAAAACTAAATCTGCTTATCTCTTACGTAAACAACATGAAAGTACAGGTCCATCTTGCCGTGAATGAGTGGTTTCAGGCTACTGGTGGTGGTGGAATGGTGTGGTTTTTTTTTTTCTTGGCAAACTTTGGGTCCCTTAGTACCTGTTGAGTATTGCTGAAATGTCACAGTCTACAGAGTATAATATACATAAACTTTGTAACTGTGCTTGAGATTTAATTCAGATTTTCTTTTCTTACAAATGTTTTATGTAACATGAGTAAATACTGTATATAGAAAAAGACTTGCAAGAAAAAAATCTTTTCTTTTTTTGTTTAAATAACACCAGTTTCTATGTACTCTTTGTCTGACAGTAGAAAAGGGTTCTAATTCTCTGTCTTACTCATCATTGGAAGCTCAATCATCAGCACACCCAGTGAGTAAAAGCTGTCATGAATTTTCTTTTCATTATAACAATTACAATGTAATTTTTTTTTTGCCTGTGATATTTCTGTGTGATGAATTACTGTAAATCAGATGATTTTGAAGCTATAAAACATGCTAATGTTTTAAAGGAGAACTCTACTTCCAGAACAACAATTAACATCCTATTAGGTTCTGTACTGGAATTAGTTCACCTGTTTCGAGTCTTCGGGTTTTTCGAGTCGTTCGTTCATCTTATGGGGCTGTCACGTGATAAACAAACGACTCAGACCCAAGGACTCGAGTCGAGAGATTAAGTAATCAATTCTTTTTCCGGTGTTGTGCCCAGTTCTGACCCCCGCCAGTATTGGTAGGTTTAGGGTTAGGTGTGTGGGGGGGGGATTAGGATTAGGCAATCAGGTAGCGATTTCAACGAGAGGGTGTAATAATTTGGCGGGGGTCGAAAATGGGCACAACACCGGCTCACACTATTTTGGTTAAGATTATGGGGCTGTCACGTGATGAACGAACGACTCAAACCCGAAAACTTGTCAGATAAGAGGTGAGGTGAGCTAATCATAGACTAAAGACCCAGGTAAACAATGAATTAATCTTTTCTGTTTCTTATAGAATTATAGTTTTGTCTTGTTTGTAGTGTGATCAATGTTTGTGAAAGCAGTACATGTGTTAGGGAAGTAACACATAACATTTTAATTATATTTTGCTAAAATGAACGAAATGTTTCGAAAAAATATTTGTTAATTTTCCTGAACGAGACTCAAAGGTCCGAGTCGGTAAAATGATCCAAACTTCCCATCACTACTATGAATCACATCTAAGTTCATCATCTGTGTACTCCGGCTCAAAAAATGTAGAGAATGGCGAAAAACTCGATCTTAATTTCTCCTACAACTTCTGAATCCTCCAACATCGTTGTACCTTTTTGTTTGACTTACTTGCACTTTCTTAGTCTTTGCGCGTTGGCTTTGTAAACACTGGGTCTGTAGTTCTGCCTACGTTCCGCGTGATCTTTCAGCGTGATTTAATAGTACGTAGCATCATGAACGTGCATCTCAGAGCCTGTGCTAGACGAGCTTTTGTGCTTAAAAAGTATACACATTTTTATTTTCCAAAAAAAATGACAGATCGTTACACAAGATAAGACCCTCTTCCTTGGCTGGGATCGTTTAGAGACCTTTGAAGCCACATTTAAACTACATTCAGGAAGTTCAAAATCAGGAGCACCAATGAAGTCCATTATATGGAGAAAAATCCTGAAATGCTTTCCTTAAAAAACCATAATTTCTTCATGACAGAAGACTGAAAGACATGAACATCTTGGATGACAAGGGGGTGAGTAATTTATTTGTTAATTGTTGTTCTGGAAGTGGAGTTCTCCTCACTGGTACAGTATTGCAGTTTTTTGTATTTTGTAATCACATTGATTACTTTTGAGGTTTCAGTGTATGATCAGTTTTTAAAACTATACAGAATGTTTACAGAAATGTAATATTTAAACAGTAAATATTTTATACTCCAAAATGATTTAAAACATTCTCAGTCAGAAGATGCAGAAGTTGCAGAAGTGTTCACTCCGGAACTTGTTCAGAGAGGTGATGAAGACAAGCATGATAATACATACAGGTATTTAACACTTTATTTTTAGATATAGAATAGAATATAAGCAAACTGCTATGATTTAATAGTGTAAATGAATATTCTGTCCTCCAGGTTTGTGTGTCCACATGCTGGTCCGTTTCGTTGCAGTCTGACTAACCTTGTGTTTGTGATGGAGAGTGAAGGAGAGGTGCTGTATAACATTGACTCATGGGATCCTCGTCTGTTAGATGGTTTGGGTCAGATGCAGCCTGCAGGACCCTTGTACAATATTGACTGTTTTAATGGTTCGATCTCAGGACTGCACTTTCCTCACTGTGAAATATTCTCTGGTAGGTTTATTTTTACATCCTCAATATGATAGATAAATTGATGGTACAGTGGTGAGTTTGTAACCATTTATGCATGAGCTTTCAGTTTCATTGAGTAAACTTAAAATGAAAACAATAACAATTGTGTATAATTATATGTTCCTTTACAGAGGAAAACAAAGACATTCTGGCTATAGCACATCTCACTGGTGGTAATGTAGAAACAATGAAGCCTCTTAAAGTGACTGAAACTCATGTGTTGATTGACATCAGAGATCTGTCCCTCTTCGGGCTCTTAAAAAGGAAGATCTTTCGTCCTTCCCCTGTCACTGCCCAAGTGCTTCTTTTTCTACGACCAATAACTCCAAGACAGAGAGAAAACATACTGGATGTTTATTTGCTCCCGTGGAACATTCCACTGTCCAAGGTATTATTATTTTTTCGCTTAAAATGTTTCTTGTATTAACACACTCTGATCCAATATATAATAATTGGCCATAGTTTCCCTATTGAGAGACACATAACTAAACTCCTTAGGATCATATAGAATACACATACTTTAGATGATATATGTGTTACTACTTTATAACTGTTCAACTCGTATTTATTATTATTCTTTAACATTGTAAAAGGAAAATCTCTGAAGTGAGAGAGCATTGAATACTTTTTAATCTAGTATTTATTTGAGAATTATTTTTTTTGTCAAGATACTGGAGGCATTTTACCTTTTTTGCCTCTGCCTTTAAATTCTAAAAGTTCATAGACTTTTCCTCCCTTAAGGTCATGGGCCAGCACAAAGAGAGTACACACATTACAACCAGTTCAAAGTGCTCTCTCACCCCAGGATCAGAATACGGTCTGTGTTGTGAACCAGTGGGATCTACAGTACAGCCAGAGGTAACATCATATAAGCTGCAAAAACATGTCAGCAATATATTCTCAGATTTGTATTTAATGTCACTAAAATGTCATTGGATTAGATGCTTTTCTTGAGATATTTTCTTGATTTCTAGTTGTTTTAGCATATTTTACACCATGAGTCATTGGTGTAATAGATTATAGATTCTATTTATTTAGTCTCTCACCTTTATTTTGCTGTTTTTCAGACAGAGAAGTTTGAGTGTAATTTTAGTCCAAACTATCATCCCACATTTGAAGTGTTTGTAAATTTCAACACTGAGGAAATCAGACTGAATCTTTTGGATAAAACTGAAGGAAAGGAAGTATGGGTTACACGACGAGTCGTTCTCACATGAATGAATTACAGATATGGCTAGGGTTGTAACTTTTTAACACATTGTAATGCTCGTTACAAAATAAAATTAACATCAAATATTGAATATTTAACAACTTGCACTGTTTTTACTCTAAATCTGAAGATTATTGGATTACAGGAAAATACTATTTCTGTCTTACTACTTAAAAAGTTTCACATTGAATTTAGTGTTAGTTGCCACAATTATTTTTGCTAGCAATTACAGACTTAAATTTGTTTCCTAGCTTTAAAATAAACCCTACTCCATAATTTTTCAGTGTAATCAATTCTTTATAAATGTATTAAGTTGGACACTTATTTTAAGCATTTTATGCAGATTATTCAAATCAGGTAAAGATATAGACCCTCCTGCTCACACAAGGCTCACAGGTATGAATTCAAAGTTAACAGTGAAGGATCCAACGATCCTCAAATGCAAACTGTGTGTTTTGCCTCAGGGCAGCCATACATTTGTGTTTTGCTTTCTTTTTATATATTGTTAATTTATTCTTCATTCATTTAATAATTTATAATAATCATTATATTCATTTATATATTCATTTTATTGATTCATTAATTGATTAGTCATTTATATTATATTATAGTTGTTTTTTATTTTTTTTCCCATTGTTTAGTCTTATGACTGTGTAGCTTCAAGGGCTGTTTGTCTTCATGAATAAGAAATACATGGAAGTGTTTATGGAAACCCAAGGTTTATGGGATGTTGTTGTGAATCAGTTTGGTATAACAATACTTGTTGGATTTGTGTTCTTCAGACGAAGTCTGAGCATTGAGACATACGCAACTAAGACTATTCAATAAACTCTGCTCCTTTTTATTATCATTACTTCGTCTCCTGCTTCTGCTCTTCATTTTCACTGGTTTTTCCTCAGTCAACTTCTTGGCTGATAGAAGACTGTTAATAGTGTTTTGGGTATTTTGGGGTACCAGACAAGACCTCCTGTTAACAGGGTTTGGGTATTAGACCTCTCTGCTGACGAGTTGTTCTGATACTGGACAAACTGATATTTTCTGACAGGATCTGGCGTCCAGGGCTGGATCTTAATTGTCTAGGCATGGAGACAGCGATCTAACAACAGTATTTCAACTGGCTGTCGTTTTTTCTTTCTTTCTCTCTATCAAACACAATTCCTTCTGAAATGTAACTTTTTATTATTATTATTTATATATTTTTTACTTTAACCAGAATGTGAATTTGTGAAAGAACACAGAAATGAACTCATTCGGAGAGTCAGTTCATCAGTGATGATTGCTAATGGTCTGAGGATTTGTATCCAGATTTACATCAGGAAAGGTCCACGAGCCCTTACTCAAACTTGGGACGCCTGTAGCGTAACAGCGCTATATGTCGGCACGCTGCCCACAATGCTATTGGCGCAGACATACAGTTCTTTTCTAACAGGAGCATGATGGCATGGATCTTAAAAGTCACACTAAAACATGCTTTTACATTTGTTTGATTGCTGACTGTTCGAAGACCAAAGACATTATTCCAGATGAAATGTACGGGAAGGTTCATGCCGTTGAACAACAACATATGAACATGAGAATCTTATTTGATGCTCTTGACTCTGGAGGAACTGCTGTAAAAGCAGAATTTTACAGACTGTTGAAGAAGGAAGAATGTTGTCTAGTAGATAAACTGGAGTCTGGACCCAGTAGAATGCTTTCATTCAGTTCAAGACATAAATGTTAACCTGATGATCATTTTTTTACAACATGATTTAGGAAGGATCCAAAAATAACCGCATACAGTTAAAAAAAAACATGTACACAGGTCATTGTTTCTGTTGTATTATACATTTTTAAAAGCAGTAATTAAATACAACAAATATAATTAAAAAGTACATCATAAATGCAGTATGAAGTACAGTTATTTTTAAGAGCCCTAATACAAAAAGGTCTAATTTCTCAGACCTCCCTGGTGAAAAAAAACAGCATATGCTGGTAGGTATGTTTTGATGGTCAAGGACCAGCACAAACCAGCAAAGAACCAGCTTAAACCAGCATCAAAACATACCTAACCAGCATCCCAGCATCAAAACATACCGACCAACATATGCTGTTTTTTTCACCAGGGCTGGCACACTTTGGCAAAGCCATTTGTTAGTCAGAAGTACTATTGAAGTACTTCAGCAGAGTATCTTGCAAACATGATTTTGTTTGGTAAAAACCTGTGCATCTTTAATCCTAAATATGATTTTAGTTAGTGTGTAATATGCTGATGTTATGGGTGTGTTTTGTGACGTATTAGAGGCTACATTGCATGTAATGAGATTGTGTACTTTTTCTTTTTAATGAATAATAATAATAATAACAATAATAATAATAATATTTAAACTTTGTTATTCCTGCCTGGTCATGAAACAAACTTGACAAGTGCCTGTTGTAATGACCGAATTAAGGTTTTTAGCATGATGACAGATACAGCCTAACAAAGTCATACTGCGTCAGCATCTTGCTGGCATAAGTAGGAGCAGCTTTCAGTTGACAGTCTGTAGCGGTCTGCAGGCGCGTCAGATCCCTGTATAGTATTTCCTGTTTCAGAGGATGAGCAGCAAAATTTGTGTAGTTCTTTAGAATCCTCATTGTACTGCAGAATGAACATCGGAACACTGCTCAAATAATAAATCTACTGCATTTTAAAACGCAGAATAAAGTCGATCCTTCATTAAGGTGGAACATCACAGTGAGTGAACTGTCTATTTAATTGTGTTTTTCCACCGACAATTCAGTAGCGGATTTTATCACCTTTAAAATTTGGATTGTTTTTGTCGTTCGTAAAATTATTTGAGATTGATGTTTTGATGAATGAATTTCTTCTGCTTCTCACAAAAGCTGGAGAAGGGATGGTTTCGGTTCATGCCACACCCAAGTCATAACTCGTGTGAAGATGATGCTATACTTGGACCACGATATCATTTTGTTATGGATATGAGATATGGATGCCGTCGTCGTGGTCACTCACGACTTATATTATGATAAAGGCTGATTTATAACATGGTTCAATATAACAATTACTTTCTACTTATTTCCTTGTTATTCTGGGGGGAAAAACAATATATTCCAATATGCTAACTGAAAAGGGCTTGCCTTAAGGTAGTCAATGATGTGCTGTTTTTAAGTTACATGACGTTTGAATGTTCCTCCAAAACACTTTTTTCCACTGTCACCCCAACATGGAGGACACCTGTTAAAGTGCTCCAGAAATTGCTCTGTAAACCTGATTTCTGAACATCTGAAGGGGGATATTTTGCATCATCTTTGGTTAGTAAATTACATATTTTTATTCAGAAATCAATATTATCTAACATAGTTTTTCGTAAAATGAGAAAATACCAATGTTGCCATGTGGCAACACTGTACCACTATGGAAAAATAGGTTGCCATATTGCAACGCTGTACCACAGTGAAACTGAAGTAATGTATTTCCCCACTGGGAATTTTTATAGATAGTAACATCAATAATTTTATTGCAATTATTTATTTATTTGAAGTGTTTATTGTAGTATATGTGTACTTATGTATAAATAAGAAAATTATTTAGTCTTTTCAAAAACTGAATACAACAGTATTTAACAGAAAGGGCAATAGAAAGAGTGCAGAGTTGCCTCTTCCATGTCATGACAATGAGGATGAGTTAGCCTTCAGTGACCGTAATGATGAGTGTGTTTGTGTATGTGTATATGTGTCTGTATGTGTGTGTGGCAGATTTTAATGGAAATTAAGATTGGATGCAATCCAGTCTTAAAGAAATGTGCATTTGAATTGAAAAGAAAATCATAATTTAATAGAAAAAGTAATTTTGGGCCATTTTCAATTGTGGTACACTGTAAAATACAATTTGTTGAGTCAACTTAAAATAATTTGTAACCTGGCTGCCTTAAAATTTTAAGTTCAGTCAACTCCAAAAAAGTTTATTCAACTTGAAATGTTAAATTATACTAAGTGACAACTTAGATATTTGAGTTGAGTTGAGTTTACTTACCCATCTGTTAAGTTTAGCAAACACAAATTTCTTTTCCACAATTTCTTTTTATTTGTATAATTGAAGCTATTTCATATAATAAAAACTTCCGTGAAAAACATTTCATGGTTAGAACATAATCCATACCATAGAGGGTTAATTTGCAGGTAGGCATAATTAAAAAGACAATTTTTGAGTGCGGTATGGTGTCCACAATATAATTTCCAGCTGAGTATAAATTTTAATTCCCATGAGTTAAGTATCACGGCTAACAGTACAGTCGAGCTGGCCTCTTTTTAATGCATTTTTTGTTTGTTTGTCTTTTTCTGTTCTGCACTCCAGAACGTTTCCCTCCTCTATTCTTTTTTTTTAGGACTGTCTGTGACCAGAGATGGGCCAGAATCCATCAACTCGTAAGTTACAAATTACAAATACTTGCTCATCAAATGTATTTCATTTAAAATACAAAATACTGATATGAGAAATGTATTTACTCCAAATACAAGTAATTTGTCATTTAAAAAAACAAATAATATTTACAAACAATCATTTAAAGTTGGAGTTAGATACACATATGAGTTAGATACACATATTCTTTTACCCTAACATTTGACAATATATCCAGTATTTTGATCCATATTTCTTCAAATTTATGTGTTAACTTTAATACATTCAAGCATGTCTACACTATTTTTTTCATGTTTCTTTATCAGCGTTTCAAAAATTAAAGGGTTAGATCACCCAAAAATTAAAATTCTGTAATTAATTACTCACCCTCATGTTGTTCCAAACCCCTTCCAAAGACCTTCGTTCATCTTCGAAACACAAATTAAGATATTTTTGATGAAATCCGAGAGCTTTCTGACCCTTCATAGACAGCAATGGTCCTTCCACAGTCAAGGTCCAGAAAGGTTGTAAGGACATTGTTACAATAGTCCATGTGACGACAGTGGTTCAATCGTAATTTTATAATGCTACAAGAATACTTTTTGTGTGCAAAGAGAAACGAAAATAACAACTTTATTTAACAATTTTTCTCCTCCACGTCGCTCTAGCGCCATATTGGAGAGTGTCGTGCTGCATGCGTGGGCTTTCTTGTTTACTTTGAATGAAGTGACACATGGGCGTCACTAGACTGGGGCACGTGCCCCAGTAAAAATGTGCTGTGCCCCAGTTAAATCTCAAGTTTGAGTTATAATTGACTTTATTTGTCAGTGTATTAATTTAGACTGATAATCCAGAAATTATTCTATATGTAACAACCAAATCAACAATTGTAAAAGCAACGCAGTTTAACGAAGACAAACTAGTCCATGCGCACAGAAATCCATCCCCGTGCGCGTCTGTGTATTTAACGGCAACGGCAACAGCAACGGCAACAGCAACTGCAACGCAAAAAATAAATATATATATATATATATATATATATAATTTTATTTATTTATTATTATTTTTTTTTTTTTATTTAAATACGGTTCCCTCTAAAATAGAGACCTCCTAAGACACGAGGTCTCAACTAGAATAATATGTGTTGAGCACTAAACTGTTTCTACTAAATCAACATTAGATTAAATTGCATTTGTGGTCTTATTCCAGTTGACATACACTGTAATCTTGTAATTTTTACAAACAGGTGTGGACACAAACAGGGACGTACCTCAAGTATCTATTCCTGTAAGTGAGAAGACATTTGCTATCATTTGTGTTTGTTATATTAAGACTGTGGTGAACTAAGAAGGACTTCAAAGCTCTTTGTTTTCAGTCAGTGTCATGTATCTGTTTACTTAATATTCATTAACTGCCTAAACACTTCTCTTTTTTTTTTATTTAATTAAGATCAAGAGAGCGAATTCTGTAGAACATCTGACTGATTTAATCTCCGGAGAACAAGGTAGGCTCATATTCTAACTTTTTAACTTTTTAAGTTCTAGAAAATGACACGAGTAGCTCAGAGTCGTCCTTGTCATTCTCTGGGCCCTATGCACTCTGCCACGCTTTTCCCCCCACTATAGCAACATCCCTGAATATTGTGATAACATCCTGTTACTCCCTACATATGGTAATGTTCCAATGTGATATTCATCCTGTTAGATCGCTGTCTCCATGCCTAGACAATTAAGATCCAGCCCTGGACGCCAGATCCCGTCAGAAAATATCGGTTTGTCTGCTAACAGAACAGCTCGTCAGCATAGTAGTCTGATACCCAAACCCTGTTAACAGGAGGTCTTGTCTGGTACCGAAAGTACCCCAAAACACTATTAACAGTCTTCTGTCGGCCAAGAAGTTGACTGAGGAAAAAGCCAATGAAAGTGAAAAGCAGAAGCAGGAGACAAAGTAAAGATGGTAAAAAAGGAGCAGAGTTTATTGAATAGTCTTAGTTGCGTATGTCTCAATGCTCAGACTTCCTCTGAAGAACACAAATCCAACAAGTATTGTTATATCAAACTGCTTCACAACAACATCCCATAAACCTTGAGTTTCTATAAACATTCCCTTGTATCTCTTATTCATGAAGACAAACAGCCCTTGAAACCACACAGTCATAAGACTAAACAACAATGGGAAAAACATATAACAAAAAACAACTATAATATAAATGACTACTCAATTAATGAATCAATAAAATGAATATATAAATGACTATAATGATTATTATAAATGATTATATGATTAATTGGAATAATAAAATGATTAAGTGATTAATAAATATAAATAAATAAATCAATGAAGAATAAATTAAAAATTTATAAAAAGAAAGCAAAACACAACACAAATGTATGGTTGCCCTGAGGCAAAACACACACAGTTTGCATTTGAGGATCGTCCGATCCTTCAATCCGAACACTGACAGTGAGTAAGCAAGTTAAATGTGATTTTTCTTTAAAGCAGCGTTTAATTAAATGTGATGACAAAAACATATGATAATATGTCAAGAAAAATGGTTCTATATATTAAACAGTGTTGGCCATTATTGAACTCCTGCTTCTAGCAGGAGTATATGTATTGTATTGTATATGTATTGAAAAAAGTTGTCAGTTAACATCTTTTATGAGGCAATGAACGACACAGCCCATGCAGCAATGTGAATGATGGAATTGAATAAAAACAGTAATACAATACTGTCAAATAAATGCATAGTTTGTGTCCATGCCTTTCGAAAGTACTCTTTTTTTCATGTTTTGTTAATGTTGCTGCCTTATTTTAAACTGCTTTAAATTCCTTTTCTTTTCTTTCTTTTTACTTTTTTCCGCATGACAAAACAACTTCTGTTTAAAAAAAATTAAATAAGTACGTTGTACATTGCAAGTATGTAGCAAGTTAGCTTAAAAGATTATTAAAAGATGATTAATTACAATTATTTACATCAGCTGCCAGCAGTAACAGTAGCAGAATTACATTTCCATCGTCTAATCTCTTCGTCCAACGAACATTCAGTATAATTTCATATCAACTCTAAGAAATTATATTTTCTTGGCCACAGAAAATGACTTTCTTAAAGTACTGTTGCATTAGAGCATGTAGCTTGAATCAGAATCGTAAAGGGACATTCATTTTACAAGGCAGAATGAGAATCAAAACTGATGTAATTTGTGCACAAAAGTTTTATTAACTAAGGACTAACACATAACTAATCTAAAACAGTACTATCATACATGGGAGAAGGGCAAGTGAGAAGTAATTAGACAGACAAGAAAATGTAGCTATGAATAGAGTCAGTTAAACATCTGAGCTAAACCATCAGTGCTGTCTACAGCTTAACCTAAACCTCTGTTTTGTTTAGTTAAATTTACGATACTTGCATTGCCTTGGTCGTTGAATGAGTGTCCGAAGTCCTGATGGTTTCAAGGTTTGGATTCTTGATCACATTCTTCCAGGTCTGAAGAGTGATGAACTCAATGGTGACTGGGAGTTTCTTCCCATGTGGAAAGTGAAGAAGAACCAAGAGCTGAGAGGGACCCAGCTGAAATCCTGTGATCTTTGGGGAACGGAAAGACAAGGCCGCAAGGCCTGGCGCAAGCTTAGGGAAATCCCGAAAAGTTCTAGCTCATCCTCATTCTCTTAGGTTCTAAAAGAACCCCTGACTGACTGAGGCGAGTCACTCGTGAGACGAGTGAGGAAAAACAAAAAGGCGGAAGAGAGAAATGTCTGTTCAAAGACATTTCCATGAGGATGGATTCCAGGGTTGAGTGAAAATGTCTGACTCTTTGTGGTCGAGAGCCACAGCGCTATATGCTGGGGCCTGTCAGACCCGCCAGGCACGCCCTGCGCTGGCTCAGGCTCCCCGTGAGTCCTTCCGCACGGGCAGCAATCGGAAGATTTTGCAGAAGAGGAGGCGGAACTGTGCGTGAGCCCTTTAAAGTCTAGGAAGAGTCATAATCTCAAGATGGGGTTGACCAATGAGAAACGCTGAATTTCCAAGCGGGAGGTTGGAAATATTGTGGGGTTTTATGACCCTTTGTCTGAGAGCATGGTATTTATATGTAATTCGATTGGGTGTTGATGCAAAAACTACTAAGCGTTCTTAAAACACTAATATGTTGCATAGGTATCAACATATAATATACACCATCTTTTAGATCATCAAAATACGAATTCAAAGAGACCAAACGTGGCATAGGTGAGATTATACTACACTAGAGATCTATCACAACAAATGCATACAACAGAATACAATGAAAAACACAAAATACAAGGCAGTAATACTATACACAATGACCTAGGGCTATGTGTGATATGAAGGTCAAAGATAGGTTTGTCTGTGAATGAATAAAGGTAGTCATTTTCTATAGCAGTATGTTTCTGTTTTAGAGAGATTTAAGTATAGGGAAGATTCTCTCTACCTACTTGTAGGTCGTAAAGTTTATCTGATTTGGCCAAGGTATCCTGGTTGCCATGGTAACCAGGGGCCTGGTGGGCCATCCAGGCATGACGTCCCGGCAGCCAGTGTTGTGGATTGGGTGAGGGGGTCTGTGATTATTTGTTAATTTAATGAATAATTGATTTAGTAAATTCGAATGAACAACTGTGTGTCTGATTGGCCCAAACACTACAAGTATTCATACCCTTAACTCAGCACAGCCTCAGGGCTTTGTATGAATGATGCAACAAGCTTTGCACATCTGCATTTGGCAATTATCTGTCACCTTCTGCTCACCTCTTCACCTCTCAAGCTTTGTCAGCTTGGATGGGGGCAGACACAAATTTTCAGGTTTCTCCAGAAATACAGTCAGGTCCATATATATTTGGACACTGACACAATTTTCATTATTTTGATTCTGTATGCCACTGTCAGGGTTTGGACTTTTTTCCGTGTTTTCCCGAAAGCCTTAGTTTCAGTATTTTCGTATTTGGTCTCCTTCCTGTTCTTGTTTAGTTAATTGAGTTCATCATCCTGTCTACTTTGTTGCTTGGTTGTTCTTGTGTTAACCTGTTCCTTAGTTTGTTTTCTCCACCGTTTCTTTTATTAAAGTCTGTTAAAGTTTATTTTCCTTTGTCTCCTGGATCCTCCCTACAACACACTGTAACAACCACCAGAATAGAAATAAAATGAAATGATCAAGATGAAATTGAAGTGCATATGTTTTTTGATCAGCAGCTAAAATAATAAAAATTGTGCCTTTAATTTGAGGGTATTCTTAGGCAGTCATTGACTGCAACAAAATGTTAAAAATTAATGTTTTATTTATGATTTAATTTATTTGTACAATTACATTTGACCCCTAAAAATGAGGGGATTGTGTAAAACATGGTTGTAATTCCTAAGCTTTTGTTATATTTTTGCTCAACCTTTTGAATTAAAACTTAAAGTCTGCACCTCAATTTCATCTTGATTGTTTTTATTTTAATTCTTTTCTGGTGGCATAAATTATGAAAATTGTGTGAGTGTCCGATTATATATGGACCTGACTGTACAAGTAATATGAATCTTCCTAAGCTAAATTTTAGTGTCCCAGATAAGAGTATGAATCCTTATGCAATGGAATCATTTACATTTTTTAATATTATTGCAAAGATGTTAACTTTTTTATTTTTTCATTATGGTGTATGGAGTGTAGATTGATGCTAAAAACAGTTTAACATAAGGCAGCAACAAAACAAAACTGTAGACTGATTAAGTTACATCATTTGCAGCACTTCATGGAATTTGAAGTTCAGTGATGAACTTTCTCTGATTGATGTATCCAAAGGGATGTCAACCTCAGGTTTGGCTATTCAATCCCACCAGGATTTCATAGCAATATTTGTGTTGTAGTCAGAGCTTTTTTCTGTTGCTCTGCAGTGAACACACAGGAGTTAAATGTACTTACAGTATGTATTACTGTTAATGATGGTAAGTGTAACGGGATGAACGAGACGAGCGGATCCATTTGCGAGCTTTTATTGAATCGACAAGGCAAAGGCATGGTCAGGCAGGCAGGGTCAGAACAATAGCAAGCAGGTATATTAGGGCGATGCACAATAGAAGTCCGTGAGTCAGGCGTGGGTAGATCCGTGGCGAACATAATCCATAAAGAGGGCTGAGCGAAGGGAATGATCCGTAAACACGAGCGAGGGTTCAAAAGGCAGGCGGCTAGACAGACGAGAACGAGAAGACCAGGCGATAGAACTAAACACTAGGAACTAGGAACCAGAAACTAGGAAACAATGGAAATACAACAAAAACAACTCAATACTCCGTGGTTTGCAAGGGGAAAGACCGGGGCTTTTATAGCGCCGCTGATTGGGCGCGGATGAAGTGCAATGGCTGATGGGGAATGTAGTCCGGGGTGTAGTACAACAGTCAGAGAGAAGTGACAGGGTGAGAGCGACATCTGGCGGTGAGCGGACCGCAGGACACCGACCAGATTCGTAACAGTAAGACTACAATTAACTGCAATTACCAGTAAGAATATTGCACATAATTACTGAAATTGTGATCCTGGTTCACCAAGCAACAG
The DNA here is from genome assembly GCA_012976165.1 of Labeo catla. Taxonomy (NCBI): domain Eukaryota; kingdom Metazoa; phylum Chordata; class Actinopteri; order Cypriniformes; family Cyprinidae; genus Labeo; species Labeo catla. The sequence goes on from VONZ01000042.1 coordinate 1,306,081, forward strand.
GCAAAATAGTGTCACAAACTGCTTGGTTAAAAATACGGAATGGTGTTGTACTTGTAATCACACGTTAAAAAAAATTATTTCATGTTTTTACAATTTATCAGTTATATAATCGTCTATTGTTGTGATATTGTTTTTGCATTTTTCTTAGTATTATCAGTGAAATAATGCAAATGTAAAATAATACAATAAGTTTAGGGGTGAAATGAGGACTAATATACATTATATTCAGTGTTATATAGACTAGTATAATTTAAATGCTAGATAATTTGATGTTGTCTCAAGCGCTTAACACTATATAAACAAGACTTTGGATCGCTGATGAAGCTGCAGAATAAATGATGAAAGAATTTAACATTTTCCATTTATGTTCATTTTAAACTTGCTACTAAACCATTATTAGACTGTATTCATACTGCTTTATACTTCATGCTCAGTTTATCTTACATGAACTTTAATTCTTTTTAAGCATCTGTATTTGGAATAGTGACATCTGAAGACCCTTCTGATGTAAGTAAAAATGAATTTTCTGTGGTGTGTTGGTGTAATGACACAATGATGTCTTCATTTTTGACCATTATGTCTACTATATCGCGATTGTCACAAATGTAGGCGTATCTATGCTGGAACTTTATTTGGACATGATACTGAGGGGTCTTGTTTTGACCACCCTCATCAGAACGCTCTGTTTGAATATAGGCATGACAAATTGTAGACTCAGAAGTAAACACACACTGCTATGGTTGGTTAACAGTTGTGTATGTTTGACAGCGTACAGTGTACGCTGATGTGATATTAGGTCTTAAACATATAAACACTCAGTACATATCAAACGACCTGTATAACAGACAAAGCAATAGTGATTACATAAAAACAGTTACTCACACTTGTGTTGTGACATGACTGTCAGATGTAGTCGGCACATTATCACCGTTTAGATTCATTCTTTATGAAAATCCTGTGTCGAATTGTGCCTTGTTTGTAAACGAATCCATGGTAAAATGGAAATACAGTCTGGATCTTCATTAAAAAATAAACTTCATCCACTCTTTCCTAATGTTGAGATCAGAAGGGAGGCAATACAAAGACTGTTTTTCAACTACTTGTAACGGTCATGTAACTTTTTTTAGCCATTTCTTGCATATTTGGGTCTTGTTGAAAGGTCTACTTGTAATTCAGCCAACAGTTTCTTATCAAGTTTCTCATATAGAGTATTTTTCACATGTAGGCTTCATCCTTAATGGCGTACCTTCCATTTAGACCACATTTGTGACCCTGGACCACAAAACCAGTCATAAGGTTCAATTTTTCAAAACTGAGATTAATACATCATCTGAAAGCGGAATAAATAAACTGAGATAGAACTATTTAAATATATGGAATCTGAGGGTGCAAAAAAATCAAAATATTGAGAAAATCACCTTTAAAGTTGTCCAGATGAAGTTCTTGACAATGCATATTACTAATCAGAAATTATGTTTTTATATATTTACAGTAGGAAATGTACAAAATATCTTCATGGAACATGATCTTTACTTAATTTCCTAATTGTTTTTGGCATAAAATAAAAATCAATAATTTTGACCCACACAATGTATTTTTGGCTATTGCTACAAATACACCCCAGCCACTTAAGACTTAAGTTTTGTAGTCCAGGGTCACATTTATGTACTAACTGGATGATTTATTAACTGGTGCTCCCAAATGTACTTTTAGGCACTTCAGTCATTAAATTATAATGCCTTCTACCTGTTAATATCAGTGAAATGGCAATCCATGACCTATATGTCCTAATATGTTGTCATATATGCCCATATATGATGTAACTGTCAAAAATGAAACAGAGATCATAACGCTGTCTGCTTCTTGTACTTGATGTGGTTAACATATTCATGAAATCTGGCTTTATACCAAAAATGGACCTGCACAAAGATTTTAGAATAATAATTTATAAAGCACAATCTAAGTAAAATAAATAATATTGGAAGAGATTTTGCCAAGTGTGTTTTCAAGTAGTTATTTGTTAATAATAAGTTAATATGCAGTGACACCAAACTCCTATATAGCCGATGAGACTGGTGATGTAAATACATTTTGTAGAGTTCTTACTGAGTTCTTACAAGAATCTTACATAGTATATATTTGAAAAAGCTGAAATATTTAAAAAAAAAAAAAAAATCGGTGTATAGCTATAAATGGAAAATATAATTTCTTAATTTTTAACATTAACATTAAAATAATTTACAATATTTTTGAATAGCAGTAAGTATAATGCAAAAGTTTATTTTCTGTTGATTCAGTATGATAAACTTTGACATTTTCTCAGTTAATCAACTGGTTTTCCTTTAGGATTTCTCAAGATTCCCAGAACACATACTACGTCAATATAAGCTGTCAATCAAACAGAAGTATGAGAGTGAGTGGAGCTCACTCTCTGGTGAACGAGAGTCATTGTCTGCCCTGTATAATGAACCAGTGGTTATTCAGAAAAATGAAAACGGTGGCTTTAAGAACATCAGTGTGGATGGATTGTTTCGGTCATCTGAACCAGTCACTGTCGTTCTTCAAGGCGACTCTGGCAGTGACAAATCTGTTATAGCACAGAAGATCATGTTGGACTGGGCATCTGAAACTTGTAGATATTTGTATGTAGTTTTCAGTCTAAGATGTGAGGAGCTGATTTGTGTTTCTAAGCAGATGAATTTAACTGAGCTCTTGAGCTACAGCTGTAGTTTAACATCAGATCAGATCTCACAGATGTTACAACATGTACCAGAGAATGTGCTTTTTATCATTGATGGCTTTGATGAGCTGAGACTCACACAGGCCATTTTTGACATGTCAGCAAACACTGATCCACTTCATTTGCTGGATTGTTAGTGAGATGTTCAAAATTGGTGCAGATTTAACAAGTGGACTGGAAACCACCACCTCCATCTACGTTGACTTTGTGTCCACTCTACTGGAGCATCACTGCCAGGGTTTGAGTCAGTCTGTCCTGAGCCTGCTGAGGAGTCTGGGTCAGCTGGCAGAGAGAGGGATGCTGGAACAACAAGTGCTGTTTGATGAGAAAACTGTGAATGAAACCATTTCAGATCCTGCTGGCAGTTCATTCCTTTGCAAGTTCCTCTCTAAGAGAAGAATCCATCGGGAGACAATGTTCACTTTCATGTATCATAGCTTTCAGGAGTTCTTCACCGCTCTCCACTATGTCCTCCTGAATGAAGAAGAGTCCCAGCAGAAAGTGAGGGAGCTGCTTCACACTGTAGAGAGAGGATGGGCTTTATCTTGTTGGCCTCATAAAGAATTATCAATGGCAGATGTAGAAATAACACATGCAAAGCTGCTGCAGCCTGTGATTCTGTTTCTCTGTGGTTTCTGTAAGAAAGAATGGATCCCATCATTCTTTGAAAAGCACAACATGGCTGTTGCTATGAGCATAGAACCCCAGCTTAAGGAATGGATCAATCAGTGTTCACATAGATATCAAAATGAACACATGCTGTTCATTCTCCATTGTCTCTATGAGCTCCAGGAGAAAAGCTTTGTTGGAAAGGCCTTGGATGGTTTGGTTTTGATAGATCTGTCGGATATACCTCTAAAAAGGACAGACTGTTGGGTGTTGAAGTACTCTTTACAGTGCTGTGAACACATCAGAAACCTGAAACTCCATGTAACATCTGGTAATCTGAAGATGCTCCAGCCTGAACTGTACCGCTGTAAAGAGCTGTGGTGAGTGAAAAAAGCCCATACAGGCAAAATTGCACATCTCTGATACATCTGATATCTGTGTTCTTTTACTTTCAAAGGTTGTCGATGAATCGCATTTCAGATGATGTTGTTGGTTTGGTCTCAGCTGCTGCTGAAGGAAAGATTCTGAATAAACTCAAGTATGTACAATTTATTGTAGAAAATTTTGTAAAGACTCAGTTATTCAGTATATTTAATCATTTTTGTGCAATAACTAATATTGAAATGCACTTAAATGATTTATTTTAATTGCCAGTAACAAGTTTGAAATCCTTAGAAGTGGATTACGAGAGATCACTGTGTCAGTCAGAGATGGAGACATCACGTATGAAACTCAATCACTTGTCACATACAAAAGTGCATTCTCATCCTAACACATGTTGCATAATATAATGTTTTTATCTGTGAATGCTTTAGCTTGTCTTTTAGCACATCGGATTTCACATCATCAACCACGGAATTAACTTTAACCTCTCCTTGCTCATTTATTTCTACCATCAACTGGGTGAAATCACAGTTGTACTGTTACAGATATTTGTAAGTTGAAGCTTTAATTTTTTCCCAGATAATACCCCCTTAAGAATTGTGTTCTCATATGTAGTTGCCATTTGCCATAAAAAATGTCATTAAAGGATTAGTTCACCCAAAAAAAAAAAATGTTGTTCCAAACCCAGAAAACTTTCATTCATCCTCATAAATTTGTGTTTTGGGTTTTTGTGTTGTTTAGACATTTTAAGCAAAATAGACTGTTGACGTTCCTGCAATCAGTGTCTGGTTTGAAGAAAGTCTGTCTGCAGGATTCACATCTGACTAAAGCATTTGCCTCTGAAATCCTGTCCTTCATTCAGGCCTGTCCCAGTTTCAATAAACTCAGGTAACAGCAATATCTGATAATTTGACCAACTTTTATGCCATTTTCTAGTAACACTTTACAATAAGGTACCAGGTTATTTAATGCATTAACTAACAATGAGCAATACATTTGTTACAGTATTAATTGATCTTGGTTAATGTTAGTTAACTCAAAATATGGTTATAATAATGTTAGTAGATACAATTTTTGATTTTAGTAATGTATTAGTAAATGTTAAAATAAACACTAAAGCCTTTTAATGAAGTTTTTCAATGTTAGTTCAAGTTAACTAATGTAGTTAACTAATATGAAGAAATATGATCTCATTTTAAATTGTTACCCATTTTCTTATTACTAGTGAAAATTTGACATGACTAAAATATCTTAATAGATTCCCACTTGATTGCCAATATTAATTATCATAATCAATATTTTTTTCCCAGCCATTGAACACATTGAACACAGCAAACCCGAAGCTCTTTATAATTTTAGAATGAATGTAGTTAATTATTTAAATTTTTTTCAGTATAAATGCAGAACATCAATTCATGTTGCGGGAAATCCCTTCCATTAAGACATCACTGGAGAAGATTGGTTGGACTCTGACCATGTAAGAGTTTTACATTAGATATTTCTTTAGCTTTTTCTTTAAGTTCATTATGAAGATTATTTTCTGTAGACATACTGTACAGAAAGTAATAATTTTGCAGCATGTTCATCATGAATGTAAAATGTTTTTTTCATTAGCTGGGGAAAATTAGCATTGATCAAGCCATACATGGAGAGATTCACAGAGGAGAAGCTGAAGACAAAGCAGGAAAAGAGTGAGTGTTTAAATAAGCAAATACATTATTGATGTTTTTTTTAATAATAAAGAATCCTGCAACAGAGCTACATACAGGATAGATAGACATGCCTTCATTATGTACTGTACCACATTATAATTAATTTTCCTTGGATTAAATCAAAATTCCAGTGAACTACTGTAACAGTATTTCATGGAGAAGAAATATATATGTATATGTATATGTGTATATATATATATATATATATATATATATATATCATTTCATCAGATGTAAACATACTGGTCCCGATACACTTCCTGTTTCTTTTTTTAATTTTACACAAACATCACAAAAAAATACAACCAACATAACATTTGACTGGATGAAAATGTTACATTAGCACCTTTAAGATGTATTTGTATATGTGAAATAAAATAAAAAATAAAAAACAAAAAAACAGGATGTGCTTCTGGACCAGTGTTGTTTACATCTAGCAAAATGGTCTATATATATATATATATATATATATATATTTTTTTTTTTTTAAACCTAAAAGCTTAAAATTGATTGAATGTTCCAGGCAGTGATATAGTAAGATCTGATCTGATTTTCTTTTCTCAGACATGTTTTATGTGACATATGAGTAAATGTATACATTAAATAACCCCAGTTATTCCTTTCTTATGCTCTTTTTGTCTCACAGTAGGAGAGAGCTCAGATTCTGCTTTAAAAGATGAAACATCTGCATACTCAGTGAGTAGCAGCTGTCATGGAGAGGATTCTTTTTTTCTTTCTTTCTTTCTTTCTTTCTTTCTTTATGATGATTGTGCATTAGTGATAAACACCTTCTGATAACAAGCAGAAACACTGAAGAAAAGAGAGACACTTTGACACATTAGCTTTTCTTTGGCTGCTGTAACCTAAACACATTTGTTTTGACAAAAAAAAAAAAAAAATCCAGTATTGTTGTTTGATAATGTCACAATCATCATGTAACGCCTGATTCACTGCTTTTATATACTGTCTTTTCCCTTACCAAAGGTGTGTTAAAATAATTTAACAGTACCATAACTGTGATACAAGAGCAAAAGAATTCAATATGATAAACTTCTACATTTTCCTAAAGGATCTCAGAAGATTATCAGGATCTCTGGTAGGATTATCAGAAGGCACACTAAAATTTCAAGGGACTCAACACAGCCAGTTTTGGAAGACAGGTAAGCCTATTTTCAATTTAAAAATGAAAACTCTGCTTAAAAAAAAAAAAAATCTATCTAGATACCTCAAAAATTTTTTAAGCACTAAAAAAAGCCAGAATACGAAAATGACTTCAACATCATGGGCAGCATTCTTTTACAGAATCTCACCAAAACACAAAATAATATAATTTTAATTATATTTTTTTTGTTAATTTTTAATATTAATATTTTAAAGATGTACAATTTAAAAAAAAATTGGAGGTATACTGCAATGGTAAGTAGTTTTTCATTAATTGAGTACAATAAACTTTTTTTAGTTAATCAACTGGATTTCCTTTAGGATATCAGGCGACTGTACATCAGTATAAGCTGTCAATCAAACAGAAGTATGAGAGTGAGTGGAGCTCACTGTCTGATGAACGAAAGTCATTGTCTGCCCTGTATAATGAACCAGTGATCATTCAGAAAAATGAAAATGGCAGCTTTAAGAACGTCAGTGTGGATGGATTGTTTCAGTCATATGGAAAGACTGTCATTCTTCAGGGTGATTCTGGCAGCGGCAAATCCGTTATAGCACAGAAGATCATGTTGGACTGGGCAAATAAAGAGTTTATTTCACATATATTATTTAATGTAGTTTTCTATCTGAGGTGTGAGGAGCTGATGTGTGTTTCTGAGAAGGTGAATTTAATTGAGGTCTTGAGCTGCAGTTGTAGTTTAACATTTCATCAGATCTCACAGATACTACAGCAGTCACCATGGAAGGTGCTTTTTATCATTGATGGATTTGATGAGCTCAGACTCACACAGGACATTTTTGACACATCAGCAAACACTGATCCGCTTCAAAAATTCCCACCTGAGGTCATTCTGTGTGGCCTTATGAGGAGATACCTCATCCCTGAGTCCCAACTGCTGGTCACCACCAAAACTAGGAACATAGTGAACAAGTTGCTGAAAGGACAACCATGTTTCACTGAGATCATGGGTTTCTCTGAGAAGAAGGTGGAGACGTACTTCCAGAAGTTCTTCAGCAAAGAGTATGACTGTGTGAGAGCAAATGAAACCCTCCTCACTTCCTGCTCCATCCCTGTTATCTGCTGGATAATCAGTGAGATGTTTAAGGTTGGTGAAAATGTAACAAGCGGACTGGAAACCACCACCTCCATCTATGTTGATTTTGTGTCTACTCTGCTGGAGCATCACTGCCAGGGTTTGAGTCAGTCTGTCTCAAGCCTGCTGAGGAGTCTGGGTCAACTGGCAGAGAGAGGGATGCTGGAACAACAAGTGCTGTTCGACGAGAAAAGTGTGAATGAAACCATTTCAGACCCTGATGGGAATCTATTCTTGTGCAAGTTCCTATCTAAGAGAAGAATCTGTCAGGAGACGATGTTCAGTTTCATGTATCATAACTTTCAGGAGTTCTTTACCACTCTCTACTATGTCCTTTTGGATGAAGGACAAAAAAAGCTTTGTTGAGAAAGTTTTGGATAGTTTGCATTTATTAGATCTGTCTGATACTCCACTGAAAACAACAGACTGTTGGGTGTTGAAGTACTGTTTACAGTGTTGTAAACACATCAGAAACATGAAACTCCATGTAACACCTGATAATCTGAAGATGCTCCAGCCTGAACTGTACTGCTGTAAAGAGCTATGGTGAGTGAAATTTAGACTTTTTTAACACGACATTATATATTATTACAATTATTAATTATATTTATGTAGTATGTTCTCTTCTCTAGGGGCTCTAACTGTGATGTAAAATTTGATCTGTTTTAAAACTAAAGCAATATCCCACAAGCAAGAGTGCCGTAGTACTGAATAGCAGCACAGCTGTGATTCAGTATTGAGAATAATGTTATTCAATACTACAGCAGTCGTGATCATGTGATATTGATTTGATATGATGTGTTCAGTGAACAAGTAGTTCACATACTTGCATTTAATTGGAATTATGTCCATTTAGATTATATTTTTCTCTACCATCAAAAAGAAGCCAAACAGAAGCGAAACAGAGCCTGTGAGTAGGGAGAAGAGGCAGCCGTTTCCTCTCTATGCTTAGGCTGGGTTTTTATGCTCAACTTTGTTTTTTTCCACCCCCTGCTTATTCCGTAGTCACTGGGAATCCCTTTTCTGAAGTGAGAGAAAATGTTGATTCAAAAAATGTAAAATTTTCAACAAAAAAATGCCATACAAGCAAAATTAAAGAAAAAAAGCACATTTTTGCATATTCAAAACTTCTCCACTTTAGTCTGAAACACTGCAAATGCAAACTGAAAATAATTGTGTGTATAATGACAGTCAAATCTGATATACTATGTTCTTCTACTTTCAAAGGTTGATTATGGATCACATTTCAGATGATATTGTTGGTTTGGTCTCAGTTGCTGCTGAAGGAAAAATTCTGAATAAACTCAAGTAATGTATAATTAATTTTTTAATAATATTGTAAATACTCATTGCCATATTCAATTATTCAGTACATTTAATCAATTTTCTGTAATGAAATGCACTTATTTAATTATATTTGCCAGTATAAAGAAGATTGAAAACTATAGACGTCTAAGTACATTCCGCCCCGAGATCACTGTCTCAGTCAGAGATGGAGACATCATGTATGAAACTCTCTCACTTGTCACATACAAAATCTCATCCTAACACCGGATGCATTATATAAATCTATACTAATGTTTATATCCGTCAATGCTTCAGGTTGTCTTTTAGCCAATCAGAGTTTACATCATCAGCCACAGACATAACTCTAACCTCTCCTCGCTCAGTAATTTCCACCATCAACAAGCTGGAACTTTACATATATGGATATCTGTGAGTGAAAGCTTCATTCTTTCTATATATATATAATTTTTTTTTTTTTTTTTTTTTTTTCCAGATAATACCCCCTTAGGCATTGGTCTCATATGCTGTTGCAACTTGCCACCAACAATAACATTTAAGATTTAGTTCACCCAAAAAATATGTTTCCACACCCATTAAACTTGTTCATTTTTTAAAAACAAATTTGCCACATTTACAAATTCTTGTGGGTTTTTCTGTTTAGTAGTTCTGAGGAGAAGGACGTTGCCGTTCGTCTTTTGACGTTTCTGGGATCTGTGTCTGGTTTGAAGAAAGTCTCTCTCCAGGCTTCTTTAGATCTGACTATTACATTTGCTTCTGAAATCTTGTCCTTTATTAAGGCCTGCACCAGCCTGATTGAAATCAGGTAACAGCAATATCGGACCATATAAGTTAGTTTTGTGCAGTTCTCTGGTAGTACTTTACAATATGGTTCCAGGTTATTTCATGCATTATCTAACAATGAGCAATGAATTTGTTACGGTATTTATTAATCTTGGTTGATGTTTGTTAATAAAAAAAAATACAGCTGTTCATTCTTAGTTCCTGTTACCTCAGGTCTATTAAATACTACTTTTGATTTTAATAATGTATTAGTAAATGTTAAAAGTAACACGCCAATATTGATTATATTGATTATAATAGTACCTTAATATTATAATAATTACAATTATAATATAATGATTGTTATAATGATTATGATTATAATAATAACCTTAGGTTTTTCCCAGCCATTGAACACAGTAAAGTTATTTTAGCTTTAGAATGAATGTAATTAATTATTTACATTTTTTCAGTATAAAGGTCAGAGATCAATTCATGTTGAAGGAAATCGCATACTTGAAGGAATCATTGAAGAAGATATGTTGGACTCTGACTGTGTAAGAGTTACATATTAGATACTTCCTTAGCCCTTTATTTAAGTTCATTATAAAGATTACTTTCTGTAGACATACAGAAAACAATTGTGAGTGTTGATTGTTATTCCCTTTAGCTGGGGGAAATTAGTGTGGATCAAGCCACACCCACCAACAGAGGAGCTGAAGACAAAGATAGAAAAGAGTGAGAGCAAAAGTAAAGTAAAAACTTTTGTTATTGTTTTTTTCTCTTTAATAACCAAGACTCCTGCCAAAGAGCTTATTTATTGTACCTCTTTTCTCAGCAGCTGTTCAAGATTTAATTTGCATCCTTATTTTATAGATCTAATTCCTCATCATATCTTTTTTACATCTTTACTTTTTTCATTTAATAAGATTTCTTTTCTCATATTTTTTATGTAACATGAATAAATATGTACTTTTAGTGTGTGCAAAAAAGACTTGCATGAGAAAAAGCTAGTTTTTGAATAACTCCAGATATTTCTTTTCCATGTTGTTTTTGTCTGAAAGTAGAAGAGAGTTCAGATTCTGTGTCTTGCTCATCATTAAAAGCTCAATCATCAGCACACTCAGTAAGTAGCAGCAGTCATGAAGATGATTGTTTAGTTTTTTCTTTTTCTTTCTTTTCTCATTATAACTTATTTTTTGCATATTATTTCTGTATGAATTACTGTAAATTTGAATATGATTTTGAAGCTTTAAAACATTGTACTAAAAACAGTGGTACAGTATTGGTCTGTGCACTTTTGCATCCATTCATTTTTCATTTTTTAACCCAGAAATGAAATACAGAAAATGTGGTTTCTACTTTAATGGTTCAAACACTGATGAATAGAATAAGCAGAACTAATTTTCATTATTGAAAATTTGTATTTTATTAAAAATTTTAATGTTTTATTAAAATATTATATGTTTTATATTTGCTTTTTTACTGTCCCTCTCGACATACGTGGCTAAACATAGGCCTATGTGTGTTTTTTACTGTTTATCATTATGTATGTTACTATGGAAGATCAAGGGTTAATTTTAATAACTCAAACAGTCAGAATAATTAAATTAAATTGTTACACTTTTTACAGTAGTTACTGTTTTCGATTAACATTATCTGTGCTGTAAATCATGATATCGGTTTAATATCTTACTAGAAATTGCTCTATCCTGCTCATTCCAGATTAATACTATTTCTGCAGGTATTAAAAAAGGTAGCAAAAAGCCTTAAATTTGATTTTAAAAATTCTGCAGATACCATGTAGGCCTAAATAGTTAAATAAATTTATTTCTTGATATTTGTTGAAAGAAGCCCATGAATGGGGGCCCAGAAAACTCAGTGGAGGGGTGTAGGAAGAACACAGTAAATTCTGACCAGGGGTGGTTCTTGACCCTTTTTAGATTGTCATTTTTTTTGTTTGTTCAGTTTGCACACTGAACATGGATTGGAGCTCTTATTTTTGAATTCTCAAAGTGCACCAAATTAATGAATTTAACTATAAAATGTATAAAAATGTCTCTCACAATGTCTCACAAAATCTTACATGAGCATGATGTGAGCCCCCACCCACCAGCATACATGATCTCGGTTAGCAGTTTGACAAGACTGTAGTAAATGTTTTTTGTGCATCAAAAATTGGTGAATGAGAAGTAGCCAAAATTATGTATTTGAACCTCATAATTGTATACAAAATGGGTGGGAACTAAAAAAAGGTCCACTTTTTGAAAATAAGAGCCCCCCCTTCCGCTAGCCTGGCTACGGGCCTGTGATGCAAATATGAGATTCATTTTGCAGTGTGGAGCTATAAACTGGTAAACTTAAATGAATGACAGCTTAGTATTTATTATGAGAGGAGCGTTCTTTATGTGCTCTCTTGGCTATGATCCATTCAGAATTTCTTGTGATGCTAAGAGGACCAGTGACTGCTTACACACTGGAAAATTTCAGGAGTGACATCCACACATAATTGCACCTTTTATATGCGGATATCAATATCAATGGACAGGGCAAAAACATATCAAAATAGATGTACATTAGGGCTGCAGTACCCTCACTAGTTTCAGAAGCACCCTCAGTGATTTGATTCTGGAACCGGGCCTGCCTGTATCTGGAGATTATATTTTTTTTATATTTCTATATAATTTTTATATATTTACACCATATTTTAAAATGGTAAAACTTTACAATAAGGTGTCATTTTTAATTGTTTCATCATGTTTAAAAAACAAAAAATGAATGGATGCAAAAGTACATGAATTTTAGGTTTCATTCACAAATTTTAGGTTTCGAATCCCATTATTCAGAATGTTTACAGAAATGTAAACATTCAAGGCCAGATTTAGTAGGCAGAGCAAATTAGCTTGACAGTGTAATCCTATAAAAGCACAGCTGGGAGTGTAAAGTTCTGTGGGTGATCTACTCACCAAATTGAAGAACACAGATGCTGTCAGCTTATATCCGTAATGACCAACCAAGAGCAGTGCAAATTAACACAAGCAGAGCTGATGACGATCAGGTGTCTGTAATCTACTAATGCACAAACGCTAAATGGATTAAGAAATGCCTTTTCTGGCGTTAAATAATGGTGCAAATATCAGTAAACTGACTACTGCAAACCTTAATAAATCACCTTGCATAAATCATTTAAATACTCTCCTAATGTTCACTATGTGTCCAAAAGTTTGGAAACGCCCTAGAAAAGTGGGGTTTTGGACAATATTGGCTTGAATCCTTTTTAATTTGTTAATAGTTTTGCACTGATAAGGGACAACACAAACTATGAAAGCATATTTTATTACATAAACAGTTTATACATAGAAAAAACTTACATTTTCCATTCATCAAAATATCTACCATTAGCAGCTATTACAGCTCTGCATAATCTCGGCCTAAATTCATTGTATTCTAAACTTAATTGGCAATCAATTGTTGAAGCTTTTAAGGTGTGCTGACCCAAAAATCAACCTGGGCCAAGTTTAAACCAGTAACCAGGCATCACAGCTGGCAAAGAGGCATATCTGACTTTGACATGCATATATTGCCATTATTATGTAATCAAAATGAAAATTATTATTGCTGCTCTTCAATGATAATGTCAAGTTACTTTAGTGTATTTTCACCAAAAATAAGGATTTATGCTGATATTGTCCAAAACCACACTTTGCCAGGAGTGTTTCCAAACCTTTGGAGGGCAGTGTAAATCCTGGCAGTAGTGTTTTTTTTTAAACACCCAATGAGGGGTTTGCATTGGTGCAAACTGTTAGTAAACATTCTATCCTCCAAAATGTTTTTCAAAAGATTCTTTATTCTTTTCTTTACTTCAGTTCTCAGATGATGTAGAAGTGTTCACACCAGAACTGAGAAGATACAAAAATGCATACAGGTATTACACACTTTATTTTTTGATGTTATGATGTAAAAAAAAAAATAATAATAATAATGAAGTGTTAATTAATATTCTGTCCTCAAGGTTTGTGTGTCCACATGCTGGTCAGTTTCGTTGCAGTCTGACCAACGTTGTGTTTGTGATGAAGGGGGGAGGAGAGGTGCTGTATAACATTGACTCATGGGATCCTCGTCTGTTAGATGGTTTGGGTCAGATGCAGCCTGCAGGACCCTTATACAACATTGACTGTTCTGCAAAATCTGTCTCAGGCCTGCACCTTCCACACTGTGTCATATTCTCTGGTAGGTTTATTTGTACAATGACTTTAACAGCTGTATAGAATTTGTGGAACAGGGACTGAAGATTTATATTTACCATTATACACTCTTAAAAATAAAGGTGCTTCACAATGCCACAGAAGAACCTTTTTTGTCTAATTGGTTCCTCAAAGAACCTTTAACATCTGAAGAACCTTTCTGTTTCACAAAAGGTTCTTTGTGGTGAAAGAAGGTTCTTCAGATTATGACAAAGGTAAGAAACAGATAGTTCTTAAAAGAATCTTTGAGTGAATGGTTCTTTGTGGAAGCAGAAATGGTTCTTCTATGGCATTGCTGTGAAGAACCTTTTAAAGCACGTTTTTTTTTTAAGAGTGTACTTGAAACTGCAGGATATGTATGTAAATAATTAGCAAGGAGTATGATGAGAGATCTCGATTGCATGAAGAAAAGTTAATGTAAAATGTTAGCCACAGTATAATTAGAAAAACAATACTTTTATTTTACCAAATAAAAAGTACTTAAATGTATTTTTCAGAGGAAATTAAGGACGGTTTGGCTGTAGTACATTTCACTGGCGGTAATGTAGAAATAATACAGCCACTCAAAGTGACACAAACTCATGTGATGGTTGACATCACAGACCTCAGCGGTTTTGGGCTCTGGATAAGAAGCAAACTTAGCCCACAGATTGATGGTCAGGTTTTGCTCTTCCTTCGAACATTAACTCTTGAATATGAAGAGAAAATACTTAAATACTTTCAAATGTGTTATTAGCATTTTTAGGTAATTGGTTAGCTGATGTGTACCATGTCTAGTTACTTTTTTACATCAGTATTTTAAGATAAAATTATATTAATTCCATTATATGAATAAGAGAAAATGTGTGACACACACACTATTCAATAAAGAGTTAAATATGTTGTATCAGAATAAACTATTCCGAACTGTTAGTGTTTTTTCTTAGTGTCAACTTGGTCCATTATTATTAAATGTGTGTAAAATGACAAACACACAACTGCTAACAGTTTCATTGTAAGGCCTTTGAATGTAATTCATTCACAACTAACCAGTTTATAATGTTGTCTTCATATTGGTGTTCTTTTATCAGAGTCAAATGTTTAAGCTTAATTTTGGTCCAAACTACTATCCCACGTTTGAGGTGTTTCTGGATGTCGAGATTAATGATGTCGGACTAAGTATTTTGGACAAATCTAAAAAAGGGAAGGAAGTGTGGCAAAGACAGCGAATCCCTCTTACAGGTAAGGTTCTGATGCTCAAAAGTTGAGCAGGAGGCTACTTTTAAAGTGTTGCAGTATTCTTCAAAATAGCTACAGTACACAAGTTGTTAACAATAATGTAGCCGTAGTTAACTATGCAAAAGCTATTTAATTAAGAGAGCAACAATGTCTTTAAATATATATTTAGGTTTATATTTATTTTGTGATCAGCAGTATTTATTAGGCATAAAACAGAGGATCCCAGATAGAGTGACTGCATTAAACAAATAAACTAAATACGACTAATATAACTAGAAAAAATTCTATATTTAAGAACTGCCGATAAGTTTTTTTTTTTTTTTTTTTTCATCAGATTTATTTGCATGAACAGTCCAAAAATATAACTGTGTTCGTCTTTGTGGTGTTTGGTGTTCTGTCCTAGTAGATAAAGCATAAGCCTGAAATGTTAGTTCAATCTCTGCATGGAATGAAACCTCAAAACATTTTGATGATTTTTGAAATGCTTTTCAGATTTCTCAATTATCTCAAATGTCTTTTTAAAATATTCTTCTTCTTATTAATTAATTAATTACTTTTTTTTGCTAATAGCACCAAGTAATAGTGTAGAACCTCCTGCACAGACAAGAATCCCAGCAGGTCTGATTTTAATGCTACATTTTTTTAAATTCTGTTTATTTTTGTAACGGTCCCACACATACTGCACAATCTTCTGAAGACTAACTTAAATCATCTTTTGTTTCAGAAGCTGAATTTGTGAACACACACAAAGATAAACTCATTCAGAGAGTTTCATCAGTGATGCCGATTGCTGACAGTTTGGAGATCAATAAAGTTATTACGTATTAAATATATAAAGAGATTAAAGCTGCAAAAACATCACAGCAGCAAATGAGAGCCTTGTTGGATGCTCTTGAGTCTGGAGGAGATAAGGCAAAAGTAAAATTCTGCAGACTGCTAAAGGAGAAAGAACCTTTGCTAATTGGTGACCTGGCACCTCATTTATGTACAGACGTACAGATTTGATCTTAGAGCATGTGCATGCTAAAAACCCATGCCAACATTCAGATTTTCACAAAAACATCCTTGACATGGAAAAGTGCTTAGCACCATGTCAGATTCTAAGCAGACATATGCACTTTTCAGTGTCAAAGTCCTGCAGGTATTTAGAAAGTAATTGTTAATGCTCACCATTCTCAAATAAAGCATTTGGATGTTGACTGGTGCTCTTTTATATGCTGATGACTTTAATTTACAAGGTGGAGATCTACAACTGTTCAACGGTGCACAACTTCAAGGTCATTTGCAATTTATAGATTTCACATCTGGAAGAGAGTTGTAATATGTCACAAATGTAAAGTATTCTAACTTTTATGATATAATGTTTTATACTATATAACCAGATTAAAATTAAACTGTAATTCCCATATTTTCTTTGTCTCCATTGTATATGTGCATGTTGATTATGTCAATGTATTTTTTTATATGGTATGTACTGTATAACAAAACGAGTCACTATGAAAGATGTTTTTATTTTATAATACTGTGGAAAAATAACCACATACAAAAAAACAAAAACAAAGTTGCTGTGGGGAAAAAGCACATGGGTCATATTTTTCTATTGTATTTTACATTTTAACAGATGAATAAAACAAACGTAAACAAAATAAAGTTAATCATAAACACAATATGAAGTACAGCTCTTTTTTTTTTTTAACAGGAGCATGAGGAAATGGATCTCAAGAGTCACACTGAAACATGCTCTCACATTCACACAATATAAACACAGTATTGCACATTCATTCCCTCATCTTTCCGTCTCTGATATGTGAATTTGATTCGTCAAATTCATTGTCCTCATCATACTTAAAAGTGCCAAATAAGTCTCAAAGTCATAAGAGCTTTAACATGGATAGTCAATAAAAAAAAAACATTTTGTAAATGATGCGCCTGCAAACTTTAACAGAGTAGCTCCTACACTGTAAAATTTCTACTTTATTTCAAAAATGTCAAACCTGATTAAAGCTGCTAATTTGTTCAACCAAAATGTATTGATCATTGCATATGTTGCATGTTTAAACTTTTAGTATAGGCCAAAAGGTGATGTACATTTCAGCAGATTAAACTTAAATCAAGCCAGATTTAAACTCAACAGCAGAAACATCTTCTGCACAAATTGAGCAGAAAGGTTTTTGAGCTCATAATAAAAGCCCTTCTTTATTTTGCATAAAAGATTTTACAGAAACTCAGGACTTGAATGAATAAATCAATACCATTTTAGTATTATTTTAAACTTTGCTCTTATAATCTGATGCAACATCCCTTTACAGAATTTAGACAAATGTACAAATCAGGAACATAAAAAAAGTTTTAAAACAATTTTCCCCTTCACATTGCTTATACCAAAAACCATTCTACCTCTGACCCCTTACCACCATCTTAGAAAAATACTATAAAAGCGCTTTCAAATGCAATTTAGTTCAGATACAAATATGGAAAAGCACTCTACTCTACTTTGAAAGTGTGAAGGACAAATACATGGACACTTCAGAGAGAGATTCATCACATTCAGTTTTTTCCTCCACGTCACATCAGCAAACACACACACACACACTCTCTCTCTCTCTCTCTCTCTCTCACACACACACACACACACGTAGAAACACAAAGCGTCAAATACTCGTGAGGTTTTCTTGGAAGGAGGCAGAGCGTGTGTTCAGAGAAGAGTCCGTAAACTCACTTTGACACTCTGTGAGTAGCATCCATTTGTAAAAAATCCTAAAATGTTACATAAACTCCAGCTCTCAGAGTTAAAAGCACTGGTGGCGTTTACCCAGATACTCACGTCTCCGTCCTATTAGAAGAGTTCAAACTGGCAGCGGACAGCTATTCCTATGAGGAGCTCAGGCAGTGTGAGCAGTGGTGAGCGGGCCGTACGGTGAGTTATTTCACAAGCGATTGTCGACACCTGCAGTATTCTTCACCTCGCTGACTTGTTCTGCAGTATCACATTGTGGATTATACAATCAGTGTGAGCCCACCCACAATTCCCATCTTTTAAAAGCATCATATTTTATTAGGTTGAGCGATGGGACAGATCTAAACAGGTCCAGTGTAAACTCCAGTGCATAGCGATCAGGCTTTCACTGGGCTTTACACGCAATAGTTGATGGCTTCTGGTGCCCTCCAGCCTTCTATTGGCCATTCTTTCAGCCAATACCGATTCACATGGAGAAACCCGTCCAGTGGCTGCTTTGCAGCGTCTCAATTTGGTGCAGAGATTCTAGAGGACCGGTTTTGCCAAATTTGGCAAGAAGAAGGAAAGATGATAAGGTTTACATGCTTTTTCTCCACCTCTTGTGATTTCTTCTTCTGCTGCAGTCATTTATTAATTTGGCACTTTTTTTTTCTCTCAGTCATGTTGTTGTAAAGGTAAAAAACGCAATGTGTGTGTTTGTGTTTGCATATAGCTATGTTGAATAGAGAGAGAGTTTTAAACTGTAAGAGTGTGTAAAAATGAGATGAGTGCGTACCATATATTGTTATCCACGGAAGTGCTTTTTTGTCAGTTTCACACATGAGTCTGCATTCTTTGCGTATGTCTCTGAGAGTATTCTGTGGGCGGGGTTGAATATGGAAATTGGGCCGAGCTGGGGTATTTTCCCGTGTTAGTGTCTTGACTCGTCCCCACCCCTTGTCCCGTAGGATACATTTCATAAGCTGGTCCTGCCTCCAAAGGCGGGGCGAAGCCTAACCTGTATTGAGGTGTTGTTGAATAAGCGTAGCTGTCGAAAGCCAGCGGATTGGTTGATTCCAGCAAGCCACGCTCTCCAGAATAGTCTGTGGTCTTGGAGACAGGGTTGGGTGGGGGTTGGATTTGCGACGCCCTGGCAATGGTGTTAAAATGGGCGTATGTGTTGTGAGCCATTCGGGAGGTGGGCCGGGGCTCGTAACGGCCCGTGGGTGGCGGGTGAATGTTGGCCACTGGGCCGCCGGCAGATGCCGAAACCGAAGCGGGATTCGGTGGCCGGAATTCCTGGTACAGCAGGGAGCGGGTAGAGGTGCGGACCTCATCATGTGTCGTAGCTCGAACGTTGTAGTAGCCGTTGGTGGGGTCCTGAAATGACAAATATTTAATATTTCACAATTAACATTACTCAGGTAAATTTCATGGGTTAAATTCAGTCATTCCAAAAGGAGTGTTTTTCACACAAGTTGGTCATGCAAATTCACCACAATGACCAGCAAAAAGCTTGAGTTTTGCTGAAATTTCACTTCTATATAGGCACTATATAGGAGTGTCTAAACATCTGTGTGCTTGAACACACTATCCTTAAAAAGTTGGGGGTTGGTAAGATTTTTAAATGTTTTCTCTTTTGGTGACCACTTAATGAATCAAAAATACAGTAATTTTACAACACTTAAATTAAAAAACTTAACTTTTAAATTTACATGTAAAACAATTCCTGTTATTCCTGTTAATTAAGTCTTTAGTATCAAATGACCCTTCAAAAATCCTTGTAATATGCTGATTTTATGCTCAAGAATCATTTCATATTATTATCATTATGTTGATTATTATTATGATGTTAAAAACTAGTGCTTTCTTAATATTTTATGTGGAAACTGTAATATTTTTGTTCAGAATTCTTTGATGAAAATAAAGTATTACTAACACCAAACTTGTGATAATTATATATAGTCAAACCAAACATTATTCAGACGTCAGATATAATTCTTTATATATTTTTTGGTTAATTTATGTAAGTGAGGATCGCAAAATAAAGTAAAGTGAGACATATTATACCCAAAAATCTTCATACAGTGAACTACCAGTAAAACTGATAAAAGTTTGGGACCAAAAATTAGATTTGACACTTTGACCTGACCATGTTTTGTTATGTGTTCTATCTGACATTATCAAGATGAATTTGTTCTGACAAAGTTTAATTCTTGAGTTCTTGTCATATTTTATAACTATTTCTAAATTTCGGGAAAGGTGTCTGAAGGTGTCTGAATAAATTTTGGTTTGACTGCAATTCAGTTGTGATTATCAAGATGAATTTGTTCTGACACAGCTTAACTCTGAGTTCTTGTCATATTTTATTACCATTTTCTAAACTATAGTGAATAAACTGTGATAATGTGAGAAATGTTGTAATGTGAGGTGTCTGAATAAATGTTGGTTTGAATGTACAAAGGAAAAACTGTTAAAAAATTTATATTTTAAAAAAATAACCTCCTAAAAATGTTGACCCATAGCTATAATACTTTGTCTGTGTCAAACATTAAAGGTAAAGTGTGTAATTTCGGCACCACCAGCATCAGGATTGGAAAAATAATGACAGCTTTTAAGAGCACTCCTCCTGTTTGCTATTGGTCAGGCAAATAGATAGCCCCGCCCCAAACTCACAGCATTGGTTGAGCCAATGAATTTTTTTTTTTTTTTTTTACACTTTTAGAGGCAATCAGCCTCCCTTATACACAGTTAACTGGAATTCCCCAAAAATACACATCTCCTTTAAAGGGAACCCCGGGAACCCCAAGAGAAAAGATGTAAGTCTTCACTGTTTTCCTAATGATAAGAAGAGGAGAAAAGAATGGGAAGATGCCTGTGGTAGAATAAAACTTCCTAAAGACCCACCTCATTGTTTTTTCCTTTAGTCCTGATTCCTTTGAGGCTTTTAGTAGACCACAGCTACAAAAAAAGAGCTTACAAATGGCACAAGAAACACTAGATGCCACTTGTCATGACACCGCAGCCACTGAAGGAGTTTCTCAGCGTGGATTTCACTCTATATTTAGACCTCCTTGTGGGGAAAATGAATGGTACGGCAACTGGTTTAAGCTGACCATCGTTTTATTTTCAACTTGTGTATTCAGAGTTGTGTTGTGGTAAAAATAGTAACAGGCCAGTCGCTCACCGAGTGCAACCATTTCATGTCATTAAAATAATGGCGCCCCCCATAGTCCCAAAAACAATAAAATGTATAAAAAATATGTATAAAAAACAAAGTGGATTTTTTAAATAATGAAAATCTTTCATGGGTTTTCTACTACATATGTTTTTTTTACATTAAGCCATACAATTCTTAATACCTGGGGTTCCCTTTAAGTACAGCATTCATGTCTATATGCACGTTGTGTTTCTTACCTTGGGCTCATACTCCTCCACCTTGGGCTCCACCGTGTCGCTCTGGACGTCCTGCTTCAGATCCATGTCATCTTTGAAGGGCTGGGTGGAGGGAGAGAGGGAGACAGAGGGAAGAAACTAAACCATCAAACGACAAAACACACACACGGAGAGAGGGAGGAAGAGAAGGAGAGAGAGGGAGGAAAACAGGATATCAGCTTTATCAGAATTGGTGAAGAATAGATGTTCTTTAGTTTGTGGTGGAAAGAAAGTCTTTCACCATGAGAAACTATAGGTTTATCGTTTACTTCTTTATCTGTGTGAAAAAAATTAAGCAGAAATGGCCCACATTAAAAAGCACTAAAATTGGTGGCTCCTAAACTCACTAAGTACATTTGCATGCACCTTAATAGTTTGGTTTCAGTCAGACTGAAAGATAATGCTGATACTTTAATTTGAATAATTGTATCAATCCAGCTGGACTAGATAATGTGATTGCAGAGATTTTATAGAGCAGTTAAACCATATCAAATAATTGATACATTTTTCCTTTAAACTGTACAATCACATCATGTCTGATATTTTATACTGCTACACTACCATTTAAAAGTTTGGGATCAGGGTAACTTTCTTTTAAAATAAATGAAAATGAATTAATGAAAATGAATAAAGAAATCTTTTTTTCAGCAAGAAAACATTAAATCAACCAAAAGAATTGGTAACATAATAAAATAAATGCTGTTCTTTTAAAATTTCTATTCATCAAAAAATCCTGAAAAATATGGGTTCCCTTAAAATATTATAAAGCACAAATGTTTTCAACATTGTTGATAATAAGAAATGTTTCCAAATCAGCATATTAGAATAGATTTCATGAGGATCATGTGACATTAACTAAAGTAATGATGCTGAAAATTCAGCTTCTCCATCACAAGAATAAATTACATTTTAAGATATATTCAATTATAAGCTGTTTTTGCTGTATTTGTGGTCTAATACAGTCTTGGTGAGCATGAGAATATTGTCAAAAACATTTAAATAATCTTACTGACCCCAAACTTTTGAACTGGAGTGCTTCACAGAGCACAGTGTTATAGAAACCAAGTGCCCGACAAAATTTCAAAAGAAGTCTTTATTTCTTTGTTTAAAATAATAAAATAGCATGTCTGTCCATATATTTATGAACTTTTTATCAGACAGCCTGACAGTCTAGTTTATGCTATAGATACTCACAGAATACATAGCCTTTACCATTCGTGTGGCTGTGGAGGCGCCGGCAGCCTCTTCCTCAAGACTGTGAGTCTCCTTGTTGACCGTTTCCACCTTAATGTCTGGCTTCAACGTGACTCCACGACGACCTGGAAGCATAATAGATCACTGACACAAAGCCTCACATCATTTTAATCAATTAAATGATTTAATAGTTCCATTAAATCACAGCAGTTTATAGCCATTGGTCTGAAAGCAAGATTATGATTTCAGTATTTTATTGTTACTGCAGACTGAACCTACAAGGCTTTGTGTTTTGTGACGTCAAAGTTTTAATGAAAAAGCATAAAACTATTTTTGCAAAAATAGTAAATCTATCAAAACCTGTTGTAAAAATCTTTTCTGTTAAGTTTGCAATGTTTAGTAATTTTTATTATAATGCATATAAACTATGTTTATAAATACATGTATATGAATATTAATATATCATCACTGGTGAGGGAGGTGTGGGGATTATTTAATTGCCATAACATTAATTTACAGTGCAAGAAAATGTCACAAAAATGTAACAGTGGTCCTAAAAACAGAATTATTATTTAAATGTATTAATAAATATTCTTTTATATAAATATCCTTTTGAATTTGTGGTAAGCTATGACTATGACATGTTCTTGACAGGCTTTTTTTCCTTTTCTGTCTTCTAGCCACACGGGGGCACCAAACCACAATCAAGCATTTTACACTTTTTTTTTTTTGTCACTATTTGACTTTCAGAGAATTGCCTTTTAATACACATTTTGAATTCTGGTGATAAATTGGTTAAATTCATCACAAACAAATGAACATGAACACAGATGTACACACAGAGTCAGACACATACACACGGTGTACTCACTGCCTTTGCGCTGTCGATACAGATAGAATATCAGAGCAAACAGGAGAAGCAGAAGCAAAATGGATGATCCAACAGATCCACCTGCTATCACACCTACAGGCACTATATCTGAGGGAGAGAGATAGGCATGAAACATACAAACACTATACCTGAGACAGACATAAAGCAGACGTTTATATTACCTACAGATGTAAGTTATATTATCTACAGGTACTACATCTGAGAGAGAAACAAGCTTTATAGGAAGGACTAATATATCTGAGAAAGAGAGACAAATAGGTATTAATTGAAAGATATTATATATAAAAATGAGACATAATGCTACGAGACCTATGTGTAAGTCAAATAGATATATCTAAAACAGCTATAATTTCACTATGAGAGAATGACACCTAAGTAAACTTTTTCTGTGAAAGACAGGTATTACATACAGGCATTATATCTGAGATAAAGACTCCTATGGACACAAAATGTGAGAGAGAAACAGAAATTATATCTACATGTGTCATATATCTAAGAGAAAGACACCTATATACACTATATATGAAAGATGGGTATTATATCTACAAGCATAATACACTATA
Source organism: Labeo catla (assembly GCA_012976165.1). Lineage (NCBI taxonomy): Eukaryota > Metazoa > Chordata > Actinopteri > Cypriniformes > Cyprinidae > Labeo > Labeo catla. Next base: position 1,330,110 of record VONZ01000042.1, read on the forward strand.
TCTGGGAGAAAGACAGGTATTATACCTATGACCTGTATATATATATGAGAGAATGACACTTATGAAAACTATATCTGTGAAAGAGACAAGTATTGTATATATAGGCATTATATCTAAAAGAAACTTATGGAATCTTTATGTGAGATAAAGACATGAATGAAATCTACATGCATTACATATCTAAACGAAAGACACCTACGGACACTATATCTGATAAAAACACAGGAATGATATCTACAGCATTATATATCTTAGAGAAAAACACCAATGGACATTATATATCTACAGGTGTTATATATCTGGGAGAAAGATGGGTATTATATCTATGACCGGTATATATATATGAGAGAATGACACTTATGAAAAATATCTTAAAGAAAAACACCAACGGACATAATATATCTACAGGTGTTATATATCTGAGAGAAAGACACATACGTATACTATATCTTAAAGAAAAACAGGTATTATACCTATGACCATTATATATATATATATATATATATATATGAGAGAATAATACTTATGGAAACTAAATATGTGAAAGAGACAGGTATTATATATAGGCAATATATCTGAGAGAAAGACACCTATGGACACTAAATTTGTGAGAAAGACAGCTATGGACGCTATATCTAAAAGAAAGACAGCAATGAAATCTACAGCTATTATATATCTAAAAGAAAGACACCTACGAACACTATATCTGAGAGAGAGACAGGTATTATATCCACAAGTGCTTTATATCTAAGAGAAAGACACCTATGGACACTATATCTGAGAAACAGGAATGAAATCTAAAGGCATTATATATCTGAGGGAAAGACACCAGCGGACATAATATGTGAGAGAGACACAGGTCTATCTAAAGGTGTTATCTATCTGGGAGAAAGACACCTATGAACACTTATATTTACCTACAGGTAATACGTCTGAGAGAGAGACACCTATGAACATTATATGTGAGAGAAAGACAGGAACTGATTTAAATTTGTAGACCTCTAAATTTGGTTTGTTAGGAGAGGACATTTGAAAGATTTGACATCTGGAATCTGAGGATGCAAAAAAAAATCAAAATATTAAGAAAATCGCCTTTAAAGTTGTCCAAAGTTCTTAGAAATGCAAAGTACTAATCAAAAATTAAGTTTTGATATATTTATGGTAGGAAATTTACAAAATATTTTGATGGAACATGATCTTTACTTAATATCCAAATGATTATTTGCATAAAAGAAAAATCAATAATTTTGCCCCATACTATGTATTTTTGGCGCTTGCTACAGTCACATAGCTCTAAAAGAAAGACACCTACGGACACTATATATGAGAGACAGACAGGAATTGCATCTACAGGCATTAAATATCTGAGAAAAAGACACCAATGGACACAATATGTGTGAGAGAGACAGGTATTATATTGACAGGCATTATATATCTGAAAAAAAAGACACTTATGGACACTATATCTGAGTGAAAAAAATTACAGCCATTATATATCTGAGTGAAAGACACCTACGCACTAGAGGCTGACATTTTTTCGGGAATCCCGCGGGTCACGGGATTCCCACGGGAATCCCGCGGGATGGGAAACAAAATCACTAATAATCACGGGATTGGGACGGGACAGGAAAAAATGTCAGCGGGAGTGGGCGGGACCGGGAATCGTAACGCTATGAAACCCAACTTTACAGACAAATATACCTTTTATATATATATTGTAATTTTGAACTTAATTCTAGTTGACCCGTCTCTTTATTCTCTCCTTCTGTATGCTTTGGTGTGGCTGGTTAAGCAAGTTCATGACAGACAGATCGTTAACGACTGGTAATACAGCAGGCGATCCAAATGCTCACCTATCATTCATCGACCATATGGCTTTTCATCTGAAAGATGTATGTAGTAGCAAGTTTACATGGCCGCTCAATCTAATGTTAACCTAGAAAAATGTGCGCTTTTGAAGTGTCTGTGTGAGTGTGGAAGCTGAATAGTAGCGCGGTACTGCATGACAGAGGCGCCGGTGCGCTCACTTGCTCTTAAAATACCTCATTTTTGGTCATACAGATAAGAGTGATAGGCATCATTCGAATTTGTAAAGACTCAACGTTTATTTGTGTGCACTCAGAAAAACAAGGAAACGTTGCGCTTTTGTAAACAGATTAAAGCAAAAAGGACGAGCTTTCTGCCGCCTGTCTCTGTGAACTTGAGCGCGTCACTTCGAAACTCCGTGTATACTTGCTTTAGAGACGAGAAAAATATATCTATAGAGTGAAATGTCTACTTTCAAATGGACCAATTAAAATAGGAAACATGTGTCTGCATGAATGATTTAAGTGAAATTTAATATGTGTGCAATGCACACTGTGCATTTGTTTAAGATGGCTTTCAGTTCAATAATAATAATAATAATAATAATAAACAAATTTTTGCATTTTTATTCAACTAATGTAAAAAAAAAGTTACGGGCATACTGTGATCTGTACTGTATTCTTTACTGTAACTGGCAGATTCTAGCCAAAAAAAAAAAACAAAACAAACAAAAACATAATACGGGAGTGGGAGGGAATGGGAGTCATTCTTCCGGGATTGGGACGGGACGGGATTTTTTCCCAGTTTTTTCGTGGGATTGGGATGGGATGGGATTTTTTTTTGTGGGAGTGGGACGGGAGAGATTTGAAAATCCACTCCCGTGTCACCCTCTACTACGCACTACACTATATGTAGAAATTACACTATAACTGTGAGAGAGACAGACAGGTATTATACCTACGGATGCTATATCTGAGAGCAAGAAAGAGAGCTGTTATATACCTGATATATACCTACAAATGCTATATATTATAATGTTATTATACCTAGAGACACTATATCTAAGTAAAAGACAGAGAGAGACAGAATGAGACAGGTCTATAGACACTATACTGTATCCACCAGAGTGTTTTTTTCTGACCTGTCTCCTCCAGGGTGATGATCATGGTTCCAGGTCCAAAGGCGTTCCATGCCGTGCAGTTGTAGGTGGACTGGAAGTCAGACTCCATGACGTTATTGATGGTGAGTGTGGACAGAACAGCGCCCCCTTGTGACGCAGGTCTGCTCTGCTCTACTGTGTACCTCTCCAGTAGTGTTCCTCTCTCTTTTTCCCACACATTCTCCTTCCAGGCCCAAACCTGCAGAAAAACATGTATGCATTAACACACATATACACATACACATACACATTAGTAAATAGCTGCATGAGAATGTCATACATTTTAGAAAATACATTAAAAATATATACACACACAGGCAGAGGTTCACAGCCCTTTTAGGATTTTGCTCTGAACTGCTGGAGAGCAGATAGTTCATACAAAATGAACAACACTCCATCAAATATTCACAACGCTAATGTCCCTCTCAAACTGACAACAGAGCGACAGCGAGAGCCGGGGGCGCAACAGGAAGGACGAGAGGATGGGGAACAAAAGCATATGGCCTGCTCTCCTTTCCTCTCCTCCACTTTCTTTCCTCATTTATTCCATTATTCATTATCTCATAAGTACCGTCTCCACATTAAGGCCAGTCCTGTTCTGCCATGTCTCATTATCCAGTGAGCGATCAGACAGAGAGAGAGAACAACAGAGGAGTGTGAGTCTCTATTACTAAACTCATGCATAATAGTACTATTATGGGCAAATCTAGGTTTAATTTAATCTTTATTCCCTTTAATAACTTGTTTAAATATCACTCTAACAGCTTATTATACAAGTTTGTGGAGTTTTTTATTTTTGTAATTATTCATTTAATTTTACTACTACTTGTTCCATCTATTTTCACTGTTCTTGGTTGCTTTCAGTTTTCTTCTTTGCACTAATTTTTGCATTTTAATTTATAATTTAAAAACTATTATTTTACTTGCTAATATTACTATTTGTTTATTACTTGTTTACTACTGCTATTTTTACTTAACTTTTCCACAGTTATTTTATTGGACTGTTGTTTTATTTTAATTTATCAAATTTTATTTTATAATCCATTGCTTTGTATTAGGGCTATCAAACGTTTAATCGCGATTATTTGCATACAAAATAAAAGTTTGAGTTTGCCTAATATATGTGTGTGTACTGTGTGTAATTATTATGTCGACATAAATACAAACACATTCATGTATATATTTAAGAAATTTACAAGTATATGTATTTATTCAAATTTTTATATTAATTTTATTATATATAAGTAAAATATATTTTGTACATAAATAACATATTTCTCTTAAATATATATACATGTATTTGTGTATTTATATATACATCATAATTACACAGTACACACACAAGGCAAACTCAAACTTCTATTTTGTATGCAATTAATCGCGATTAAACGTTTGATAGCCCTACTTTGTATCCATTCCAATTGATAATACTACTATTTTTCAAAATATTTAAAAATATTTAATTTTTTAATATGACTATTTGTTTTATATTATTATTTTTAATCTATTTTTTATTGTGCAGTTGTTTAATTTTATATACATTTCTTTATTTTATTTGTTAATACTACAATTTGTTCCCTCTATTTTCATGATTTGTTTTCTTTGTTTAGTATTTTAATACTAAAACATTTACTTATTTTATTTATTATATTTATTTTTTATACACCATACGTTTATTTGTTACTACTAGGTTTGCTGTATTTGCACTATTTTTATTAATTATTAATTAATTTAATTAATTTATTTATTAATTATTAATTTTCTTTTACCTATTCAGCACAGCAATTTTTATTGTCCCAAAGAAGCATGCTAAAATGACAGAAAGGAAAAAGAGCGACTAGAAAGGTGCATGAAGAGAACGATAAAGAGGAGGAGAGTGACTAGAGGACAGGTGGAAGGAAGAAGACAAGAGAGAGAGTGAAGGAAGGAGGAAAAGAAGCAGAGCGTTGAGTAAAGTGCTGAGATTGTTAAAAGCTCACTCATTTGTCTGTCATGTCGTGTCGTCTGCTGGTGATAATCGACACTGAAAGGTACAGGACTTTGTTCTGCGCCGTCACTCTTTTTCTCCCCCTCCCCGTCAGCCCTCCTCATCTTTCATGTCTCATTTGATATCTTCTTGACCTCTATTTTTCACGCTTCCTTTAGCTCTCTCTTTCTCTCAGTATTCAATCAAGTATAGTGTAAAGATGATAAAGGTAGGACGAAAAACAAGTACAGTAAGAGCCACATTAAGAGAATACATAAAGCAGAATAAAGCTGTTTTATGTCATTTCTGCACCATTAATGCCAAGAAACAGCACTGAAAACCCAGAGAAATTATATTGGCAATGCATAACCAGAATTTCCTACATGTAAAGGAAGAAGCAGCCACACTTCAAAAGAACAAACTTTAAAGCTCTAAAAACAGATATTTCGTTAGTGAAAAAATCTTGATTATTTATTCCACATTCATTTTTATCTGTACAATGCTTGAAATGTAGTGTCTGCTGTAAATCACAGCATGCCACATGTTGTGAATAACCTGTGATAAAAGCTGTGTTTATGCACTGTAAAGAGTGGGATTTCAACTCACGATTTTGTCCGGTGGAGGGGTGCTGGCTATGTAGCACTTGATTTCCCCCTTCTCTCCTCTCACAGCATACTGGATCGGCTCGCTCGAGATGATTGGAGGACCTAGACACCCAATCACATCATTAAGAGAGTCATATCACGCTTTTCAAATTTTAGCAGCTTTGTATAAGCATTTAAAGAGTTTAAATGTAAATGTAAAAAAAAAACATCTAGACATATTTTTGTGTAGTTATTAGGGGTGTAACGGTACACAGATGTCACAGTTCGGTTTGTACCTCGGTTCGAGGGTCATGGTTCGATACGATTTCGGTACAACAGAAAAAAAAAAAAGAGATCTACTAAGCTAGGTTTCTTTCCATTTATTTTAAACAGACAGTAGTACAAATTACAATTAATAAATACTTGAAATATATTTAATCTAGTTAATAGACAAGGGAAAAAACTGTGTGACATGCAACGTAGCCCTATATTTGCTGAGTTTCAGTTCAGTTTTGTGACAGAAAGGAAACTCAAATGACAGAAAATTGCATTCTATTTGTTTTTTGTTTAAGTTGATTTTGCTGGTATGAGGAAAGTTGAAGTAATCGCGCCGGCGCACACAAACACAAAACATATCAGTTCCAGGCTTCTAGCATTGCTAACTTGAAAGTGCAGTTGGTAACGTTACTTTATCAAAATAAAACACAGTGAACCAAACATCGCCCGCCTCACTGTGTCACCGTTAGAATGCGACTGAAGTACAAAGTCTATAATTTACATAATAAATAATAGTTTAGCATTTGGAAGCATATGTAAATATTATGGAATATTTGGATTTGTGCCGAATGAGAGAGGTAGGATACAAGAGCACAAAGTTCCATTTTGCAAACAGTTGAGTGCGCAACCCTTTAAAGTAACGTTATACTCCTTTGTCAGTGAGAGGCGCGTTCAGAATCAGCACATGTTCACTGTCTAGTGGGCTTTGCTTTCAAGAGCGCAACTCCTGGTATTTGCTGTTCTTCTGCAGTCGGTTATCAAACAGCATTGCATTACTGTGGGCGCCTCCTTCTAGATTAAGGGTGAACTGCCTGTATTCGTTGTAAGGCCTCATGCACCGAACTGAGACGCCCGTACCGTGACGGTTCGGCACAAATACATGTACCCTTACGCCCCTAGTAGTTATGTATGTGTTACTGACCATTGACTGTAAGAGTGACCTCTGTCTCTCCAACACCAATTCTGGGAACGATGGCTTTACACACATACTGTCCTGCATCCGCCTGACTCACAGACTTCAGGAACAACTGATTGCTATTACTGAGGACCTGAACAACAAAGAGTGCAATAAAGAAAGATAGACAGCATTAAAAATGGTCAGTAGAGTGTTTTTGTTGTGTTTGTACAAGTTTTTGTTAGAGGTGAGTGCACTTTGTAGGGTGTAGGAAGCATTATCTAGTGTGCACTAACCATACTGGAGCCCTTCTTAGTCCATGTGAGTGTGAGTGGAGGATTTCCTGACCATTTACAGTTGAGTGAGACGTCAGAGTCAACGTCCACTGTTACAGGCCTCGGCTCCACCACCAAAATTGGACCAACTAGAGAGTAAAAAAAAAAAAGGCAACAAGGTTATTATAATTTACTAAAACAATTAAGATGAAGTAATTCAAATCAATCTTAAACTAAAAAATAGATAAAAAATTATGTTTTTTGAGGAAAAAATTTCTGCATTTTTCTCCGTATAATGGACTGATATGATGCCCCAGATTTGAACCTCCAAAATGCAGTTTAAATGCGGCTTCAAACGATCCCAAATGCAGTTGTAAACGATCCCAGCTGAGGAAAAAAGGGTCTTATCTAGTGAAACGATCGGTTATTTTCATTAAAAATATAGAATTTAAATACTTTTTAATTTTAATTGCTCCTCTTGCTTTTCTCTCCATGAACTCTGTGTATTCTGCCTCAATTAGGGTATGCTGAAAAACTCCAATTGTATTTTCTCCCTCAACTTAAAAAAAAAAAAAGCATTTCAAAATCATCCTACATCGCTGCAGAAGTACCGACACAGTCTTTGCAACATGAACATGCAAAAAAAACACCCTTAACAAAAAAGGTAAAAAAGCGATATAGGACGATTTCGAAGTTGAGGGAAAACATGAGATCGGAGTTTTTCGACATACTATGACATACAACTGTCATGAACTGGAACAAAAACAGTCCAAGCAAAGTAAGTCAAGACCAGCATTTGGCATTAAAAATTATATAAACTGTATTCTTTTTATTAAAATAAACGATCGTTACGCTACATAAGACCCTTCTTTCTTGGCTGGGATCCTTTACAACTGCATTTGGGATCGTTTGAAGCCACATTCAAACTGCATTTTGGAAGTTCAAAATCGGGGCACCATTCCAGCCCATTATATAAAGAAAAATGCTGAAATGTTTTCTTCAAAAAACATAATTTCTTTACGAATGAAAAAAAAAGACATGAACATCTTGGATGACAAATAGGTTAGTAAATTATTTGTAAATTGTTGTTCTGGAAGTGGACTTCTCCTTTAATTTTCAGAATGAAAGAAAAAACATAATTTGCACCGGCTGAACTGCATAGCAACAGCAAATGCATACAGTATAACATAAATCCATCTGTACACCTGTGAGGTAGATCATTGGATGAATGGACTGAGATACTCACAGTGAACATCCACCAAAATACTGACGTTAGTGCTGCCCACTGCATTAAAGACTAGGCAGGACACGGGCTCAGTGAAGAACGAGTGATCTGCTGTCGTCTCAAACACACTTTCTCTCGCTCCGTCCAGAATCACACCCCCTTTAGCCCACCTACAACACATTATGGTTATCAACTAAAATTCTTGCAGAAAAAAAAATTATTACACGTAAATAAAATAATAATAAAATAAAAAAATATATATAAAATGCTTGAACGTATTGTATTTCAGCTATTTGCCAAGATAGCATTTCTCATTTTCTTGAGGTACCTAAAACTAAAACTTGAATAAAAATTGCTAAAAACTATATCCACATATTGAAAACAATAAAACAAAATAGCATCTCAAAAATACAAAAATAACACTGCAAACACACACATTGTGTATATGTAAACAGGAGAGAGCACATCACTGCGATCAGCATGTACACCTACACTACACACTAACCTGTAGCCCATAATGGGAGGGTTGGCAGTGGCCTGGCAGGTAAATTTAACTCGCTCTCCTTCTAGAACTGAGCGAGGCTCTATAGACAGGACAACTGTAGGAGGATCTGAAGAGAGAGATTGAGAGGTCATTAGGGCTCTTCTTGTGCATATACAGTATGCCAGCACGCCAAAGTAGGTGTACGCAGTCACTTACGGTGGACATTGAGAGTGACAGTGGCCCTCTTTCCCAGCGGGGCAGCCAGGTTTGAAGCCACACAGGTGAAATTTCGTCCTGTGTCTGTGTCCACTGGCTGGATCTCCAGAAAACTCTTTGTGGTCACCCTCTTTCTGTCCGCTAACACCTCCTGATAGATAGATAGATAGATAGATACCATATGTTCTCACATATGTGATTTTATTTGCTATCTTCATTTGCTTGTGCGCTCACTCACAGTGCTGGTATGGGCTCCCTCCACTATGATCCCATCTTTGTACCATTCTATCGTTGACAGTGGCTTTGCTCCTCGAGACACACAGGTGAGGTTATATGAGGTTCCTGCTGTCAGCAGGATCTCCGGAGAGCCCTCGATAACAGGACCTTCAGGGGGAACTACACAGACAGATAGATAATATGCTGAAAGTTACTTACACACTGTGCACACAGTTAACATCTATAAATGCTGACACATATGATTTGGTTTTGTCCTTTGTGAATACTGTGTATGACACACTATCGTTCAAAAGTTTTGGGTCAGTACATTTTTAAAAGAAAACATTTTATGCATTAAACTTATTAAAAGAGGTAGTACACATTTATAATGTAAACAATTTCAAATAAATGCAGTTCTTTTAAAATTTGTATTCATCAAAGAATTATGAAAAACCTACAGAAATATTAGGTAGCACAACTGTTTCTTGAACACCAAATCACCATAATAGAATGATTTCTGAAGGATCGTGTGAAACTAGAGACTGGAGTAATGATGCTGAAAATCCAGCTTTTGCAATCAGGAATAAATACAATTTTAAAATACATAAAAATAGAAAACTTATTTTAAATTGTAATAATATTTCACAATTACTGTAGTTTTGAACATAAAAGTCAGCCTTGATAAGTATAATTTGGTAACACTTTATGTATAATGCATTATAAAGAATCATAATATGCAGTATAATACATTATATCTTGTCGCAAATAACTATAACCGAATTTAAAATGCATATATAAAAAAAATGAATTGATAAATGTTATTTATAATTTATTAACTGTGTTTACAATTATTCATGAGATTGTACAATACATTATAAGGTGCATTACAATGCATAATTAATGCATTAAAACTATTTTTATAATGCATTATACATAAAGACTTTAAGTAAAGTGTTACTCATAATTTTAAAAACATTAAAAAGTCTTTCCAACCCAAACTTTTGAATAGTAGTTTATATGTGACCCTGGATCACAAAACCAGTCTTATATAGCATGGATATATTTGTAGCATTAGCCAAAAATACATTGTATGGATCAAAAATATTGTTTTTTTTTTTTAATCATTAGGATATTAAGTAAATTTCATGTTTCATGAAGATATTTTGTAAACTGCCTACCGTAAATATACCAAAACTTAATTTTTGATTAGTAATATGCATTGCTAAGAACTTCATTTGGACAACTTGAAAGGTGATTTTCTCAGTATTTAGATTTAGATACACATTTGTGTATCATGCCAGAATAGCTTCACATTAAGAAAAAGAGAATGTAAATAGTTAAATCGCTCCAAGGCAGCAGTACAGCATCTCTGGAGCTGCTATTAGTGTCCTTACAAAACAAGCTAAAAAAAGAAAGCAGAATGTATTCTTTAGAAAAACACTTCCTGTGTGTTATGCTATGGCTATGTTGGGACTGCAAATTGCATACTGTATACTGCATTTTTTTTTGTAATTATTAGTGAACATTATGTAGCAATGAATATTTTAAACAGTAGTATATTTCAACACTGTCACAGCAACAATCGCAAATATAGAAATGATTTTGACTTTTGTGTTCAATTTTGTGCAGTTTAAATAATGAGATCTTAAACACAACTGGTATTGCTTTAGGTTCATTCATCACACTGGAAATTGAAAGTCAAGTTGAGTGTTTTGTATGAGTGTGCTGTTGTTTACCGAACTGCATGGAATTTAAAGGAGAAGTCACCTTCCAGAACAAATATTTACAGATAATATACTCACCCCTTTGTCATCCAAGATGTTCATGTCTTTCTTTCTTAAGTTGTAAAAAAATTATGTCTTTTGAGGAAAACATTTCAGGATTTTTCTCCACATAATGGACTGATATGTTGCCCCGAGTTTGAACTTCCAAAATGCAGTTTAAATGCGACTTCAAACGATCCCAAATGCGGTTGCAAACGATCCCAGCCGAGGAAGAAGGGTCTTATCTAGCAAAACGATCAGTTATTTTCATAAAAGTAATACAATTTATACACTTTTTAATGTCAAACGCCCATCTTGTCTTGCTTTGCCTGAAGTGTTTTTTTCCAATTCATGACAGTTAGGGTATGTCGAAAAAATTCCTATCTCATGTTCTCCCTCAACTTCAAAATCGTCCTATATTGCCGTTTTACCTTTTTTGTTAAGGGTGTTTGATCTTCTTTGCATGTTCACTTTGCAAAGACTGTGTCTGTACTTCTGCAGCGATGTAGGATGATTTTGAAGTTGAGGGAGAAAATATGATTGGAAAAAATGCAGTTCAACTGTCATCATGGGTGTAAATTTCATTTAACAGTAGGGGGGGACAATAAATATAAAATTTCTCATGAGCAATTTTTGAAGGGGACACAAATAATACAGTCAAGTTGTACTTATAAAGATATGTCCCCACAGTGAAAAACTTTGCTTCTATCATTATTATTGTAGCATGGAGACTGCGCCAATATGGTTATTTTCAAAGTTTTTCTCAGGTTCAATGACAAAGCAGATTTTTCTTCAAAACTATTTATTGCATTGTTTGTTATGTTGTTTACAGTCAAGCCATCAACATACAATAAAATTTAAACATGACTGTTATTGTGAAAAAGATATATAAAATAAGTAATGTTTTGTAACAAAATCAATTATTAAATAATCAATTTACAGTAACTGCTCTATGTAAAAAAATAAATAAATAAATCTGTCATTATCCCTTCAATAAAAGCACCACACTTACCTGACACTGTACATCTGATTGACCCTGGTCTACCTGTCCCTTAATAATTTCTGTCTCCTTTGCCTGTGATTGATATTGTGACATTAGTATTTTCATAAGCACCCATTCTTAAAGCCAAATTGCCTTAATATGTGAACTTGTTGTACTTACTTGGCATTTAGGTGCACTGAAAAATGATCTTATGTCCATTTTTCTTTTCTCTGTCATTTTATCTATGACACTGCAAGGCAAGTTTATTTATACTGTAGCACATTTCATACACAATGGTAATTCAAATTGCTTTACATAAGGAAAGTAAAACTATCATAAAAAATAATCACAACAATAAAAACAAGGAATTAAAAAAAGGTTTAAAATTGTATTTAAAATTAATTAAGACACTTAGAACAGAATAGATATTGATTATACAAAAAAATGCAGTGGGGTCAGTTCGGACGTAGCACAGTGCTCATTTAGTAAATGCACAGCTAAACAATATGCTAATTGTGGCCGTTAATGTTAAGTTAACATTATGCCAAGTCGTCACAAATAAAACAATGCATGGGAAACGGCTTTGTCGTGTTAGTTGCAGTGCACTATGCAACAAGCTATTGTAAACAAGCTAACGTTAACTAGATAAGTAATAATTTAATCGCTAATATAGCAGATTCATGGAAAATTACATCGGTAATCAGCATTTTTGCCGCAACTAATTTATGAATGAGTCTGCATCAACTACATTAAAGAGCATCGCTTTATTTAAAGTGAATAAAATACCCTACTTACTGGAGTTCAACATTAATTGAGCCGCAGCCACACACCTGACTTGAACTGGGAAAGCAGGCAGTGGGCCAAACCACTGTGAGGAAGGGGAGGGGGAACTCAACTGTTTCTAAATACATTTTTTGCGGGGGTTTTTTCTACTTACACAATTATTTTAGGTATACATACATATATTTTTCACAATAGAGAGTGCGATTTTTTTTTTTATAATTTTTTTTGGGGGGGACAACCCTCGGATGGAGGGGGACATGTCCCCTCCGTCCCCCCCGGGATTTACGCCCATGACTGTCATGAACCGGAAAAAAAAACAATTCAGGCAGAGCAGTTTACAACTGCATTTTGGATCATTCGAAGCCACATTTAAACTGTATTTTGGAAGTTCAAACTCGGGGCCCCATAGAAGTCCACTATATAGAAGAAAATCCTGAAATGTTTTCCTCAAAAAACATAATTTCTTCACAACTGAGGAAAAAAAGACATGAACATTATGGATGACAAGGGGGTGAGTACGTTATCTGTAAATTTTTGTTCTGGAAGTGGACTTCTCCTTTAATGCAAAAAAAAATAAAAGCATTCTTCTCACAGTATACATACTGTAAAAATACTATAATGGCAGTACACTATTCTGAATATATTTGGTGTGTACTTACTCAGAACAGTGAGTTTAGCTCTTCTGGACCTCAGAGCGGCTTCAGTGGCCTGACACTCGTACAGCGAGTCATCGGTCAAGTCCGCTGACGTGATCTCCAGATTATACTGCCCAACATCCAAGATACGCAATACACGGTACCGCGGCCATGCTGAAACACACACACACACCATTACAATTTAATACAGTAAAATGTTTCAGGCATTTATCATTTCAGATGCAAATAACACTGTGCTGCAAAAGCCCAAGCATAGCTTGTATGTACAGTCAGAATTTATTTATTTTGCCTCAAAAGCATGACCGTGCCTATTCCATGGATTTCCCCTCACAATGGAGAACTTAAACAAATATACACATTCTTTGTAAATTTATTGAAAGCTCCAGCGATCTTTGAATTATAAAACCCAAGCCATATATTATACAGCCAATCAGTGTGATTATTTGGTGGCTTGTAGGACATGTGTTTGTCACCAGAGGGCAGCACTCTAACACATTGGCATTCAGACTGCACACTCTCTCTGGCACACACATTATGACATCATCGATCTGGATACCAGGAGGACAAAAGTATTGGCAACGATTACATCATCCTTTAGCTCAACCAATCAGCAAGCAGACGCTTAACCTGTGCGCGTGTTTGCACATCTATATGTGTATGTGTCTGTGATTAGAGCGGACAAAAGAGCAACACGTCCAAAAAAAAAAAGGCGAGAGAGGGAGCGAGACAGAGGACAAAGAAAGAAAATGCCAATGTCTGGACAATGAAAGGAAAAAATTATGTCTGTTGCATCATTTTAAATAGAGGAAAAGGAAAAACCTTATGCTGTATGATGTACGTTGCATTGCATATATGATGTATAGTCAAAGGTTATTGTCATGCCCATTTAAACTGAAGAGACGACGAATTCAAAAAAGAATTATTTGTATCTGTGAAAATTAGGTTGTACAATGCGTGCAAGTAAAAAATTGTTTGTCTAAAACATTGCAGAAAAATTTAAGGTTTAGGTTTAAACGGAAAATCCAGGCATCGTACCCACCCTTGTGTCGTTTTAAACTAGTATGAATAGATACAACGAAAATGCAAGGCAATTGCTGTCTGTCAAGCTGGTTTATTCATTTGAACGCCCTCTTTCATGCTCAATCAAATTTGTGCTGCTAAACTTTCCTGTTGTGCAATTAAAGATAGTTTTTTCTTTGGTCTTATCTCACCTCGGGCACTTATTAAGCTCATACTGTCACTCGTTTACCCTCTAAAAACGGTGCATGATGCCCTTGGTTAGTGTGATCTGATGTGTGTGTTTGCTCACCCCTCAGATCTTCTCCGATGCCAAGAGCGAGCCCATCTTTGGTCCACTGTACAATGCCGGTGTAGTTAAACACCACGCAGGACAAAACTACTCTCTCCCCGACCACCACAGACTGATCCGCCGGCTCCTGGGAAAACCGCGGGCCGCTGAACACTGACAGACACAGAAAAAGACAAAAATTAGCTTTTATGTTACTGTACACTTTGCATGGACCCTGTAGATTTTTTCCACTTTTATGAGGATTTTGGTGTGCCAAACATTTGTATTAAATACTTATAACCCAAGCCTAGAGAAGAACATTAAAATAATCACATTTATATATTTAAATTCTGCATTTGGTAAAATACACTACAATTCAAAGCAGTAATATTGCGAAATAGTACTATATTAGATTTTACAAATAGGTATTGTATATTTCAATATATTTTAAAATGTAACTTTTTTCCTGTGATGCAAAGCTGAATTTTCAGCATCATTACTCCAGTTTTCAGTGTCACATAATCATTCAGAAATCATTCTAATATGCTGATTTGGTTTTCAGTAAACATTTTCTAATTTTGTTGAAATGTTAAAAACAGTTGTGCATTAAACATTTTTTTGTGAAAATCGTGAGAATTAGCATTCTTTGTTGAATATACAGTCTAACAGAACAGCATTTATTTAAAAATTAAATCTTTTGCAACCTAAATCTCTTTACTGTCTCTTTTAATCAAATGCATCCTTGCTAAAAAAAAAAAGTGTTTTCAAAAAAAAAAAGTTTTGAATATCCATATCAAAACGACAAATAAAATCAATTTGAGGAGTTCATCACAAGGGCATCACAAATATCTGGGAGATTTTTACCCCAATCCCTGGTTAATTTTTGACGCGGATATAATTAGGTTAATGTCTTATTTTAATGTATAAATGCAGATTCATAAAAATACTTTATTTTACAAACACATGCTATAGACTCTTTTTTTATCCATTACATCATCGCAGAGATATTTCTGAAAAATTCCGTCACTCTCTCTCTCTCTTCCTGCCTCTCTTTCTCCTCCGGCACATGCCACTCCTCCAGGATTATTGGTAACAGTCCAATTTGCTAATTAAGGCAAAACGTTAATAAAGGGAGGGAGAAAAAAAGGAAAGGGTGCACCTCCAGAGGATTACATTTACAGCCATAAAACAAAACTCTTCATCACACTTAAAGGAACAGGTCACACCAAAATGGAAATTCTGTCATCATTTTCTCCAGAAAACCAATAATTAAGAATGTACTGGCCGCTTTTTTCCACATAGTCCAAATGAAAGTGGACCGAAGCTGTCAAGCTGACTTTGGTGAAAGAAAGTCATACGGAAAGTCAAGGACTCTGGACATTGAGTTCCTGTCATAAAACCAGCCTTCTCTCTTCGCAACTGTTCATGCATCGTGATTGGACTGCAGAAGACATGACGTCATGTCTTTGCGGCACAGCTGCTTATGACAGCGCTTAATGACACTGGCCCGTGTATCAGAACACTCAAAGCAGCTTCACTCAGTTAACTAGTCATTAGTGATGCAAAAGTGCCCTGAGAACAAAGACACAACATCTGATGTCTGATTCATAGACTGATTTGTCTGTGTGTGTGTGTGTGTGTGTGTGTGTGTTTTTGAAAACTCTGAAGTATTTCCAGATGCTACAGTATAAGAAAAACATCCCTGAAGTGGTGCTGCCAAATGTTAAGCATTTAGAAAAGCAGAGCCAAATGCAAAACGTCATGGAGAGAAAGAGATAAACAGAGAATGACAATAATGTACCCTGTAGCACACAGAGACACAGAAGCAAGCCTTTAATTATAAACCGAGAGAGGTAAGCAAGAATACATGACTTAGTCAAATGGTCTCAGATGGAACATTCATCTGTCCACATCTTTCCTCAGGGCAAGTCTTGCTCTAATTTCACACACAAACAAATAAAAAACTGTATTTTGTGTGGGTGTGTTTTGTGTGATGTCCATGAGCATTTGTGTGCGTAAACTAAAATGAACTCTGTGTCTAAGTCTGCCTCAGGTACCAAAATATTTACATTACCAGATTAAGTACTAGGAATCGACTCTGACTTTGATTCAAGCTTCGGAATCGATTCCAAGACTGGATTCCAAGATCATTCCAGAATCATCAGACTCACACTGTTTCCACAGTCTACAAGTCACTACATTAATATTGTATATATTTACAATATAAAGTATAAGTTACAATATAATGGTTTACAATATCAAATTTGCTTTTAAAAATGCAGAAATTTAGGTGTATTCATTGTAAGCACGCAACTTCCGGATTAGCCACAGACGGCTGAGATGGAAGCTTCTGTAGCGCTTCCGGCCAGTTTAAATTTAATAATAAACTTTGTTTTCACCTCTTTCATTGCTTTTGTATTGCCTCTTCTTTCAAACACGCGCTGCTTTCGGTCAAGTCCAGTCAAGTAACGTTAACTATGATCGATTAGCAAGTCTTGTTGTGTTGTTAAGATCGCAAATGATTCGGTGTTTTGAACAACGATTCAAAGACACTGGTCGCCATTTGCAGGCGAGTTGCTGAAGGAAGCACAGATTCTAAACGAGTCATTTTGTGAACCGAATTGAAAGATTTGATTCATTGGAATGAATCGAAATTGTGAAGAATCTTTTGGGGTAAACAGGGTTGCCAGGTCTGCGAAACTAAACTAGTCCAACTGCTAATCCAAAATAGCCCAAAATCAGCCCAATCGCAAATTTCTGTGAATGGAATCAACTTTTTGGAGTGACTATATATGTCCAACAAATCAAAAAAATGAATCTTTATTTGATTCAGTTTATTAGTTTGTACACTCTATTCTTCTCTTTATTCACTTTTTTGTGGTCGCATACGATGTCAATCTTTGCAGCAGTTAAAATAAACTTTAAATACCATGAAATCTAAGTTTTTGCATATTTGTATTATGTAGAGTGAAAACAATGTCTGTATGCTGTTAAAAGGTGTCCTGGGTGTGTATACATATTTTATTTAACATGCACATTTGTATTATTAATTGTATTATGTTTAAAGAAAATATTGAGTAGGCCTAGCCCATTTTGAAAAATACAGTCTTATTAATATTTGTCCAAATAAATGTCCAGTGAGCTTGAAACTATCATGATGGCATTTTAGAAAAGTCTGGATTCGTGCTAATTTATTACTGTCTCCCTTTGCAGAAATCATAATATAATTAAATTGTGACAATTAAATATTCAATAAAAATAACTTAGTAAAGGAATGCGGTGTAGCATATGAGCCAAAATTTAGATGGCAATGAAATTATTTAAAAAACTTTTGGGATTTATTTACCAATTCTGCCTCTAGTTTGCCACCCCATTTGTCTTAGATTTTTTTTCAACCCATTTTCACAAATACTCTCATTTCCCTTCCATCTGTTTCCAGCCATATTTTTTTCACTCTTTCATTTAATTTCTCTGTGGTGCTAATTGCTTTTTTAGAGTAGTAAATATGCTAACCTCTCTGCACACATCAGCTCTCATTAACATCAATGAATGAGTGCTGTATATGTGTGTATGTGTGTGCCTGTTTGACTTTCTCTTCTACCTGTTTTGTACGTATGTGTAGGCCTATTTCTTTTCCTATGTCATGTTTGTTGATCTCTATAGGAAAAGTGTGAGTAAAGCTCTCCCACTTCTCTATCCCACTCATTCCTGAGGGAAATGTTAAGTGAAACAGAGGAGAGAAACAGATACAATTTCAGTTTTTGCTTTTTACAGTACTTTCAGTCTTCCTCCCCCTTTGATTTCATCCCACTCTTCAAATATCCTCATCATTCACCTTAATCCTTTTTTTTTTTGCTCAGTCCTCACCTTTCTTTTCTTTTATTACTCCTCCTCTACCTCCTCCTCCATTTCCTTCATTCACTCTGTCCATTCATACGTTCACTTCAGTAGTGTACACTTTTCCCCTCTACAACACAGGCTACATATTTCTTATACACCAAATTTTTCTGTCTTCCCACATCTCTGTTTTTCTACCAACTGCATCTTTCTTTGTTCTTAGTCTCTTTTTCATAGTTTTTCCATTTAAAATGAACTAAATGGACGTGTTTGACAGTGGTACTCATGTCTTTTGCAGCATCTTAAAAAAAGGAAATGATTTTCGCTGAGGACAACTGAGGGACTTATATGCAACTATTATAGTAAGTTCAAACGTTCACTGATGCTTCAGAAGGAAACACGATGCATTAAGAGCCAGGGGTGTAACCTTTTGAACTGACTAAGGATGTGTGCATTTTTCTTATTTTGCCTAAATATAATTTTTTCTGTGGATCATTCAGGTAACAACAAAGTATTACGAATCAAGTGAATGTAAACTTTTGAACAGGGTAATTTTTATAAATGTAACTATAATTTTCTCTTGTGGACTATATGTAAATATCTTTTTCAGGTCAGTACAAAATAAAAAATAACATGCATTTTGTATGATCCCTCTTATTTTGGTAAAATAATTAACATTTTGCAGATTCTGCAAGGTGTATGTAAACCTTTGACTTGTTTGAACTGTAGCAATTCTTATTAAAACTGAAATGAAATTCAGAATGTAAAGGTTTATAAATCTATCTATCATCTATTTATCGATCTATTTATTTATGCAATATTCTGCAGATTTTCCTCACAAAATTAATGTGGGGAAAAAAATCAGATTTCGCATTGCCTGATTATGTCCAACATATAATACATATTAATTTAGTCTGAGCTGCCACAATGCAATTTATTAACACATGATCTATTAAATATTAAATGAAAAATGTAACACTTAATAATGAAAAAGAAAAAATCGCTATGAGCCATCAAGATACAGGCATGCATATGCATTCACCAAAAAAAACAAAAAAAAACAACCCCCCAGTACTCAAAAAGTATGCACACACACACCACAAAACACAAAATATTAAATCAGCGGCATACTGTAAATAGCGGCATGTTGTGTACAGGAGTAACATGCTTCAGGACATTCTGCAAAACCACTCAAATGTCACTCAGCGTGCTATGGGGCCTCAGGGGGACCTGGTGACCCTCGACATTAGCAGTGGCACAGAAACAGGACGGGCGTAAAAGATTCGCCAAACGCCCTTCATTTCATTAATATTTCATTTCACACATCCCTCCCGTCCCAGGAATCCCAAGCAAACTGATGCTCAGAGGAGCGGATGAGAGAGAGATTTAACTCCAGAGAAAAGCCGCTGAAACATCTACATCTCTTCGCAGATATGTGTGTGTGTGTGTGTGTGTACGTACCACTAATGAAGCAGTCGCTTAAAACCCAAAATTATGATGAAATTCTGCTGTTGCTCCACTTTGAGCTGTTGCAGTGCAGAGGAGCGAGCGTGAGTAGTGTAATGAGTGCTGAGAAGCAAGAGAGACGAAAAAGAGTGTGCCGTGACTATAGCGGTCATAATGTGTGTTTGTTTAGTTTCTTGAGGCCTCGACCCACTGACCTCTTTGTGTCAACAGGCTGTTAGAAAGGTCAAAGGTCAACTCCATGGGGTGCAGGACACACGAGGGCACCCCGTCTATCATATTTTCTTTTCATTCTTTTTCTTTCCTGCGTGGCTATTTTCCGCTTTCATCTTTCCTTCTGGTATGTGAACTTTCTTCCTTTATTTATCCCTCCTCTCTTTCTCCCTCGCATCCCAACAGCCCATTTCCTTTTTCCATCCGATCATCTCGCTCACACACACACTTTCTCTTTCTCGGCACTGAAAGAATGTGAGGCATTTCCTTTACCTCCTCTCTCTGTCTCTCTTCTTTCCTTTTCTTCCTCCAAAAGATTTCCATCTCACCTCGTGTCTCTTACCTCTTTCTCCTCCCCTCTTTTTTCGTTTTTTGTCTTTTAATTAGAAATTTGAGAAAACGTTAGCTTTCAGCATCAATCACCTCTGTGCAACAAACAGAAAAAGTGAATACTTTATGCTCTCTTCTCTCATGTCATTTTTCATTTAGACTCTAACTTCTCTCACATTTTTTACTCATATAAAAATCTCACATTCTCAGATTTTTTTCAAGATGAAAGAGAATCTTTGTCGTGTCACCTTAAGGTATGATGGTGAATAAGAAACAGGAATGAAACATAACCCTGAGGATGTCATCAGAAACTGAAGCTAAAAATAGATTTTAAATCTTTTATACTGCACTGAAAAGGGTGTAGGAACAATTTTCCCTGAGAAAAATGCTAGTAAATTTCACAAACAATTCCAGAGAAACAGCAAGTAACACATTGAATTAAACATGAAATTTAAAGCATTAGCTCACTTCCAGATTAAAAATTTCCTGATAATTTACTCAACCCTATGTCATCCAAGATGTTCATGTCTTTCTTTCTTCAGTCGAAAAGTAATTAAGGTTTTTGAGAAAAACATTCCATAGATTTTTTTCTGTATAGTGGACTTCAATGGTGGCCAACAGGTTGAAGGTCCAAATTGCAGTTTGAATACAGTTTCAAATGGCTCTACACAATCCCAGCCGAGGAATAAGGGTCTTATCTAGCAAAACAATCAGTCATATTCTAAAAAAAATACAAATTTATATACTTTTTAACCATAAATGCACAACTTGCACTAGCTCTATGATGCGTGTCCGTGACTTCATGTCATGTTGGAAAAGTTACACGTGGTTAGTTCTTCTTCTGTGTACTTTGGTTCAAAAAGATAGGTTAGGTTAATTTTCTCATCCATCTTCAAAATCTTTTTCTTGTAAATGCCGTTTGACATTCTTTGCATGTTCGCTTTGCAATCACTGTGTCAGTACTTCCGCCTACATCACACATGACCTTTCCAACATGATTATGTAATGCGTAAAGTCATAGACGAGCATTTGCGGTTAAAAAGTATATAAATTGTAACCCGGTTTTTTTTTTTGTTTTTTTTGAAAATGACTAATCGTTTCACTAGATAAGACCCTTACTCCTCAGCTGGGATTGTGTAGAGCCTTTTGAAGCTGCAAGTCCACTATTTGGAAAAAATGCTGTAATGACCTTAATTTCTTTTCAGCTGAAGTAAGAAAGACGTGAACATCTTGGATGACATGGGGGTAAGAAATTATCAGGAATTTTTATTCTGGAAGTGACCTAACCCTTTAATTAACCTTTTTACTATGAATTTTGCCTCAACAAATGCCTAATTTGCTGCTCATTAAGAGTAAGGTAGTTGTTCAGTTTAGATAAGGGGTACAATTAAGGGATCTAAAATATGGTCACAGACTCAGGTATTAATATGTGCTTTATACAGTAAGTACCAACATACAACCAGTATCCTAGTAATCTGCATGCTAATAAGTAACTGTATTTAATAGTAAGAATTAGTCCCTAAATTAAAGTGTTGCCATAATTTCATTTCCTAACTGACAGGAGAAAAAAAAGTTATTGTAGACAGAATTATAACACCATTTGTTCTATGGAATGAAGAGTATATATATATATATATATATATATATATATATATATATATACACACACATTATTTGTATATATTATTGATTTAATTAAATATTATTTGCTCATCAAATCCTTTGTAGTTCCCTCACAAACTCCCAGTTTAGAAACTGACTTTTTTGGGCCATTAAAGGGATAGTACACCCAAAAATGGAAAATATGTCATTAATTACTCAACTTCATGTCCTTTCAAAACCGTAAGACCTTAGTTCATCTTCAGAACACAAAATAAGATATTTTTGATGAAATATAAGAGCATATGTCATGTTCTCTTCATAATGGAGGAAGGCAGTGTTCGGGGGAGAAGAATTTAATATATATATATATATATATATATATATATTTTTTTTCTGACAAGAAGTATTCTCGTAGCTTCATAAACTTACGGTTAAACCACAGATGTCACATGGACTATTTTGTCTATGTTCTTGGTACCTTTCTGGGCCTTGAACGTGGTGGGATCCTTGCTGTCTATGCAGGGTCAGAAAGCTTTCGGATTTCATCAAAAATATATTAGTTTGTGTTCTGAACGAAGGTCTTATGGGTTTGGAATGACATGAGGGTGAGTAATTAATGACAGAATTTTAATTTTTGCATGAATTATCCCTTTAAGCACACTCTTGAAAAAAGGTACACTTTGTACACTTGTACCTTATTTACTCCTAAATGCCACAAATTAGTACCTTAAAGCTACATATTTTACCTAAAGTGACATATTAGTACCTAAATGGTATATATTAGTAGCAGTGATAGCTTTTGTACCATTTTTTTCTGAGAGTGTAAACTATCGTAGCAAAAAATGCACAGCAATTTCCTAATAACCATTCAGAACACATTAGCAACCGGATAGCAACGCCCTGACAACAAACCACAACAGCGATCTAGTACAGGCAACGACCACTTCAGAATATATAAAAATCTTGTTTATTTTTTTGGACCTAGTGTAGATTCTTTTCCCCCTCCCCCTACAAATCTAAATTCAAATGGACATATTGGAATGACAAAGAGAGAGCAGCTGCAGTATAGCAGTGTGACATATTCGGCTCGCCAGCGCATCGCCGAAAAACTAGAACATGCAGAGGGTCGTCTCCCGAAAATCCAGCACGCCCTCCTCTCTCTCTCTCATACATCCAGTTATCTCTTACGCTGTTTCCATCCATTCTCCCACATTCTTCCCTCTACCGCTTCCATCCAAATCCTAAAGTTCTGTCGCCATAGCAACAACTGTCGTCTGCGAAAATTACCCCAAAAAATCTCTTTATATGCGTGCTGCTTGCTGCCCACCCTGCGCAGACTGTCTCTAGTGATGCTGTTTAGAGAGAATCAGCGATATTGAGAATCAGCAAATGAATTCAGAGAGATGAACAAATGGACAGACAAACGACAAGCAGCAAACAGACAAACACAATGACTGACAGACAGACGCATCGCTTCTGAACTGAGCAGAAAATACGAAGAGATTCCAAACGCAAAGAAAGAATGAACAGGTATCATGATGGGGAGAACCATTGCCATGGTAACAGAGAAACGAGTGAGTGTGAAAGCAGGGTGGGAAGGTAGACAGAAAGGGGGGGAAGCATGCCGTCACCATGGTAACTAAAGAGGAGGGTATCCTGAGAGAGACAGACAGGCTAAAAACACAAAAGACACATTAAGGAAGAGGGAAACCACATCTCTCGTTATCTTCTCTCGCTCTCTTTCTCTCGTTCCCCTTCCTCTCGGCTCTCCAGTGCACCCACTCATTCAAGCAGAGCTGCTTCCATTTGCAAATCTAATGTGTGTATGTGTGCGCAAAGAAAAGAGCAGTGATTGAGTGCATGTGCATGTGTGTGCGCCGCATGTGAGCTTGAGAAATTGCAGAGGGACAGAGCATGTTTGTGTGTATCTGAAAAAAGAAGCATGAATCTACAGTCTCTTTCTACTAATTAGATAAAATCAGACATCACATATTAGAATATATTATATATAATATACATGCATATTTAGTTACAAAAATAATTTGATTTGCATAAATATAAATATAAATTTTGACATAAATATTATAAATAAAATAAATGTAATAATTAATTATATATTACAAAATAAAATAGTAAATAAATAAATAAATGTATCTATTATTACAATTCATTTTTAAAATCGATTTATTAATCTCTTTATATATAAATAAATAATTAAATATTGTATATAAAAACATACTGCTGCTGTAAACATTGCGATTAAAAAGCAGGCTTTAAATAAACATTTTACCATAAAAATAAAAACTATGCAGAGAAGTGAAAATAAATATAAAATATAAAAACAGATATGTTTAAATAAAATAATAAATAAATAAATGTATTATTAATACATTTATTTAGCTCTACATACATATAATGAAGGAATGAATGAACAAATGAATGAATGAATGTATATATATTATTAAAATGCATTATTGAAAATTATTTATTTTGTTTATTAATCTATATATGGATAAATAATTAAATATTGTATATAATATATAATGTTGTTAAAAACATGATTTAATATGCACAAGCAGCTGCTAATATGCAGAGATATTACAATAAATATAAAAAATGAACTTATATTAAAATACAATAATAAACGAATGAATGAATAAATGTATTTATTATTAAAATGTATTAATAAAATTGCATTTATTAATCTTTCTATATAAATAAATAATTAAATATTGTATATAATATATAATGTTGTTGAAATCATTGTGATTAAAATGCAGCCTTTAAATAAATATTTTACCCTAAAATAAGACCTCTACAAAGACGTGAAAATAAATATAAAAATAAATATACTGTGTATATTAAAATAAAATAATAAATACATTCAGTTACTATTAATAAATTTGTTTCGCTCCACTTATAAACAATAAATGAATGAATGAATGAATGAATGAATAAATAAATAAATAAATGATACATTTATTTAGCTCTACACACACACACACACACACACACACACACATATGTTGGGTTTACATGTTTTATGGGGACATTCCATAGGCGTAATGGTTTTTATACTGTACAAACCGTATTTTCTATCACCCTACACCTAAACCTAGCCCTCACAGGAGACTGTGCACACTTTTACTTTCTCAAAAAAACTCATTGTGCATGATTTATAAGCCTGTTTCCTCATGGGGACCTCACAAATGTCCCCACAAGGTCAAAATTTACTGGTATTACTATCCTTGTGGGGACATTTGGTCCCCATAACGTGATGAATACCAGGTGCACACACACACACACATAATGTAAGACTTATGCAGGGACATAAAAAATAGCTTTTTAATAAATATTATATATATATATATATATATATATATATGTATTATTGATACATTTATTTAGCTCTACATACATATAATGAAATAATGAATAAATAAATCAATAAATCAATAGCTCTCCACACATACACACACACACACACACACACACACACATATGTAAGGCTTATGCAGGGACAAGAAAAAAACTGCTTGTTTCTAGAAAATCTGCAACCCTCCAGATGATATATGGTTCGGAGAATAGATGGATGGATGCTGTCACAATACTGAAAAATATAGTCAGTAGTGTTTTAAGTTAGGACATCTTGACTTATTAGTGTTCCTGTAGCTCAAACAGTACAGTAAGTTCAGTACAGTAAGGAAATGGGTTTGTATATGTATACCTTGAATGCCATATAATTTGCTTTCCAATATAAATGTCTGCCAAACACATAAATGTAAGTGTATTAACAATGCCAGTCAGAAGAAGAACAAAGAAGATACATGCCAGCAATTGCTCTCCAAAGCAGCTGTTGACTTTGTAAGCGCAAAATCCTCGGCTTCCAATGATTGCCAGCACTGTTGTGAGAACAATGTACTGATTTTACAAGTTAAAGTTCGTCTGTGTAATCCTTCACTGTCATTTGAAGCATTCTGGGAATCCTTCAGCCTAATGCCAAAGGATCTGGACGGCTGCCCTAAAGGTTGCAAGTTCAGTTACAAATAGAGATGACCCAAACACTGTGATTAATCCTACTCTATCTTTTCTGCCCTTGAGCCACAAACTTAACCCAGAGCTGCTGCGGGAGTGTTACATTTACTGTAAATCACTTTAGACAACTAACTATCCAACAGACTGTCTTGTAGAAGTAAAACCATGGTATATGCCATCCAATATAAACCAATATCAAACCAACTGGACATAAAAGCTATTACTGCCTGAATAAAACACAACAGAAAAAAAGTTATTTAATTTCCCAGATACAGACTTTTTCCATGTTTAGGTTCTATGATCGGGTGAGTGTGCTTCGGATGTATGCGCTCAGAAAACCCTTCAAAAATCAGAGGTTTAAACTAATATGGCTTTAAAACGTATGATTTCAGTGCAATAGACATGATCATCAAATCCAAACATGTTTTTTGAGAGTACCTGAAGCACGAACTGTAAAGGCACAGTCCTATTCTGGAAAAGGGGGCAGGAAGCAGCAGCTCATTTGCATTTAAAGAGACATGCACCAAAACAGCATGTTTCTGCTTCTGCTCAAAATAGGCATTTTTAAAATGATATAATAAATGTGGGGTGTTTTGAGCTGAAACTTCACAGACACATTCTGGGGACACCTGAGACTTATATAAGTCCCATTTAAATGTAAAGAAACTCCACCATTACAGCTTTATGTATCAATCACTATATAAACATTTTCAATGGTTTTTAAGATGCTGGAACAGGGCTATTCAAATAGTGGCCCACCAATCATCTTTGTCAGGCCTAAGGAAGAAGTACATGTGTTTGCACTAATTAGTTTGTCCACAACACTGGCCCAGGTCAAAAAAAAAAAAGTAAGAGACGCAACAATCTACCAGAGACCGTAACAATAACAGACAGCGTTGACTAGCACTGGTGTGAAGGGAATTATGAGATATCCACAACTCAAGTTTAAACTAGTATAAAGATAGCATTATCCGTCATACCGTCTGGTGAGAAGTAGCATACACTGAGCTGCTTCAGACAGCGTCCCAGTGGCACTTCAACTGACAAAAAACATACACAATTATGTCAAAATGCATGGTTTTGGTGAGTTAAATGAGTAATAAAGTCCTAAATGACTATAAAGAGCTGGTAGAAAATCGCGTCAGATCCACGTCATGTGCGTCATGTTTTAAAGAGACGGCGCTGCTTTTAAAGTGAAACCTGCAGAAGTCTGTCATTGATAGAAATAAAATAAAGAGAAATGGCTGAACTGCTCTAGTTGCTGATTATCTAGTTAAGATTAATCTATATAGTTTATGGATATACAATTTATAGTTTATATAAATTGTTTTAAGTTCACTTAAATTAAGTTATGTTTCTCAGAGCCTATTAAATGTTAAAATTTGTCTTTCAGTTATACTGTAATGTTGAATGGTTATAATTCATAGCTAAAATTGAGAGGAAAATGCATTTAATAGAGACACCAATAGCTGTATTGGTAGCAATGATACTGGTCTTCATTAGTAATATGCTACTAAATTATGCCATTTAATAGATATTTAAAATATGCAATCTTTATGTTGTTTCTACATTAATTTGGAGATTCAGTGTGAAATTATGACAATATAAATATATGAATATGTGATTAATCACAATTAATTACAGAAAAATGTGATAATTTTTTTAAAATCTATTGACAGACAGCACTTCTGTGCACTACCTTTTATAGATGTTGGTGTTTGAAATATTAGTTCATTTTAATGCTGAATATGCATTTTAATTTAATTTCTAATTTTAAAGCCCCCCCCCAGAAAGAGATCGGGACGGCCCCCATGCCCCTTGGCCCTGTTCAAATTTTCAGTTTGATAATCCGGCCCTCAAATGAAGCTAATTGAATAGCCCTGTTCTAAAATATCCAAAAACAAAAAAAATGTTTGGGTAACAATATAAAACTGAATTTATAAAAGTTAAGAATGATGTTACTGCTAAAAATCCTATTTCTATGAAATTCTGGAAGTGGGTCATGGATCACTTAATTTAATTTAATTTTATTTTATTTTATTTTATTTTATTTTATATATATATATATATTTTTTTATGATGATTCTGATGACATTTGCAAAAAAGCTCAGGTTTTTATATTTGGCCTCCATGTGCTTCATGCTATAACATTATAGACTTTATCATATATTTAAAAGTCCTGCAAGAACAATGAGCAGAACCAGAACAAAGGAAGCACAATGTTTGCTATTTCAAGCAGGATTCAAGTTTGTTTTTGGGGGAACTGAATCGCCAGGTTCCATTTAAACATGTCAGTGCCAAATGTCAAATGCACGAAACCATGTCAAAGATCACCTTGAGGCGAGGCAAAAAAAATGCACTAGATGGAAAACCTGGTGCTTTGTGAAGCAATCACCTGCTGTTAAATACACATAAATATTATTTTTACCTGAGAATCAAAATATATTTCATTTACTCCTCCTCTTATTGCTTTATGTCGACTAATCAAATCCTTTTAATATGCTAATACATGTGCGTGTGAAGTGTGCGCATTTATTCATTCATTTTTGGTGAGCATTGCTGTTTCTGCATCATCCAGTGCACATTCATTCTCCGTTTGTCATGTTTTACTACGGTCCGCAGTCTTGTGCATGAAAGGTGCTTTGTGTTCAAGCAGCCGTCTGATTGGCCGACGGTGACGAGGGTCAGCTTCTGATTGGCTGAGGTATTTTGTTCCGTCCACTTAGCTCGTGTCCCTCCCTGAGCTGGTTCTCACCTCGTTTGCTCTCTTTTTTCTCTTCCTCTCCCTCCTAACCTATAACGTCTCATATATTTCTGTAAGTTTCTGCCAGTCCCTTTGTGAGTTGCTATGGTTACCAGGTCTCTCGCACTCCCCCACTTCACCCCATCTCCCTCCCTCTCTGCCTCTGCTTCCAGGGTTGCTATAGTAACAGATTTATTTTAAAAAAAAAGAGACGGTGCAAAAAAATATTTCCCCCTTCATGCCTCCCGCTCATCCTCAGTGATAACTGCAGTGCTCTCACACATATACATTCACATATGCTAACAACAAAGCATCACTAATGATATCATCAATGTATAGAGCACAACATAGACTAAACAATAGTACAATGAATATTCAGGAAAAAACAATGAATATTGATTCCAGTTCTAGTGCAAACATTGCTTCCATTCATGTTCAATTAGGTTCATGCACATCTATTATATCAATTAAGGCCAATTAGCTGTTAAAGGTGAGTGTTGGGATCTCTGCGCTAGGTGTGCAATTCAAAATTAAGCTCAAGTTTATAGTATCTGTTCTATTGAAACAGTTTCGGGACAATTTTTTATTAAAGGGAAATGGAATATCAAAATACATAAATATATTACATATCATTTTTGCTTACTGAAATTATGTCAATGCTATTCTAGTATCACTGAGACTCTACAGTTGAGATATGTATATAGATATAGATAGATACAGATATTATTGATAGATATAGATATTAGTTTTTATTTTTGCATTTTTTTTGTATTTTATATTAGTTTAAATTTTAGTTAATTTGTCGTGTGTGTATGTGTTTTTTTTTGTTTTTTTTTTGTCATTTCATTATTGTTTTTTGTATATATTTTGCATATTTAGTTAGTACACCAAGTTGTAAATTAAATAATAAAACTGAAATTAAATAAGTTTAAGGCTTTATTTTATTTTAGTTTAGTTTAGTTTTTGGTAACACATTAATAGCAATAAGGTCCTATTAGTTAATGTATCAACAAAAAAATAACCAAAAATAAGTAAGTTTAAGGCTTTATTATTTTATTTTATTTTATTTTATTTTTTGGTAACACATTACAGTAAGGTCCCATTAGTTAATGTATTAACAAAAATGAACTGAAATTAAAAAAGTTTAAGGCTTTATTATTTATTTTATTTTATTTTATTTTATTTTATTTTATTTTATTTTATTTTATTTTATTTTATTTTATTTTATTTTATTTTATGATCCCATTAGTTAATGTATTAACTAAAAATAACCAACCAACAACCAACAATGACATTAACAAAAATCTTGGTTAATGTAAAAAATTTTAACAGGAACAACTTTTAATTTTATTGCTGTTTTAGTAAATGTTAAAATTGAAACATTGACTAAGAATAATTAGTTAAAACTAATGTAGTTAACTAATGTTAAAAAATGGAACCTTATAGTTAAGTTTTACCAGTTTATATTTTAATTCAAGTGACAATTTTGTTTTCATGTTTTTTTTTTTTTGTTGTTGTTTTTTTAGTTAACTATAAATGTATACACAAAAACAAAATCTAAAAAAACAACAAAAATCGTAAAATAGCAATAAACATTTTAAAACACATACAAAACCAATACTATAGAAAATTTGTGTAATTGAAGTTCTGATGCAAAACCTTATTACCTGTGAGACCTTTAATATGTGTGTGTGTGTGTGTGTGTGTGTGTGTGTGTGTGTATATATATATATATATATATATATATTTATATATAATATATATCCATATCTATCATTGTAGTTTGTGTGCTTTACAAAAATCCTCAGAATAATACCATTACTAGATGTTCACATGGTTACAGTTTAAAAATAGGTTCAAATGTGTGTACATGTGTGCCTTTGCATATACACCTGTATTCACGGTCTCCTCCCGTATCCACAAAGTCTCATTCTTGTCCAAACGTGCACGTATGTCTTCACACCTGTGCCCCAGTTATTCATCTAACAAAATTACTGCTGCCTACCAGTAACCCACTGGAGAGATCTCTAGCCCAGACAGATCTGGGACTGATATTTCTTCTACACAAGCATCGGCTTCTCATATAAATGAGATGTTTCCTGATGATCATCTCTGCTCTGAAATTAACGACTGTCTGGTCCTGTATTAAACACATGCATGTTTATACCAGTCCAGGCACAAATGACTATATATAAACAACTATTGCAAGTGTGTCGAGCAACATACTGCACTAATAATAACATACTATGCAAAGCAATCAGCTCATTTGGAGACGACATTCCATCACTGTAGTTGTTATAAGAAAACACTGCTAATGCTGTTTGGTCCACCTGCCAACTAAATGTAATGCTCACTAGTTTCCCAAGTAATTAAACAGACTTGCGTAGCTAAAAATATTAACTGCAATGCATCAATGTTTCTCTCACTGTCTCACACTGGTGTGAGCGTCGTCCAAAATAAATGTTCATCTACTGCCTTATTACAAAGTGCAAGGAAAAATTCCTGCACATTCCTGTGTCTTCCAGACACCGTTAGACTGGAACGCCACTGGTCTATGAATGAGAAATCTGCACATGTACACATTGTACATCAGTTTCAATCTGAATGGCAAATTTATACAACTTTTAAATGTTAATTAAACTTTTCTATATTCTATAAAATATGTCAGGCATTAATCATTTAGTGTTATTTTATCTTTTATAGATTTTATTAACATTTTACATTTGATTTTATTTTTTATAATTTCTGATTTCTTTTAATGTATTTATTTTAGTAATTTTGTGTTGTCATGTTTTTTTAATTAATTTTATTTTAGTTTTAGTAATTTAAGTACATCAGGTTAAACTAAATGAAAACTAGCTGATATAAAATAAGCTGATATAAAATAAGTTTGAGGGTTTTTTAATCTTGGTAATAGTTAACAATAAGGTGTTATTTGTTAACATTAGTTAATGTATTAACTAACATGAACAAACAATGAACAATAAATTTATTACAGTATTTATTAATCTTTGTTAACGTTAGTAATCAATTACAGTCGTTCATTGTTTGTTCATGTTAGTTCACAGTGCATTAACTAATGTTAACAAAGACAACTTTTGATTTTAATAATGCATTAGTAAATGCTAAAATTAATATAAGATTAAAAAATGCTGTAGAAGTATTGTTCATTCTTAGTTCATGTTAGAACTTATTTTAACTACTGAAACCTTATTTTAAAATGCTACCTTTATTTTCAGTTAAAGTTTACAGATTTAGGGCAATTAAATAATAAATAAAATGCAATAAATGCAGAATATTAAAAGTTCACCCAAAAATGAAAAATCTGCCATCACTTACTCACCCTCAAGTTTTTTTATTTATTGTATGTTGACTTTTTTTTTTGTATGTTGAACCTGTTTACGTCCATAAGCATGGGAAGAAAATGCAATGGAAGTCATTGGGGACATCAACTATTTGGCTACCCATATTTTTCAAAGTATCTTCTTATGTTCAACAAAAGAAAGAAACTCATACAGGTTTGTAACAAGTTGAGTGTGAGTAAATGATAACAGAATTTTAATTTTTGTAAGAAATATTTCTTTAACCTTAAACACACTTCTGCTGAATAGCCGGGTCAAAACTCAATTATAATTCTGCTTCAAAGCACACTGGGTAATGAGCGTCACTACTGCATGTTGCTTGATGATTTCAAATGTTTTTCTTCCACAACACTGTATTCTGCTGTTCATTGTCTCCTAAAAAAAAAAAAAACTGAATAATTTTAAGTTAAAGAAAACCTTTAGTGCGTAGGCAGGTTTTTTTGTCTTTCTGTCACGATCAGGCTCCTCAGACTTTTAACTGCGTATCTCTTTCGTTCTTTCTCTGTGTGATGGAGTTGAGTGACAGAAATCTGCCAGCTGTGACTGTGACTGTCAAATATGCAAACCACTCACTTTTCACAAACACATTGCATGTTTTAAGGCATTTTAGATCATACATGAATGAAAGTATGGCGTGGATGAATTGAAGATGAAACTGAACTAAAGTTCATTATAGGTGGCCGACCACCGATTAGCAGGAACTTTAAGTTTCTTGGCGTGAAAACACATGCTTCTAAAAAAAAAAAGAAAAAAAATTAAAGGGCATATACTATATCAAAATAAATCCTGGATATGCTGGATATGTATTATCTCCAACTTTATCCACAAGTGAATGTACAGTGTACAGTTATATTATATAGCATATCTCAGATGCTTCAATGCCAATTTTTAATGTGCTAAATGCGACTATAAGGCATGAAGAAGTTGAGATATTTTAAACATTAACAATATGAATTTCTGTAAAGCTGTTTTTAAATTATGTGTATTGGGAAAATGCTATAAAAATTTACTTGACTAAGAAAAACTAAAGCTAAATTATTACAATTAATTTAAATAAATTATGAATGGCCCAAATAAACTCTGATTATGCTATTTCATTAGTGAATGGATACAAATTGTGTGTGTGTTTCAAATTAAATGTAAATTAATGGCCCAGTCACATTTCCTTGGTTAAATAAACATTATAGTTTTACATTTACAATGTAATCAATATTTATTAAAGCCAAGTATGAATCTCATCAAGTTAGTGTTTCTAAGCATCTTACATTTATTCCAAAATAATAACTCAAGGCAGTAACAATTTAAACAATATTTTTTATTTGTGAACTTATGCTCAGCTATTCTTTTTAATAGTTAACTTTTAACTGTTAATGAATTTTTCAGATCATTACTCATCAAAGCTCAGCAAATATTGGTCACAGACACAGAGATTTACTTTAAATTTTACCAAGCTGATTACTCACTAAAAAAACTCCCACAGATCACATTTTCATGCCATTTTAAGTCTTATTTTGACGTAACAAAGTGGTTATATCTAAGTGTGTGAGTTGTACTTACTTTACAAATTAGTCTTCCCATTAACACCATTATATTGTTCATTCAGATTGATTTGCGAACACAGAACCCACACAAACACAAGAGGCGGAATTTATTGCATGAACCAATCACAGCCGATCATAACCAGTCATATCCAGTCATATCCTTGATGGAGGCATTGCTTCCTCTCACATGACTTTCCCCAATTCATTCTCAATGAACCCCGACCATCAAGGCATGCTTTAACTCAATGGGCTCAAAACTTTAACAAGTACATTTAACTTTACCTGCTGGTGTCACTGTTGGACAGATTTACTTTAGAAAAATTTTAGATTTATACATTTTTTAATGATATATTTTGTGATATTAGCATTGTTTTATTTTTGTACTACTTTTTTTTTTCTCATCCAAGATTTTAAGGAAAAACCATGGAAGCCCATTTTCGCTACTAAATAAAAAATAAAAAGGGTAATTGCGACTTTTTATCTCAGAACTGTGAGATATAAATGCACAATTGCGAGTTATAAAGTCAGTATTGCCAGATAAAAAGCTAGAATTGCGCAATATAAACTCACAATTGCGAGAAATAAAGTCAGAATTGTGAAATATAAACTTGCAATTCTGTGAACATATCAGTATTTTTTTCTCGTCAGAACTCGACTTTATAACTCGCAATTGCAAATTTGTATCTCACAATTTTAAGAAAAAAGGCAAAATTGCGATATACAAACTTGCAGTTGCAAGAAAAAAAATTAGAATTGCAAGTTTATATCACACAATTCTGACTTTATTTCTCAGAACTGCGACTTTATATTTCAGCATTTTGACTTTATAGTTTACAATTGTGAGTTTATATCACACAATTCAGAGAAAAAAAGTCAGAATTGTGAGATACTTTTTTTTATTTTTTAATTCAGTGGCAGAAACGGGCTTCCATAAAAACTGCCTCACTTGCCTCCTCAGAGGAAACGCCCCTGATGTAACATCATTCTTATGGAATTTTGTGCATTGGATTCAGAGACAGTTTATGTAAAAATAGATTCATGAATGAGTTCATTCTGTTCTTTTTTTCTTGAATAAGACCAGATGTTTTCACATCACGGCACACTGAAAAGAACATCAGAAACAACAAATAATGTCAAAGATCTAAAAAGGTCAGCATTTTTCCTCTGTACAGTCTGGTCATGTGGTCACGGTGCGTTTACACAAGGGCTCTCGAGATCACGCTAGGAATGTTAAACCATAATACTGCAGACTAATTAAAAAATAACATCATTTTCTGGTCTGTCCTCCCTCAGTCTTTCCTTTCCCTCCCTTTGCATTCCTTCCCCTGACAGATTGAGTCGGGCCTGTCTCCTTATCTCTCCATCACGCTATCCCTCCATCACAACATGTCTGTGTCACTCGGTGCTCTCACTCTCAATCAATCCATCACTTTCCCTCTCTCCTTCTCTTCTCTCAATCCCTCCTTCAGAGAAAGTTGCTGACACTTCCTGCAAACAGGTCTCACCTCCCTCAATCTCTTTCTTTCATCACCTCTCTCTCTATACCACCATCTTCACATGAAAATCTGCTAACAAGTATCAGATCTGAGAGAACGCACTCTCTGATCTTCACCTACACATCTACAGATATTTGCAGACACACCGGTTGAAATAACAAGCACAAAATGGCTGTGTTATTATTATCATCTCATAATGCTCTGTTGAGACTGAATTTGCTGTCTTTTTGTTTGGGGCCCCCAGGGACCCCAACGATCTATGTCTAACAGCAATTTTAAAATAGTTTCCCTTTCAAATTGAATGTGTTCTTCTGATAATATGGTAACAGGAGGCGACATGTTGATTTAAAGTTTTTCGAAATTGACCTGCAACTGTGATAAATAATTAGAAACGTAAACAAAAGACCACCGACGGGATAACAAACAGCAATGAAATAATGCTATAAACAGTAGCTAAATCAAATAAAAAAGGCAACATAAAACAATCAATTGTCTAAAAAACTAATACAGTTTTTCTGAAATGCTAAAACACATTTTTTGAAACCATCACTCATTTTCTCAAAACCTTCAACACAAATCCAAATTTTCAAACTAAATTCACTGAACCCCTGGCTCTTCTGGCAAAATCAAACATTCGCTTCAAAACCATTTCACCTGTACTCAAAATCAAACAAAGCTTTCAAATCATACACACATTAGTCAATACTATACGCACTACAGATCATACATTAGACACTACATCAAAAATGGAGAACACAGTGCCCAGTGCATGTAGTTACAAAAAAAGAATGTTTACTGTATATAGTAATTATTTAGCAATAAAAAAGAATACACACATACATAAACATACACACACTAAAAATAAATACACACACTCAAAAGAAATCACACCTACGTTTGGTGAATATACTAAAAAATAAAATAAAATACACACATATGTATATGTGTGTGTGTGTGTGTGTGTTTGTATAAATATATATCTATATATCTATATCCATAACTACCTATCAATCAATCTATCTATCTATCTATATATATATATATATATATAGAGAGAGACGTACATATATATATATATATATATATATATATATATGTATGTACACACACACACTCTCGTATTCACACTCTTCTGTACCTCTCAGCTTGGCAGATGCACCTGTGCCTTCTGTGCACTTTCAACTGGCTTATATTTTGTATATTTAAATATTTCAAAACAAGTGTGAAGAATTGTGCATTATTGTGTTGCAGTTGTGCTTAACCTTTGCTTTCTTGTGTTTAGGGTTTTGCATCACAAGTTCATCACAGAGCAAATTGTGTCTTAGTGAGTGAGAATGTGTTTAGACCTTTGCAAAAAGAGTGCATGAAATCTGCAAACAGTGTCTAAACTGCCTTAACTTGTTTTGCAGAAAGAGTGATTTATTTGACAAACTGGTTTAGGCTATTGAGAATTTGGTTTAGAGCAGTGGTTTTCAAACCAGTCCTGGAAGCACCCCTGCCCTGAACATTTTGTAAGTCTCCCTTATCAGACACACATAATTCATGTTGTGCAGCCTCTACTAAGGAGCTGGTGAGCTGAATCAGGTGTGTTAGATGAGGGATACATAAAAAAATGTGCAGGGCAGGGGTGCTTCCAGGACCGGTTTGAAAACTACTGGTTTAGAGTATGGGGTTTAGTCTTTTAACAAATGTGAAAAACTGCAATAACTAATAATTTTACATAAGTATATTTTTATTTCTATTATTCATTTTTAAAATAAAGTCCAAAAAATTGGAGTATTCTGGGAATGCCCTTTTCTCCATAAGCAATTCGGTTTTTACTTACTAAAAACATATGATATAATTTGAACAGTATCTGTAAAACTAAATATGTTTGAATTTACAAGGTAATTCATAATGTTTTAAAAATATTTTACAGTTAAAATTGCATGCATTGTCTTGCATGTATTACACATACCGTGTAACATGTCTTACCTATTTAAATTCATGTATTAAAACAAGATATTTTTCACCATCTACATTAACATTATAGTTAACCATATATATATATATATATATATATATATATGAAGAGTTCAGATGCAAAAGTCTATTTAAAATTATTTCTTTAAAATTAACATTCCTTTCTGGCTACTTTGTATACGTTTCTTTGTACTGGTACTTCAGATTGGGCTGAGGCTGGAATTTAGCAAGTTTTAAGTAAAATGGATGAATTTGATGGATGTATACTATGTGTCAGGAGCATTCACTCAGTATCATTATCTCATTTTTGACCGAGATGCCTTTTAGCTTGCATCTGAACTCTTCATATATAATCAGTAAGATTTTTAAGAAAAGAAGTTTCTTATGCTCATCAAAGTTCCATTTATTTGATCAAAAATACAGAAAAAGTAATATTATAAAATAATATTTTTCTATTTTTATATATTTTATAATATAAATTATTTCTGTGATGCAAAGATGAATTTTCATCAGTATCATTACTCCAGTCTTCAGTGTCACACGATCCTTCAGAAATCATTCTAATATGCTCATTTATTATCAGTGTTGAAAACAGGTCTTTTTTTTTGGAACCTGTAATACTTTTTCCAGGATTCTTTGATGAATTAAAAAAGTTAAAAAGAACAGCATTTGTTCAAAATAGAAATCTTTTATAACAATATAAGTCTTTGAAATCACTTTTTAAAATCAATTTAACACATCCTTGCTGAATAAAAGTATTAATTTCTTTCAAAAAAAGAAAGAAAAAAAATTTACTGACCCCAAACTTTGAACAGTAGTGTATATTGTTAGAAAAGATTTCTGTTCTTTTTAACATTTTATTCATCTAGGAATCCTGAGAAAAAGTATAACAGGTTCCAGAAATAAATTATTATTATTATTTATAATATTAAGCAGCACAACTGTTTCCAACATTGATAATAAATCAGCATATTAGAATGATTTCTGAAGGATCATGTGACACTGAAGACTGGAGTAATGTTAAAAATTCAGCTTTGCATCACAGGAATAAATTATATTTTAAAGTATATTAAAATAGAAAAACACTATTTAAAATTCTAATAATATTTCACATTATTACTGTTTTTTCTGTTTTTTTTTTTTTTATCACTTAAACAGTTCATATATAACATATATATATTATATATAACAAGTAACAAGGTAAGATAATTAGCCCCATATATATGGGGATAATTATCTTACCTTGTTACTTTGTGTACAGTAATAAGAACCAATTATCTATCTGTCTGTCTGTCTATCTATTTATCTATCTATGCTATATATGCAGCAACACGTTTTTTTTTTTCATTGTTGGCGGCAAAGCGGAGCCCACCTTTCATTCATATTCACTTCACTTCACATTCACCGTTACACTTTACACTACAGTCACGTTCGTCCGCGGACCTCATCTATAGCCGTGGTTTCTTCCCAGTCAAAAATCGCCGTCACCGGTGATGCGTCCCGCGGTTAACGGTTTTCTACTGCACAGTCACGCGCGCGCGAGCAAGACGGGAGGCACGAGACCCTGAACTACATAGCGAGGTACGAATATTATCCTGAAAGCTGCCATTAATAACAGCCATAAAAAACGAAACATAGTGAGTCTATAAAATTTAGATTTCTCTAAAAAAAAAAACGATCAGCATTGAAAATAATTTACACACGCTCATAAGGTCACCAGTGGGCGATACTGTCCAAACCCGACTATTTAAAACCCATGACACGAGATCATACAACAAAGCGCTATTTAACCTATAGCGTTACCATAGTAACAAAGTTAAAACACCTTCAGCCGTGTGCGAGAGTGTGACAGAGCGACAGACACACTGAATGGAGTCATTTGGTTTCTTGTGAAGGCGGCTCGTGTCTTACCTCTGTGAACACTGATGGCCAAAGTTAAAATCCAGAGGCAAGTCATCCTGAAGCCCATCTGCGCCTCTGTCACTCAGAAAACACACCATCAATTCATCTTCTTCACGCTGGACTCTGAAACCCCGCGAACCGGTGCTGGTAATGTCATTGGCGGGCAGACGGTCTGCGTTCATTCATTCAGCGTGTGTTTCTTTTCTCCTCAGCAGAAGCGGGCGAGATGTGCGTGGATGAGCGCGCTGGAAAATCTCTTTCTTTCAGCAAATCTCAGTTTTTGATTGTTGAGGAGAGACGCAGCGCTCTGAGATCACCGGAGGACTCGCTCGGTACTGCGTCGATGAAGCTCTCTCTCTCTCTTTCGCTCTCTCTCTTTTCCCTCTCTCTCTCTGCGTTTGTCGTCCTTACACGCTGTTCAATGTCACAGCTCGGCAGATCATATACACACATGCGGACATAAAATTTCATATTTTCACCTATTAAAATCTGCCAGCTGTTCAGTCAGACGACCCAGATTATTCAAATAAGGAGCAGCTGAGACTGAAGAGTCCCTATTATCATACATATAGCATATAGGGGAGACCGGGGCTAGTTGTCACAGGGGCATGTTGTCACAAGGGCTACAGTCGTCCAGTTGCCAAGTGTTTGATTTGTGTTCTCTCGCATGTTGATTTTAAACACCTGGTTCACAACTGTTATTAATCGGATTTTTGTTACCACTCTTTTCTAATTTTTAGTTAGGCTACAAATGCCAAAATATTTCAAGAAAAGGCAGCTGGGTAAACGAGGGAATATAATAAAAACATCATATTATGGAAGTAGATTTTACTAAAAGGCCGTGAAGGCTGTGCTTGCATGGCAAATGTGTTTTTTACAGTGGCAGGTTGGGGCAAGTTGTCACATGCGAAAGCCTGTGTTATGGCCACACCTAGCCTGTTTTTTATATTACATTTTTGTTTTGTGTGTGTGTGTGATTCATAATTTTTCTACTGTTACATTTAGATTAGATTAGATTACATTAGAATAGTTTTAATCTCAATTATTGTCAATAAACAGCAGGCTGTGACAACTTACCTCATATTCCATTAGTAACCGTGAAAATGTTTAATAGCTTTTTTTTATCAAATCACATGTATATTTAATATATATATATATATATATATATATATATATATATGTCAAGATATGAAACATCTAAAAATATATTAAAAATATATTCCAATCAAAAGATTTGTAATGTTTTTTAAAGAAGTCTCTTCTGCTCACCAAGCCTGCATTTATTTTGTCCAAAATACAGCAAAATATTGTGAAATATTTTTACTATTTAAAATAACTGCTTTCTATTTGAATATATTTTAAAATGTAATTTATTCCTGTGATCAAATCCAGAGATCATTCTAAAATTGCTGTTCAAGAAACATTTTTTTTATTGTTATCAATATTTAAAACAACTGAGTATATTTTTTCAGAATTCTTTGATGAATATAAAGATCCAAAGATCAGCATTTATCTGAAATAAAAAAGCTTTTGTAACATTATACCATTCAAAAGAATGGGAATGAAATGACAGAAATTAATACTTTTATTTAGTAAGGATGCTTTCAATTGATCAAAAGTGATGATAAAGACAAAAGCTTTCTATTCATCAAAGAAACCTGAAAAAAATATACTCAGCTGTTTTTAACATAATATTTATAATAATAAATGTTTTTGAGCAGCAAATCAGAACATTAGAATGATTTCTGAAGGATCATGTAACTGGTGTAATGATGCTAAAAATTCAGCTTTGAAATCACAGGAATAAATTACATTTTAAAATATATTTAAAAAGAAAAAAATTATTTTAAATAGTACAAATATTTCGAAATGTTACTGTTTTTGCTGTATTTTGGATCAAATAAATGCAGACTTGGTGAGCAGAAGAGACTTCTTTAAAAAAAACATAAAAATCTTACTGTTTAAAAACTTTTAAAACTTTTAGTGTATATATGTAAAATTACTTTTTTTTTTTTAAATCAATGCCTTATTTAAAAAAAAAAGTTTACCCATGTATGATGCAATTTTAGTAAGTTATAGGGTCAGAACAGGTAGAAACCATAACAACTGCACATTTTCACTTTTCATGTAAATATTAGTTTTATACAAGAAAATTCTAATGATTATTTAGAATAAAAAAACATTTCAATAATTATAATAACAATAAAAACCACTGAAATTAGGTTACCCCAAATGTATATTTATTTTGAAGTTAACAAGGGATCTCTTTTTGTAACAAAAAGCAAATACTGTCTAAACAGACCATCAAACAAACGGAACCCACAATGACGATGATCTCAGAGTTCAGTCCCGTTCAGATGACATCATCGGCCATAATACAAATCAACATACGTGACAGAATAGCTCCACATGATATGAATATTTATTCAAAAGGAAGACTTATCATTCAAAAAAAAAAAAAAAAAAAAAAAAAGAGAGAATCTAACGTAACTCCATTGTAATAATACTTTTAGTGTTTCCTGCATCTGTTTGGTGGGCCAGTGTGAAAATCTTCCACACGCGTAAACACAGACACGCGGAATGAATGTGTGCCGCCGTCTGTGCTCACGAGTGTGTAGACTGTTCAAGGCAACACTAATCACATCAAAACATAATAAAATGGCAAATTATCAACAAAAACAAAAATTATGAAAACTATAATCTACACCTTCCAGTCTAAGACATTTAGTCATCATAAAAATGATATAAAAAAAAAAAAATGAAACATAAAATTACAAACAACAGTATGCACATCTACAGCAGAATAAAAGTAAACAACATAATTTAAAATTAAGCACTGAGTTGATTGATAGCTAACTGGAAGTTCTACTGCTTGTACAGGACAGAGAAAGAGAGATTGAGATGTGTGGGAAATGAAATGCATTATCGCCATCTCGTGGCAATCGATTGTAACTGCTTGTCTCAGAAACTCATTAATGAGGTATGCGGAGGGGGAATCTGAAGGTAGAGGACGGGTTTTGGTTGTAATCAGTCAGTTGCCACTTAGTAGTGACCTACATATGCATTAAACAAATGACCCTGTCATCCCACGTGAATAAAAACACGCCCAAACTAACATTTACGTGGCAGATGTGATGATTTAAGAGTCACTTTCATTTGGGCCAAATGACACTGTATCATTGAAACGTGCAATTTTTGCAAAGCTGCTTTGAAACGAGTTCTAATTTCTTCCTGTAAGAACGGGCGCGGCAATTT
The DNA here is from genome assembly GCA_012976165.1 of Labeo catla. Classification (NCBI taxonomy): domain Eukaryota; kingdom Metazoa; phylum Chordata; class Actinopteri; order Cypriniformes; family Cyprinidae; genus Labeo; species Labeo catla. Next base: position 1,372,426 of record VONZ01000042.1, read on the forward strand.
GTAAATTTTATGGGTGTGGCTTCCGGTCTCATTCCCCTCCAGCTATTTTTAGCTCATTTTGCTGCTTGATATTGCAAACTGGGGTGTCTTACCATATTATTTACCATATTATCTTAATTATGAGCATACTGGTTTGTAGTGCAAACAGTTTTACTGTTTACTGCACATTGTTATTCTTCTCGTTATTTCCCTATAGCGGATAATGAACCAGAAGTCTTTACGGAAGGCTTACTTTTGCGTTGAGGAAAAACGTGGATACAAATAAAAGTCAATTGAACTGGAATAAGTTTCCTAGTTTCGCAAGTTCAGAGAAAAAATCTTGTTCTCCATGTAAATAATGTTCGATTTTTGACCATTTATCATGTTGAAGAGGACATCAGATGTAAAATTTGCTTTTACATAGCGTTTCCATATGAATTTGTCTTAGCAGTTTGCAAACACAACCAACATACAATGCTAAAAATCCATTCATTTGTTTTTTTAAAACCTCAAAATACCTAAACACCCCAATTATCAAGCCGCTTTGATTTTCTGAGCAATATGATGTCATATTGCTTAAGCCCCTCCCACGAACGCTGACGGACTGTCCTTTATTAGCATATTTCCGCCATTTTTTCCACGCTTGAGCAGCTGTAGCATATATCTCGTAAAAGCAAACATTTTCATTTTCTCCAACATCAGAGCCACACAGTGGTTTAGTTTTGTTTTTGATGGTAATGCGTCACTGAATACACAAAAAATGTAAGGGGGCGTGGTGAGCAGAGCTCATTAGCATTTAAAGACACATGCACCAAAACAGGTCAATGTTAACAGAGCTGTTTTCAACAAGCTAAAAAGGGTGTTTTTTCACACAACCATTGAGGAATTGTTACAGACATGTCATAAAGACTTGAATCACACCAACTTGTGGAAAATGGGCATCCGATGTCCTCTTTGAACACAATAAATGTTGGGAAGAGTCTAGGGGAAAATGTCAAACATGCATCGCTCGCATGAGCACTACAACTCATTTCTTAAGTCACAGTTTCAACCTTCTCCTCTATGTAAATACCTACTGCAAAGGAATAAGTGATATACAAATGACAACTGGTCAGAAAACGTCAGCTGGACACATAGCGAAGCAGTATTGCTGAATAACAAATTGAAGCACAATATATGTTTAAATGTAAAGTGTGTAATTTCTAAGCCAACTGAATCAGACTGCATGCCACTGGTTGAGCCAAAGTTATATGTCAGGAGGTCGGGATGCTCAAAAAACAGAGCAGTGTTTTATAGCGCCACAGGAAATCAACCTACAAATGGCTTATTTACAGTCTATTCACATTAAGATTAGAAGTAAGGATTTTAAGCTGCTAAAAATTACACACATTACCTTTAATAAGCCAGATTTAATTAAATTAGATGATTAGCCAACTGTTTTCATTAAATAGAATCGCCTCAGTTTATTGCGTGATGCAACCGACTAAACCCCGAAACTCCCTCCAAATGTCACCATGGATTGTGGTTACAAAGTCTAGAAATAATCTAGATAGCTTTATGACTGCAAGAGGAGGGGGAGAACAGACATGAATTGAATTGTGGAAGAAAGAGAGAGAGAAAGAGAGCAGTAGTTTGTGTTACCCTGCTTTTTCTGAGAGTCCCGCCACTGAAGAACAGAGGAGATTCATTCCTGAAGGTGGCGTGAGTGAGCGAATCACTGGGCCTGATACAATGACACATCAGTGCACAATGTAATGCATTTAGATCGAGGACCTCGTAATAATAATAAGAGTAATAATAATGATAAGAATAATCTTCCCAGGTTGATGAAATGACACTAGACTGTTGCACCAACAGTAAACACCAGAAATCAAACTTGAAGAGAACGTAATTCATACAAATATTACTGAAGTTTTCATAACACCATGTTTTTTTTCTATAGTCCAGATATTTTTTTTTTATCAACTCGGCATTTCCACGCATGTAAGAAAACCAGGCAGGCTCAGAGAGTATATACTGCAATATCAGACAGTGAGGTTAGAGAGAGAGACAGAGATGGAGGATATATTTACAGCACACTGAGTAAAAATGATGCTATATAATCATATATATATGTATTTATAAATTTATATCGGGGGTCCCACACAATGGTTGCTGGGGCTGCTGTTTTTGCCTGGTTATTCTCTGTGTGTGTATGTGTGTATATAATGTAGTGTAACTCATGTGATGCATATGAGTGTATGTATGTGTGTGTGCGTCTGTCAGTGATATTGCCGGGTTGTATGGTTGAAATTCAATTTTGTATTCAGTTAAGACACTTTTTGTTCGGTGTGTTTGCATGCATGCCTGTTACGACTCTGTGTCTTTCAATGGATTTGGGAGCAGACCGTGTGTCCTGAAAGTTCATGCATGCACATATCACTGTGCAACATGTGCCAGACTACATCTGGACCATTTGAGAGGAATGATGGGAGAGGAAGGAAGTGTGGTCACTGTCATATTGCCTCTTTTTATTGTTTATGTCTTGTGTGTTTGCGTCATTATGGTAATGGAGTAATAGTGTGTGTGTGTGTGTGTGTATGTGTGTGTGTTTTTGTGAAAATGAGCCCACGCGCCAGTGCGTAACTCTCACTTCCCTGTCCTGTGTGTCGAAGCTTATTTGAGGTCCTTCAGTTCAAACAGGTCAACACTTGTTTTGTTTTTTTTCCTCACATATTTCCTCTCTCTTCTGCCATCCCTGTTTTTCCCCGTCAGGCTGAGTGAACTGAAGCGTGTGAAGGAAGAGGGTACGGAGGGATGGATCTCTAGATGAAGTACTCTTTCTTGTCATCCACCCCAGAGTGGCCACCCTCAGCATTAATGATGGCTGTGTCTGCATCAGGAGCATCGTCGGAGCCTTTCGCTTCATGAGTCAGGTACGTACCTGAGAGAGAGAGAGAGAGAGAGACAGAGAGAAAGAGAGAGTGAAACCACAGCTGTAACTGTATTCTGTTACTGCTATTTGTATATCATCTTAAATATTAGGAAAAAAATAACAATTTCCTAGAGACATCAGTAGTATTGGTATCAGTGATACTCACCTTCAGTCATAATTGTTTTTTTGTTTGTTTGTTTTTTTACAAATAATAAAAATATACTGTCTTTATATCATTTCTACATTTATTTGAAGATTGAATGTGAAATTATTGCAGTATAAAAATTTCCAAACTTGGTTACACTTTATAATAACTGCATTGACTGCATAATGCTCTCCATTGACTTTGTATTGCGGAAAGCTGCCTCCTTGTCATTTCTGGCTTATAACAAAAAAGAGAACAATGTCTAAAAGCTGCTATGTGACAATGTGTATAGTAAACAAGCTAAAAAACACAGAACTACATTTTTATAAGCTATTGACCACCATAAACAAGCGTTTAAGGACACAAATAGTTGTGAATATCAGGGTAATTCACGTTGAGCCATTCAGTTGGATAATTTCTCCAGCAAAAGGAAGGTAAGGAAAAGGAGCACTGACACAGACTAATAAAATGTAGTTTTTCAATATAACTCCTCCTCTCAGGTTTACATAACGGTGGTGAAATAAACCTTTGACATGGTTAAAAATAATGATTGTTTCCTGTTGCGGTTAAGTTTCCCTCCAGGATGTAAACTCCCCGCGTAGTTCTCAGTAATATGACACGTTGTGCTCTACTATGGGGCCTTAAAGGAGAACTCCATCCAAGATGTTCATGTCTTTCTTTCTTCAGTCGTGAAGAAATTATGTTTTTTGAGACTGGACTGATATGGTGCCCCTGATTTTGAACTTCCAAAATGCAGTTTAAATGCGGCTTCAAACGATTCCAAATGCGGTTGTAAACAATCCCCGCTGAGGAAGAAGGGTCTTATCTAGCGAGACGATCGGTTATTTTCATTTTAAAAATACAATTTATATACTTTTTAATGCCAAACGCTTGTCTTGTCTTACTCTGCTTGGACTGTTTTTGCTCCGGTTCATGACACTAAGGGTATGTCGAAAAAGTCCAATCTCATGTTCTCCCTCAACTTTAAAATCGTCCTATATCGCTGTTTTACCTTTTTTGTTAAGGGTGTTTGATCTTCTTTGCATGTTCACTTTGCAAAGACTGTGTCATTCAATTGTATGTAATGAAAATTACTGATTGTTCCGCTAGACAAGACCCTTCTTCCTTGGCTGGGATTGTTTACAACCGCATTTGGGATCGTATTTAAACTGCTTTTTGGAAGCTCAAAATAGGGGCACCATATCAGTCCATTATATGAAGAAAAATGCAGAAATGTTTTCCTCAAAAATCATAATTTCTTTACGACTGAAGAAAGAAAGACATGAACATCTTGGATGACAAGGGGGTGAGTGCATTATATGTGAATCTTTGTTTTGGAAGTGGACTTCTCCTTTAAACGCTTGTTTTTTGGGTAGACGGCTTATAAAAACGTAGTTCTGTGTTTTTTAGCTTGTTTACTGTACACCTTGTCACATTGTTCTGTTTTGTTCTGTTTTAATTTCTTTCTTCTGTTGAAGACTTTGAAGAATGTTTGTAAGCAGTTGCTGGTAGTTGCTGCCAAATACTATGGAAATCAATGGCTCCCAGCAACTGTTAGCAACATTCTTCAAAATATCTCTTGTGTTCAGCAAAGGAAAGGAATTCATTCACATTTGGAACAACATGACGCTGAGTAAATGAAAAAATTTTCATTTTTGGGTGAACTAGCTTTAACAAAGCAATATTTTAGCAAGTCTATTAGGCTGCAGCTACACGTCAAGATCCAATATTTTCACATATTTGTTTTTTTCTCACCCTTTTCACCGTCTGTGTTTACATTAATACCTCATTGAAGACTACATACAGTATGATCCTTCAGTGCACGGCTGCATTAAATCCTTGTTTAGCATTTTTTCCCCCCTTGTTCTGAAACCGATTTTCGCAGATGTATAGTTTCTGACAGCTTTTCTTGAGCTGTACGCTGTAAGTCATAGAAAGATACAGAGGGAAAGCTGCAGCACAGTTGTGATGATCTGTTTACAGTGTCCCTCTGTGCAGTGACACACTCTGTCAGTCTTTGTCAATTGCTGCTCGCACTCTACAAAATAGCTGTTTTTAAGGAGATATAAAAAGGGACAGAATTGTTCTTGCGTTTCTGAAATACTATGCAGAAATCAAAATTTCTGAACTCCCTCCTCTCGGTTCACCTAGTCCACTAAACTATAAAAAGTAACTAGTTTGGAGTGTCTCGCAATTATGATGTCAGAACTACCAGCACTAGAGTTAAAGGGATGATTCATCCATAAAATTAAAATTATGTCATTAATTACTCACCCTCATATCATTCCAAACCCGTAAAGACCTTCGTTCATCTTCGGAAACACAAGTTAAGATATTTTTGATGAAATCTGAGAGCTTTCTGACCCTGCATAGACAGTAACACAACTACCATATTTAAGGCTAAGAAAGGTAGTAAGGACATTGTTAATAGTCGTGGTACTCTTGTGAACGCATGCCGGAGACACAGAAGAGAAGAAATTGTTGAATAAAGTTGTCTTTTTTGTTTTCTTTGTGCACAAAAAGCTTCATAACATTAAGGCTAAACCACTGATGTCACATGGACTATTTTAAAGGGGTCCTATTATGCTCTTTTTCAAAGTCTTGATTTTGTTTTGGGTGTATACTAGAACATGCTGTCATGCTTGGTGGTTCAAAAAACATGTTATTTTTCACATAATTTACATTACAATACCTTTCTCTCAGCCTGGCACAAATAGCTCGATTAGTTCTGGGTTTAATAAAGGCCCGCCTTCTGAAAAAAGGAAATGTGTTATGATTGGTTAACTATCCCAGTGCGTTTCGATTGGTGAACAGCTTAGACAGCAATGCACTTTTTATGAATGGAGCGCTGCGGCTCTCCGCGCTGCGGCTCTCCGCGCTGCATCGCTAAAGTTTGGCTAATCCCCCACCTCGTCCCTACATACCCCCTAACAATTCGAATTTCTGTAGGTGGGATTTAATTTAATGATATTCTAAAGGACCGCGTTGTGCATGCGGAAAACAAACGCTGCAGTCCAAAAGGGCCATTTATTGTAGTTCTTGGAAAGAGATTTTGTAAATGGACTTTGAGACTGTAACTTCGTAGATTTTTTTATGCCCAAAGATGCACACCACACACTGACTAAAATTAAAAAAGTGAAAAAGCATAATAGCACCCCTTCAATAATGTCCTTACTACCTTTCTAGGCCTTGAATGTCTCAGTTGCATTGCTGTCTATGCAAGGTCAGATAACTCTCAGATTTCATTAAAAATATCTTGTGTTCAGAAGATGAACGAATATCTTATGGGTTTGGAACGACGTAAGGGTGAGTAATAATGTCAGAATTTTAATTTTGGGGTGAACTATCCCTTTAAGGTGTAACATACACGTAATGTATGTAGTAGGGATGTCAAAATTCTCAATATAATATCGAACCGTACGACATCCACAGTTCAATACGCGCTTGTGAATTGCGTTTTTTCACTTTTGCATTTAAATAATTCTGCTGTATTATTTCTCTCAGAATTTGCTGTGTGTGCTCGTGATTTGGCTGGAACGGAACGTAATCAGTGCTACTTCTTTGACGCGTATGTGGATTTTCTGCACGAGGGCGCCCTCTGGCATCCAGTATGAATGAAACTCCTATTTTGCGTAAAAATCGAAAAAATAATACCTCTCTCAAAAGAAATATTAAGCAGACAGATATAATAATCCACGCATTTTCCAGTGTACAGATGTTTACAGGAGTATTTTGTTGTTAATTTGTTGCAAAAAAAAAAACACACACACACTGATGTGGCAAGCTATTAGAACCAAACCGAAAACAGTGGTACGTATTGAACCGTGGACTAACTGTATTGTTGCATCCCTCGTATGTAGTATTTTTATTAATTTATTTTTTAAATAAAATTAATGCAATAAAATTTGCTGTTATAATAAAAATCAACAATCAACATTAGTGGTAACACAATAGGGTAACAGTACTTTTAAAATTATTGTTCATCTACACTATATCAACATATTAACATACTTCCACCCCATAGCCAGACATAATAAAGGTCATTTGCATACAGATATCTTAAAGCTACAGATGCAAATTCAATTCCAAAGGCACAAAAATGAAAAAGTATAGAATATGAACACATATTTTTAATTACTATTGATCTTGAGTAATTGATATGCATTTATAATATAGCAAGGACATTCGACCTAGTATGTGCCTGCACTTTGTTCTCTCATTCCATGTTTATAAACTCAGCATTTTCATTTCATTTTTTTCCCAGCCCATTTTTCTTGTTTTTTTTTCTCTTGGTGCACTGTTGCAGTGAGACACGTGGTTCATTTACAAGTATAATATCCCAGTCAACAATGAGATTTTAAATCAAGCGTCTAAAATGTTTGTTGACGCTTGAATTCAAGACAAAATCCATAAAAAATCTTTTTTTAAAAAAGCTGCTGATGGGGCAGGATGCTCCCAGACCCTCTGTCAGGAATTTGAACACAGTCCCACAAGGTTATAAGCCCTACAGACGCCCCAGGTGTGTGTGTGTGTTTATCTGAGATCTCTTTGTGTCTGATTAGGTCTGTGCATGTGTGTGAAAGAGTGCTAGGGATTTCTTTGTGTCTGATTAGGGTCGTGTGTGAGCATGCGGTACCTTTGTGTCTGATGAGGTATCTGCCGAGGACGATGAGGAGACAAAGCATGATGAAGACAATGACAGCAACCACTCCACCAATCACAGCATGGTCTACTCCTGAGGTGGGGGACATCGCTGTGGGGTCTGAGAAATGGACAGAAAGACAGGTAGACAGTTGAAGCTGTGCAGAGAGGACTGAAAGACAACAGATGTCCTAACAATAGAGACCAGGCAAAATCAGAGAAAAGTTTAAGAGAGACTTCAGCTAAAACTGAAAAACGTACAATCTTTACAAACACAGTAGAGGTCATTCATGTACGGTAATGCTGGAAATCCTCCCAAATCTGATTTTGATTCGAGGAGTCACAATGCGATTACGAGCAATACGCTTTGAGTTTCCATAATTGATTCCGCTATTTTTCTGTTTATCTCTGTGAAGCTGCTTTGATACAATCTGTATTGTATAAAGCACTATATGATTTGACAAAACAGTCTTTTAAGCAATGAAATAAAGCTGCACATATTTTGAAATATAACAAAAGACCTAGTTATTCACTTTCATCCTTTTCAAAGTATACGGAGGCTGCACAATAGATGGAAATGTGCAATATGATTTTTGAAAAGTTACGTTTTTAGAAAACTTCAAGTTAATGTGACATGAATCACTAATGGAAATTTGTTCTAAAACTATTGAGACTGATGCAAATTTGTATCTGGTTTTGAGAAAAGTTTGCATACCTGAATAAAAGTGAATCACGATTATTCACAACCACCTGCTCTGACAAAATTACAACCCCTCTCATAAAACTGCACATGCTTTTTTCCATAAACAACAGTATTATTTAAAATTACATTACTATAAATTTTAAATCTATTTTTTGCCAATTGCAAATTCCCGTGAGAAAGCATCACAATGCATGAATCTTTTTCCCAGCTCTAATGCACAACAACGCTCATCTTAGGAAGCAATTTCAAGCGATTTTTCCTCTTTAATAGGGCCCTTGACATTTTCAAGCAAACTGAACTAAAATATCTCACACAAGATGATAATCACTGATAGCTTTTCACATTTAAATATAGAGAAAAGAAGCACAGGTCTTGTTTCCTGTTATTTCACATTACGCATACTACCATTTTATAAGTCTGGGGTCGGTAAGTTTTGAAAAAATGCTCATCAAGTCTGCATTTATTTGATAAAAAATACAAGAATATTCTAAAATATATTTACAATTTAAAATAACTGCTTTATATGTTAATATATTTTCAATTAAATTTATTCCTGAATTTTCAGCATCATTATTCCAGTCTTCAGTGTTAGATGATCCTTCATAAATCATTCTAATATGCGATTTTGGTGCTCAAGAAACATTTATTATATCAAATGTTGACAAGTTTGAAATAGAAATCTTTTGTAACATTATAAATATCTTGGTTTTGATTAAAGTTATGCATACTTGCTGAATAGTATACATTTCTTTCAAAAAATCTTACTGACCTCAAACCTTTGAATGGTAGTAGTTCATATACTGTGTAAAGTGTATTTGTAATGGGCTGGCAAGCGACTACAATGTCATTTTCCATCTACCGTGAACTCCCAAGAGCCGCTGACCTCTCTGTTTGAAAGGAAACACATGAATAATCAAAAGCAAGATTTCAGCGAAGAGTCTATCATAAGCTTCAGTGACTTTGCCTGGACTCAGAGAGCGTGAACGACATCCATCACTCCCACCCACAGCACGATCTCTGTCTCCTTCTCAAACAATACTCCATCAAAACAAGACAAGTTAACAGTCACCCTGACGCTCGCACGCTTCAGGAGAAGAAAAAAACGGAGGGCGATAGATGAGAGCAGAAAGGATGAAGGAGGACGAACAGAGTGAGTGCCAAGTGACACGACAAGAAGCCCTGAGAGCGACAGAGAGAAAAAAGGAACTGAGAGAAGAAAAGTGAAAGAGAAAAAAGGAAAAAAACAAAGAAAGAGTACAGGAAAAAGTAGAAAGCACTAAACAGATAATGTCTTTTTCATAGGGGGCATTTAAGGACAAGACTGCTTTATACTGGTAATTATGCATGCACTGATATTAAAATAATTATTGTCTGATATTAATACTTTAAAAATACCACATTAAAACTGAAATGAATCATTGTCAATGCTATAGTGCTACAACTTAATTTAGGCATCACAATGTTATAATGTAAAGTATAAAAATACTTATTATTAAATGATCACTTTTTAAAGAATTTTAAGTAAGTGACAGATGATGCCAAAGGTAATCTAAATGTAAAATTAGAAGAAATTGTTATGATGCACTGCGATTATTACCTGGCAGAGTGTATATATGGCTGTCTTAACACACTGGCAAACAACACATTAAATTAGGCCTTTTTTCCAAGGCTTTATAGCTATTTTTGCTAAGCAACTGAGCTCTTTGACGTCAGAGTTGAGTGAATTTTGTCTGTGCTTTCTAAACTCAAGCACACAGAAAGAAATCACACTGAAGTCCCTTTTTGAAAATGACAGTCCAGATACGGTTCATGCAGACTCACTGATGTGCCATTGATGATGATTTGCTTCCAATTCATTTCTCATTGCTGTTTTTCTCTGCGGAAATTGACTTCGGCGAGCGTCTCGCACTTTTTCGCATCTTTTGCAATGCATTAAATAGCGAATTAGTTTAGATAATAAAATATTAATAAAAAAACTGAATGAACATTTTGTTCAATATGTGGCACATTCTCGTTCCAAGTCATTAGCTAGCTATAATGGTAAAGAGCTGCTGTTAGCACTCATGGCACAGAGAGAAGAGGGTGTTTGCAACCTCGTAGTTTGGAGAAAAAAAAATCACGGTCAACCTGAGTTATATTTGTCTTATAAGTTAATCATGTAATGATCATGATGTGATGTCTTTATAGGAATTTTATGCTGCAACCCTCTACAGTGTGAGTAAATCTTCACTCTGAGCAACTAAATAATGTCTAACATTAGCCACTTGCTAAGAGAGTGCTTTCACGACATGTCATCAATGGGCCATATTTGCGGCACTGAATGTAAACAATGCGACTGAACTGAACAAAACTTGCATATTTAGCTGACTATTGCTGCTGAAAATGGTCAATTATTGTTGTTTTGGGCTATACTAATTGGTCAGACCAGGAAAAACATTTGGAATACTATAGACTGACAAAAGTTATAACAAATCAAGGAGAAGAGTGCAAAAAACGGTCTGAGGAACAAAAGGCATTTGTGGTTAACCAAACTGAACTAGGATTTCCAGAGTAAGAATCTTAACATCATTCGTGTTTGTTTTTATCTTTTCTGGTCAGGTAGGTGTAATATTAGGCTAATATCTTAATTAATAATGCTTGTACGTAGCTTTACCACCTATTATCTTTAGTTTGTCAAAATGTTGCACCCTTTCCTGCTTGCTAAGTACTTCTCTATATGATTTAGCAGCTTCCACACATTTTTTCTGTGGTTTAGACAGCATAAATTAGCAGAACAACGTATTCAGTAGTACATTAACTGTGTGATCCATGCTGTTGTTTACATCCGAGTAACTCCAATATGGCTACGCATCCGGGAAACTGAACAAATCATGGCGTAAGTGCAAACCCTCTAATCATCTCATTGGATGTGCAGCATATTTGACTCTAGTGTGAAGGCCCACAATTTGCCGTCACTTTCCTGAGAGCAGAATTGACGCACTACATGTAAACAATATTCTTTGTTGTATTTTCCTGTCAAATTAACAGAGTTCATTTTGAATTCTTCAGCTTTTAAAGTCCCCATGAAATCAAAATTGAAGTTTTTTGGCTTTTAGTATAAATATGTTAGCCTTTACTATAAGCTAATGTGTTTTAAAACAATGACAAAACTCGCATTTACAAGATATAAGCATTCAAAACGTACAGTCTCTAACTTCCACTAATAGGGATCAAAGATTTTGATGACATCACCCTGCACTTCATCTTCTCATAAAACTTTCTGTCCAATCAAATGCACTCTACAATGGACCTTTCTCACATTTCCTGGTTTCTCATAGCGGAAGTAGTCATAGTTAGGTAAAATCTGAGAGCAGTGATTGGGAGAGTGACACAAATATATTTTTTGCATTCCCATTTGGTCAAATAGCAAAAGAAAAACTACACGATAGTGTTTTCACGACTTTCAGTCAAATTAAAAAAAATGAGAGAGACTGATATCGGCAGTCAGAAGAGAGAACAATGTCAAATTTACCGTCCCTCCCATAGACGCAGCATTAGAAACACCCTCACATAGCGTTACATAGCGCACATAGTTTTTTTGCAACTTGATGAAAAGGTGATATAATACAAAGTATAGCGTTATAAATACACAAACATATTTTTAAAAATCAAAATATAAAAAAGTTTAAAGGATATATGATGATGATGACCGTTAAAACGCGTCATCACATGCTTGTGAAAAGGGTCCATCCGGCGCGTCCCGCTCCCTACACTACAAATACACGCTAAAGCTGCGGCTGAAACCGGTCACTTGTTCACAGAATTAGTATTTTCTGTACGGTGAATGGCATGTAGTGCACGGCATGTAGTGCACTATATAGGGGATTCACTATATAGGGAACGATTCAGATTGTAAATATGCTTTCAAATGGGGCGAAAGAGGTCTGTTTTCGTGCTGTTTTACACGAACCGCCGCAGCGCGCGCACACATTCTCTGGTCCAGAGCGGTCCAGAGACGCGATAGCAAGGAGCGGATCATATGACCATAAAACATCAGACCGATTTGAACTCTACACAGAATAGTATATTTTATAGCGATTTGGATGAGATTGTGGCTGTCATACGCTGTCAAATGCGGCTTCACTGAGCTCAACGGCTCTGGCCCAAACTGATATAAACAAAACGCTATTGGCTATAATAAAAGCACACCCGTAAGATACTGTCGGTTTTCCGGAAGTGGGCGGAACTAATGCGCAAACGGCAATCTCATTGGCTGGCGCTAACCTATTATCGTCCCTGTTTTGATTTCAGCAAATCACTTCGAGCGAACGCAGACAACCTGATTAATATTCATGAACCCAGCAGCTCGTTAATCCCATATTAATCCTTAGTGCATTTATATTGTTATTAGTAGTACAATTTGTATTATTGCTATATATAAGTATTATTGTTAGTTTTTTTCCCCTTTTTTCAAGAAACACTGAATAACTAACATCTTGAGCACCACCACCACCAGTCCTAAATTCAGTTAAATTGACAAATTCATACATGGTTACCACGTTTTCGTTCTAATTATCATTAAATAATGCTTGATTTTCATAATATCATATTATAATGCTTGACTGACTGATGTTAATTGTGTACTTTCAGATATTTAAAAAGCTGTGCCAATTTACAAATTTAAGCTTTTTATATATCCAACTTTTTCTTCAATGCGTAAGTAAGCCTATGGGTGAGACTTGTGGTTCATTACTTACGGCAGCAAAACAAGCTGTTTTGTACAGCTAAAAATAGCTGGGCATGGATGAGACTGGAAGCTTGACCCATAAAATTTACTTGCATATTCTTATGAAAAAAGCTGAATTTATACTTTATGTATAAAGAAAAAGTATATCAGTCAGGTGAGTAAACAAAAAAATGTTCTAGCCAATGGCAATTCTACTGTCAAGGTGTACATAGAGGGTTGTGTTGGAGAAATTACTATGCAATGCTGGAAATAAAAACCTTCTTTTATAAATTGCTCATTTTTCAAGGAAATCTCCTAATTTAGCTCTCTCCAAACTGTTATGGCACAGTGTTAAAGATTAGCACCAAGGCAATCAATTTATTATGTGATAAACAGTTTGATTCGATACAAAAATAGTTTTTTCAGGGTATTAAAGCATGTCCTCCTTTGACGTCCATACAAATAGAACAGCCTCTGGCCCCCCGTTGGGATCCCACGGTGTTGCGCATTTTTGAGCAGAGATTGTAGTCTCCCCTGGGGGAGGGTCTCTGCGTGATGCACTCGTGTTGATGATGCAAATGGACTACGGTTTAAATTAGCACAATGTGGAAAAAGACCCACGAGGAAGGAGCAGAATCGAACTCGCAGCATGTAAAGTGACAGAAATCGGCATCCCTTATCAGTCAGGCTCTGCAAATGACCACATTGATAAAGGGGGAAGATGCATTTCCAGGTTCAAACGATTCATCGCTGATGACTTAGATTTGCTTGTTCCAACAGGCTACAGATGGCTGGACCTCCCTGTAGCAAAAACCGAGTTGCATCAATAATATCTCATTCACTCAAAGCGAGATTGTTTTCAAATTGGCTGAAAATGCAGTTTTTGGCGTCAACGTAATTCAGTTCTAAGCTTTCAATGAAGCAACAAATTTGCGCTGATATTAATAGTTTTCCATGTAATATCAAATGCTTTGCCTTCATTAACAACGTTCCTGCATCATTAACTATGTTCATAATGACAGTGCAATTCAACAGAGTTGTAGCTAAAAAAAACCACACACCCAGAACCTTCATAAATTGAGACTAACAGACAAATGAAAGACAGAGAAAGGAGAAAGAAAGGGACAGAGATTCAAACAAAGGACACTACTGAAAGAAAGAAAGAGGAATAGAAAGAGAAAGTTAGAGAGTGAGGTGACAATACCTGCAGCGTTCACTCCGGCTTCTTCTCAAGAAGATGAAGGGATGAATGGATGGGTGGATGGATGAGTGGATGGATGGATGGATGAGGACCACATGAGTGGAATGTGAAGCAAGAAAAGGAACAAAGAGAAACGATGAAATAACGTGTGCGAGCGTGCATGTGTGTGTGCTCAATGAACACTACCAAAAAAATAAGTATCTCCAAAGAGTATTAAAGAGGATTTCACGTAGCGAAATAATGAAATAATTGAAGCGAATGTTTTCTGGAGGGAAGGTGTGGTGTCAGATTGTGTTTCTGGATAATCACAGGCTTTGCCGTGAGATGTGCCTGGTTAAATCCTGCATTACAGTCAAAGCCGACAGCAGATGCTGCTCAACATGCTTCTGTGATACTGCACTGAAGATCTCAATATACATCTCAATCTTTCCCGCACGCACAAACACAACCTGCTCGATTATGAAGTGACACATTCAAGCTGTTCCACCCACACACCAGGGATGGGCATTTCGGTCGTTTTGTCTACACAGGTACACAAAAGATGAATCAAGCAAGTTCTCAAGAGCTTTGGGGGGGTCTGCACATCTGTGTGTGTGTTATTTTTCATTTTTAGACATGAACATGACACGCATTAGAAAAAACAGCTCTAATGGAAATTCCAAACCGTTCCAACACTGTAAGACTTCCTTCTTTGGAACAATAAAGGGTACTTTTTTGAAGAATATTCTTAATGTGAATAAGGACTGAGAGGAGTTAAAGGAGTAGTCCACTTTTAGAACAAAAATTGATGGATAATGTATTCACCCCTTGTCATCCAAGATGTTCATGTCTTTCTTTCTTCAGTCGTAAAGAAATTGTTTTTTAAGGAAAACGTTTCAGGATTTTTTTTCATATAGTGGACTTCTATGATGGCCCGTGTTTGAGCTTCCAAAAAGTAGTTTAAATGTGGTTTCAAACGATCCCAGCCAAGAAAGAAGGGTCTTATCTGTTATTTTATTGTTTGAAGCCTTATTTAAACTGCATTTTGGAAGTTTAAAATCGGGGCACCATATCAGTCCATTTTATGGAGACAAATCCTGAAATGTTTCCCTCAAAAAACATAATTTCTTTACGGCCGAAGAAAGAAAGACATGAACGTCTTGGATGACAAGGGGGTGAGTACATTACCTGTAAATTGTTGTTCTGGAAGTGGACTTAGAACAGAGCTTGAAAATCAAATCAGTTCAATTCACTCACAAATCATTTGGAACCAATGATAATTTCATGGTGTTTTTGAAAATAAAAAATTAGTTCATTTCCAGAATAACAATTACCTGATAATTTACTCACCCCCATGTCATCCAAGAAGTACATGTCTTTCTTTCTTCAGCTGAAAAGAAATTAAGTTTTTTGAGGAAAACATTCCAGGATTTTTCTCCATATAGTGGACTTCAATGAGGATCAGCAGGTTGAAGGTCCAAATTGCAGCTTCAATGCAGCTTCAAAGG
Source organism: Labeo catla (assembly GCA_012976165.1). Classification (NCBI taxonomy): domain Eukaryota; kingdom Metazoa; phylum Chordata; class Actinopteri; order Cypriniformes; family Cyprinidae; genus Labeo; species Labeo catla. The sequence goes on from VONZ01000042.1 coordinate 1,388,201, forward strand.
ACTCTACATGATCTCAGCAGAGGAATAAGGGTCTTATCTTGCAAAACATCTGACATTTTCTAAAAAAAAAAAAACAAAAAACATATACTTTTTAACCTAAATGCAGGTGGTTAGCTCTTCCTCTGTGTACTTCAGTTCAAAATGGTTGGGTAGGACGAAAAACTCCAACTTCAAATCCGTCCGTCATTGTTGTTTTACCCTTTTTGCAAAGGGCACATTTTTTGCACATTCACTTTGTAAACGCTAGGTTGGGACTTCCACCTACATTAAATGTGACCTTACCATTACTTGGTAATGTGTGAATTTGAGCTAGTGCAAGATGAGCATTTGTGGTTAAAAAATGGTGGTTAGAAAATGACCAATTGTTTCGCTAGATAAGAGCCTTATTCCTTGACTGGGATCGTGTAGAGCCCTTTGAAGCTGCACTGAAACTGCAATTTGGACCTTCAACATGTTGGCTCCCATTGAAGACCACTATATGGAAAAAATCCTGTAATGTTTTCCTCCAAAACCTTAATTATTTTCGACTGAAGAAAGAAAGACATGAGCATCTTGGATGACATGGGGGTGAGAAATTACTCTGGAAGTGAACAAAAGAAATATGTCATTCAGGTTTGGATTAACATATACAAACGAAAATAAATAAATATCCGCATTACAGAATAACCCCGTTATCTAATCTGTACATGGTTGTTACTGGATGTTGTTCAGTGTGAAATGTTTTGAAGTTTAAAAGTCAAGGCAATTATTGTGTTGTCATGGTTGATCATTGCGGTCTTTTCTCAGAGCACTTGGGTAATCATGCCCATCCCTATCCCACACACACACACACACACACACACACACACAGAAACCGGTAACTGTGATCAGCAGCACAGCAGTGCCATTTTAAACCATGGTTAGGTTTGTGTATGTGCACGATGGATTACCTGTAAAGGTGTACACTCCATTCAGCCGAGGAACAGATGATGGAGTGGCAGGGGAGGAGGAAGAGGGGGGTGAGGGAGGGGTGCGAGCAGGAACAGAGGAAGGCAGAAGAGTGAGATCAGGGAAGAGAGCGTTGGAAAGAGAGGTGGTGGGAATTTCAGGAGAGGGAGGGAGAGTGGAAGGAGCAGAAGTGAGAGGAGGGAGAGTCGAGAAGGAGGTAAGAGTGGATGTGGAAACGGTAGTGGAAGACGACGAAGATGAGGGTGGAGGAAGAGTTTCCGCTTCAGTAGTTGGTAAAACTGAAGTTTCAGGAGAAAAGGTGGGAAAAGCAGAGGATGAAAGGAGAGTTGAGGTGAAAATAAAGAGGTCTGAATCTTGCTGGTCTTGATGATGAAGGAAATGAAGATGAAAAATAAGATGGATGATAGATGGGAGGGACAATGGAATAGGAAAAAAAGAACACGTCATGCAAAAAGAGAAACAAAAAGAAAGGAAAGTAAAATTCAGAAAAAAGAGACGTAAGGGTAAACGTAAAACAGCAGAAGAAATAAACAATGACGAAAACACCTTTTCTCTCCATTCCACCCCATTCCTCATTTGTCTCTCGTTAATTACCTTGTACCAGAAGGGTGTGCGTCACGTCCCCCATGCCGATCCCGTTATCAGCCTGGCACTCATAAACACCATTATCCGACTTGTTGAGAGATTCAAAGTGCAGGAACGCACCATCCACCTTTGCCAGCGGGGGGAGCTCCCCGTCTTTTCTCCGCCACACAAACGCAGTTGGTCTGAAAGAGAGAGAGGGAGAGAGATTACATTACAAAACGGACCACATATACATCGTTTTGAAATTTCACATCAAAAGCAAAGCAGAAAGAGTCGTTTAATTGAGCAGATTGAAGGGTTTTGCAATTTGGCACACTATCAAAAGAGCTGAAGAGCACAGAGGGATGCACTGGAAAGCGTCCCGAACACAGAGAAGCTCAGTCACATGTCAAGTGAAACGAACCAGACTTGATCAAATGGGAAGGAAAACCAGGTGGCCAAACCACCAGTGCTGCGACACACCTGACCTGGAAGGTCTTGCGAATCAAATGTCCAGAAATAGCTGCTATCGTTAACACAATTAGGAATAAAAGTGAATTTCTGGGTGGACAACAACCGGCGTGATGGGATTTGGGATAGGGCCAATGATTGTGTTCAAATAGATTTCCTAAACACCCTCCCTGTTTTCCACTGGTTAGCCAAACTGATAGCCCCGCCCAACCCCATCCGAAATTCCCGCTATTGGTTGAGCCGGTGTTGCTGTGTTGTGCTGGTCTGGTACTCAGATGAACAGAGAAATGTTTTGATAGTGTCACAGTGTTCACACTTCCTAAGGACGTTTACCTACTGCTGGGATAAAAGAAGGTATTTTAGCATCAAAAAATTACACACTTCACCTTTAAAATCCTCTCAATATGCCAAACTAACTGTGGCTTTTTCTCTGTGTGCTCATACCGTGTCCAAATCAGCGTGTCTGTGTGTGTTACAGGGATTTAGAGAACTACGGTAAGAACGCAAGCGTATCATTATTTGAGAGTGTGAATAATCCAAATAGTATAATTTTTTTTATTGATGTTGATAGAGCGGTGAAGTTATGACTAAACTAATATCTCAGTGTACTTGCAATACAGTAAGACACCAAAACAAGCAGATATGAGAGGCAGCGTTTCACATAGAGACTGGCTAATATATGACACTAATGTAAAGCATCACATTTGAATTTATTACAATTTAAAATAACTGTTTTCTATTTTAATATTTAAAATGTAATTTACAGTTCATTAAAAATGTTAACTATTTTACCAAAATAAGGTTGTTGCCTGAATGATCCACACCTGTGTTTTTTTTTTTTTAGTTATAGTTGTTCATTAGTCCCTTGTTTGTCCAGTTAAACTGCCCACTGTTCTTCTGAAAAATCCTTCAGGTCCCACAAATTCTTGGGTTTTCCAGCATTTTTTTTGTATTTGAACCCTTTCCAACAATGACTGTATGATTTTGAGATTCATCTTTTGACACTGAGGACAAATGATTGACTCATATGCAACTGTTAACGAAGGTTCAAACGCTCACTGATGCTTCAGAAGAAAACACGATGCATTAGGAGTCAGAAGGTGAAAACTTTTTGAATTTGAAGATCAGGGTAAATCTAACTTATTTTGTCTTCTGGGAAACATGTAAGTATCTTCTGTAACTTCTAAAAGACAGTACTAAATAAAAATATATAATATTTAGGCAAAATAAGAAAAATGTACACATATCAATTCTGCTCACAAGTTTTCACCCCCTGTCTCTTAATGCATGGTTTTTCCTTCTGGAGCATCAGTGAGTGTTGAACCTTCTGTAGTAGTTGCATACAAGTCCCTCAGTTGTCCTCAGTGTAAAAAGAGGGATCTCAAAATCATACAGTCATTGTTGGGAAGGGTTCAAATACACTAAAATGCTGGACAACCAAAGAATTTGTGGGACCTTAAGGATTTTTCTGAAGAACAGCAAGCAGTTTAACTGTTTAGGACAAACAAGGGACTCGTGAACAACTTCACTAAACAAAATCACTAAACAAAAAAAGACAGCTGTGGATCATTCAGGTAACAACACAGTATTAAGAATCAAGGTGATGTATTTTTATTTTTATTTTCTCTTGTGGACTACATGTAAACATCTTTTACGTGAATTATCTTATTCAGTTCAGTACTAAATAAACAATAACATGCATTTTGTATGATCCCTTTCATTTTGGTAAAATAATTAACATTTTTAATGATTCTGAAAGGGGGACGTAAACATTTGACCTCAACTGTATTCCTTTGATGGCAAAGCAGAATTTTCAGAAGCCTTTACTTCAATGTCTTCAAAGTCACTTGATCCTTCAGAAATCATTCTAATAGGCTGATTTGGTGCTCACGAAACATCATTATTATCAACGGTGAAAACAGTTGCGCTGATTAATGTGTCACTTTTGGTAAGTTTAATGCATCCTTGCTGAATAAAAGCATCTTACTGACACCAAATGTTTCTAGACAATAATTCAGGTGAAGAAAAATCATTACAGACCCTGTAAATGCCACCTCTGATACTACAGGTATCTTCTTCATATACAGCCCTCCTATTTGTGCTCCCATTCCAGTAAGAAAGCGATAGAGCGTAAAAGCAAATGAGAAAATGCGACAGAGAGACACTATGGGATGTCTAAATGGGGTTGAATAGCTCTCGGTGTGGTACTAATGGATGTCAGGAGCAATAATGAGCTGTAATGCGATCCTGCACCAGTAGAGGGTGATATTCAATTACATTAATGTCTATTTCCAGCGAGAAATATTTATGTGATATAACCAGGCTTAAGTAGCTAAAAATGTAATAAATACATCTGAAATAACAACATTTCACCCTTTAGCTTCAGAAAGTGAGTTGCTGAACTCGCTAAGATCATAGAGGGTGTGTTTTTAAAACAAGCCTGTGTAAGGGCATCTCTGATCCCTCTCTGTTTTTCATGTAACAACAACATAAATATCTCAGTGATACTGTCAAACCAAACACTGTATGTGTGTGTGTGTGTGTGTTAAAGAGAGAAAGGAGATCAATAGGCTGACCATTTTCAGCTTCATACATAAAACATGAATGTCAAGAATGGAAATGAGAGAGAGAGTGTGTGTGCCTTACTCTGGATTTCCGTTCCCCACACACTGCAGGAAAAACTTCTCTCCTTCTCTGGGCAGGTCACTCTTAGGATGAATTAACACGCTTGGAGAAACTGAGAGACACACAAACAGACATTTCGTTTCTGTTATCTTCATGGTAATGTATTATATAGAAGGAGTGGGTGGTATGACCAAAATCTAATAATCAAATATCACAGTATGGCTAATATCACAGAAAATGTGCTGGAAATTCAACTGCTCCTTAAAGGGGTGCTATTATGCTTTTTCACTTTTTGAATTTTAGTCAGTGTGTGGTGTGTATCTTTGGGCATAAAAAAGATCTACAAAGTTACAAATCCCAAAGTCCACTCCAAAGGGAGCTATTTCATTTAAAAAAAAATCTCTTTTCATGAGCTACAACGAACGGCTCATTGGGACTACAGCGTTTGTTTCCCACATGCAATGATGTCACAATGTGGTCCTTTAGAATATTATTAAATTAAATCCCACCTACGGAAATTTGAATTGTTGGAGGGAGGGTAGGGACGAGGTGGGGGATTAGCCAAACTTTAGGAATGCAGCGCGGAGAACTGCTTCAACGAGCCGCAGCGCGGTGGTTATAAACACGTGCATTGACTAGAGTGGCCGCTTCAGAGCAGTAATGCACCGTAGACGTGTGCAGTACAGGGGGTCAAACCACAGGCCGAAGCCGTGATCTACTCTGGCTGCCGTGTTGAAGCCGAAACACGTCACAGACGTGTGCAGTGTGTGGTAAGAAATTTATTCATCACACAGTGTAGATAGCTTCACTTATAACACGAGTGTTTTTTAAAATACATAAACTTGCACTAGAATAGTCTAGGCTGATCAGTGATTATGTTTTTTAATAATGTTAGGCTGTTTTAAGCCTTATGCTGGAGCTGGTTTCGGGCAATAAAATTAAGTATGTAAAATAATCAAATAAATTAGCACGATAATATCATGTATTGGCGATCTCACAGGCTGAGGCTGAGGATGGGACTCAACACTACTGTAGCGTATTATTTACCCACCCTCCATGCATTCCAGGTGTATATGACTTCCTTCTTTTAGACGAATGCAATCGGAGTCTAATAAAGTCTAATAAAGTGCATCCATTCATAATAAAATGTGCCTCATACAGCTCCCGGGGGTCTCCTGTAGCGAATCGGTGCTTTTTTGTAAGAAAAATATCTATATTTAAAACATAAGATTCACTATTAATCTAGCTTGCGCTAATTGCTTTGAAAAATAATGTGTTTTTCGAAAAACCAAGCATGACAGCATGTTCCAGTACATCCCCAAAAGAAAATCAAGATTTTTTTAGGACCCCCTTTAATTCAAGGATCTAATAATATCACATGGTCACATGGCAGCCACTCAATGCATTTGGGCATGCAGACATGGTCAAAACAATCTGCTGAAGTTCAAGTATCAGAATGGAAAAGAAACATGATTTAAGTGACTTTGAACCTGGTATGGTTGTTGGTGCTAGACGGACTAGTCTGAGGTATTTCAGAAACTGCTGATCTACTGGGATTTTCACAAACAGCCATCTCTAGGGTTTATAGAGAATGCTCCGAAAAAAGAAAAAAATACCCAGTGAGCGGCAGTTCTGTGGGCGAAAATGCCTTGTTGATGCCAGATGTCAGAGGAGACTGGCCAGACTGGTTGAACTGATAGAAAGGCAACAGTAACTCGAATAACCACTCGTTACAACCAAGCAATGCAGAAGAGCATCTTTGAACGCACAACATGTCGAATCTTGAAGCAGATGGGCTACAGCAGCAGAAGACCACACCGGGTGCCACTTCTGTCAGCTAAAAACAGCAAGCTGAGGCTACAATTCTCACAGGTTCTCTAAAATTGGACAACAGAAGACTGGAAAAGGGATGCTTGGTGTGACAAGTCTCCATTTCTGCTGTGACATTCGGATGGTAGGGTCAGAATTTGGCGTTAACGACATGAAAGCATGGATCTGTCCTGCCTTGTATTGACGGTTCAGGCTACTGCTGGTATTGTAATGGTTTTGAGGACATTTTCTTGGCACATTTTGTGGACTTTTTTACCAACTGAGCATCATTTAAACATCAAAACCTACACGAGTATTGTTGCTGACCATGTCCATCCCTTTATGACCACAGTGTACCCATCAAATGATGGCTACTTCCAGCAGGAAAACATGCCATGTCACAAAGCTCAAATAATCTCAAACTATATATATATATATATATATATATATATATATATATATATACTGATGCTTCAGAAGGACAAACTATGCATTAAGAGCCAGGGGTATAAACTTTTTAATAAATTTTCTTATTTTGCCTAAATATCATATTTTTTTATTTAGTACTGCCCATTCAGAAGCTGCAGAAGATACTTACATGTTTCCCAGAAGACAAAATAAGTTAAATTTACTCTGATCTTCAGGGGGCTGAAAACATTTTGAATTTGAAAATCAGGGTAAATGTAACCTATTTTGTCTTCTGGGAAATGTGTAACTATCTTCTGTATCCTCTGGAAGGCAGTAATAAATGGAAAAAATGTGATATTTAGGCAAATAAGAAAAATGTACACATCTCCATTCTGTTCAAAAGTTTTCACCCTCCGGCACTTAGTGCATCATGTTTCCTTATGGTGCATCAGGGAACATTTGAACCTTCTGTGATAGTTGCATATGAGTCCCTCAGTTGTCCTCAGTGTGAAAAGATGGATCTCAAATTCATCATTGTTGGAAAGGGTTCAAATACACAAAAATGCTGAAAAACCAAAGAATCTGTGGGACCTGAAGGATTTTTCTGAAGAACAGTGGGCGGTTTAACTGTTCAGGACAAACAAGGGACTCATGAACAACTATCACTAAACAAAAAGAAATTCTCTTGTGGACTATATGTAAATGTATTTTATGTGAAATGCCTTATTCAGGTCATTACTAAATAAAAAAATAACATGCATTTTATATGATATCTCTTATTTTGGTCAAACATTTTGCAGATTAGGCAAGGTGTATGTAAACATTTGCCGTCAACTGTATGTCATTTTATGTGGATCTAAATGTATGCAAACCAAAAGAGAAGATTATTCATACAGTAACAACAGAATGATAAGTCTGGAATCAACACCAAACAGCTGCTTCAGATTTTCTTTAACACTTGTGTTTTAAACCTTCTAAAAACAAAAAAAAAGTGATATATTATAACACTTTCACATTCTTAAGACTCCAACAAGAAAATGGTGCCAGCAACACCAAAGTCATGGGTTTGATTTCCAGGAAGTGCATTAATTGATCAAACGTATACTCTAAATGCAATGTCAATGTCACTAAACAGGTTTGCATAATTTAAAGTCTGAAGCCATTGTAAAACAGGTGATAAAAACAGCTGTGATGGTGTGAAAGCAGAACGGCTGAATTCTTTATTAAAGCACCATGTTGTGATATTGTATGCCATTATTCACAACTTCTGTATTAAACGTAAAAAAGCTCCCACTAAAAGCAAGTTGTCTATGCTGAAAGCAACTAGTTATAGCAGAACTTCTTGTGGTTGACATTTCTAAAATCACACAGTAGTATTAAATAAGCTTTCTGGCTTCAATTGTCTTACACAAGACGCTGAGGGGCTGCTCTGTCCTCTTGTCTCCATTGGCGATGGACGGGTGATCCACCGCACAGGCGATCAGAGCGTTGTTATCATTCCTGGTGACTGTGAGGGTGAGCTCGCTGGTTACTGTGTAGGTCGGTTCATCAGGGTTGGACTCCACTACATCAGGACGCCCTACACATGCACAAACACAAAGTAAACACTGTAATTACTCAACAACAACAGTGTGGGTTCAAAGCAGATTTCTGACCTGACTGCGTGTGTTTTTACCTTGTATCTCCTCTTGATCGCGGTACCAGTGTAGTTTAGCAGGAGGTTTGCTGCCTGAACTCGTGCAGGTGAGAGTAACCTTGCCACCCTCTTGAACAGCATCTTCAAAACCTGTTATCACCGGCTTACCTGGAACACCTGTGAGAGAGAAACAGATGTAAAATGAAAAACATAACATTTTCAGGTGCACTTGTGGCTAGATAAAACGTAAATAAAATAAAACAAGTTCTGCTCACTATTAACAACTAGCTGCTTGTTAGTAGGCCTGCACGGAATTTGCACCAAATGAAATCTATTCTGCAGACTTCTGCAGAATTCAAACGTCTATCATTCGTACCCCCCACCCCTTGCGTGTTCTTTTATATAATAATTTGGCAAATCATACTTTATTAGCTGCCAAGAAGAGTACAGTACTTTCAGCTCTGTTTAACACATTTTACCGTATTTAAATCAATTATGCAGATGTTCCCCCAAAACCGGTATAAGTGTGCAGGTTCCGCGTGGGCCCGGTCACGTCAAACATGCTTACCAGGAGCGGCTGGCGCTTTTCAAAAGAGGTGAAGCACAGATGTCAGTTATCAATGACAAAATGTGTATCTGGATATTTAATGATTTTGGTGTGCACCATGGTTCCCAAAATCAGGTGCAAGCAAATACCACAAGACTGTGCGCTGTAAAATTATGTCAAGAAAGCATTGAGTTGTCCTCTTGAGCTACATGCAGAAATACATGACCAATATACAACACAACCAGTGAAGTCTGATTCATAATCAAATGATTTTTATTTACATTAAACACTCAAAAAAAAAACTCATTATCAGTTTGAATCAGGCAGACAAATCTTTCACTATATAAACTCACTGAACCTGCAAGTTATTGCAGTTTTTGAACTGATATCTCACTCACTTACTGACTTCCAACTTACCACTACTGATACACTGACACACTACTATAATAGATAGATAGATAGATAGATAGATAGACAGATAGATAGCTAGATAGCAGGGGCGGAGGCAAGGGAGGCAGTGTCTCCTCAAAAAGTTGGATGAGAAAAAAATTCATAGCACAAAAATAAAACAACGCAAATATTACAAAATATGAAATAAAAAAGCTTATAAGATAAGATATTTAGTAAATTTCCTACCATAAATATATCAAAACTCAATTTTTGATTAATGTTATGCATTGCTTAAATTTGGACAACTTCATTTGGATAACTGTTCTCAATATTAAATATCAAAAGTTTTTTCCAACTCAGATTCCAGATTTTCAAATAGTTGAATCTCGGCAAATATTGCCCTATCCTAACAAACCGTACATCAATGGTAGGCATATTTATTCAGCTTTCAGATCATGTATACATTTCTATTTAAAAAAAATTGACCTGTATGACTGGTTTTGTGGTCCAGGGTCAGATATATACGACGCAGGTTTAATATATCCGCTTTAATTATTTACATGCCTGTAGTTTACGTACATGCATCTCAGAGCGGCCCCGTTTACACAAAATTCTGCTACATGAACTGTTATCACTTACATGTGTGGAGTGTCTCAAACTCCATCTCTGCATGTTGTTGTGAGTTTGGGATTATTATAACGTTCATCTGGGAACGCAACGTGCGTTATTTCATCATATTTGTAAGGTAAATCATTTATAAACCTACACAAACACAGAAGAATACATCAGTTATCTTAATATGCTAACAGTTAGTTCATCGCGATTTCAAAATAAAAGTTTAAACCCTCAATCAAAATTTTACACATTTTGATGTCCACATATTCAAGAAATTACAGTGGCTGTAGTTTTTCTGTCATAAAGAAATTGCCAAATATTAAAGATTAAGTGGACATTTGAATTAAATGTTGTTGAGTCAATATTAAACAGAGTAGACGGCGCAGTAATGTGTAAAAACAGTCGTCAGGCCGTTGGCGCCTTCTGCAGGCATGTTATAATGCGTAATGTACATTAGCTCTATTGTTTATAATATATTATGTATTTTAACCGTTTTATTTAATAAAATTAATTCAGTATAATTACTTTCTTTTGATACTTTATTTAAACTAATTATTATTGCACCATTGCTATTATATATGCATTTTAAGTCATTTCAAAGGCTATTGTTCACTTAGATCTATTTTTATTACACTTATAAAAATAAAGGTGCTTAAAAGGTTCTTCACAGCAATGCCATTTTTGGTTCCACAAAGAACCATTCAGTAAAAGGTTCTTTAAAGAACCATCTCTTTCTTACGTTTTTATAATCTGAAGAACCTTTCGCCACAAAGAACATTTTTTGGAATAGAAAGGTTCTTCAGATGTTAAAGGTTTTTTATGGAACTATTTGACAAAAAAGGTTCTTCTATGACATTGTGAAGCACCATTATTTTTAAGAGTGTACTACAAAAATATTAATTATAATTGTCCAATTACTCGATTATTCATCAGAATAACCAGAATAACCACTTCGTCAAGTCAAAATCAATTTTCAAATGGCCTGAAACATGAACATGATCTATGGGGTTTTTCTTTATTGAGCAATCAACTTGTTGAAATTAAAGGTACATCGCATCTGTGACCAATGTTTACCAAACTTTGATGACTGATGATCCGAAAATAAGTTCATACAGCTGAACATCAGTTCATAAATAAAATATATAATTGTTTAAATAAAATATATAGCGTACACTTTTAATGCCTTGAGTTATTAGAGTTATTATTTTGGAATAAATGTGCTTAAAAAACACCAAACTGATGAGATTCATACTTGGTTTTATTAATTACTTTGTTAATGTAGATTTTTATTCTGGTAGTGTAAGTAATGTTTATTTAACCAAGACAATGCGACCAGGACATGAATTTACAAATGTACAAAACAAAACAAAAAAAAGGAAGACCCTCTTCATTTCAGAATATCACTGCACTCCACTGATAGATAGATAGATAGATAGATAGATAGATGTTTCAAAATGAATAGATTGTTTAAAAATGGCATAAATAACAAGATTCTAAACTTATTTAACCAAAAAAAAAAAAAAAAACTTTACAACAGCAACTATGTCTGCTTTCTGGCTGTGTTTAACTGAATGAAAGCAACATTTTAATTTTCTAATGGTGTCAGTTGCATCACCATTTCAATGATTGAACATTTGTGGTTAAAACACCACTTTGAGAGCTCACATAAACAACAAATAGAAAAAAAAGCCTTGCTTTCACATGGCACAAAAATATATTAATTGAAAAGCCATTAAACAAACAGATTTTTTTTTTCTCATGCTAAATGCACCCATGATATTCTAATA